>CM053585.1:331242428-331291939 GCA_028646515.1 Pseudochirops corinnae | reverse complement strand
TGTTTTTCTGTTTGTTTGTAACTTCTGTTTGTATTCTCTGAAGTTCAGGGTGCTGACTTTTCCCCCTGAACTAGTTAAATGATATGCTTGATTAAAGTAAGATTGTTAACCCATTTTGAGTTGCTTTCCTTTAGAAAAGCAGATCTAAGAACCTGTGCTAGTAGCCGCCCTAGGCATGCTAGGGTGCTTACTGTTACAGTGGTCTCTCAGATTCCCTGGATCTCCTTCCATGGTCCCAGCTCCTACCTGAATCCACCAAACAGCCACCTGGAGTTAGAGGTAGACGGCTCCCAGGTTCTCGTCCAGTCCTCCAGGCAGTTCCTGCTACACACTGAAGTTCACAGGGTCCAGCACATCTCAAAACCTTCACAACTTCTGTTGCCAGGTACTCAAGGATCAACCAAGCCACAAACGAACAAAATCTTATCCTGGTCATGCTTCTTCTATCCTCCAGCAGTTCAGCTGGCCCTAGGACCCAGAAGAAATCTCAACCTTCCAGGAGACCTTCTCAGCAGTAACTTCAGCTTTCAAGATTCTGGTCTCAAGAAAACTCCAACTCAGTTCTCAGTCCAGCAAGTAATAGCTCGTTTCCCAGATGCTGGGAAAATTCTGCTTCCTCCACCAGGAGCCTGCAAGAAGAAAAAATTATTGATTCTGACTGTCTCTCTCTAGGCCTCTTCTTATATATACACGCTCTCATTGGATTCCTGTCTCAGCCAACCCCTTCCTGTTATGCCAGCAACAAGAGACAGAGTTCACACCTTCTATTTCTTTCACAGAGTAAGTAGCCCTTAGTTGCTAAGGGCTAAGTACCTGCTTACTTGACATAACAAAAAAGGGGTTTTCAAATTCAAATTAATTACCATTTCATGCCCCTAGGACACCAATGAGAAATCCAATGGTTTCTGAGTTCTTGGAAGCTCCCAACCTTTCAGGAGGGTGAGGAGGAAGAAGACCTAGACTAAGAATTAAGCTTAAGCTTCTCCTTTCCCTCCAGTTGGTTCCTCCTTTGGGATTTTACTGGAATCATGCTTGTTCCAACTTCTCAAATTATTCCCTTCTCAGATCACTTGACAATTTATAGAGACACATCCAAGACATGGTCTTCTATCTAAGCCTTCTTCCTGCGCAACCTCATTCAAGTTTTAAATACTTCTCCTATTTAAAGCCTATGTCTCATTGAAACTAAAGTTTATATTAGAGGCTAATTGTTTTCACTTGGTTTCACTGACTTTCAGTGAGATGGGGGTTACTTGACTGAGTAAATCTATCAACCCTACTCTTATATCTTTACATTCAGACTTAGTCTCTCTCCTGAGCTCTAGTCCTTCATCACCAAATGGGGACATCTCTATTTGATTATTCCATACACATCACCCTCTCAGTAGGATAAGACAGTGCTCATGATATTTTTCTGTAAAACTCATCCCTCTTTCAGACTTCTCTAATTCTATCAAGGGTGTTACCCTTCTAGTTACCCAGGTATAAAAGCTTGGAGTTATCACTGACTCTTCTCCCTTTATCAGCAGCCCACCACAGCCCTCCCCCCCCCCCCCAACTACTTAAACCATACTTAGTATACAGCCCAGGGCCTGTGAGAGCTACTTTTTCTGGCCCACCACACCTAAGTAGATGCAGGTCCCCTCCTCAGTCTACATTAGCACTGTGAGCCAGTACTGGGTAATATGTGAAAGACCTGTCAGCTGCACCTATTCCTGTTTCCTACACAAAATTAAGTATCTCTCTGTGGGGTCTGGGATATTTTTTTTTGCCCTGGTTCACAATTCTAGGCAAGCCCATATTCATGTCCCTTGCTGAAAATCTCATAGGTCTCTTCTAACTAGATTCCATTCCCATGATCCACAGAGCTCTCCATCTATATTCCAATGTTGATCTAGGCTGTAAAAAGACTCACTGCATTTTTTTTTCTTGGATTTCCTAATCGAGACTCAGTCTTATTCTCTTTGTAGATCTTTGTGTAGTAGCTGGAGGCTGGGGGTGAGAAGACACCTTAGCTCAAGTACTTCCTTCTCTTCCACCATCTTATCTGGTCCAAATCCCATCATGTTACAGAACAGAAATAAGAGGCTCAAGGAAGAGGCTAAGTGACTTCCCCAAGGTTAGCAAGTAACACAGGCAATCAGTGCTTTTTCCACAGCAAAGAAATTTCCTATTTTCTGAGGTCACACTTTGGAAAAATCATAATGACAACTTAACTGCCTTTGAATTTGGGCAGGAAAATGCCAAGAGAAGGTAAACCAATGAGAAAGACTATTTCTCCCTCTAGAAAGCTTTGAACATTTCTGTTACCCTGAAAAGGCCACTCCTAAAAGGGAATCTGACCAATATTTTCTCTTATATCTCCAAGAGATGGATTACATGAAAATGAAAGAGGTGGTATTTCATGATGCCCTTTACTTATGCGGACCTGTGCACTCCAGGCAGATTCTTAAGGCACAAGCTAAGGGTAAATATGTTTCCCAAGGTTATATAGTTAATAAATGTCATAGGCTGGATTTCAACTCAGATCTTTCTGACTCCAAGCTTAATATTGTATTGACTAAGTCTGGCTTTGTGTAGTGTTGGATACTGGATAAAAAAAGAAACTGATAAGCTCTGACAGACAGGCATATTTAGTCATATATCAGCTCCCATGTGGGGCTTAGCCAAGGATGATTATGGCTTCCCACTCAAATTCCATCTGAAATATTTCATCCAATCTTTTTTTTGTCCTTCTTCAAATGAATCAAGCAAAAAAAAAAAAAAAGGTGGGGGGGTGGGGAGAAAAAATTCTCATACTGAAAATCATTTCCGGTAACTTTTATCCACTTTAGCTGCAGATTATATCAGTAACAGATTTATAAATAATAAAAACAACAAAAACATGGGAAGTTGATGTTAAAATGGAATTACCTCTGATTTTTTGGTCTTCAAATAAACTAATTTCTACTTTATCTATTAGCCAAGCAGCTAACTATCTCAGAACCACAGTCATCACAGAAGGGAGAGGACTGTTTGATGCATCTAAATACAGATGTGATACATAATTGACTTATTGGCATGGCTCAATATTCTTTTGGAAAATATAAGTTTATGAGTAAGAACAGTCAGGAAGTGATTTGAAAGTAACATGGAAAGAAAAAAACGAAACAATCAAGGGACTGCTGGAGAAACAAATTAAAATAAGAAGACCAAGGTCAAGAATGGGAATGCATAATGGAAAATAACTGGTTGGGGCATTAATGTCAGTTCTGGATCCTTTAGGTAGGTCTTGCTTATCTGGTCTAAATCCTTTATTTCCTTATCATTTCTCTTTGGCTGAGATTGTTGCTGAAGGAATTCTTACTCAGCTTTGCAGTGACCTTCTGGGTCTCAGTGTTCCCTCCAAACCTGAAACCCTATCATTCTTATTGACTGCCTTTGAGTACTACTTGTAATAGAATTCGACAAAGATTTCTTATGCTTAAGTATATGCAACACTATGCTTGGTAAGACAGAACATAAAAAAGTTCAGAGAAGATATAATCAAGTCAGGTCAGCAAGCATTTATTAAACTCTTACTGTGTCCAAGGTACAGTGCTGAAGTGGTATGGAGAAAGAGTTCATGGGAACTAAAGGATAATAATAATAAGAGGAAATTTGAGAAACTTATAGGAGCATCGTTTTAGTATGCATGGCAATGTCAAAACTTGCTAGTAACTCTTAAATTTTGATTTGTCAGATTAATTTCTGATCTAAATTGGATTGTCCCTTTCATCCCCATCCAATAGTTTCCCAGCAGAGAAAATCTCCAGGATGCCCCAAGGGAGAAAGTTGGCATTAATGGGTGATGTGGAATTTGGCTACTAATTTATTTCCTTTCATTCTCTTCCCCACTGAGTAATTGAGAATTAAATTTATCCATTAACCTAAGGCTTGGTCAGCCTTGTTATTCTTAGATCTATCACCATCTGACATTAAATGCAGAAGTCCCAACATGCAATTATTAAGTGTTTACTGTATGCCAATGCTTACTATCATAACTGCTGGAGATACCAATAAAGGGAAAGCCACAATCCTTGTTCCCAAGGAGCTCACAGTATAATTGGGGACATAATGAGCAAAGAATTATGTGCATGCAAAAAAGATACAGTATGAAGGGAGGTCAGTTTGGGAAGGAGGTCAGAAGTCATGTAATGAGGGGCTGGGGTGAGGTGTGGAGCTGATTGGAGGAAAAAAACCTGCAGAACTTGGGATTTGAGCTGAGTACTAGAGAAAATTAGAAGGTAGAAATAAGTCGGTCAAGGCAAGTGAAAAAAGCATAGAATTGAGAAATGGAGCATCCTGTGGGAGGAACAGAAAGGAGGCCAGTATCTCTAGATGATTTGACTCAGATCACATGGGGGATATTTAAAGCCTGGTCTATTGATCATACAGCCAGGGGTCCCCCTCACCACCCAGCAATGTTCCAAGTAGTACTCAACTGGATGGTCTAGGATACTGTTAACAATTTCCTTACTTGGATTTTGGATTTTGGTTTTAGGATTCTCCATAACTATTAAATTTGAGAGTGTTCATAAAAAGTCATTCATCCATTAATAATTCATTCAATAAATTATTTCCTGAATAAATACTCTTTACAAGGAAGTATTGGGACAGATAGTCTTAGGCCAAGATACTGGAGTAAGTCAGGTTTAATATTGAAGTTCTCAAGGATAGGGTTAGAGGGTGAAGAGAAAGACAGTGGCTCCAGAGTTAAAAAGTCTGTTACTCCCATTAAACAGGAAACATATAACAACACTCTTCTCAAGTCATTGGTTCACGGGAATTCCTGAGAAGAGACAGCATGGCATTGTTCACACATCTTTATTGCTTATAATGGCTTGCCCTACCCAGGTCCTTAACTCCCAGCAACACTTAGGAGTGCGCTTGTAATAGCCCCATTTACCCTGAGCAGGTCTCAGTCTCTTGATCTTGATGTGGTAAGGCCATTGCATCTTTTGGAATGTCCATTAAAGATATTTGGACTTCTTACAGATACTCTATAAACTTCATTGGCAGAAACACTGCAAATAACCTGTTCCTTGGGACCTAAAATGTCTCAGTGCCTGGACACATTTCCTTCCATTAGATTCTGGAGAAGCATATTTTGTGTAATTTCAATCAATCAATTAATTGAGAAGCATTTATTAAGCACCTTCTTTGCAGATCAACTTATTTGTTAACTAAATGACACACAAAAGAAATAAATGATTTGGGGAGGTTGTTAAGGTAAGTCTGAGAAGCAGCTCTGTGTAGTGGGTAAAGAGTTATTCCCAAAGTCAAGCTCAAGTCCTACTTTTGACACATATTGGCTGTGTGACCTTGGGCAAGTCACTTGACTTATGGTGCTAGGCAGGTCTCTAAGACTAGGAGGTGTTGGTAGAGGGATTTTCCTTACTGAGAACTTCCAAGACCAATGAAATCACAAGTCTAAATTAATATATAAATATATTATGTTATCATTTTCTCCTCTCCTTTTCATTATATAGCATGTTGTTATTTTCTCCCTTTCACTGTAGAAGACAACCCAATCCTCCCAGTCCTCCAGACTTGCGACCTAGGTATCATCCACTATACTTCACTCTCTGTCCCCATCCCCATATCCAAGCTCTTGCCAACTTCTGTTGATTGCACTTCTCTAACATCTTTCAAATAAATCCCCTTTTCTCTTCTGGCACTGCTACCACCCTGGTGTAGGCTTTTATGATTTCAAGTCTGGATTAATGCAAAAGCCTGCTAGAGGGTCTGCTTTCTTTAAGTCCCTCTTCACTCCAATCCATCCTCCATTTGGTCACCAAAGTGATGTTCCTAAAGCATAGGTCCAGCCATACTCAATGAACTCCAGCGGTTCCCTATTGCCTCCAGGATCAAATACAAAATGATCTATTTGGAATTCAAAGCTCTTCAGAACGTAGCCTCCTCCTCCCTTTCCAGCCTTCTTATACCTTACTCTTCAGAGTGTACCCTTTGGTCCAGTGACTCTGGCTTCCTGACTGGTTCGTGAACAAGACTGTCTATTTCTTGGCTCTGGACATTTCTTCTGGTGATCTCTCCTACCTGGAATGCTCTCTGTTTTCAACCCTGTCTATTGGTTTCAATGGCTTCCTTTAAGTCCTAGCTAAAAATCCCATGTTTTCTAGAAAGCCTTTCCCAACCCCTCTTAATTCTCATGCCATACCTCTATAATTATTTGCTATTTATTCTGCATACAGCTGGTTTTGAACATATTTTTATGGTGTCTCCTCTCCCCTACATCCCCCCACTAGACTGTAAGTTCCTCAAGAGCAGAAGCTGTCTTTTGCCTCCTTTTGTATCCCTAGCAGTTTGCGTACTGCTAGGCACTTAGCTCTTTATTGGTTGATTGATTGGTATACCCATTAAGGGAATTTTTTTCTTTGGCTTGGTTGGCACTTAAAATTTTATCCATATGGAAAATTCCCTGTGTTGAAACTCCTGTAAGCATTGTATATTACTCCTCTGTGATTTTATTTTAGAGAGTTAAGGTCACTATAATATTAACTGTGATGTACAAAAAGTTCAAGAGATATTTCTGGGTAAGTAATCATTTTATGAAACATGCTAGCAATAATTAACAAAAGGGGTCAGAGACACCCTCAAATGCCAAAGACCCCTCATGGAACCCACTCAATGCTTATATGCCCTTGGTGTCTCTGAGGGTGGTAGTCAACTGGGACTGATTAACAACTAATGAGAAGAATGAATATTATAATGAGAGCTGGGCTTATTCTAATGAGGGTCTGTGGGATGTGGACTCTGATCACTCAGTCTTGGTCAAAGAGACTTATCTCTTATCCAAACCACCCCTACCTAGGACAATCTAGACAAAAGGAGGTCCACCTCTGCTCAGACCTAGCTGAGTGGCACACAAGGACCTAGAATTCACCTTAGATTAAACCCTTTGTAAGGTTCTCTACTTGGGAGTAACAACTCTACCTAGATAAGATTGTCCGGGTAAATTTGGGGGAAAGGTCTGGGAGATCCTCAGTAATTTGTAATTTAATAAAAATTTCTCCCATAAGTGATCTGCTCTATGTGTCAGAGCTAGGTTTTCCTGACTTCCTGAACCCAGCACTCAATCCATAATATCATATTGGCCATGCTTTTCTGATATGCACAATTATTTCTAGAGAATCTTGACATTCCCAACTAGGCAAGAGAAGACAGTGATCCTTATAAAAAGATTTAGAAGGGTTTCATGATCCATAATGGGATCATTTTTGTCTCCTTTTCTTGCCTTATTATATTCTAAGTGAAGTCTTAATGAAATGGGCAGCTTTTACTACCTTTCTTCCCTTCCTATACCTTAGTCTGAGATCCAGTGACACTGGCCTCCATGCATTTCCTCAAACAAGACACCATTTCCTGACTCTGGGAATTGTCATCTGCTGTCTCCCATGCCAGAAATTCTCACTTTCTTCACCTCTGCATTCTAGTGGCCCTGGTTTTCTTCACATCCACTTTCTGCAAAAAAAATTACACCAAACCCTCAAACTTTTCTTTAACCTTCTTAATGCTAGTGACTTATGTCTGAGAATATTTCCAATTTATCTTAAATATGCCTTATTTTTACTTATTTTCATGTTATTTCCCTGATTAGACTGTGAGGTGTTGGAAAGCAGGGAATCCTTTTCCCCCCAATTTTTTGTATCACAATAGTTAGCGTGATGTCTGATACAGTAGCTGCTAGATAAATGCTTATTGGCTTGACTTAGGGACTGCATTTCCTTTCCTTGGTGGTTTCAGTTGTCAGTGGTATTTATATGGTTCTGGGGTTAAAATACAGTTGATCCTTTTCAATAAAATGGAAGTCCTTTCATACAATAAAGATTTCATTAAGTGATCAAAAGTTGGTGTTTACCGACAACTCCATTGGGCTGAGATTGAAAGCTCTGTCAATTAATAAATATTTTAAAGTGAAATCATGCCTAGAACGTCTCCCAGTGTCTGCTTAGAGCTCTTTTCAGAATGCACCTTCCTGTTCCTAGAATCTATCACAGAAGATACCACATGGTACTTCCCAGGGAAATATGACCTTAAGGCACCAATGCAAATCTTAAAAGATGAAACCCTATTCATATTCACAAGGCACACACTTGGAATTCTCCAACAGAAGGAGGTGCTAGTTTAGATTTGAAATACACCTGGATTGGCAACCTGAGGCAATTTGATCCACCGCAACAAACACACAAAGGTAATAATGTAATGCTTCTTGCCCTCAAGAACATTCTCTTGGACAAGTAGAATTAGAAGTGAAAAGAAAATAGTCAGAAAAGAACTCACAGATCATATTCAGAAGATTTAAAAATTTTAAAAAAGTCAGGATCTATTATAATGACTAATAACAATTATGACAACAGCAATGATAACGATGAGGAGAATCATTCTGGTTTAAAGAGAGCTAGAGTCGCAGTCAGAAAGCATGGAATTAAAATCTTGCTTCTGGAACATGTTGGCTGTGTGACCCTGGGCTAGGCACTTAACCTTAGGGCTCAAAGTAACATTTTAAGACTATAAAAAAGGAGAGGTGGGAGAGGGAAGTGGTAAAGAGAGTTTACTCCATCTGAAAGTTTTCTATACCAGTGAAATCAACGACCCTCTCCTTCTCCTGCTCCCTAAAGTGTCATCCAGAAATAGACCATTAGGATCTTGCTTTTTTTTTTTTTTTGGAGGGGGGAAGCTAGGGCAACTGGGGATAAGTGACTTGCCCAAGGTCACACGGCTAGTTTTTTTTTTTGTGTTAAGTGTCTGAGGTCAGATTTGAATTCAGGTTCTCCTGACTCCAGGGCTGGTGCTCTATTCACTACACCACCTAGCTGCCCCTAGACCATAGGATCTTAAAGCTATCTATTTGGATGAGGAAGATGAGGTCTCCAGAAGTTACATGATTTGCTCAAGGTCACGCAGCTAATATTGTTAGAGGCAAGATATGCAACCAGGATCTCTTCCAGAGGCAGTGCTGCTCCTGATACCCCCACCCCTGCAGGAGTTTGGAATACTACACAGAATATATACCCGATTCCTCAGAGGAATCCTGCTGGACAAATTGTTTTAACACTCACGAACTCATTTTTGGCTCTTTTTTCAATATACCTGCCTACCCTGTAAGTGCCTATGAGACAGAGGTCTGCATAACGTCCTTGAGATACAAGATTGCATGATGACAGTCCATGAAAAGTCAACTGAATGTTTGGGTAAAACATGATAGCATGTGCATATATTTTGGATTCTTGCAATACATTTTTCATGCTTGTCTATTTTACAAATAAAATTAAAAATGCCTGCAACAGAAGGGTTTAGAGATTACACAAGAATGGATTTTTTAAAATGAATTTTGAAAAAAGAAATTTCCATCCTTTTCTACCTTTTAAACTGTTTTTTTAATGACTACATCTCTCTGAAGGCTACTTTGTTACATTCTTTTTTAAAAATAAAATGCAAATTTTTTTAAACTTTTAAATCAGACTTGCAAATAGGAGGGAGAGGTGATAGAGTTCTGCTTAGGTTGCTTCTAAATCCAGGGAGATTGAATCTCTAACACATTTTTATGGGCCGCTGATCACTGTGTATGACTTTACAGATTGGTTTTTCAGTTGTGGCAATTTTGGGTAAATTCTTGCTGACTGCTTGGAGCAGTTTTCAGTGGTTTTGAGCATTTCTTTTCCTCCTCCCACTGCTCCAACTCTACTCCTTAAATAATTGCAGTCTTTCTTTGAAAGATTTGCAAAATCTCCTTTTAAAAGCAAAAGAACAACAGCTGTAACATCTGTTGCTTGTATAAGCTGTTCTGGATGCCAAAGGGAGCTCTGTTAGAAAATCCCTTCAGTTCCATCATGACCTTAACCTTTGATGTCTATGAACCACCATGGTGTGGTAGACAGAAAGATGGTGGTGGTATAGTTTGGAATGCTGGATTCCAAATCACAAGGCTTTGTGACCTTGGGAAGGTTGACTAGTCTATCTGAACTTCAGTTTCCCCATCTATGAAATAAGAGGATTGGACTAGACGGCCTCTGAGGCCTCTTTCAAATCTAAGATTATCTCTAAGATTTTCATCTTTGGTCTTAGATTCAGGATGTTCATGGTTCAAGTATGGTCTTTGACACAGACATACTGGCTGTGTGACCCGGGTAAAGTCCCTTAGCCTCTCAGTTTCCCCAGGCAACACCCTAAGCCTATAAGTTGCAAAGTAGATATGGATCTCCATTGATAAAGGGAATTTCCTCATTGGGAGATCCCAACATGATGAAATCACAGATCCACCAATTGCTTAACTTTCAAGTCCTGGTTCTGACACATTTTAGCTCTGTGACCTTATGCAGATCCCTTAAACTCTCAGTATCCTAGGCAACATTCTAAGACTAATTGTTGAGTAGGTGTTGATTTGCCTTCCTAGAAGGGATTTTCTTATGGGGTCTCCCTAAATCAGGGATTCCTTACAATCCGAGTCACCAGCCTCTTTGATAATCCGGTGAAGCTTACAGACCCTTTACAGGATAATTTTAAATATATAAAATAAAATGCACAGAATTTCAAAGGAAACCAATTACATTAAATACTATAATTAAAATACTTTAAAACAAGTTCATAGGGACCAGGTTAAGAATGCTTGCTAAGTCTAAATCAATGAAATCAGAGCTCCAGATACTCTCTCTCCTCTCCCTCCCTCCCTCTCTCTGTTTCTCTCTCTCTCTCTCTGTCTCTCTCTCTCTCTCTCTCTGTCTCTCTGTCTCTCTCTTTCTCTACACACACACACACACACACACACACACACACACACACACACACACACACACACATACACACACGAATTAAGTGGAAAAAAAAACCCTTTTCATAACAAACTTAGTGGAATAGACATCCCATAAAGTCTAGTTATTTTTAACAGGTAATAAGGACAAAGTTTAATTGCATACTATTGGTACAATATCCACCCCAAGACAACTTTTCTCTGAAACAACCAAGCCCCAAGTCAAGAGATTGTCCTTTAGAATAAATGATTAAATGACTGTAACTAGCAGTAAGCAAATGCCTTTTAGGACTGAGACTTTACCATCCAACATTTTGTCACAGCTAAGCAGTAATCAGGAACTTTTGCTTACCCAGCAAAGAAGGAGGACCATAGATCAATGCGGACAGACTCCTGGGGGTTATAATTGGATGGTGCTGCAATCCCAGTGGAGACAATTACCATGTTCCATTACAACTATTTGAATAAGCTTGCTTCAAGTCTTATCTTTTTAATAGCCTGCATTTGTGTTAATGTCATGGGCTTTAAAGGGAAATGTCTCTGTGTTGCAGATGGCCTCATATGCCAATATGTTATGCCAAAGACTGTTGAGCTGGGTGTCAGGGAAGACCTGGGTTCAAATCTTGCTTCTATCACTTACTACCTCTGTGACCTTGGGCAAATTACTTAACTTCTCTGGGCTTCTCTTTCCTCATTTGTAAAATGATGAATTAGACCTTTTTTTGTCATGGACCCCTTTGGCATGCTGATGAAGTCTGTGAACCCTTTTGATGGTCTGGTGAAGCCTATATCTATGTCTAGGACAGCGTTTCCAATACTTAGTAATCATGTCCCTTTTTGTCTTCTCTTTTCCAGGTTAAACTTCTTGCTTCCTTTAGCTGATCATCATATAGCATAGAATCAAGGTCCTTCAATGTCCTGGTTATCCTCTAGGGTCCCTCTTAAACGATGGTTTAAATTGTTTGACCTATCTTCTCTTTCATTTCCTAATTTGGAAAAAAAAAAATAAGTTGATCCCATGAGATCACTATGGTGAAACTTTCATTAGTTTCACTACCAAAATTTTTCCCCTTGTTATAGAAATAATTACAGACCTAAAACTGACTACTCACTTTTTTCCTGGGAATACATTGATGATATTTTTTTGGTCAAAAACTTTTCCTGTATCTATTGAGACAATCATATGATTTCTGTTGATTTTGTTATCAATATGATCAATTATGCCAACAGTTTTACTAATACTGAACCAATCCTACGTTTCTGGTAAAAGTCCCTCCTGGTCACAGCGTATGATCTTTGTGCTATATTACTGTAATCTCCTTGTTAGTACTTTATTTAAAATTTTTGCACATTAATGATTTTTAAAATACATATTACTTATACTCAGACTCTAACGTACCCTACACTACACTGAGAACCAAAGAGTTCTGGGTTCTGGTCTAGGTTCTAAAATTAATTCACTAGTTGAGATCAGGGACAGCTAAATAGCTCAGTAGATAGAGTGCCAGGCCTGGAGTCAGGAAGACCTGAGTTTAAATCTGGCCTTGGACACTTATTAGCTTTGTGACCCTGGTCAAGTCACTTAACCCTGTTTGCCTCAGTTTCCATATCTATAAAAATGAGTTGGAGAAGGAAATAGTATACCACTCCAGTATCTCTGTCAAGAAAATTCCAAATAGAGTCATGGAAAGTTGAACATCTCCATAGTCCTTAGGTTCATCATTTCATAGTACTTTCCATATAAGTATAGGTTTTCTAGTTGTCCAAGTGAGGCCCTTTGAGTCAGTCCAAGTTTTACAGAACAAATCCTTTTATCAAGGGTATTTGTTCTGTGAAGTTTGGATTCAGTCAAAGGGATTCATGGATTCAGTCAAAGGGATTCATGGATTCTTGGATTCAAGGCCACAGGTTCCCCACCCCTGGCCTATATATTATAGGTATTTTAAAAAAAAAATTCCTCATTTTATAGGTTAGGATCCCTCAGTTCAGAGAGATTTTAAGACTTGCTTATGGTCACAAAGCTGGTAAGTGTCAAAGACAAGACTTGAACTCATGTTTTCCTGGGGGCAGCCAGCTCAGTGCTCTAACCACTGTGACATATTATTTCTCAAAGCCAATCACTTCTAGATTCTTTTAACTTCTGACATTCTGTTACAGATATGTCTACTTCTTTGTTTTTTTTTTTTAATTTTTTTTTTTTTTTGCTTTTTTTTGTTTGGAGGGCAGGGCAATTGGGGTTAAGTGACTTGCCCAAGGTCACACAACTAGTAAGTGTTAAGTGTCTGAGGTCAGATTTGAACTCAGGTCCTCCTGACTACAGGACTGGTGCTCTATTCACTGTACTACCTAGCCATCCCGATATATCTACTTCTTAAACTAAGGGTGAGGTGTGAATAGGGAGTTCCTTTTAAGTTAAGGGACTGTGCATGAATTTGGAAGTATATTTTTTTGCTTCCTTCAGAAAACCAAAGTGCTTCATTACAGTGTACTATTCTAAATCAGTTACAGTATACTATTCCATATCTTTGTGACCAGATCATTAGATCATATTCAGAAACCATCTGGTGTAACCTCTTTATTTTATAGATAAAGAATCCAGGACCAAAGAAATTACATTATCTACCTGGGGTCACTCACACAGGAGTGATAGGTGTTAGAATTCCATATATTATTTATATCAGATCTAGAATTAGAAGAGCCATCAGAGGCAAGATTTGAACTCAGGTCTTCCTACTCCAGAACCAGTATTCTTTTCATTATATAATACTGCATCTTATTAAGCCAGAACATATTGCATTTGGTACCTCAATGATGTTCAAGGTCAAATAGAAAGGGTAGCAGTGGCATGTGGTGGTTGCAGGAAGACCTTGATTCGGGTCCTATGTCTTATACGTTCTAGCTGTGTAAGTAACTTACTTTCTCATGCTCCCTGACAGTTCCCTGAAACTACCATTTATGGAGGGACCAGCTGCCTACTTGGGAGTGGGGGTAGGAAAAGGAGTTTCAACAATGGAAGTTCTCCATCCTGATGAACTGACTCACAGGTCTACACTAAATTTTATATATATGTATATATATGTACACACATATATACACACACATATAATATATACACATATATAATATAGATATAAAATATATTTTATATAAATATGAAATATAGAAATATATTCTTATATTACATACGTATATGTGTATATATGTATATATACATACATACAGAAAGAGACAGAGGGAGAGAGAGAAAGTTTTTCAGTTCCTTAAGAATAGAGATGATCATTTAGCTTTCTTTGTATCCCCCAAACTTAGCACAATGCCTAACACATAGTACTCAATAAATGTTTGTTGACTGACAAAAGTAATTTCATTGTTGCTTTTATCTGATTCTATTTCACCCAGATCTCAGATTAACTTTGGTTTGTGACTTCAAAAGTTCTTCAAGGTCAATTCAAGTCTAAATGTGACCTAGATGGCCAAAGGAAGAAAACATCTTCAAACTTCAGTTTCTGAAAAAGTAATGAATTAGGAGAATATACCTTCCCAAACAAATTAGTCTCTGATCAATGCACACCCATGGATTAATGACAATGAATAATATGATGCTAAAATGTTGCCTTCTCCTTAGTTCCACTCCCACACTTGTCCCCAAGTATTCTCTAATTTGTTGAAGCTGGGACTAGAGAGCCATGCTCCACAGCACGCAGTGACAAAACAGGAGTCACAAGCCACAGAAGTTGAGTTCTAATGACCAATGCCCTTACTTGTTTGGGGGTAGAGACAAGTGATCTTCTGATCTCAAAGTGGTTGAGGGGATTCATTCAGTTAGGCTATAACTTAAATGGTTTGACCAGGTGTGACTTCCAGAGGAAAACTCTTTCCTTAACACAGGGTAGTATCAACCCAGAAAAACAGTCTTGGAGCTAAGGTTATCTAGCTCAGCCCCTAGACCATCAAAATAGATAAAGGCATCAGAATCCTATATACCATCTAGGTCAGCTCTGAAAGGGACATCAGAGGCTGTCTAGTCCAGCCTCTTCATTTTATAATTGAGAAAACTGAGGCAGAGAGAGACTATAACTTGCCCATGAACAAACAGTGATCATCAGAGTCAGATTCGAACTTGCATCCTCTGACTCCCAGAGTTAGTGTTCTCTCTCCGGTACCACCCTGACTTCTTTGGGTAAGAGACTAGGGTAAGAAGAGGTCAGAGTCTGGACTACCTACCTGAGAGATGAGAAACAAAATCATAGAGGTAGCTATCCTGAGGTTTGTATGAACATGCCAAGGTCTGTAATGAAGGGCAAACCAGGTGACTGAGCACCCACAGCTGGAGAATTCTAAAATCAGCCTCCAAGGCTTTTCCTCTTTATCACTGTTCCAGTCTCACAAAAAATTGCCCAGGGAGGAGGCTTCTCTCTATCTCCAAAAGATTCCAAGTTTATATGTGCCAATGGCAGATTTTGAGGTCTTTGTAGCCTGAATTAGCTCACTTGTTCAGGATCTGGCAAAAAGCCTTTAATTTTCGATGCTATGTCTCAAAGATGGCTAGATGGCACTCTAGTGCACCAGGAAGACTCATCATGTTCAGTTCTAATTCAGCCTCAGACAAGTCCTAGCTGTGTGACCCTGGGCAAGTCACTTCACCCTGTTTGCCTCAGTTTCCTCATATGTAAAATGAACGGGAGAAGGAAATGGCTCTCTGGGACAACCATGGATGCTGCAGCTCTTCTTGTTTAGATACAGATGGTACTCAGTGACCCAGGATACCATCCATGTCTAATTTTCCATGAGTCTGCATTCTGTCCTCTATGGAGGCAGCATCTGGACTTTCTACTTTAGTTCCATTGACATGGGGATGATAGGTGTTTCAGGGACCCCAATGACCAGAGTCCCTGGGTGGGATGGAATGAATTCACAGGCTCAAGCATTCTGAGTCAAGTTGGTAAAAATTTATTGTTACACTATACAGCGGCAGGAGGTCTTAGGGAAACCTGCAACCTTCAAGGAGTCATAGGTATAATTTTATAGAATAATCCATAGTATAACCTGTGCCAATTATGCTAACTAGGTGAGTAAGGGTGGGATTAGGGAGGAGTTAAGGAGTGGTCAGTGCTTAAAGGAATATGCACTTTTAATATCTATTGCGCAGGTGTAATGACCATATTTCACTGGGAAATAGCCTGGGGGGAGGGGGGCTGCATGGAGGTGTGTTTTTAGGCTTGAAATGTCACTAAGTCAACTAGCGGTCAGGGCTGACTGAGAAATGCCCAGTCTGTTATCCATCAATGTCCTGCTTGACAAGCTGGATGTTGGGAGTATGCATATGTCCCAAGCTAACAAGGGATCCAGGATGTGTATAATGAGCTAAGGAGTATACCCATGACTGAGTCTACTATATATGTGATAGATAGATATCCGTACATAGCTGCTTCACCCAGTAACAGCTGGGTCAAATCACTAAATTCTATAGATGCAGCTGACCACTGTGACAGGAAGAGAGATAAGTATTTTGTTAGGGCATGCTGCCCTTGAGCTGAGGAGAAACTGCCTGAGACAGTGTTTGGGGGCTGGGGAGATTTGAAGCTAGGGAGAAATGTGATTTTGCAAACTGATGTGATGTTACAAACTGTGGTTCAAGCACAGGAACCCAAGCACCCCAACACCATTTTCCATCTACAATTCTGCTTGGTTTCAGCTCCACGCAACAAAATGGCCAGCATCCCCTGCCATCTCCCCTGCCTTGCCAGCTCCCCTTTTTTTGTGCATTGTCTTTCTTTATTAGATTATAAACTCCTTGAGGGCGAAGACTGTCTTTCTTTTTCTTATTTGTATTCTTGGAACCTCGCAGGAATGCCTGGAACATGGTAGGTGCTTAATAAATATTTGTGGAATAAAATTGATTGACTTGTCTGAAAATATCCTTTCTGTTGTAATCAATCTCTTGGCAGCGGTGCTCTGACATGCCTGGGATTTCCCCCTTAAAAACCTTTTTCAAACACCAATGATGCAATGCATTAGGATTATAGGTTTACAACTGGAAGGGACCTTAGAGACTGGTAGGTTCAACCCTTCTTCCCCCGATTTTGCAAATAAGGAAACTGAGATAGAGAAAGGTTCACTGACTTGGCCAGGGTTACGTAACTACTAAGAGTCTGAGGCAGGATTTGAACCTACTTTCTCCTAATTCTGAGCTAGGAGTTCTTAATCAAGGGTTCACAAACCCACAAAGAGTCCATGAATTTGGATATAAAAATTACATGTTGTTGTTCAGTTCTACTTGACTCTCCATGACCCCATTTGGGGTTTTCTTGACAAAGATACTGGAGGGGTTTGCCACTTCCTTCTCCAGCTCATTTTACAGATGAGGAAACTGAGGCAAGCCGGGTTAGGTGACTTGCCCAGGGGCACACAGCTAGTAAGTATCTGAAGCCAGATTGAACTCAGGAAGATGAGTCTTACTGATTCCAAGCCCAGTATTCTATCCACTGTACCACCTAGTTGCCCCTAAAAAATTATATATACAATAAAGCAAAATACAGCTTTGGGGTAGCATTCAGAATAATAATCATTTAATCTTCATCTAGAACTAATCAGTTTCTTCCCTCACTACTTCTACTCCATGATTGAAATGATGGTCTCTGATCAAAATAAATTTTTTTAACATTTATTTATTTATTTACTTGTTTGGAGGAGGAGCACAGGGTAATTGGGGCAAAATGACTTGCCCAAGGTCACACGGTTAATGAGTGTTAAGTGTCTGAGGCTGCATTGGAACTCAGGTCCTCTGACTCCAGGGCCCATGCTCTAGTCACTGCAGCTGCCCCTCTGATCAAAATCTTAATTCCTGAATGGGAAAGAGGATCCCGGTTTTAGACAGGCCACCTCCCCAATCATTTTCAGGGAGGGGAAAGCAACAATCTTAACTACATTGTTTTAACAAGAAAGCAATAATCTTAACTGCTTCTTTGTTTCTCACCCATAGGTTCTCACACCTTAGCTTTTACTCTTGATCTTTTACACATTTTCTTAAAGAGGAAAGCTGAAAAAGATTATAAATTAGAGAAAACATTGTTTCTTAATATTCTCAGTTGAATTAAAAAGGAGGGTTTTTAATATGCTTCCACAATGGATACTTGAGAAATTACCCAATGTTTGTGCCCTGTTTCTTGTTTTCTATTAAAATAAAACCAATTTTGTGATGTTGATTTGGTGGTCACCTCATCCAGTGCCTCCTAGCTCATTTCAAAGTATTCATGACATGACTGCACATATACAGTCTGTATCAAATTGCTTACCATCTTAGGGAGGGAGAAAATTTGGAACTCAACATTTTTTAAAATAATTGTTCAAAATTTTCTTTACATGTAAATGGAAAAAAAAATTTTTTAAAGAAAATATTCATGGGGCAGCTAGGTGGTGCAGTGAATAGAGCAGGGGCTCTGAAGTCAGGAGGATCTCAGTTCAAATCTGTCCTCAGACACTTGACATTTAACTAGCTGTGTGAACTTGGATAAATCACTTAACCTCAATTACCTTGCCTCCCTCAAAAAACGAAAAAAACAAAGCAAAAAAGAAAATATGATAAATAGGACTCTTGAAGATCTTTGCTATCCTCCTCTATGGCTACCTTTGAACTGAAGTTAACACGGATTAAAGAAAATTGACTAACTTTGACAGCCCCACCCCCTTTTAAAAATTCTCATGAGAATTTCCCTACCTGCACAACTCTATAACAGATGGCGTGTAAACTCTAATTATCTTCATGGTGGTCTTTTGCAAACACATGAGCACTGCAATATGAGATGAACACCCATCCCATGAAATAATGTTTCTTATTACTTTTGAGTACATCATAAAAACAACTAAACACTTGTATTTTTCTCCCCAAGGAGAAGCTCTTTCCATTTAGCTAAAATTTCCTTTGGTCATCAGATGATCAAGATTTATATGACTCAACTTTTCCAGGAGTATGTTCATTCATTGGTCACTAGACAAGAAACTCATGTTAAGAGTGAGAATTCCTAAGTTAACACATGGTCAAAAGCAAGGATTTTTTAACCTTTGTTGCCTCATGAACCTTCTTGAAGATAATGAACCCCTTCTCAGAATAATATCTTTAATAAAAATATCTTTAATACATTTAATAATATCTTTAATAATAATCTTTTTAAAAATAGGATTACAAAAGAAACCAAATATCCTGAAAAATAGTTGTCAAAATATTTTTTAAGTTGGTTCCTAGACCTGGTTTAAAAACTATAATTCTAAGGACCCTTTCTCAATTTTTCTGCCTCTCTGTCCTAGTCATTGCATTAAGAATGGAAGACCTTCACAGGACTGTGGGCCATTTTGTATTTTTCTATGTTTCGTTGTTTTTCTTGTTGTTGTTGTTGTTTAGTCATTTTTCATTTGTATCTGACTCTCTGTTACCCCATTTGGGATTTTCTTGGCAGAGATACTGGAGTGATTTGCCATTTTTTTCTTCAGTTCATTTTACAGAAGAGGAAACTGAGGCAAACAGTGTTAAGTGATTTGCCCAGAGTCACACAGCTGGTAAGTGTCTGAAGCCAAATTTGCACTCAGGAAGATAAATCTTCCTGATTCCAGACCCTGTGCTCTATCCATTATGGCGCCACCTAGCTACTCTTGTTTCATGGATAGCCATGGCCAAAGAATTCATCACTAACTGACTAAGTTACTGATAATGAGTTTCTCTTTGCTGATCTTGGTTGGTCCTTGGAGATTACTGAGTGTGTCATGAGAGTACTGGCTTAAGGAATTGGGCATGTTTAGCCTAGAGAAGAGAAGACTCAGGGGAAACATGAATTCCTGTCTTCAGATACTTAAAGAGCTATCCTGTGAATTTCCTTTGGGCTTATTGTCAAGAAAAAAAATATTTCCTATCAGAATTAACCTACAGTGTCTGGAGAAGTAAATCTCTTTGGAGGTGTTGAAGCATAGTATGAATGACCACTTGTTGGGTGTGTTACACTGGCATTCCTTTTGGGTATGAGTTGGAGTGATTAGCCGCTGACATTCTTGCATAATATCATAAATTTCCAGCCAGAAAGGACCTTAGAGGCCATCAAGTCAAACCATCTCCTTTTACAGATGAGGAAACTCAGTCTACTTGAGTTTAAGTGACTTGCCCAGAGCCACACAGCTAGTCAATGTCCGAGGTAATAATAAGAGCTAGTGTCTGGTAGGTTCTTTCTAATGTTCCAGGGGTTCCACTAAGCATTTTATAATTATTATCTCATTTGTTCGTCACAACAATCCTGGGGGGGGGGGGGTGCTATTATTGTCTCCATTTTACAGATGAGGTAACTGAGGCAAACAGGGTTAAGTAACTTGCCCAGGGTCACAGCTAGTAAGACTCTGAAACCACATTGAGCTCAGATCTTTCTAACTCCAGGCCTGGCATTCTCTCCACTGCGCCCCCTGGATGCCTGGTTGGAGCTTAGGTCTTCCTAATTCCAAGGCTGTAACAATGGGCCATCCTAGCTGTTGAGGCCAACTCTTAAATTCTATAATTCTATTACCTGGCATGGTACTGGGATTGTATCTTTTCAACTACGTAAAATTCTAGTTTACTCTTTGCTGGTACAGCCTTCATAAGAAGCCCATTCCACCTCCATGCTATGACAAGGCATCCGTCGAGTAAAGTTTGTTTGATTTTGGGGAGAGGCATCTCTACCATATGACAAAATTAAAAAAAAAAATTAAGGAAAAGGACATTTAAATTACTTTGAATTCCATATTTTTCTATAATCTTATTTTTTTGCTTTCTTCCTCTCTCCCCACCCCTGATAATATTCTCTTCCCCCACTTCCCTAGATTTCAAGTAGACAACATGGCCTTAGGCAGGTACATAATACAGTGGATAGATAGAACTCTGGGCCTGGAGTTCAAATCTGGCCTTAGACACGTACGAGCTGTGTACCCTTGGCCATGTCACTTAACCCTGTTTGCTTCAGTTTCCTCATCTGCAAAATGAACTGGAAAAGAAACGGCAAGCCATTTCAGTATCTTTGCCAAAATAAAATAAACCATATTGGGCCATGAAGAATTGGATATGACTGAACAACAGAGACAAATATGTTATCTTACATGTAGCATTGGGTTCCCCCCCAAAAATCACCTTTTGGTCTGTGGATGTTCTGCTCCCTTGAAAAATAAAAGAGCAGTCTATCTTCTAGACTATAATTACTGCCTCATCTCCCTCCCTGCCTTTGTCAGAGCTTGCTTCTGACAGTGGACTGGGGCTAAGGAAATCCTTTGAAAGGCACAACAAGCCAGATTATCAGTATAACAACAGGGCACTGCCTACAATACCTTCCTCTCTGGGGCTAGTTAAGGTGACTTATTTACACACCTCAGTCAAGAAATAGCTTAAGATTTACAAGGAAATATTTAATGCCATTGAAAACTGTAATAACAAGTTGTTGCTTGCATTGTCTAGCTTCTCATAAAGCTGACTTTCATTGCCACACACCCAGGGCAAGATATTTAACTTTTGCTACATACTTAATGAGGAATGGACAGGGAAATCAGCCAAGGAGAACTGAAGAAGAACCAAAAAGAAAGAATGCATTGCGTGTGTTTCTGGTTCCTTGTTGGAACATCTGAGGTTCATTTTTACATTTTCTGAGTGCAGTTTAAAACGCATTCTTTTTCTTCACTAACAAACTCTTGTGAACTTTATTTGCTTTTTAAAAAGAAAGCTGTAAGGAGGCTAAACAAAAAAGGGCTTTTTTTTTTAATGCTTTGCTATGCAATGCCAAGCTTTCTGTTGCAATATAGGCCCTTAACAGAAAAAAGATCCTCTTGAAAAATATTCCTAATTACATGTTACAACTCCCCATATTTCATTACCTTCAATATTTGCCTAAAGACTTATAAAATCATAGAAAACTACCAAAGCATATTTCAGCAAAAGAAATTTTTCCTGTAACTCTTTTGGGGCATATAGCTTCTTATCTCATTTAATCCTCACAACAACCCTGAGAAGTAGGGGCTCTTATGATCCCCATTTTACAGCTGAGAAAGCTGAGGCAGAGAGCAGGAAAGTGACTCCTCTTAGTAAGTAAGAGGAAACTTACTAGCTTACTAAAGCTAGTAAGTGTCTGAGGCTGGACAGGAATTCAAGTCTTCCCGATTCCAGACCTACGGCTCTATCCACCATATCACATTATCAGAGTTACTGCCATTTTTTTAACTACTGAAAATCAATGTGGTAGCGTAGATAGAGTTCTGGACCTCTATTCAAATCCCACTCTGTCCCTAGTCCATGGGCAAGTAGGTCACTCAGTACCTCTCTTCATCAGTTTCTTCATCTGTCAAATTGGCATAATCACATCTTCAATACTTTCCTACGAGGTCCTTTGTGAGACTCAGATGAGACTAATGTACGTAACACCTTCACAAATTTTAAATCACTATATGTGTCAGATATTATCATTAGTGATCATATTCTAATGTTTAGATCATCCTTTAATCCTGGAAAGGAAAATATGTATTTGGCAAGATTAAGGAACTAGAGAATGCTGGAGCTGGAAGGAAGATCATGAAGTCCAACCCTAGCTTTTTAAAGATAAGGTGTTTAAGCCAAGGTATCAAGCTGTGAACTTGAGCCAAGATTTTCTACTCCAAGTTGAATGCTCCTTCCACTATGTCATTCTCTCTCTCAAGGCATGAAACAGGGAAAGGGCACCATCTCAAAGAGTCCAGGGACCTGCTTTCATACCCTGCCTCCTTTATGGCCAGTCATTTAATCTCCCTGGCCTTCTGTTTCCCCATCTGTAAAATGAGAGGCTTGTATTAGAGCTTCTTTAAGGTTATTACCAGTTCCAGATCTATGATCTTATGCCTAGAGTTAGGTTTTCAGATTCATTATAGCACTAATAATAAAGGCAATATTTTGAAGGTATATGGCAACAATATCTTCCTGCAAAGCTTTTCCCATACAATGACTTGTTCAGTCATTTCAGTTGCAAGTGGTTCTTTGTGACCCTGTTTGCGGTTTTCTTGGCAAAGACACTGGAGGGGTATGCCATTTCCTTCTTCAGCTCATTTTACAGATGAGGAAACTGAGGCAAACTGGGTTCAGTGACTTGCCCAGGGTCACCCAGCTCATAAATGTCTGAGACCAGATTTGAACTCAGGAAAAGCAATCTCCTGATTTCAGGCTGGGTACTCTGTCCACTGTGCCACCTAGCTGCTCATTTTTAACTGATTTTGAAGAGTTGAATGGAATTAGTTCCACTGGAAGAGCTAAACTGAAGAACTAAAAGTCCCTGGTTCACTGCAGGGTTTTGACAATTGTTCAAGCTTACTTTGAAAGGAAGCATGGTATAATGGAGAGGGTACTGGACTTGAAGTCGGGAACTCCTGAGATCAAGTCTTGGCTCAGACACTTAATAGCTTGGCAAGTCAGTGAAACCCCTCTGGGTCTGTATAGCTATAAAATGAAGGAGTGGGACTCCAGAGTCTCTAAGCTACCTTCAGTTCTATATTTATGACCCTACGACAACTCGTTGGACTATATGAGCTGTGGTATGGTGAGTCAGTCACTTAATCTCTTTGTGGCTCAGTTTCCCCTCTATTATGGGGAGAATGATACCCCTGTAGCCTACCTGATAGGTTATTGCTGTAATTAAAAGAGGAACAACATGTGTATATATATATATATCCCCTTGCCAACCTGAAAACACTATACAATGTCACTTATCATAGCAGCTGGCACTTGTGTTACAGTACTTAGAGGTACATAAGGCTTTTTAAATAGATTTTGAGCCTCATAATAAGCCCGTGAGGTAACTATTATCTTCACTATCACCATCCCCACCACCATCACCACTATCATCACTATCACCATGATGGTGGTCCATCATCACCATCATCATCATTATCATCACCATGACCACTTCTATCACCATCATCACTATCATCACAATCACCACTACCTCTGTATTACCATCATCATCACTATCATCACCATCCCCACCACCATCACTATCACTATCACCAGCATCATCATCATCATCACTATCATCACCATCACCACCATCATCACTATCACTATCACCACCATTATCATCACCATCATCACTATCATCACCACCACCACTACCTCTATCACCATCATCATCATGATCATCACCATGACTACTTCTATCACCATCATCACTATCACTATTACCACCATTATCATCATCATCATCACCACCACCATCATCATCATCATCACTATCATCACCACCACCACTACCTCTATCACCATCATCACGATCATCATCATCACCACCATCATCACCACCATCACTACTATTACAGAATTTCTTTGCCCACAAAAGGACAATTCCTTTGTGAGAGGCACCATAGTACAGCATAAAAAGTGATTGATGTTTAGTCAGAGGATCTGAGTTTGAATCTAATCTCTGCCACTTATCACCCGGGTAAGTCATGTGACATCCCTGGACCTTTGTCTCTTCAGGTGTAAAAGGAGGGGATGGACTAGTGTAATGGTAAGGGAATTTGAAGATCTTCCCTGCCCTTTAATGGGCTTCACTGTGAGCCCACCAGGAGAAGCTTGCTTAAGGGAGGCTTGTTTTTCAGGGAGGCACATATCTTTTGTTACAGGTCATGAAGGTTGTAATGTTCTCTGACTCAAAACTCAGACATTGGTGCTTCTCTCTCTAGTAACTAACACTGTATGTATGTAATGGTCACACAGCTAGAAGTCTTGTCTGTTGGTCTATTGAATTGTGTTATTTTCTCTGTATATATGCAGAATAGTCCCAATTATTTCTGTCATCCTCCAAATCTTAGAGAGGTACCATTTGTAATTATAATAGCTTTACCAACAATTTTTAAAATGTCCACCTTCCAGGTGAATTCTAAGTCTATGGAAAAGCTTCTAAAAAGAGGAAGAAAAGCACCCAAAGGTGGGTCTAGGCTAGGGAACTGGATGCTGGCATTTCAAAAAAAGATTTCTGGCAAGAAGGTGGGGGTGGGTGACATTCTCCTCTATCCTAAGAACTAGGCCTTCCTAACAAGATGCTCAAATTTTCCCCTGGCTGGTAGAAACTTAATAACAACATGCTTCTGGCATTTATCTCATATCCCTTTGCATCCAGGGCCGGTGCCAAAGGAATCCCCAAACTTACAGGTCCTGGTTTGCTTTTCCCCTGCCATAGCTGATCTTTTGGCATCTCTTTATTTCTTCTCAGCTGGACAGGACATTCATTTCTGCCCCCTCAAGTTTATCTCCCTTGAGCTAGAACAGGAAACTCTGGTGTTAAATCTTCAACAGACTTCAAATGTTCCAGTGCCTCGAGGCTGTGTGAAGTTGACTAATTTTGAGGGAAAGGTAGGTCATGGTCACATAGCCAATTCTATTTTTCCAAGTCAATAATCACTATTGACTCTAGCAGGTAAGGGGAGGGAGGAAAACAAATAAGTATTTATTAAGCACCTACTATATCCAATCCAGTGACACTGGCTCTTTCCTGTTCTATCTCCTGTGTCTTGTCACTATCTCCTATGCTTGGAATGATATGCCCCTGCATTTTTACCTCCTAGCTTCCTGTCTTTTTCAAGATTCAGCTCAAATCTTACCTTCTGAAAGAAGCTTTTCCCAATCCTCCAAATCCTTCCCATTGTTAAGTGTCTTTTGTTTTTTAATATAACCTCCCTTTGATGCTGAATATATCTTGTAAATAGACCATTTTTCTCATGTTCTCTCTTGCACTAGAATAGGAAGTATATCCCTAGACCAGTGGTTCTCAACCTTCCTAATGCTGCGACCCTTTAATACAGTTCCTCATGTTGTGGTGACCCCCACCCATAACATTATTTTTGTTGCTACTTCATAACTGTAATTTTGCTACTGTTATGAATTTTACTGTAAATATCTGATATGCAGAATGTATGTTCATTGTTACAAATTAAACATAACCCACAGGTTGAGAACCGCTGCCCTAGAGCTTAGCATATTTCCTGAGACATTTGTCGTTGTTTAATCATTTTCAATTATATTGACTCTTCATGACCTCTTCTGGGTTTTTCTTGGCAGAGATAGTAGAGTGGTTTGCCATTTAGAAGTGAGGAAACTGAGGCAAACAGGGTAAGTAATTTGCCCAGCTAGTAAGGGTCTCAGGCCAGATTTGAACTTAGGTTTTTCTGATTCCAGACCTGAAGTCTGGAAGTCATCTTGTATGCATCTAGTATGCCCCTGGGACATAGTAAGTCCTAAGTAAATGCTTATTGCTAACAATGACAATGGTTCATCATCTTGAATCGTGGCATGGCTGGTCACACATCAGGGTTTCGAAGCCTTTCCAGAGTTGCTTGTCTCTCAGTGTTGCTGCCATGGTATAAAATGTTCGGGTTCTGCTCCCTTCCCTGTGCATCCATTCATACAAGTCTTCACAAGTTTCTCTGTAACATCTCTTTCATCTGTACCCTGAACTTTTATCGTCATTTTCCCTACTGTTGAACTATATTACATGATTTTAGAAGCTTGAACAAAGGCAGACACTGAAACAAGGAATTATTGTGAAATAAAAATAATAATTCCCATCTCTCCAATGTAGTGGAGAGTGCACCAGACTTGAAATTGTGAAGTGTGGTTTTGAGGCAAAGGCTCTTGGTATTTAGGGCTGAAAGAGACCTTAGGGAATATCCAGAATGAGAGGATGGCCGACCATATTAGAAGCCAAAGGGACACAACATTCCAGTGGGGGAAAATATCAGAGGCTTTAGAATTGTACGACTTTTCTTCAGATTCTGCTTTTGTCACTTGCCACCTATGTGACCTTAAGCAAGGCATTCCATGTCTTTGATCCTCAGTTTTCTCATTTGTATAATAATGAGAGTGTTGGCCTAGATGGTCTCTAAGGCCCCTTACAGATAATTCCCCAAACTTTTAAGAAGGATGAGGGCTAAAGAGGGGAATTGTGGTATTTTATAATGAAGAAATGACTGGTAACCTTTGAAGAAGGCAGATTCTGTTGATCTTTGAGGTTGGAAGCCATATTACAAGGGACTGAGAAGTAAGGGTTGGGGGGGAGTAAGGAGTCAAATTCAATGAACTTAGGCTTCATTTTCTTCATTTCTTCACTTTCTTCATTTCAGATTTGACTGTGAGAGCATTATTGGTCATGACTTGAAAGGCAAGAAGGATCAAGTGAAGGGTCTTTTCTTTCATTTTTTCTCCAAAGCATGGGGGAAATCTTTATAAGCAGCAAGGGAAGGTCAGTAGATTGGAAAAGTTCAATGACAAGAGAATGGGGATGAACAGAAGGGGTATACTATCATGGCCCTGGGCCAGTTCCTTTACCAACCTGAGCCTCCATTTCTTCATTTATAAATGAAAGATAATGATACTTACAATTGCCTACTTCTCAGGGTTATAGTGAGGCAAGAGCTCTGTAAATTAAAAAATGCCCCTCCCAGCATAACCTCATTACTTCTAAACTGGGCACCACACTGCTAACTCAAGCCTTGATTGACACCACTTCCCACAGTCTCCTTTTTCCCACTCTGATTGGTGTCTGGAAGGTAAAGTACCAAACTCCTCCCAATACCTTCCATAAAGGATGATGGCAGAAAATGGACTCAGCCTACTTCACTTTGGATCTGCTACCCCGCCTACTTTCAACTCGAAGGAACAAGATTCCTTCTCGACCAGTACCCCATGATGTCCCCCCCACCCCCTCCTGCCTCTTTGTGTGTTGTCTACTCCTTTAGATTGTAAGGGCAGCCAGGTGGCACCATAGTGTCTAAAGCCCCAGAGCTGGAGTCAGGAAGACTCATCTTCCTGAGTTCAAATCTGGCCTCAGACACTTACTAGCTGTGTGACCCTGGGCAAGTCACTTAACCCTGTCTGCCTCAGTTTTCAAATCTGTAAAATGAATTGGAGAAGGAAATGGCAAACCATTCAGTATCTTTGCCAAGAAAATCCCAAAGAGTTAGACACCACCAAAAACAACAAAGCAACTTAGATTGTAAGTTCCTTGAGGGTGGGGACTGTCTTTATTTAAAAACTGGTTCCCTAGTAGAGCTTAGCACCTAGTAGACATTTAAGTTTATTGGATTGGTTTAGAAATGTGAGCTCTAATAGTTATTCACTTCATGGGGAGGTAAGGCCACTGTGTTTTAAAGCAGGACTATTACCAATGGAATGTCATGGTCGGGGTGGGAGGGGATCCTTTTGAGTCAGAATCTTCTACAGTTTTTTGTTATTGCTCTGTAGATAATTTTTCTGACATTATTAGTACCTTGCTGATGCTGCAAACTATCCCTGATCAAGGAAAACATAATCGTTGCTGGCATGAAAAGAAGAATCTGTACTCCATAGTGTTTTCCTTCATTTTGCTAGAGTGGCAGTAACTTTCATGACTCATTTGATTATAGAATCATAAGATCATAGTTCTAAAAGTACCTTGGATCTCATCTAGTCCAAATACCTTATTTTACAGATGAGAAAATAAAGCCCTAAAGATTGTCTTACCAACTGTCACCCAAGGTTACAATGTAGTAAACACAAAGCCTATAATTTGCATCCTTTCAATTTTGACAAGTAAAAAATGAAACTGTCTAAAGGGGTCCTGACCTATTTCATTTCAAGCATTTATTAAGCACCAACTGTTTTCAAAGCAATAAGCTAAAACAAAGATAAAACTGCTCTCTAAGCTTCCATTCTACTAGGGAATTTGCAAGGTGTCAGAAACTGCTTTTTTTTTCTTTTTTCCAAATTCAGTAACTAGCAAAATTCTGCAAACAAAGAAATAATATAATAGTGCTCCCAACTGTATATTCCAAAATAGTGGCAGTAAAAAGCCATCTGTGCTTCTGGGTCCTGATCTGAACTCTTAAAATACATCTATTTGGGGCTACTATTAATCTCACAATCCAACTTGAAAAAGATTGGGTGGAAAGTAAAGATATCCATTAGCACCCTTATTATTTGATATTGCTTTGAAAATACCACCTACAGCAATGAAATAAAGAAAATGAAATTGAGGGGATGAACACAAGCAAAGGATACGAGACTAGACCTGTGATTTCATTGGTATTTCCAGATGAAGAAAGTTCCTCTTTCAATGAAGGTCAACACTTTCTCTTTCTAAAGAGTTGGCTAGAACACTAGGAAGTGAAGTGATTTGCCCACAAGTTGACAGTTTGTATGTTTAAGAGGCAGAACAGAAACCCAAGTCTTCCTGGCTTTGAAATCAGCTCTCTCTACTATACCACACTGCCTATCAGAAACACAGGCAAAGAAGAAATAGAATAATTTATATTTGCATGCAGCATAATGGTTTATTTGGCAAATCTAAGATTCAATAAAAAAAATTTAAGCAATAACTTCAGCAACATAATCGGAATAAATTATGTCACCAAAAAAACTCCCAAGAACCCCCCCCAAACCCTAAGCATTTAACTTCGTGATCTAAGCAGTTCCTTGCTCTCTGAGGCAATTTTCTATCCAACTCAATAAATAATGAGAACCTACCTACCTACCTATATATATATATTATATATTGCAATATATCATGTATGTATATGAGCATGTGGATGAGTACTCAAATTGTATGTATATATTTATATAATCGTATGTATTATGTATACATACAGATATATATATACTATGTGTATATTATTGTATCTATGTGTTTACACATACATATATACACACAGAGAGGCATGGTCATGTATACATGTACACAGTGTGTTACATAGATGCACTTCTGTGATGTGTGCACACCCATATACATATGTGTGCATGTATGCACCTGTATGTGGGTGTATTTTTTTATATGTATGTGTTATGTATTCAAAGACAAACTCCCTGCATCCCTAGGAAACCAACTAATGACCTGGCACCTTTTAAATTTTTTAATCAACCCAGGGAACCAGGTGCTTGGCTCTCAGCACTGGAATCATTTTAAGGAAATGTTGTTATGGATTAAGCTGGGAGGTGAAGGGCAAGGCTTTGATATCTGATATCTCCTTTTTCTCTCAAACTCATCCAACCCCTAACTACAGTCTGCTTTGATTCATTTCAAGGCTGATTATCCAGTTCCAGCATTATGTAAGTCCTTGGCCCCTTCTCTTTTTCCTCCATCTCCTCGGCCATTTTGCTGCTCATTAGTGCTTCAACCAGAGAGTAACTGGAGGAACTTAAAGGAGCTGGAAACTCAGATCCCTCAAATTTATCTTCTTTTTCCAACTGCCCTTGGATAATCTGAAAGCCTGGATCATTCCCATTTTTAGTTCACAACAACAACAACAAAAATCTATTTCACAACAAAACACATGTTGTGAAAATTTTAACTATGATCAGGTACAGAATGCTTAATCTGTTTCTTTAGAAAGGCTAAATTTTACCAGCTGGTCCAAAACATAAACAGAAAGCATTTTTGTATTAGAATAGAGTTGGAGCATCTATGGAATTCTGCTCCATAATTAAAGTGTTGAATAAAAATAATTTATTAATGAAAAGTAAAACATATACACTATGCCTCAAAAAAAAAAGAGAGTGAGAGCGAGGGACTAGATTGTGTAGGGCTTTTAAAGCTGAAAGAAGACATTTTCTGCTAGGGGCAGCAAGAAGTCTTTGGAGATGGTGAGATAACTGAGTCACAAGGAATATTTGCCCTTAAGGAAAATTAACTTTGATAGTAATGTGTAGGATGGATTAGAGTGGGAGACAGGAGGGAGATCAGTTCGGATGCTGCCCAGATTATCTAGATCACAGTTAATGAGGACCTGAACTAAAGTGATAAGATCATAGGGTTAAAATTACAAGGGATTTTAGAGGTTATTGAATCCAGTGAGGACATTTGTCTTTCACAGACATAGAAATTCAGGTGAACATTATATTAGGATCATAGGTGCAGAGCTGGAAGGAATCCCAAAGGCCATCTAGTTCAACTGAGACCTGGGAAGGTTAAATAATTTACCCCAAATCACCCAGACAGTAAATGAAAGGGGGAAAGGAGGCAGACAGCAGTCATACAGTTAATATCTGAAGCTCCTCATTTCTCACTTGGCTATGCTATGTGGAGACTCCTCTGACTTCTCCACCATGTCTCGTGAAGCTCATTATTGGAATAGGCTTATCATCCCGTAAGATTTCATGGGCTTTGGTACTCTACTTCACCACTACCTTCTCTCTGGCTTCCTCATTGGAGGGTGGAGCCATGAACTCCCAATATCCATTTAAAGAGAAAGCTCAGCTCAGACATCTCATTTTTCATCTGGCTTTGGACTGTTCTGACTAATTTCTCCACCATGGCCCCTTCCCTACCCCTTTCAGCTTCTTTTTCTCCATTAGATTGTAAGCTCCTTGAGGACAGGTTCTTTCTTTTTGTTTTCCTCCATATTTGTGTCCCTAGTGTCCCTCGTTGATATCTCACCTTCTTTGCCATAGCTTGGTCCTATCTTTGCTCCTTAGAGATACACTGGTATATCACACTGGCTCTGACCTCTCTAATGAATACAGATTTAACTAATTTGATAATTTATCAACAATTTTTGGGTGAGTGACCAAGTTTTTTGGACAACCCAGACATGATCCTTGTAATACAAGAGGCACTGATTTTGCCATAAATAGACTGCTGGGGCTCCAGGAAGACCTGACCTCACACGCAACCTCAGACACTTCCTACCTGTGTGACCTTGGGCAAGTCACTCAACTTCTGTTTGTTTCAGTTCCCTCAACTATAAAACAGGGCTAATAATAGTACCTATCTCCCGGAGTTGTTAAGAGGATGAAATGAGATACTATTTGTAAAAGCCCTTAACACAATTCCTGGCACACAGTGCTTATTCCTTCGCCGTTTCCTAAATCACTATAATTCAAAGCACTTTTCCATAGTTAGTCTAAAATCTATGAGACAGATTCATTAGATATCTTATCACTTACTTTAAGTAGGGGGGTGTTGAATAAATCAATCATACCACCAAGAAGTTAGGTAATGTACCTCTGTAGGTTCAGCACCTTGTGAGTAACAGAATCCTTTACTCCTTGCCATAGGTACTTAACACGCAAGCAGTCACCCAACAAGTATTTCTTAAACGCCTGCCATCATGTCAGAAACTGAACGAGAACCTAGGTCTTCCTGGCTTGGCTGCCATATCATTCAAGCTCTGTGATATTGATTTGGGAAAGCTAATCTAGAACACAGCAGGTGTGATGTGAAGCAGATGCGTAAAAATGACTTTTGAGGGGAAGGTGTTTAACTTCCATGTTTGAATGAAGTTGGGAAGATCATTACTTTGGATGGTAGAGCTTTAACATCTCATTTTGTGTCATTTGGTTTATGTTTTCCACTAGAGACATATAAACAAAAATTTCATCATTTAACATAACACCAGGGAACATGTGTAGTATAATAGATTGAAACCTTGGCCTCAAGGCCAGGAAAAAAAACACCATTTAAATCCTTGCCTCTGAAACATGCTGGCTGAGAGACCCTGGACAAGTCACTTAACATCTCAAGGCTCTAAATTGCAAAGAATAAGCTGACCTCCATTGGTGCAGTCCCATATTCCAATGAAATCACCTTTTCTAGGAGAAATATCATATAGCGGCAAGAGCACCAGCTTTGGATTCGGAGGGTAGAAGAGTCAGATCCCTGCTCTCATACATACTAATTTTATGACCTTGGATAAGTCAGTTCCAGGAAGAAGTCACTCCATCTCTTGGTTCTGGGCATTCTGTCTGGCTGTCCTCCATGCCTGGAATGTTCTCCCTCTTCCACTCTAACTACTGAACCCCCTGGCTTCCTTTAAATCTCATCTTAAAATATTTCTTCCTACAGGAAGCCTTTTCTAACCTCTCAATTCCAGTTCCTTCCCTCTGTCAATCACTTCCTATTTATCTTGAATACAGCCTGCTTTGTAAACATTTCTTTGCAAATTGTCTCCCCTATTAGACTGCAAGCTCCTTGAGGGCAGGGACTAACTTTTGCCTCTTTTTGTATCCTCAGAATTTAGTACAGAGCCTGGCATATGGTGCTTAATAAGTGTTTACTGAACTGCATTGAAATGAATTGAACTTCTCATTTCTGGGTCTCGTTTGCCACAACTAAAAAGAGAGGGAGTTGGACTCTATGGTCTCCAAGATCCTTCCCAGATCCAAATCTAGGAAAATGTATTTATTCAATATTTCCACCACTTGAAAGAAAAGAGAAAATGGGCCCCATTTTTGCATTTTGATTAATTTTATTAGGGAGTAACAAGGTTTACATTGATGAAACCTTGGCAAATAGTAGAGAAAAGTAAGCAATCACTTTATACATCATAGTGTAAATGGAGTCGGGAAGATCTGAGTTCAGATCCTTCTTCTGACATATACTGGCAATATGACCCTGGGTAAGTCACCTAACTTTTCAGTGCCCCTGGCACTGACTAAGACTAAGCTGAAGAATAGTCTCAGCTCCAAATTGGCAGAAAATATGAAATTCTCTTTTTTTGGCCATTAAAGCCTTTTTCCACCTTTCCAATATTTTCCCAGCTATTCTGCCATCCAGCTCCACTATCTTACTTACTCCTCCTCCCCTACACAACACTCCACCTCTAGACTTTATGCCTTTCTGTTGTCTGGCCCCCACACTCGGAATGTTCTTCCTCTCAAAAGCTTCCTTTGCCTTCATTCAACACTGAGCTCAAAACCTACTTTCCTTAGTAGACAGCAATTGTTTCCGTTCTGGCCAGAGGGTCTTCCCTTCCCAGATCAAAGGCAAACTGACCCATCCTGTGCCTCACTTCTGACCTATCCTTTAACTACTGAATGGGTGTGCCCTAGACAAAGTGAGACAGCTTAAAAAGTCCAAGGTCTCCCACTGCATCTGGGGCATCTCCAGTTGTCCTGGTCCATGTCTTGCCACTGGACCCAGATGACTCTAGAAGAGAAAGTGAGGCTGGTGATTTTTGCACAGTTCTGCCTCACTTAAATCCAATTCACTTGTAAGTCAAGACATGACCCTCATGATGTCATTGGTCCTCTTCAAGAATGAAGAACAAACACAAAACAATGCCCTCCTCAGGAGGACTTCCCAGTAACTTCAGGGATGTGTCCCCTCCCTAAAATTGCTGCTTCTATTTATACTGTATATAGGTTAGGTTCCATAACTTTTCTGCTGGAGTTACCATACTATCTACCACATTTAAATGTGAGCTCACTGGGGGAAGGACCATATTTTTTGCCTTTCTTCAACGTCTAGCACAAAGAAAATACTTTTTTTTTGAGGCAATCGAGGTTGAGTGACTTGCTTACTAAGTTGCATAGCTAATAAGTGTCTGAGGTCACATTTGAACTCAGATCCTCCTCATTCCAGGACCAGTGCTCTATCTATTATACCACCTAGCTCCCCTTAGAGAAAACACTTAATAAATGTTTGTTGAATCACTGATTGACAGAGGGAGTTTTCTCACCAGGGTGCTTCCTGCATCAGTAAAATCACAGGTTGGGGCAGTTGGAGCACTGGCCCTAGAGTAAGAGAATCTAAGTTCAAATCCAGCCTCACATTTAATAGCTTCATGACCCTGGGCAAGTCACTTAACCCCAATTTCCTCCCCAAAAAAATTCACAGATTTAGATTTAGTTCCTCTCTACCCACCTCCACTCAAATAAATAAATAAAACAAGAATCATTATAAGACTTATTTGGATATGGATTGAAATAACTAAAGAAGGCTTTATAGAGAAAGCAGAATTGAAGGTAGACCTTGAAAGAAGCATAGACTCAGGTAACCCCATGGATAGAAAGCAGAAGAGTGTCTCAGTGCCTACTAATAAGCCTGGAGAAAAACCAAAAAGTATCATTGGAGGGCAGTGTCACTCTGCTCAAACTCGACAGAACAGATTGTCTTCTGCAAAGCAGCCACTTTCTGATTCATAAAGAGACAATTCCCTCCCGTGATGTTATGACAATCCAAACCTTTGCCAATAGATTTGGAGAACTGGGCTAGACCTTCTCTGTAAAATAGAGACACAACCCAAGAGCCCTTGTCACACATCTTTCCACTCTTCTTCTGGCTTGACTAATTCCCTATAGGGAAACAAAGCACAGGTAACAGTTAGAAATAGTTCTAGGTGCTACCCAACTGAATGCATAAAAATGAGAAGAATGATTGGACTAGAAAGTAAAGTTCTCCCCTCCCCCTTAAGAACGTTATTAGGATTCCCTTCCTATCCATTGACAGAATCTTCCCTTGGCATATTGGAAGGCATTTTAACTAGTGTCTCTAGTCAAAAAATAGCTAGATGTAATGGTAGGTGTGGATTCTTTCAGTCATTTCATGTGAAATTGATTTATAAGGCAGTAGGAATTATGTTTCTTGCTATGGAGAAAGGAATACAGCCCATTGAAATATGGGCATGTGACTTGTCATACTAAAGTACTATCCCAGTGGAGAATCTGGAATACATCTGCTAGCTCCTTTTGAGGAATAAATGAGAACACAGATAAAAGACCTATTAGATTTGTCTAATTAACAGTCGTCTAACTGCCAGCTGGTATCTAAGCTGCAATAAAAAGAGAAAAAAAAAACCCAAAACAAAAAAAGGATCATTTGGTTTGGTTTTGCAATTAGCATGACTTGTATTTTCCATGGGGGGGAGGGGAAGGGAAACAAACAACCAATGCTTAATGTGCTGTTGTGTACACCTCGATATCTTTATTATTATTCAAGTCATTTAAAGAATGCTAAACAATTATTTTATATTCCCTTGGCCAAATAATAAGGCAATTGCTATTTGTTGATAACTCCTTGATTTCTAAGCCAATTTAAAATATCTGTGTATTCCCAGACTATGGGGAGAATTGTAAGAAACATGGCGGTTCATCTCATTTTTGCTCATTATGTCGGTAGAGGCAAAGGCAGTGTGGTGTAATGAAGAGAGCCAGGCTTAGAGTGAAAAAACCTGGATCCAAAACCTGACACATATGGGCAGTATAACCCTGTGAAGGTGACAATCTCTCCGGGTTCTACCCAACTTGCTAGACCATAAGCTGCAGAGAAGTGCCAACCAATATTGTTTTATTCTCTCAGGAGGTCCCAATGTCAATGAAATCCTGTCCCTGCTTTAACATGCAAGAGTGAGCCTTTTATAGTGAACACTATAGTAAAGCATTTAAGTAGAATTATAGTGGGAGAAATATACATTCCTAAATAACATCTCCTCTTCTCTCTGGATTCTTAATTTACTCTTTAAAACACTCACGGAATAACATTGTCTTTATGAATCAGAAAGATCTGAGTTGGGATCCCACCTCTGACATTTACTAGCCATGAGACCCTGGGCAAGTCATAACCTCTGTGAGCCTCAGACAACTCTATCTATGAAGTCAAAGACAGTCTGTAATCTGCATCTAGGAGTTCATAAGATTGTATTTATATTTTTTTAAAAGTCTAAAAAAGGTACTATTTCTTTCTCTTGCTCACTTTACAGATGAGGAAACTGAGGCAAACAACGTTAAGTGACTTACCCAAGGTCACACAGCTTGGAAGTGTCTGAGGCTAGATTTGAACTCAGGTCTTCCTGACTACAGGGCTAGTGCTCTATCCACTGTAACACCTAACTGCCACATACACACACACACATATCACCATATACAATACTGTAGTGGTAACGGGATTTGAAGATCTTCCATGCCCCTTGAACTTGCTGATGTAGCAGGAAGGGGTTGGGCAGGAAGGAGCTGGAGATGAGTAGGAGCCAGGCTGGAGCCAGCACAGTGACTGGAAGTGGTGGCAGCAGCATGAATTTCTTTTTCTTGAGCCAGCCAGAACTTCTACTAAGGACTCCTGCTGAGGACTGCCAGGAACAGAAACTGTGGAGGGCGGGGAGGGGAAAGGGAGGGGGCCAGAGCTGCTGGGAGCAAGCTGCATGGAGGCTGAGCCGTTACCATGAGTGAGGAGAGGAGGATCTTTGCCTGGGGTAGCCTGTTTTGTTTTGAAGGCTTGAGAATGTGGGTCTGCATTAACTATGTGTGCCAGCTCTGTGGCTACCATGATGGCTTTGACTTTCTGGTTTTGGGACTCAGTTTTCTGGTATTTGAATAAATGTTCTAGCTATGTCCCCCCTGTAGAGAACCTGTTATATTTTGTGATTAATAACCATATCAACATATTTATAGTTACCATAGGCATTGTGAATACTGCAGTGTTAAGACAAATACTTATATTTACAATACATATGTTTTAAAGTTTTGTGAAGGAAAGAAGGAAGGAAGGAAGGAAGGAAGGAAGGAAGGAAGGAAGGAAGGAAGAAAAAGAAACAAAGAAACAAAGAAAGAAGGAAAAAGAGAAGAAATCTAGCCAATAAACCCCAAGTTAACTGGGCAGCTTCTGGCCATCAAAATTTGCCTTCCTTTGGAGAAGAGGAGAGGGAGAGGACGAGATGAGTTACCCAAGTAACTGGATCCCCATTCAGGCAGCTTCGATCTACTCACAGGCTGTGTTTGTCCTTCGTTTTCAAAGAGGACCATGGCATCAGGGAAATGATGACATGACTTGCAGTTGACTTTGATTTGAGTAAGGAAGGGCCATGCCAGGTCACCAGCCTCACTTTCTCCTCCAGAGCCATCTGAATCCAGTGGCCAGATATTCATCAGGAAGACTGGAGATGACCCAGGATGCAATGGGAGACCCTCGTCCTTTTAGGCTAAGGCCTTTTCACATACTCACTTAGAATGAGGTAACACCCATTCAGTGAATCGGCCTCTTTAAGAAGTGAGCCAAGGGATGGCCCCTTTAATTAGAAAAAAGAAAAAAAAATCAAGCTGGGAGGGGAAGACCCTCAGGGCTGCTGTTCCAAAGAGAAACAGTTACCAATGACATTCACTCTAAGCCAGGAGGGCCCAAAATACAGCCATTAAGTAGAGCTTGTGTACCTATTATCATCCCCATTTAATAGTTGAGAAAAAATGAGGCAGATGCAGACAGAGGTTAAAGGACTCACCCACAATCACATAGCTAGTAAGTGTTGGAGGTAGGATTGGAACTCAGGTGTTCCCAACTCCAGGCCAAGCAGTCTATCCACTGAACCACCATGTCTGAAATTATATATCTTAAAATAAAAGAAAACATATACCTCTACAACAGTGGTTCTCAACCTTCCTAATGCCAGGACCCTTTAATACTCGTATGTGGGCCTATCTGCATGTGGGTAGACCGGCCTGGAGAGGGATAGAGGAGCGGTGTCTCGGTTCCTAAGACCACAGGAAATATGTGTTTTCCGATGGTCTTAGGCGACCCCTGTGATCCCTGTGAAAAGGTCATTCAACCCCCAAAGGGGTTGCGACCCACAGGTTGAGAACCACTGGTCTACAAAGAAGCAGGAAGTATATTTCGCCATCAGTTCTCCAAAGTCATAACTGGTCACTGTACTGATAAGAGTTGTGAAATCTTTCACTGATGTTTTCCCTTACATTAATATGATCACTGTGTACATTCTCCTCTCGGTCCTTCTGCTTAATTCCACGCGCAGAAATTCGTACAACTTCTCCCACATTTCTTGGAATTCCTTAGTACTCTCCCTTCTTACACAGTCACAACATTCCATCCCCTCCGTGAGCACCCACCTCCTTCCTGCTCATCATGACAAGGGCTGCTCACCATATCTCTGTCATGTACAAGTCCCTTCCCTCTGCCTTGACTTCCTCAGGGCATATGCCTAGTAGTTGTCAAAGGAGACTCAGATTTTTGTTTAAGAGATTTAAATCTCATTCACGCATTCAAGTCTGTAAACATAAATGACAACAAATAACATAATTCTATCAAAGAGTCTCACATGACTGAAATGACTGAGCAACAGCAAAGACATCCATGAATGTCATCTGCACAATGGCAATGGCCATATTTGCTGTCATTCAGTTGTTTCAGTTGTGTGAGACTGTGACCTCATTTGTTTTGGGGTTTTTTTGGCAAAGATACTGGAGTGTTTGCCATTTCCTTCCCCAGCTCATTTTACAGATGAGGACACTGAGGTAAACAAAGTGAAGTGACTTGCCCAGGGTCACACAGCTAGTGTGTGTCTGAGGCTGGATTTACCTCTGAAATCCTGAACTTTCCAACTGTATTACTTGACCTCAACTTCATTACTGTATGCTTCTACTTCCTTACTTATGCTGAACTTACTTTTCAGCCTTATTGTTATTCCTGGTCCCTTTTCCTCTCTTTATTCCTTCAATCCATCTTCCCTAGTCTATCTTCCTTGTCTTCATGCCTACCCATGATCCTACAGTCCCCCACTCTTGTAATTCACATACCACCACCCTCAAATTCTACTATAATTTCTACTATTGCCTATCCCATCATTTAACTCTTATCTTCACCATTCCATCCCTCCATTCCTATTCCCCAGTTCCTCAAAATTGCTGCAGAAAATCATGAAATTGAGTTGATTTCACCCATTATCCATATAATCTGAGAAGCTACATCCCTGGTGCTAGATAATTCATATTCTCTACTTCTGTTCATTTCTTCTGTCATTGTCCACAGTGACTGTTCTCCAATACCTAATTTCCCTTTTACCACCCCCACTCCCATCCATGCTTATAGCACAAGACTTTGCCTCCTAGGTGACTGAGAAGATTAAAGTCATCTGATGAGAAGTTCCTCAAATCCAAATTAGTATCATTAATCCTCAAAACCTCTCAGCATTATCAGACATCCTCTCCTTCTCCATGATCTCAGTGGAAGAGTTATTATTACTTCTCACTAATGCCTTTCCTTGATCCTATCCTTCCCATCTAGGACCTCCCTCCAGTTTAGGAGACTCTAGAACTCACTGTGACCAGTGCAATGCCAATCACCAACAGGAACATGTAGAGATGTTAACCATGCATCAGGAATCAGCCTTATCAAGCAGAAAAGATGTTCCTCCAATCAGTTTTCCCCAGCAGAATCTTATGTCTTGATGGGACCCAACACCAAGGTCACCTCTAGGTCTTATAACTCTTTTCAGATCCACTTGGAATTCTGGTCTTGCACTTCAGACGGGGGTCTATGATTAGCCCTGTTACCCTAAAGCAGGATCTCATGTAAAATGACTCATTTCTTTCTCATGGTGAGAAACCAAAATCCATATTCTCATCATCCAAATCACATCACTAGACTTTGTAAAATTGTCTCATAGAATTCACATAGTTCTAGGTATTAGAATTTCCCAGCTAATGAACCCTAAATCACGATATCAATCATACATAAATTATATGCTGGTAATCTGGACCTTTGGCCATTTTTACTCTAAAGGGTTGATTTTTTTCAGTCTCTCTATCTCAGAGATGTTATTCATTCTGCCCCCTTTCTCATGGCAAAACTGTCTACATCTGAAAGGACATCATTTTACACAAGAATTCTTGAATGATTTTTATGTAGCATGCATTGGAAATACCTTATTGGAAAAGAGTGTTTTTTCATAATTGACAAACTATATGTACAGTGGGAGTTTACCTACTCTATATATTCCAGTCAATTGTGAAAAGGTAAAGATATGGGGCATTGTTGAATAATGCCCTCAAGAGCAGTAGTGAATGCTTTGGGAATAAAGCAACATACTTGGAGTCAAGAAGACAAGTTCAAATCTTATCTCCAGATACTTATTAGCTTTGTATCCCTGGCCAGGGGTTACTTAAGCTCTCTTAGCCTCAGTTTCCTCAGCTGTAAAGTGGGGATAAAAATGGCACCTACCTCACAAAAGTATTATGAGAATCAAGTGAGATAATATATGCAAAATCGTTGGTAAACCTCAAAGCACTTTATGCATATCATCTATTACCAATATTAATACCACTTTCTCCTCATGCAGGATGCCTTCAATTTATACCTGTCCCAAAAGTCTTAGAGCTTATTTTAAGCTTTAATAACTTCAGAAAAATAAATGTTACTAACTTACAAAACTTATGAAAGGTTAATTATTTAAAATTTCAAAATCTTGATGTTTCCTATTAACGTTCAAAATAACCACCATCTTGTGCTGTACAACGCTAGCTAATTTTAGAATTTTGCAAAAAATTTTATTCAGCTGCTGCTCAATGTCAGGAAAGACTGCATTTATAATCTGTCTAAATATGAACCAAAGCAGGAACTGCTGATGTGTACGTGACAGGCTTGATATGATCCAACAAGAAAAAAAAAAACCTAATGACCAAGATGGGCAAGCAACAGGACCTAATTGCTCTGCTAATTCACTGGTCTGAGAAAGTGTCATCCAGGAACTATTGCATACATAATACATAATGATCCAAAGCTCCATCTTGTTCAAATTAAAACTAAGAATTTCTTCTTTGGAACTCACAAGAAAAGACATGTGTAAAAGAAATTTAAGTTGTCAAACTTTCAAATGAATTTTTGGCATTTCTTTTAGCATTTATATTTCTTAAGTTATTAAAGCTTAAAACTGCTCTAAGACTTTTGGAACATCCTGTGTATGGGTGATGGAATAGACATATAGTCAGTAGCTTTTGTTGTCCTCTTTATTGCCTTTTGGGAATATTAATAATGAAGTTTGAGGGATCCCCCCATGCTTTTATTACCTTCCCCTCCTTCAGATGTTTTGCAAATTAATCTCTTCTTAACTGCTTATAGTCTCACAGCCCCATCCATGCCTATATTTTCTCAGCTCCTACAGACTTACTACCACAGAAGTCATGCAATCTGGAAACATTAACATATATGAGAGTTTCTAGGACTTAAAGGGGCCCTTAAGATTTGACTTTATAAGGTGAGGAATGTCAACATCTTGGCAGTGGATTGTTGGATTAATTCATGCTAAGCCTTGTGGTGAGTTTTGCAGTTCTATACTGCTAATGTAACTCTCCTATATTTTAATATTTGGCTCTTTGTTAAAATCTAAGAAGAGATGTCAGCTCTGGGATTAGGAGGAGAAAATCATTGTTCCTTGGATCACTTATGAACTAGTCTTTCATGTGAGTGTACTATAAGACACGTATTTCCATGTAGGTTCAATTTTCATGATTTTCAGAGGATTGGCTAGACCATAGAATCATACAAGCATTTATTGAGCCCCCACTAGGTACCAGGCACTGTACTAAGCACTGGGGTTAGAAAGAAGAGCAAAAGATAGTCCTTGCCCTCAAGGAGCTTAGGGGAAGATGACGTTCAAATAACTATGGATAAGTCAGCTATATACAAGATAAATTGAAAATAATCAGCAGAGAGAAGGCACTAAAGGGATTGGGAAAGGCTTCTTAGAGAAGGTGAAATTTTCGTTGAGATTGGAAGGAAGCCAGTTAAGGCAGAGATGGAAATAAGGATGGAGAGACTTACAGGCATGGTATATGGAATGAAAACACCTGGAAATGGAGTGTCTTAATTTGAGGGGCAACAAAGAGGTCAGCACCATTGGATCATATTATATGTAGAAGAGGGTAGAGTGGGAAAAGATTGGAACAAAATGGGAGGCGGCTTGGAGGGGCAACTAGGCGGCACAATTTAGGCTTGGAGTCAGGAATACTCATCATCCTGAGTTCAAAACTGGCCTCTGATACTTTTACCAGCTGTGCGACCCTGAGCAAGTTACTTAACCCTGTTTGCCTCAGTTTTCTCATCTGTAAAGTAAGCTGGAGAAGGAAATGGCAAATCACTCCAGTATCTCTGCCAAGAAAACCCCAAATGGGGTCACAAAGAGTCAGACACAACTGAAAATAACTGAACATCTATCTATCTATTTACCCATCCATCCATCTATCATCTATCTATCTATCTATCTATCTATCTATCTATCTATCATCTATCTATCCATTTATCCATCCATCTATCCATCCATCCATCCATCTATCTATCCATCCATCCATCCATCTGTCCATCCGTCTCTCCATCTGTCTATCCATAATTAATATAAATATATACCAGGCAGTTTGGGAAGGAGAGTACTAGCAACTGTGAGGATCAGGATGTACACAAGTTCAGAGAAATTTGGAAAGACTTTTATGAACTAATGCAGAGCAAAATATTTCTTTTGTGGTGGAAAAAATCAATAGCTATCCCATTACTGGTTTCTACTTTGTTCATTAAGTACCTTGTTTTAAAAAGGACAGAGGATCTTCTAGGGGCTTTTTAGAGAGGACCATAGACACAAGCATTTTTCTCAGAACTCCAGGATGGGGGCATGATGAGCTAGATGTCTCTGGCTAGAAAAACTCTGACTTGTTTCTTTGGGATCAGGCTTCCCAGAGATTGAAATGGATCTGTTTAAGTCCAGGGCTAGCACTTTTCCTGGGAAAGGATCCCCTGGACTCTGTTGTGGCATGCCCAGGGTCACACAGCCAATAATGTCACTTGCCTAAGGTTATGCAGCTAATTAAGTGTCTGAAGGCAGATTTGAAATCAGGAAGATGAGTTCAGGCTTGGCACTCTATGCACTGCCACCTAGCATATGTGTGTGTTTGTGTGTGTATACACATACACAGAAACACACATGTATATGTATATTGTATTGCACACACGTGTGCACACATCTATGTATTCTTATATGTATTGCTTATATGTATATATATACATGCATACACATATATACACATGAATTCATTTACACATATAGTAGTTTTTCTGATTTGATTGCACATTTCTTGCTTATACAATTTTTTTCACTCTCTATACTTACAACCTCAGTACCTAGCACAGGGCCTGCAGGCTCATAATAAATATCTGTCGAATGATTTATTTATGGCACAATACTATTGTATCACATCAGTATATTACAATTTGTTCAGTTTCCCACCCCCCCACTCCTATTGATAGCCAACTCTCTTCTTTTTAAAATCTTTATATAAGATCATTTGTTTTATTTTATCTTCCTTTCCAAATATTTCCTTCCCTTGTAACAAAGGCAGAAAAAAAGCAGTTTAGAAAAAATGGATCGGTGCATCAATTATATCTGATAGTATATGTAATATTTGCTCCTATAATTCCCCTACCTCTTACAGAAAGGGCACCCGTTTTCTTTCTAATTTTTTGGCCTCACAAAAAATATTGCTATGAATATCTTGCCATATGTGAGTCTTTTCTTCCTCTTTTTGATTCTCTTGGGGTAGATTTTCAATAGTCAAATCCCTCATTACACAGTTAAAAAACTGAGGCTCAGACTTAAGTATTTAAAATTCCATGGAACTTACTGTTTTTATTTTTTAGCAATGGCAAGAATTCACATTCAGCTGTGTGCAAATAGTGTGGATAATGTGTGTGGATGTATGTGCCTCTTCATTTTTCCCCAGAAAGCATTTTTCCACTCTCCATTTTTCTTTTTAGAGAAACAGATGGAAAACATTGCATCAGATGTCACCTTGTGGTACAGGAAACAAAAAACAAAGGAACGCTCCAGCTTCATCATATTTGGACGAAAATAATGCTGCAGAGTCTATTTCTGTTGAGTCATAAAAAGGTTACTTTATACGAGTTAAGATTTATTCCCTAAGGTGGGTCTATGGGAAAAGTTGCAAAAGACCTTCTCCCACCATTGTGTTTGGAGACGACTTGCCAAAAGAGTAAACAAACAAGGTTCTTCCTCTCTATTCATGTTCTTGTAAAGGGGGATCTGTGGTTGCTCCATTGGCCAGCACAACATTTACAAAGGTTCTAACAATGGCTATCCTTGTTCGGAGATGTGGGATGATCAGCCTTTGAAAGCTCTGTGTCTCTTCAAGCTTATTTTGTCAAGACAAGAGCTCTCTCTGTTGTGGTGCAATAAGAGACTCAGTCCCAAAATGACTTAAAGGATCAAAGCCAGAAGAACGTGACAACTGCCAATATCTCCTCCTCTGGAAGCTTGCAGAGGAGCAAGCAGTCAGGGATGGCTTATAGATAGCCGAGTTCAAACATTAAACCAAAGCTTGGATGGAGAGAGAAATATTTACATCAGATACAGGTCAAGGGAATGTTGACTTTGGGGGACAAAGGCTAAGCACACAATTGGGGAGAAAATGGAGAGAACCATAGGATGGGGTCCAGTCTTCATTTGAAGGTGGAGTTAAGATAATAATATTAATATAATATTTATTCATGTTGTTAAAATAATATTAGTTAACTCACATAATTATATTAATTTATATTATTTCTATAATATAATTTTCTATTATTAACATAATAATGTTATGATCATATTTATAATTTATAATATTTGTTGTTGTTGAGTCATTTCAGTCATATTCAACTCTTCTGACCCCATCTAGAGTTTTCTTGGCAAAGATACTGGGAGTGATTTGCCATTTCCTTCTCCAGCTCATTTTACCAATGAGGAAACTAAGGCAAACAGGGTCAAGTGACTTGTCCAGGGTCACACAGCAAGAAGTGTCTGAGGCTAGATTTGAACTCAGGAAGATGAGTCTTCCTGACTCCAGGCCTGGAACTTTATCCACTCCACTGTAAATTTCCCAATGGTTACTTGGTTGGTTGTCCTTCATTCTTGAAGAGGACCCGAATGACATTATATTGGAGTCAAAGTACAGTATGATCACACCATTACAAACTTAGAAGGCTTCTACCACAGATCAGGCTCAAATAGTCCACATAAACTTTCCCATTGTAGTGACTTCACAAATATAAATTCAATATTATTGATTATAGCAATAGCATTTCTATAATACATTAAGGTTTGAAAATCACTTTACAAATATGATCCAATTTTATTCTCACAGCAACCCAGAGAGGTAGGATACAGGCAACGGGGGAGAGTAAACTCCAAATGACTTTGAACTATTATATAAGCTCTCCTAGAATGTGGAGAAGTTGAAAGCTGGCAGTCATTCCTGCATATGGTGAGAGTTGAATGAGTCTCTCACTCACCAACAAAGAACATGCCTGTGCTTTTGTCCTTTCTTCTCCCTTTTCCAAGGTTGTTTTCCTTCAGATTGTAGGTGAATAGTTTTAGGGTTGACTTCTTAGCTTTTGATAGGTAACATAAGCACTGGGTCATCATTTCCAAAGCTTTATAAAGGTTCATATTTGCATGTAACTACAGACAAGAGACTGAATAGAGTAAATCAGACCTCTGTCTAGGGTACCACTCATGTGAGCTAACATGAAGGGGTAATAGTAACAATAATAGTACACATTAGGATCTAATCATATCAGCAATAATGAGCAAAAGTGTGGCAGAGTAAATGAAGAGCTGGCCTATGAGTAAGATCTGAGTTCAAATTCTGATGGTTGTGTGAGTTTAGGTAACTCATGACCTCTTAATGCTCTCTGAGATCAAGAATTATGAGGAATTTACTAGGTGGTTCAGTGGATCAAGTGCTGGGCCTGGAGTCAGGAAGACCTGAGTTCAAATCCAGACTTGGACACATACTAGCTGTGTCATCCTGGGTAAGTCACTTAATCCATTTCCTCATTTACAAAATAGGCTAGAGAAGGAGATGGCAAACCACTCTGGTATCTTTGCTAAGAAAACCCCAAATGGGGTCAAGAAGAGTCAAATACAACTGAAACAACTCAACAACAACATTGGTGGAAGTTATTTTGTCAAGAGAGGTCCCTATATCAATGAAATCACAGGTCTGGTTAAAAACAATAATAATAAGTTAAACTCAATAGCTGACATTAATAAAATATTTTAAAGTTTACAAAGACCTTTACAGTGGTGATTTCATTATTTCACAAGCCTGTGAAACAATACTGCAGATAGTATTATCCCTGTTTTACAAAGTAGAAACTGAGCCTCAGAGGAACTTCCCCTGGTTACACAGCTAGTGATAGGATCATAGATTAGAAGTTAGAAATTAATTAGAAGTCACTGAATCTCCCCCTTCTCCCACACACACACATCTTACAGATGTAAAAACTGAGGCATAGAAAATAGCTTGACTGGGGGCAGCTAGGTGCTGGAGTGGATAGAATGCTCAACCTGGAGGTCAAATTCAGCCTCAGGCACCAGTCTTGTGATCTTGAGCAAGTCAAGTACTCTCTGTCTACTCCAGTTTCCTTATCTATTAAATGGGAATAATAATAGCATTTATATTCCAGCATTATTATGAGGATCAAATGAGGTAATATCTTTTTGTAAAGCACTTTGTAAACCTTAAAGTGCTATATAAATACTGGACATTGTTATTATTATTACTACTACTACTATTACAACTGCTACTACTACTGCTGCTGCTACTGGTACTCTACCTCTTGCTACTACTACTACTACAACTACTACAATGACGATGACAGCCTACTACTACTTCTACTACTACTACTACTACTTACCACTACTACTACTACTACTACTTACCACTACTACTACTACTACTACTACTACTATTACTACTACCACTACTACTACACTGTTACTACTACTGCCCAGGGTCATCCAACTTCTCAAGAATCAAACCTATGTCTTCCCGACTCTCCACTTAATAGTCAAGTCACTATACCACAGTTGTATAGCTGAACAAACATTGGCCAATTTGTCTCTGTCTCTCACCCTGAGCTTTTCTGGGCAAGAAGAGGCAAAATGCCCCTATGGACTTGTGAGGGAGGGAAGAGCCACCCACAAAAATTTCATATTCTGCCATCGTGAGGTTAACAAAAGACATCAAACACATGGAAAAGATTGACACTTTCTACTAGCAATGGCTTGCTTTGTAGTCAGTCTAAGCACTAACATGATTACCACACTACTTCAGGATTTAGAGGCTTATGATTGTTAGAAACAAGCTTTCCTGCCAGTATTTACTGATTAAAAACCCCAGCATCCAGCAGGCTGCCTTGAACAAAGCAAACCATCAATACGAGCTTGTTCATGGGGACAAGGCTAAACTCTCTAAGAGCAAACTGAAATACTCAGACCTCAAGTCTGAGTCACTTAGCTGGCTGACAAACAAAGAAGCATCTGCTGTGTATGTAAGGCACGGTCTATTTGAATTAAATCACTTTTTCTCTTGTTTGATAATCTTTTCTTCTTCTTTTTAACATATTCCCAAGGAATCTTTGCCATAGATTTATCCAAGAGGAGGATCTGGTCTAAACTGTCTCCCTGCTGCTTGCCTGTGACCCTTCCTGACCTTGATGAGATTGCTTGGAAAGAGATCTAAAGTGGATGATTTTGAAAATTCAGAATCGAAGGTCTGAGAGTTGGGGATGTTATCATTGGATTGAAATCTGTTGGAATTAAGGAAAAACTTGTTTTATGATGAAAATAAAAATCCAATTGTTTTCATACATTTATATTTTTCAAGGGAGGGTCCACTGAACATCAGAATTCCTTTTTATGTCTAATTTAAAAATAGAGCTACAGTAGGGGATTCTGATTCACCCTCTATACCATAAATTCATCATCATGTAATATCCTTTTTTTTTTTCTTTCAAAGACATGGAGAAAAAGTATGCGGGAGTCTCTGAGCTTTTCATTTTTATTCTTTTGAACTTATATGTCTCCACTAAAATCCTGCCTTGACTGTTGAGTAGAAGTCTTACCATCTGCCCAGAAACTGGAGCCTCCGATGTGAGGTATCTTCTTCACTTAGAATATGAGTCACTTGAGGGCAGAGAATTTTTTAGTTTTCTATTTGTAGCCCCAGTGCTTAACATATACTTAGCACTTGTAAAATGTTTTTTGATTCATTCATTCATTTAATCTTTATGTTTTTGAATTTGCGAGCATATATTATCTCTCTCTTTGCCCCCATTCAACGAATAAAAAAAGAAAAAGATGACTCTCAAAACAATATGGATTTCCAGAATAACAAATTCCCAAATTGGCCAGGTCTGAAAATGTTTCATTCATTCTGCATTTTAAGCCCATCACCTGTCTGGGAGGGGCATCTAGGTGGTATGGTATGGCTAGAGCTTAGATTCAGAAAAACCTGAGTTCAAATCCAGTCTTGGATGTTTCCTTGTTGTGTGACCCTCAGCTAGTCACTTGACCTTTGTCTGCCTCAGTTTCCTCAGATGTGAAATGAGAATAATGACAGCACCTGCCTCACAGGGCTATTATAAGTATGTGGCACATAGTAGAGACTTTATAAATGCTTATTCCCTCCCTCCTATCTCTCCTTTTCTGGCAGGAGGTGAGTGGTGTGTGCTATCTTCCGTCCTCCAGAATCATGTTTATCATCTCATTGATCAGTGCTCTAAAGTCTTCTAAAGTTGTTATTCTTTCTAATGCTTTGTAATTTCATAAATTGTTCTCCTGTGTTTGCTCACTTCATCATTTCTTAGGGCACAAGAAAATTCCTTTACATTCAGGTATAAATTTATATTTGTTATATATCATTATATTACATATTTCGCCATTCTGAGTATCTCACTTAGTTTGTAGTTTGAGGCCACTACAAAACAAGAAACTACAATTACTTGACACTTACGGATCTATTTCCTTTTTCTTAGATTTTAGGATATAAGCTATTGGTGGTATTGGTGAGTCAGAGAGAATGCACAGTTTATTAACTTTGGAGGCATAGCTCTAAATTGTTTTCCAGTCATTCATTCAATCTCAAGGGGCAATAACTGGCATAGATAGATTAGAGAGAGAGAGACAGAGACAGACAGAGAGAAAGAAAGAGAGATAGAGAGAGAGAGAGAGGGATGGATGGATGGATAGATAGATAAATAGATAAGTAGGTAGGTAGGTAGCAGATAGGTAGGTAGATGGATGGATGGATGGATGGATAGGTAGGTACATAGGGGGATAGATAGATAGATAGATAGATAGATAGATAGATAGATAGATGGATGGATGGATAGGTAGGTACATAGGG
>CM053585.1:331220823-331241928 GCA_028646515.1 Pseudochirops corinnae | reverse complement strand
TCTGGACCCACTGCCCAATCACAAAGCTACAAGGCACGGGCATTCCTGGAAAACAAGCCTGGCGCCACAGGCTCCACATGACCACATTCAGCCTATTAGGGAACAGAGTATACTTTCAAATATCCAAGGGTCCTCAGAGTCACGTAGCCACATTAGCAAAGGGCCTAGGGGCAGGGAAGATCTTCAGATTCCCATAACAACTACATGGGGGAAGCTCCTATTGTCCTTCATTTGAGTCCTATCGCTGACACATGCTTGCTGGTAGAGAGTCGATCCTCTTGACTCAAAGGCTGAAATCATCTTTGTCACATCCCAGTCACTAGGGACCAAATCAGGAGTTTCCTGAGTGATACTAGTTGATGCAATGAATGGAATCAGACTTCAGGTTAGAAAGTCCTGAGTTCAAATCCAGTTCAAACACTTACTAGCTGTGTGACCCTGGGTAAGTCTGCCTCAGTTTTGTCTTCTGTAAAATAGGAATAATAATATCCCCTACCTAATAGAGTTGTTGTGAGGATAATGTGAGAAAATATCTGTGAAGCAATTGTTAAAACTTAGAGTTACATAATTGCTAGCTTTTCTTCTTCTCCTCCTCCTCCTCCTCCTCCTCTTCCTCCTCCTTCTCCTCATCTTCCTTCTCCTTCTTCTCTTCTTCTTCGTCCTCCTCCTCCTCCTTCTTCTCATCATCACCATCATCATCAAAGAAGCAGGGATTATGTTCAACTCAGTAGAAGAGGAGGAGGAGGCTTCCCAGTCCACTGAGTGGAGTTCCCCTGATTACCTTGCTAGACTTTTTTGATTTCCAAATTATACCATTGGCTCATATTGATCTTGTAATTCTCTCAAACCTTCTAATCTTTTTAGCACAAACTAATATCTGCTTGACTTTCCCCTTCTAATCAACACTAGTTGTTTATGAACCCAAGTGGATGATTTCCCATTGATCCTTATTTTTATTAGATTTGCCTAGCCACTGAGTTTATTTTCAGATATTGACTCTATTTTCCTACTCATAAGGATCATTGTCATTCATTCTGGCTTTGGAGCATCTACAACTCTCATAAGCATTCATCCCAATCACACTGTCAAAGTGCCACACATTTAGAGATGGAAGGAATCTTAAACTAACCCACCCCACCCCCTTTTTATCATTAATGGAAATGTTGACTAAAATAGGGCCAAGAACACTTACTGTGTTCTCTACATTTTGATTTGATTTTTCTTTGACAATAATTAACATAATGCCCTTTACAATCTTCTATCAGCAAGGTGTCAAAATGAAAATATATAAAAGCAATTACTGTATATCAAAATAAATTCATTTTTAATGAAGCATTCCAAAGTAAGGTCTAATAGATAAAAGACCTAACATGGAAAAAATGCAAAATATACTATGAAAAAAGCTAGATGATGAAAAGTAATTTTGAGATAACTTCTCTGAAAGTCTTGTATTTTTCTGAAAGGTGAAAAATTAATGGTATTCTTAAATTTGCTCAGCAAGAAATCAACATAAGTATGCCTAGCTCTATCCAGGTTAATAGCATGTGAAAAAATAATGCCGTTGATCCTTGATGCAGAATAAGGGAGCTGTACTCTACTGTCAATGTTTTATTAATGTTTCAATTTGCTACTTTGCTCAGTATAGTTTCTCTTTCCCAAGCTTCTGGAAAATGCCTTCCTCACTTTACAAAAAGTCACAAGGAATCTAGCTTGAAGGTATAGCCACACCCTTTCTTTTAGGGTGAAAACCCATATGTCCTACTTTGCAAAACCCAGATGGACATACTGTAGATACTGATATGGGAGTTCAGTACCTTGAAAGATCTGTTTGGGTCCCTGAAAGCAACACAATTTCAATTCTACTCCATGGCAAACCTAAATCTGTGTCTCTGTACCTTCCATGAAAAACCTCTAGATTCTTGGACATTATTCTCACCTTCCACTGTAAATTAACTCTTCTCTAAACTGAAATCAGTTCCATCAAATGATCTTCTCTGGGCATGGTTCTGAGCCAATAATTCAACATTTATTAAGTACCTATTAGGCACAGAAACATTGCACAGAATCATTGTAATTCCCCTCAGCCATACGGGGGGGAATTACAAAGATCAGATAAAACATTATTTCTGAACTTGTATAGCTTACAGTCTAGTGGTGTAATTTAACATGGGCATAGATAATATATAATATTATATGACAAGTGCATTGCAACAGAGTTGTGAAACAATATGCTAAGTTGTTGGTGGAGTTGTGAACTGATCCAACCAATCTGAAGAGCAATTTTGAACTATACCTAAAGGACAATCAAACTGTGCATACCCTTTGCTCCAGCAATACCACTTCTAGGTCTGTATTTCAAAGAGATCATAAAAAAGGAAAAAAGAATCCACATATACAAAAATATTTATAAGCAGTTCTTTTCATGGCGACCAAGAATTGAAAAGTGAGGGGATGCCCATCAATTGGTGAATGGCTGAACAAATTGTGGCATAAGCAGGAGGATTTCAGGAAAAAAAAAAAAAAACATGGAAAGACTTATATGAACTGATGCTAAGTAAAGTTAGCATAACCAGGAGAACATTGTACAAAGTAACAGTAATGCTGTGAAATGATCAACTGTGATTGACTTAGCTCTTCTCAGTAATACCATGATCCAAGACAATTACAAAAAACCCATGATGGAAAATGCTGTTCACATCCAGAGAAAGAATTATGGAGTCTGAATGCAAATTGGAAAACATTATTTTTACTTTGGTTTTTGTTTGTTTGTTTGGTTTTTGTGGCTTTTTTCCCTTTTGTTCTGATTCTTCTTTCACAACATGACTAATGTTGAAATATGTTTCCATGATTGCACGTGTATATAACACATTTCTTGCTGTCTTGGGGAGGGGAGAAGAAAGAGAGGGAGGCAGAAACATTTGGAACTCAAAAATTTATAAAAATGAATCTTGAAAGCTATCTTTTTGTTTTTTTGCTTTTTGGAGATGGGAAGGCAGGGCAATTAGGGTTAAGTGACTTGCCCAAGGTCACAAGGCTAGTTGTTAAGTATATGAGGCCACATTTGAACTCAAGTCCTCCTGACTCCAAGGCCAGTGCCACCTAGCCACCCTGAAAACTGTCTTAACATGTAATTGGAAAAAAAAATAAAAAAACTATTTACAAACCTCCCACAGTATGCTAAGAAAGGTCTGGGGGCAGGTTTTGTTAGCAAAAAGGGCACCATGGAAAGCATCACGAAGGAAGTAGCATTTGAGGTGGACTTTAATGCATGGACAAGAAAGAGTGGGGAGAGAAAAGAGAAGAGAGAGAAAGAGAAAGGAGAAGAGAAGGGAGGAGGAAAAAGGCATTCTAAGCAAGGGAAATAGCATGGACAAATGTAAAGAGGGGGGAAATCAATCAATCAATCAAAAAGTTTATATTCTGGGTTCTGAGGATACAAAGACAAAAATGAAACAGTCCCTGCTCTCAAGGAATCCACAGACTAGAAGAGAGAGTGAGCAGATCTGGCTGAAGTATGAGAGTAGTTGAGGACTAGGCTCTCAGTTTTCTAGTCACCCAACTCTGTGTACATTCTGGCTCACTCATGTCCCTTCTAAAACCTCATCTCCCAGAAGAGGGGGTGATGGGGTCCAGAGTACCACAGCATTGCATCTCCCCACGATAGATTGGTTAGATCTGTCACTGTTATAAGGAAATATGTTCAGTGCTTGATTTCCTTCAGTCAGCTGGTCAAGCAGTCAGTCCACAAATATTTTTTCAGCATTTACTACATTCCAGGCAGGGTATTAAAGGTTGGTGTTACAAACAAAGGCAAATATAGCTCTTGCTCCCAGGGGATTTACTTTCTAGTGGGAAATACAACATGTAAATAAAAAGATAAAAAAAATGCAAGATATGCCAAGCGGATGGAAAGTAGCCTTAGAGGGATCCGCCCCCTCAATTTTACAAATAGAATTTCTGGGGTTGGAAAGCTATTGCTACCTTTTCCTTTGTCTGCCTTCTCATCCTTACATCTTCCCACCCAGGACACTCTCCTCTCCCCTCTTTCTCTCTCTGCCTTCTCCTGCTCCCTCCCTCTCTTTTTTTCTGCCTCTCTCTCCCTTTCCCTTTCTCACACACACACAGTAGAAAAGTATAGGTTACTGTATTGTCTGCAGACAAATGCCCACTCATACACAGGGGCAGTCTAAGCCCAACTACAAATTCATTTTCTTAATTATGTAATGTAAAAAAAATGTATTTCTGAATTTGAAGCCAATGCAGCATAGTGAATACAGAACATGCCTTAAAGGCATTAAGATCTGGGTTCAAATTCCATCTCTGACACACATTATCTGGGTGACCCTAGACAAGTCACTTAACTTCTCAGAGGTCTATGTCAGCAGTGACAGACTCAAATGGCAATGAAGTCAATAAACCATACATGAGGATTCCTTATGCTGCATATTAACTTTGAAAACCAAATATTAACATTATTTATGTTTTATTATATTTCCTGTTTAGTTTGTCAAATATTTCCCAATTCTATTTTAATCTGGCTTGAACCTCAGTTGCATGTGGAGCATATGGAGCATGAGTTTGACAACTCTGTTCTAGGTGACTCTATTACAGTGGAAGGTGTTCACTTGCATTAGTAGATGGACTTTTCTCACTCCCAAGTTCCTTATATGAAATCACAGGTCCAGTCCTTTTTCCTTAAAAATCGCTTATATTTTATGTCCAATATAATTTAATTTTTAATTTTCCCTTGTTAACTACAGGTTGGCTCCTGAGGGAGATAGTGTGAGGAAAAGAAAAGGGATCCTTAGAAAATTGTGCCTGGAGGGCCTCCCATTGCAGAAATGTGTGCTGTGCTCTAGAGATAGGTGCCTTCCCCATCCAGAAGACAAATATCTCTTTGTTTACCTGATCTATGTGTTTCTAGGCCAATATGTTAACTTCACAATGGCTGCAGAGAAACAGAGTAATGTGCTTTTGGAAAGTACGGTAGTAATTCACTTTAAAGAATGGATGGGTTTATGAAAAGTTGCTTGTGAAGTGAATTTCTTTCTATCAACTATGATTTTTACCTGGTCCATCTTCAAAGTTCCTCATTGGTTATCCAAGGATTCTTCACCTGGCATTATTCATGAGATTCATAACTTTCTTTAAGAAATATTTTGATAACTGAATTTCAACATAATTGGTCTCCTGCAGATTTTATTTTATGGATTTCAAAACCTTATTCTGCACCAAACTGCCCAAGGAAGTACATGCCACACAAAAGGTTAAAAAACCTCTGGGTTAAATGATGCAGTCTGCTCATATCCACCCTGTGCCCTCTATGTGATAATCATTTTCAATTCTTTGGAGATTGTTCTACTCATTTTTCATGCAAGTATCCATTTTAATGGTTACAATATTTGTTATATGCGTACTATAGAATGGACACTTACTCTGGTGTCAGAGAATCTAAGTTCAAATCCAGCCTCAGACACTTCCTACCTATGTGACCTTGGGCAAAGTCACTTCCCTTCCTTTTTAAGGACCCTTCCAACTCTAAATCTATGGTCCTACATGTCTCACAGTCACATACCCAGCCCATTAGAATGTTAGTATTTTAAAAATAGGTCTTTCTTTTGGGGGGAAATCTTGGAATCATTAAAGGAATTTTGCAGTCTCCTGAAGGGAATTCTATGTGTCTCACAGTCATGCGACTAAACCCACTGAATACTGGTATCAAAAACACAAGCCTTTGTTTCTGGATAAATGTTAGGGTCATTAAAGGAATTCTGTGGTCTCCTGGAAGGAATCTAGTGTACTCTTTTCCTCCTGTTTAATTCTAGCCCTGACTCATTCTTCATTGGCATTGTCCATCTCAGCCATACATCCATTGAACCCCATGTCATAATTGAGACAATATGCATTCCTCTTCTTTTTATTCTGTTCTGTGTTAAAGGTCAGCTAAATTACTCCTACTAATTTCATGGACTTAGGTCTCTCTGGCTACTCGGTCCAGGACTCCTCCTACAACACCATGCTGCCTCCCCAAGTATGGGACATCTTCAGCAATTCAGACTGTGACCCCACTATGTCTTCTCCCTCCTCCTCCTCCTCCTGTTCTTCTTCTTCTTCTTCTTCTTCTTCTTCTTCTTCTTCTTCTTCTTCTTCTTCTTCTTCTTCTTCTTCTTTTCATTTCTACCCATTGTTCCTGGTCCTTCTCTTTCTAACCAAACATAAAAACCCCAATCTCTTTTCTACATGAAATCTTTTCAAATGCTTAAAGGCAGCTTTCCTATTTGCCTTGAGTCTTCTGTTATTCAAGATGCTCTAGTTAGTGTGGGGTCAAGTGACTTGCCCAAGGTCACATAGGTAATTAGTTTCTGACGTCAGATTTGAATTCTGGTCTTCCTGACTCTAGGTCCAGAGCTTTATCCACTGTACTAGGGCATCCTGGATGAAGTCTCTGTTGCCTAGGGCTGATCCCACCAAGAGCTTCCAAAACCTCACTGTTTGGCCACGTTGATACAGGCAATGGCCACTTAAAAGCCAAGGCCTACTGTCTACATTTGATAACTGCTAGGTTGCTCTGTGCTCCCAGCATGAGGCTGCTGAAGCATGTGATGACCCTTCTGATCAGAGCCTGGCATGGGGAAAATTGTAAACTTGGAGAAGTCTGTTTCTGCATTCCCTTTACTTCCTCTTTCTGAAAACTTCACCCCCTTTTAGAGATCTTTTCTTTTCCTCCTAGACCTAGGGCTCAATGCTCTGAGTGTCCAGAAGAAAAGGGGATGGTCACCCGTGCCTTAGATAGGAGTTCTTAACAGGATCTATGAACTAATTTTCATGGACTGACAATTTAGTAATAGAATCTCTCTGTAATGTGTTATAAAATAGGGTATTGTTGCTCAGTCTTTTTCAGTTATATTTGACTCTTCACGACTCCATTTAATGTATTCTCAGCAAAGATGTTGAAGCAGTTTTCCATTTTCTTCTCCAATTCATTTTACAGATGACGAAACTGAGGCAAACAGAGTAAAATTACTTGTCTTCCATGTCTTTAGTTAGGTGGTGCAGTGGATAAGGCACTGGGCCTGGAGTAAAAAAACCTCATGTTTGTGAGTTCAAATCAGGCCTTAGACACTTACTAGCTATGTGACCCTGGGCAAGACACTTGACCCTGTTTACCTCAGTTTTCTCATCAGTGAAATAAGCTGGAGAAGGAAATGGAAAGCCATTCTAGTATCTTTGTCAAGAAAACCCAAAATAGGGTCAAGCGGAGTTGGATACGACTGCAAGGACTCCACAATGTGTCTTCTCATACTTTGTGACTTTTGGTCATGTCTCTCTCAGAGAGTCAATCTTACTCCAGCATCTCGTAATGGTGGCCTTTGTTTCTGAAGACCATTCAGTGGAATTCATATCACTGTAAGTCTTACCAAACTGGAAAGGCTTGGTACCTGAAAGAAGGATCCTTTTACAGATAAGGAAACTGAGGCTTAGGGACATTAAGAGAGTTGATTGTTCAGTGATTGTTAGTCCTTCCAGCTTGGTGTAGGCACCTGCCAGAGCTTACATTCTGGTTGCTTAACTTTCAAGAGACCCAATGTAGAGGTAACTAAGTCCTCAAAGCCCTGGCTGGCAAACCTTTTTCAAGTTCTACAGAGCTAGAAAATTATGACCATTCATGCATTCATTCATTCATTCATGCATGCAACAAACTGCTCTCGAGCAGTAATCAAATCACTATTACAATGACTTTTGCAAAGAACATGCCAATTGACTCCTTTATGGCACCACTCACTTTCTACGACTTCACTTCTCCTTGGTCATTATTCCCTCATATCTGTTGTTCCTGTCTACTGGAGTATAAGCTCATTGAGGGCAGGGACTGCTTTTGCTCTTGTACTTGTATCCCCAGCCCTTAGCACAATGTTTAGAACAATAGTTCAGTGGAGAGGGAGAGAATAAGCATTTGTTAAATGCCAAGAATATGCCAGGCACTGTGCTCAGTACTTGACAAGTATTACCTCATTCAACCCTCACAACAAACCCTATGAGGTGCTATCATTATTATTCAATCCCCATTTTCCAGATGAGAAAACTGAGGCAGACAGGTTAGGTCACTAGACTTAGGTCACACAGTGAGGAAGTGTCTGGGACTGAATTTGATTTCAGGTCCACCAGATTTCAGACCCAGAGCTCTTATTCACTGAACTTCCTCTTTGTAGATTAAGTGCTTAATACATGCTTTCATCCATCCATCCATCCATCCATCCATCCATCCATCCATCCATTCATCTAATGCTAATTGGACAAACCAATGAGAACTAACAAGAATAAATATGAAATCACATACTTAGCGCCAAAAAAAGTAGTGATGAGTATAAATAAGAGAATTTATCTCTAAACAGTCTTGATATGCATGGAATCCATCAATCCCTTGTTAGAATCTGGTCCAGGTTAAAGCTGGGTCACCAGACTTCTCAAGAAGTGGGAAAATTCTGGAAATACAAGATCATGATAAGAAATACTTAAAGAAATACAAAGCTTAGCTCATAGGAGGATAAGATAAAGGAATTAACCCAAACAGGAGAAAATGGAAAGCAAAATGATTTCAAATGTTTATGAAGGCATACTTGACCTGGTCTTGTGTTAGGCAGAAACTAAACAGGAGGAAATGACTTTCAATTCAATCTGGAAATCTGACTAGACGTAAGGAAAAGATTATTGGCTGGGGTGATAAAATAGTACCGTGGCTACTGGAGGAAGTTGGTAAGTGAGAATTCTTTTGGAGCCCTAAAAAAACAGACATTGAACTGTGTTATTTATCTTCTTGTGTTATTATGTAGCTTCTCATTCATTTAGATGAAATCAGGGGACTAGATCAGGTGATCAGCCAAGCTCTCTTTTAGCTCTAAGATGCTATAATGACTTGACCAACCTTCTATTCTATTTTATATTTTTGGAGGAGAGAAGATAAGGCAATTGGGGTTAAGTGACTTGCCCAAGGTCACACAGCTATTGAGTATGTCAAGTGTCTGAGGCCAGATTTGAACTCACGCTAGGGCTGGTGCTCTATTCACTGCCCCACCTAGCTACCCCCAATCTTTTATTTTTAATGAATCTATTTTATTGATGCTATTAAAAACAACACAGTCTTCACATCTCTGCTGAAATCAAAAAACATGTATTAAGTGCCTAGAGTAGCTAGGTGGTTCAGTAGATAGAGCACTGGGCCTGGAATCAGGAAAACTCATCTTCATGAGAGCAATTCTAGCCTCAGACACTTACTAACTGGGCGATCCTGAGCAGGTCACTTAACCCTGTTTGAGTCAGTTTCCTCATCTGTAAAATGTGCTGGAGAAGTAAATGGCAAACCAGTTTACCAAGAAAACCCAAATGGGCTCACAAAGATTCAGTCACAACTGAAATGATTGAACAATAACAAAGAGTCCAGCATATAGAAAGGATGTGTCTCTGATAGACACTGTGCCTACCCCACATGTTATAGCTCCAACTATGTGCAGATTAACCTGGAGAGGTGAGAAAATTGAAGCCTAGGAGGCAAAGATGAGGAGACCAGTTAAAAGGATATAGCCATCCAGGTGAAAGGCAATGAGGGCCTGAACTCTTGTGCTGACCATGGGACCAGAGAAAATGGAGGGAGACATTTTCTGACTTCTTTGTAGCAAGGATTGATCATGATAACTATGTGGTATTTCCCTTCGAGTATTCCTTTTCATTTAGATCATTGAAGCTTTTGTGGATCTGGTTCTCCCATTTCTGTCTACAATCCTTCTTCCAAGGCAACTGTCTGAGATAAAGAAGATAGTCGCCATGATGTGACCCATGAAATGACATTCACTGGCTCCCAGTACAACCCAGAAATCACTGCATTTCCTCCTCCAAAAGCTTAAGTTTCCAGCAATACAAGCACCCACTCTTTGAAACACTTTTCTACAGAATGCCAGATAAAAAGGAATCACAAATAGCAGCTGTAGCTTATTGTGTGGGATGTTCTAAATAGTTCTAGTGCTGAATTGGGTCCTTACTGGCCACTAAAATAATATTGTGGGGCTATAAACAGCAGATGTGAGAGGTCAAGAGATACTACAAACTCATGTTCCTGTAAATTTCAACATCATGGAAACCTGCCTAATTTTTCTCCCTCTTTAATGATATAGGTCACAAAATAGTTGATAACAAATTCTTTCTAATAAGTTTTTGAAAGAAATAATTTTAATTACACATGGTGGTGTAATCCCAGTAACAACCAAGGTTATCTGTATATAGGCTCAAGACTTTTTGCTTCAAAGGCAATCCCTATTTGTTCTCCTTATCTCATCTCCTATACTTGTGACTCATCTTCCCTATTAAAAAAAAAAAAAGAATGATTCAGGCTTCAAATCTGTTCTTTCCTTCCGTGGGTTGGGATGTCTATATCTACCATCTCTCTCCACCAAAAGATTACAGAGGTAGTAGTCTTAAGCAATGATATTCATGGATCATAGACTTAGAACAACAACGGATTTCAGAAGTCAATTAGTCCAGTGTCTGCCTAACTGTCAGTCCCCTTATGGGAAACCCACCTAACAGGGGATCATCTAGTGGTGTGGTGGGGAACCTGGATCTTGGGGCCACACGTGGCCCTTAAGATCCTTAGGTTTGACCTTTTGACTGAATCCTTCGGCAGCACAGGAGAGATACTTCTAGAGGCTGGAAAATTTGCTTAGCGTCCTTCTTTTTACAAGTATTAGAGGGGATTGGGGGAGATCTCACACAGGTTCCTGCTTTTATTCTGCCATCTTGGCTCCATTCCCTAAATCTTATTATTCTTTAAAGAATGACCAGGACCGAACTGACTCAGTCAGCAATCAGGAGATAGTCAACATTATTCTGAGGCTGTTGGAATTGGTTTGTTTTTGGATTGATGTCTTCGCCTTTACAATTTTATCTTAATTATGTGAGTCAGACATCAAATTATTTAATGTATTTTGAATTCAAAGGTAAAATACTTTGCAAATCACTCTATGTGGCTGTGTCAGGTCCAAGATTTGAAGGCTGGACACTCAAAGGCTCATAGATTCAAAGCTGGAATGGGCCAGAGATGCAATGGTCATCAAAACCAAACCTTCCATTTTACGGATGAGGAAACAGAAACCCAGGAAGATGAGGTGATTTGCCTGAGGTGACAGTAGTACCTGCCATAGTTGAGATCTGAACCTGGGTTGTCTTATCACAAATCCAGTATTCTTTCCAGTCTTCGTATTACTTCCCTCCAGCTACCGGAGGACCAAATGGAATGATATAGTCACAGATTCAGAGCTGGAAGGGAACATAGAGGCCATTCAGCCCAACCCTCTTCTTTTAAAGATAAGGACAATGAAGCCTGGAAAATTATGCAACCTACCCAAAGTCACATAGGCAGTTAGTGGCACAGCTGAGTAGGATTCAAACCCAAGTCCTTAGACTCCATATCCCTTCTCTTTGCCCCCTATTGCACAGAGCCACTCCCTATAGTCTAGCCATGGCTCCCATTCTGCAAACCTCTAGACTATCTGGATGTCATGTTCATGCCACACTACGCGTGCCAGGGAGTCTTACAAATGGTCTTCTTGCCTTGTTGGTTGACTTGGCAAATTCTTTCCCTGACCTTTCCTGGGTACTGTTGGAGCAGCAGAATCGGGGGACAATTTGCTGACCTTACTGAAAAGCAGCCTTGGATACAGCTTTCTGCCAAGTCACCAAGGACAAGTAAGCATTTCTGCCAAGGAAACAGAAATGACTGATGAGTGCATTTCTTTTCAGGGTCTCTTACAAAAGCCATAGAGTTCAACAGTAGATTAGTGAAATGTTTAAGCCTCAGCCAGCGGTTGATAAGGGGGGAAAAGGAGTGAAAAGAACACTATGGGAATTCATAAAAAATGGGACAGATAGAGGCTGGAGCAACGTGGGAAGGCCCCCAGAAGAAACAGGCCTGACGCATGATTGATATTTATGTGGAGCTTTAGGGTTTTCAGTAAGTGTTATATATATTTTCTCTTCTGATCCTGATAATTATCATGGGACATAACAAATCTAAGGACTGTTTGTTATTCACATAGGAGAGAAATGATTATTAATAACCAATGCTTTGGGGAGATTCAGATTTTCCCCTTTTCACGTAATTCATTTTCATTTCATTTGTATCATCACCCTCATTTCAAGACCTCCTCCTCTATCCAGACGCACCCAAGTGGAGCAGCTAATTGTGTTCCACTCAGATTTGGGAGGGGATAAATTCTTCGAATAGATCGCCCAACACTGGTGCTAATTTAGTGACATAATCAAAGTTGAGGTCCAGTACCTTACTGTAATATTCATCTTCTAATTAATTGCTAGCTAATTAGGGTTTGAGGCCATTTCCAGTCATCCTGACCTATATCTGGTCACTGGACCCAGATGGCACTGGAGGAGAAAGCGAGGCTGGTGACTTTGCACAGCCCTGCCTCACTTAAATCCAAGTGGTGGCATCATCTTCCTGATGTCGCCATCGTCTTCTAGGACAAAGGACACACAACTACAAGCCAGTCAGAGGTGATTGCAACTCTTAGGAACAATCCTCTTCCAAAAGGCCACTGTGAGCCCACCTCCATGATTGTCTTTGGTCTAAGAGAGAGACAGCCAAAAGACAATTCTTTTATTAAAATGCTGGTATTATTAATAAATGATTGCATTAATAATCTGGAGTCTAAGGTATTAATAAAAATGATTGAATTATCCAGAAATTATGTCTCTCAATTTAAAGGCCACATATAACAAATCCAAGTGTTGTTATTCATACATTGGCATGTACATATATTCACAATAAGACATATGCTATTACATATTACTGAGCCCTGGAGAGTTAAAGTGACTTGTTCATGGTCACTTAGCCAGTAAATGAAAGAGCAAGAATTCAGCTTCCAGTCTTCCAGCCCTAAAGCCAGAATTCTTTCCAGGCAACATGGCATAGTGGATACAGTGGGAACTTGGGTTCTCAACATCACAGCTTTAGAGCTGGACAGGCCCTAAGAGTTCGAACTATTCATTTTACAGAAGAAGAAACTCAGACTCAGAAAAGTCTTGCCCAAGGTCACACAAGGAGGAAGTAACAGAAACAGGATTTGAATCCAAGGTCTTCAAATCCAAAGCCAAAAGTTGGTTCCCCCCCCAACACACACACACACCTACTGCAGAAAGATTACTCCTCGCACACTAGATGTGTGAACTCTTTCTGCCTCAGTTTCCGCCCAGGGTTGCTGTGAGGATCAAATCGGATAATATGTGTAAAGTGCTACCTCTTTGTAGCTTCAAACAGTGCTCCTGGTTCTACCATCTTTATTCTGGCGATAATGAAGGGGTACAGGCTCTGGGAAACCCCTTGAACTCTCATTGAATCTTCCCACTTGATGAGGCATTTGCCTGAGGTCATAAGCCTTTCATTATAGCTAGACCCAAATCTTTGTCACTCTTAACCTAGCCTAGCCCTCCATTGTCCGGCTATTTCCTACCCTTGGTCCCAGTGTGTTGATATTTTGGGGTCTCCAGCACCCCTAAACCCTAAACCTCAACAATAATTAAACAACATTAAATATAACCTGTGCAAAGGAGATACACAGTGAGATTGGGGTTAGTCTAAACTTTACAAAGGATTTATCATATGCCTGGCTTACAGTAGCCATGATATAAATGCTATTGTTATAATTAGTTATTATTTCTTATTATATATCATATATAACTACATATTATATTTTTATTACACATTATAATATTATTATTTCTCTTAAGAAAAACTGGTTCAAATCCTATGTCCAACAGATATTAGTCATATGATTAATTAGCCTCTCTGAACCTAAATTTCCTCATTTGTAAAACAGATATTATAATATCATTATTACCTACCATTATTGCCTATCATTTCCAACTCTTCATGATCCCATTTGGGGTTGTTCAGACTAGTTGTATGACCCTAGGCAAGTCACTTAGCCCTGTTTGCCTCAGTTTTCTCATCTGTAAAAGGAAGATAATAGTAGCACCTACCTCCCAAGGTCTCTTTAATGATCAAATAAGATATTTGTAAAACGCTTATTCTTGAATTCTGGGGCATTTGTCACTGCTGCCTACTCCTCCTGCTGGCTTCTCTGTTTCTGGGAGTAGACCGCCACCCTTTCAGTCCCCCAGGTTCACAGTTTCAGCTTTCCTTGATCTTTTCTCTCTTGCCCAACATTCTCCCCCATCTCCCAGCTGCCAAGTCTTAATTTTACTTTTACAACACTCTTGAATCTTTTCCCTTTACTCCAGGTACAATACAACCACCCTAGTCCTGATCCTTATCATTTCTTACCTAGACTACTGCGCTTACCTCCTAATTAGTTCCCAGTATCCAGCCTTTCCCCTTTCTAATCCAACTTCCACACAACTATCAAATTGGTGTTCCTAAAGCGCAGGTCTAAACATGTTACCCCCTTAGCTAAAAAAAGCTTCAGTAGCTCCCAACTGCCCCTAGGAAAAACTACAAACTTCTCTGTTTGGCATTCCAAACACCAAACAATCAAGCTGCAGTACTTTTCCATGTTTATTATACATCATTCCTGCTCCCTCACTCTACTTTCTGGTCAAACCAGCCAACGTATGCTTCCTTGTACAAAATATTCCATCTCCTCCTACCAGTGCTTTTTTACGCAGGCGATCCTATATGCTTGGAATAAATCCACTCCTCACTTCTACCTTTTAGAAATCCTTCAGTTCAGCCATGTTTTCATCTTGTAAAACTCTTCGGGACCTCATTTGGGATTTTCTTCGTAAAGATACTGGAGTGATTTGCTCTCTAGCTCATTTTACAGATAAGGAAACTGAGGCAAACGGGATCAAGTAACTTGCCCAGGGTCACACTGCTAGTAAGTGACTGAGCCTGGCTTTGAACTCAGATCTTCCTGATTCTAGGCCAGAGCTCTATCTGCTGCTCTACCTACTGCTCTTTTGGGAACCCTAGCTTCCTTCAAAACTTAATCCAAGTGCCACCTACTACAAAAGGTCTTTGTTGGTTCCCAGCTACTAGTCACTCCTGCCTTCCTTTTATATTTACTCAGTATATTTTTTGTTTTTACTTATACGTGCAAGCTTTTTCCCATGAATGCAAGTGCCCTCAAGGTAGGCATTTTTAAATTGCTTTGTCCGCACAGTGTGTTGTTTATGCTGTTTCCCTGATACTTAGCATAGTTCCTTACACAGAGTCAGCACTATATGATATAATATGATATAATATGATATAATATGATATAATATGATATAATATAATATAATATAATATAATATAATATAATATAATATAATATAATATAATATAACATAATATAACATAATATAACATAACATAATATAACATAATATAACATAATAATATAATATTTATTATTTTAGTTAGTCAGGTATAGTATCATAAGCTTTTAATCTCTGGTACTGGGGAGACGAAGGGGGTGAAGAGGGGAAAGCAGCCAGGTGGCACAGTAGATAGAGTGCTGGCCTAGGGTCAGGAAGATGTCTTCATGAGTTCAAATCCAGCCACAGAAATTTACAAGTTGTGTGGCCCTAGGCAAGTCACTTGACCCTGTTTGCCTCAGTTTCCTCATCTGTAAAATAAGCTGGAAAAGGAAAGGGCAAACTACTCTAATAGCTTTATCAAGAAAACCCCAAATAGGGTCAGGAAGAGTTAGACATGACTAAAAAAGTGACTGAACAACAACTATAACTTAGTTAAACCTTAGCAAGATGCTTGACAAGTGTTTGAATTCATTTGAATTGTGCTTAAAAGAGAATGTGCAAAGATTGAACATTTTCTAAAAGTTTGTTTTGGATTTTATTTTTCTGGTTTTGGCTACCACTAAAGTCTCTGGCTAAAGAGATTTATTTTATGCTATTGCAAAATATACAAACAACTTGCATAAGTCCAGGATGGATGGTTTCTTCACTATATTACTGGTCTATTAATATTTTGCCAAAAGGTCTGAGTTCTGTCTTCAGGGATGTTGGCAGCCAATAAGTTCAAGGGCTCAATTATATTTCATTAGTGGGGACAGGCAGGGTTCTGAACTGTTACAGTACTTGGAATATAAAACATACCAAATGTAAAACAGAAACAAAATTAAATACTAAAATTTAGGAATCCAGACAAATGTGAAAACATTTGTCTGAACTGGTGAAAAGTATTGATACAAAGTATGTGCAAGTCAAAATCACAGATTTCAAGAGTTGGGATGGATCTCTGCACCTATCTGGTTCAAACTGTACCTTATAGGAACCTTCCCTGACCACAGCACATGCAACAAGTGGCCAATCAGCCTTTACTGGAAGACTTCTGAGGAAGGAGAAGCCATCACCTACCAAGGGAGCCCACGCTATTTTGGGGGCAGCTCCAATGAAGACGATGCACTTTCTTCCTGACCCCAAGCTACAAACCTGAACCATAATTGTAGTTTTGTTACTTTCAGGAAGATTATAAACCCACTCATTACTACATGTTCAAGAAGATGATTATCAATGGCTTTTCTTGTTATAATTCAGTTGTGTCTGACCCTTTGCAACTCCATTTGGGATTTTCTTGGCAAAGACACTGGAATGGTTTGGCATTTCCTCCTCCAGCTTATCTTATTTTATTGTATTTTTTTTTTTCTTTTTTGGAGGGGGAAGGCAGGGCAATTGGGATTAAGTGACTTGTCCAAGGTCACACGGCAACTAAGTGTTAAGTGTCAGAGGCCAGATTTGAACTCGGGTCCTCCTGACTCCAAGGCTGGTGATCTAGTCACAGCACCACCTACCTGCCCCTCCAGCTTATTTTACAGATGAGGAAACTGAGGCAAACAAGGTCAAGTGACTTGTCCAGGATCACATAGCTACCAAGTATCTGAAGTCACATTTGAACTCAGGTCTTTCTGACTCCATGCCTGTCACCACCTGGTTGCTCCTTTTTTAATAGTTAGAAAATAATAATATTTATTTAATCAATGAACTATGTGTAAAAAGAGCATGTCATTAAAGAGGATAGGGAAAGAACTGGGAATTTGATTAGTATAGGGAACTCTGACAGGGAAACTAGGAAGGCAGGTGAGCACTTTCTCTGCAACTTAGAGAGTGACTTGCCTAGGGTCACACAGTCAGTATGTGTTACAGGTAGCACTTAAACCCAGATCTTTCAGGCTTCCAGGCTTGCTCTCTATCCACTCAAAATTTTTCTTCCTTTGACATTTTTTTATTTAAAATTCAAAATTTTAAAATTTTTAACAAAATTTTTTAACATTAAATTTTAAATTAAAAAAATTTTAACATAAAATTTTCCTCTAATTTCCACCCCCCAACCCAAGTTAGTACAGGATGAATTATGTATAAGACTTGACAATTCCTTTCACTTCTCTGAACCTGTTTTCTCATCTACAAATGGGGATGATGGAGTTTGTACTACCTTCCCACAGAGGGGAAAGGGTTTGGTAAATTGTGAATATTCTATAAAAAGTGACCGTTGTCTTGCTGTCATCACGGTGATGACTATAATTATCCCATTGACAGGGAGGGTCCATAGGTGCTCCTCTTTGCAGCTGACACTTGGATGGTTCAGACACCCAGAAAACTCAATGGAAACTCTTTGGCTTACTCAGTGAGATCCATCATCATTCAAGAAACTGCCAAGCCATATACACAGGAAAAAGGTAGTGGATGGGAAAACACCATTTATTCTTACGACATGCAATTGAATAGGCATCTCCCTGACCTGGACCTTCAAGACATGTATCTTGAATAACACACAGAGAAAGAGCCAGGACTAGATTGGAATAGAAGGAATAGATTACAATAGGTTATAGTTGAGAAAGCTATGTGCTGCTGTAAAAGTCTATCTCTTTAACACTTAATACCAAGGTCCTGTAATTGGAGAAGAAGCGATCATATCAGTGGGATCATGGATCCACTGCAGAATTATTATTCCCATGGAGTGCTGGGCCTAGCGTCAGGAAGACTCATTGTCCTGTGTTCAAATCTGGTCTCAGACACTTACTAGCAGTATGACCCTGGGCAAGTCACTTAACCCTGTTTGCCTCAGTTTCCTCATCTCCAAAATGAGCTTGAGAAGGAAATGCAAACCACTCCAAGAAAACCCCAAATAGGGTCACTAAGAGGCAGATACAAATGAAACAATTGAACAAGTTACTTTTCCACTATTCTCCACCGTGGGCATCCTCCAACCCCACTTTTCAGCCCCCTTTTATGTGTCGTCTTCCCCCATTATAGAATGTAAACTCATTGTGGCACATGAGTGGCACAGTGAATAGAGTCCTGGCCCTGGAGTCAGGAGGCCCTGAGTTCAAATCCAGCCTCAGAAACTTAACCCTTATTAGCTGTGTGACCTTGGGCAAGTCACTTAACTCCAATTGTTGGGGTTAATAATTGGGGAGGACAGGGAAATTGGGTTTAAGTGACTGGCCCAAGGTCACATGCCTAGTAAGTGTTACATGTCTGAGGCCGGATTTGAATTCAGATCCTCCTGACTCCAAGGCTGGTGCTCTATTCACTGCACCACCTAGCCACCCCTATCTAATCTAATCTGCAAAAAGTAGAATTAAACTTAGCTCATGTTTGGATTCTTATAAATTCTACATTGATGGTATCCAAATTAGTGAGATAGATGATAAGAAGAGAAAACACAATTCAAGTTTTCGGTTCAAAATTTCAGCGAGAATAATCTTCACATCATCTGTGGTCGACGTTTGACAATTTTAAAAGTCATCATTCCGGACCAGGCCAGAACTGTGTAATCGGCATAAACATGTTCTATAATAACCCTATTTTAAAATGCAGTGATTGTTACAAAGCTGGAGGCAGAAGGCCAATGCAATCAAGATGGACTGTTACTACTGAGTTTTATGAAACTGCATCTTTTTGGTTATTGCATGATCCAGGAATTTGCCTGTGTTTTTCTGCCTCTGTGTCTTTGCTAATACATCACATCACAGGAGTGGAGCTGGAAGGGACCTTCGAGGTTATCTTACCCTACCCCTTCATTTTACAGATAAAGAAATTGAGGCCCAGGAAAGGTACATGACTCCCCCAAGGTCACAGATCTAGAGCAGAACAGGTCCTTACAGGCCATTGAGGTCAACCCTTTCATTTTACAAATAGAGAAACTGAGGCCTCGGGAAGTTACACCGACCAAATTCACCCAAGTCATTAGCATCAGGAGTGAGAATTGAATCCAGGTTTTCTGATTCCAGTCAACAAGTCAGTTAATAAGCATCTATGTGTTTACTTTGTGCCATGCACCGGCTAGGACTAGGATTATGGAGAGAGGAAAAAAAATATTCCTTCCTTCAATGAGCTCACATTCTAATGAGGGAGATGGCATGTAAAATAGCCAAGTACATATAAGATGTAGTCAGAATAGATGGAAGTTCATTAGAACAGTTGAGGGATCATGAAAGGTCTCCTGCAGAAGGGAGGGTTTGAGCTGAGTCTTCAAGAAAGCCAGAAAAGGACAGGGGAGGTGAAGAGCATGCCAGGTATAGGCAACAGTTGGTGCAAAGGCAGGGGAGAGAGCAAATGGGAGATGGAGTGGCCACCACTCATCCCTATATGCCTGGACTGGCCTTCCCTCCCCTCTTTACCTAGTGAATTGCCACCTATCTTTAAAACCCACCTCAGATGAAGCCTTCCCTGCTCCATCCTGTTGATAACAACCTTACTTCTCTGACCTCATGAAGGATTTTTGGGGGGCCCCTCTACCGTACATGCCATGCATTGTTGTAGTTATCAGCTCATGTAGTCATTGTAGTTATCAGCGCATTTTCTCCTACTAGAGAAAATATTGAGAAAAAAGAGGTCATCCCTTCTTTCTTCTCCTTTCCAGCCACCGTGCTTTCTTCCTTTATTCCAGTCTCTCATGAAGAGACTAGAACCTTCATGAGGATAGGTAACCACACTGCCTCTTAGGTTAAGTGATTTACTAGGTTCCTACTGGTAGTATGTAGCAGGGCCGGAATTTGGATCCAGTCTCTCTGACTCAAAGTCCTGTATAGTGAGGCTCAGCATACCGTCATAACTAGAGTTCAAGAACAGCTGGTATAAGTCAGGATGAGAAAGGTCAAGACTGCAAGTCCCAGGAAAACCACAGGGTCAGATGAAGTCTGGGAGTCTCCATCCGGAAGCATAGCCTGGGACTTCATGATGGGAACTGACATCTGGGAACATGAAGGCAAAGCATTTGAACATAAGGCAGGAAGGGGCATGTGGGATATGAGGACTATTAACTCATACCTAAGCAAAGGGAGGGAAGAGAAGGAAAAAAAGGTGGGAAAAGAAATTTATGTGATAACTTTATTATATATTTAAAAGGAATAGCAAGTTGTACATAATAGATTTGCAGTTTCATGAGCAATCATCTTTTTTTTTAAATTATTCTATGTTGGGGTGGCTAGGTAGCACAGTGAATAGAGCACCAGCCCCGGAATCAAGAGGACCTGAGTTCAAATCCAGCCTCAGACATGTAACACTTACTAGTGTGACCTTGGGCAAATCACTTAACCCCAATTGCCTTGCCTTTCCCCCTCCAAAATAAATAAAATATTCTATGTCAAGGAAATGCTTGTTTTATTCCATAAATTAAAAACAAAATACATTTAAAATTTTTTTTAAAAAGAACAATGGTAGTGGAGATTCCTTCTAGCTCTGCATCTGTGATCCTAAGCCAGGGTGGGGCAGAAAGCTGACAGAGAGTCAAATTTCAGACAATCAGTGAAGGTCCCAGTAGACAAGTACTAGCATCAGAGAGAGCTGGCAGCATGTGCCAGGAACCTAGCCAATTGGAGACTTGAGTACAAAGGCCAGTGAGACACTGGAACTCCAGCTGTTCTTACTTTGCTTCTTATGCTTATTCTTACTCATGGTTGTTCAGACCATGATTTTTTAAAAAATCTCTGTGGGGCTCTGCTTCCAGAAGGGAAAGCTCTGTCCCAAATCGCTGGGGTCCTCCCAGCTGCCGTAGCTCTCAGGAAGATGCTGGGAGTCTTCCTACTTACTTCCGGCTGACTGGATACTGAAGACTCCAAGACCGAGGTCCAAGAC
>CM053585.1:331159220-331214901 GCA_028646515.1 Pseudochirops corinnae | reverse complement strand
ACTTGGGCGGGGGGGGGGGGGGGGAGGGGGGGGAGGGAAGGGGGACGCAAATGACTACAATATACAGTCACCCAAAGGCATGTTAGATGAGATGTCACCAACACCCATGGTGCCAAGTTTAATTTTAAAAATATTTTTGAAATTCCTAATACAAAAGGTAGGCACTTAACAAATCAAAATTAAACTGAATATTCAATTTCATTACTAGAAAACAAAAACAAAACAAAACGAAAAAAAAAAAAAAACCCATGAGTTTAAACATATTAGGGGAAACAGGCACTTCCAAAGACTAGCTATGTAAGCTGGTCAACCAAAACAGGAGTGAATATTCAAAGACAGTCAGAGAAACAAATTTAAAATAGCACACACCTAGAATACAGGAGGTAGCATTCTAAAAACTCAACAGTCGGGAAGCTGATATATCAGCTGAAATGAGCCATGTGCTTTTAAAATGTCATGAGGACCAACCTCATTTGCTTCACCTTATATTCATTTCAAAGGGATCACTTTCAAAAGAAATTTAAACTGGTCTTTTTTTTTTTCCCTTTAATCTGCTGAGCCAAGTCACAGAGCATCAATTTGTGATGGAAGAGGTTGACTTTGGAGGGTAGTTATACAATTCAAGATTAGAAAGTAAGAGCTTGGGTTGGAGGGGAGGGGAGAGGGGGAGGGAGAGAGAGAGAGAGAGAGAGAGAGAGAGAGAGAGAGAGAGAGAGAGAGAGAGAGAGAGAGAGAGGGAGAGCGCTACTACAATATGCAGAATTCTATTCCCATTGGTCTCCAACTCTGAAAAGAACTGGAGGGAAATGACTTCAGATCTCTTCTTTGAGGACTAAATAATTATGATTTTATTAAGAATTATTGTATTTTACTTTTTTTCAATCAAGAAACATTTATCATCTCTCCCTCCAACTCACTGAACTATAAGGAAAATAAAACCTTTTCTAAACAAATATAGAAAGTCAGGCAAAATAATTCTCATATTAACTATGTCTGAAAATGCACAGTTCATTCTGAATCTTGAGGCTATCACCTTTCTGTCAGGAGGTGGATTGTAGCATGTTTCATCCTCTATTCTCTGGAATCATGGTTGATTATTGCATTAATTAGAACTCTTAAATCTTTCAAAGCTATCTGTCTTTACAATATTGTTCTTGTTGTATAGATTGTTTTCCTGGTTTTAATCACTTCTCTATGCATCAGTTCATAAAAATCCTCCCTCATTTTTCTGGTTATTTTTTTTTTCATTTCTTATGGCACAATAATATTCCATTATCTTCATATAACACATTTTTTTCAGTCATTTCCCAATTGCTGGGTCCTCCCTTAGTTTCCAGGCCACTGACACTATTAAAAAGGGGTCTGCTATAAATGTTCTTGTAAATATAGATCCTTCTTTTGACCTTTTTTAGGGGGTATAGTTCGTAGCAGTGGTATCTCTAGTCAACAGGTATATACATAATTTGGTGACTTTTTGGACAGTTCCAAATTGCTTCACAGAAAGACTGGACCTACTTCTAGCTCTACCAACTGTTCATGAGTGTACCTTTTCCACATAGTCCCTTCAATATTTGTTATTATCATCAATCTGATAAGATTGAGTTAGAACGTCAGAGCTGCTTTAATCTGCATATCTCTATCATTAGCTGGAGCACTTTAGAAATATGGCTCTGCTCCTGACTTGTCAGTTTTGATTGGTTTACTGTTTCACTTTTTATGTACATAGTATATTGTTACAGTCATTCTGTATGTTACTTTCCTAGTTCTTACTTCACTTTGTTCATGTGAGTTTCTCCATATTTCTCTGTATTCATCATATTCAGCATTTCATTTAGTGCACATTAATAATTCATTACATTCACATATCCCCCAATCAATGGGTGTTTACTTTGTTTCCAGGTCTTTGTTACAAAAAAAGTTGTGCTTTAAATATTCTGGTGGATATGGGTACTTTCTTTTTTTGACACTAATCTCCTTGGGGCTTATGCCCAGCAGTAGAATCTCTGGCTCAAAGTGTATGGACAATTTATTCCCTCCCTTCTCATAATTCTCGATTGTTTTCCAGAAAACTTGAACCAACTAATTCACAGCTCCACCAACAATGTGTGCCATACATACTTCTTTGCAATACAATTCCACTTGTCAACTACTGTATACCTTAACACTAAAGGTGACACCTGGGTATGTCTATACACAGTTTAGATAAGCAGTAATGAGGGTTTAGATAAGAAATACAGATCTTGGAGGTAGACCTGGCATGTATAGAAAGGTAAAGATGTATTCAAATAGAAAGAGAACTTACTTTGGGGTCAAAGCAGCTGGGTTCAAATCCTACCTCTGATATTTACAACTCATGTGACTTTGGGCAAGTCCTTAAAACTCCCTGGACCTCACAGCTTCCTCGGTTAAATGAAGTGGTTAGACTAGAAAACTTCTACTGTAATTTCTGTCTTTAGAACTATGAGGCAATGAAACAGAATCTGCAGAATTTGGCAATTTATTGGATTATGGGGAGACAAAGTTAGGGAAAGGGAAGAGTCAACAGTGACTAAGGTTTGGTACCTTAATGATCTTGCAAAGCACAGGTATTTGGCTAATGCCCATGCTTAGGATTAGAGAGAAGATCCACAAAGGAGGCTGAGAAGGATCAGCCAGAGAACCAGGAAAGAGCTATGTCAAGAAATCTAACAGAATGGAGTGTTTCAAGGATGGGTTAGTCAATATAGTGCCAGGAGTAAACTATTTTTGAAGGAAAACTAAGCCACCTTTTGCCTCAGTTCTTACCTAGCCTCTAAATACTGAATGGATGTTGCCTCAGACAAACTGAGACCAGGAAAGACCTTAGATGAAAAGAGTCAAGTCCTCCCATTGTATCCAAGGCCATCGCCAGTCATTCTGACCCATATCTTGCCACTAGACCTTGATGACTCTGCAGGAGAGAGGGAGATTGATGACTTTGCACAGCTCTGCCTAACTTAAATCCAATTCACTTGCAAGTCAAGACATCACCCACCTGTTGTCATTGGTCTTCTTCCAAAAGGAAGGATGGACAACAACAAGAAGTCAATAGTGCCAAATGGAGCGGAAAAGTCAAGGAGGATATAAACTGAGAATATAGTGATTAGGGCCCTAAATTTTCAACTGAAATGTCAATTCAATTCTACCAACCTGCTCCCCCCCCAAAAAAAATCAATTCTACAAACTTTTTAAGTTCAAGGCACTGTGCTGGGTGCTGAGTTACAAAGTATAAACCTCAAGAAGAAGACATTCTACTGGGGAAGGGGAGATTAATAACATATATACAGCAAAATAAATAGAAAACAAGAAATCAAATTGTAATTTTGAGACCTAGTAAGTGCTAACAACACTGGCCCCGGAATCAGGAGGATCTGAGTTCAAATCCAGTCTCAAACACTTAACACTTACTAGCCGTGTGACCTTGTGACCTTGTCACTTAATCCCAATTGCCCCTCCAAACAAAAAAGGCTAAAAAAGAAAAAAAGAAAGTGCTGACAAATAGGAGTAATGAAGGGAGAGGGAAGTTAATCAGAAAAGACCTCATCTACACCTGAATTTAAATTCAGCTTCAGATACTTACTATCTGTATGACTTTGGGGAAGTCACTTAACCTCAATTGCCCCTCCAAAAAAAAAAAGTACTAACAAAAAGGAGTGATGAAAGGAGAGGGGACTTGATCAGAAAAGACCTCATCTGCACCTGAGTTTAAATCCAGCTTCAGATACTTACTATCTATATGACCTTGGGCAAGTCACTTAATCCTGATAGAAGAGAAGGGGGGGAGGGGGAGAAGGAAGATGAAGGAGAAGGAGGAAGAGGAGAAGGAGAAGAGACATCATTTGGAAATAGAACCAATAAAACGAATCAGGACATTCTAAGAAGCATTTGTTAGAAGAGTGAGGACTGCAGCCAAATTTCAGGGGATGTTAAGGAATGAATGGGTGGTGTCAAATGAACGCAGTTCATGGAGTTTGCTAGTGATGAGATAACACAGCTTAATCTGGCAGCAGGGTCATGGGAGAATTGTGCTGTGTTTTGTTTTGTTTTGTTTTCTTTAAGGTAAATAACACCCCAGGTAAGTTTCAAAACCCAGGAAAAGAAGCCCATAGAAAGGGAGAGACTGAATGTAAGAGAGAAGGGAAGGAGGCTCCATCAGAAAATGAATGAAATGAAATCACCAGGACAAATGGAATAGGTTCTATCAGTACAGTTTTCATTGCTTCCAGGCCATCTGGGGACTAGATCAGCTCACTTCAGAGGTTGGCCACTGGACAATGAAGTATTAATGTAGCAATGTAAAGTGTGGAGGGGCTTATAACTTGCAGCATAGGAGGGAATGCATACCTTTGAGATGAAGGCAAGGAATGAAGTAAAGTTAAGAGATATTTATTTGATTTGCTTAAGGTCACGCAGCAAAAAGACTAGAGCAGTGGTTCTCAACCTTCCTAATGCCGTGACCTTTTAATACTCATATGTGGGCATATCTGCATGTGGGCGGACCCACCTGGAGTCAGATAGAGGAGCAGTGTCTCGGTTCCTAAGACCATTGGAAATATGTGTTTTCAGATGGTCTTAGGTGACCCTGTTCAACCCCCAAAGGGGTCGCAACCCACAGGTTGAGAACCACTGGACTAGATCTCCAGTTCCTAACATTTTGATCCCCCCATTCATTACCCCAGTACAAGGATAGCCAAATCAGACAGGCTGGAAAGATGAGGGACATCTATTTCACTGTGGCCTGAAATTACCCTATGGGGTATCTTACCCTATGGGGCTATCTTACCTATCTTACCCTATGGGGCATGCAGATACAGAAATCCTGATCTTTCACTAAGGTGGACTCCAGATAATGGAAATTGCCTTTTCAGTCTCATTTCCATTAACATGGCCGGGACTCAAGGCTGGGTTCAGTTGTCTTTCCACAACAGTGGAAAAATCCTCCATGGAAGCCCACTTCAGACAAAGCTAGCAAGACCGGCCCTTGAACAACCTGGGTCCATACACTTGATTCCCCTGACCAAGTCAAAGTTCATTCTGCATAATGAACACTGCTAGTGAAGATAAAAAGGCAGTCCATTAGCTCAACTTGCTTCATTTTATACTTCAAATACCAAAAGCCCAGGAGCCCCAACCACTGTGTGGTCTTTGGCAAATGATGAAGATTTTTTTTTTTTTTTCAAATATGACTCAAGGCTTCTAATCTACTGAATCTAACTGTTAAAGCTCAGTGCTTTGTTTGACAGGTTTGTTTTCTGTTTGTTTTTATTTTTGTTTCATTCATGTTGGGCATCAGAATTGCCAGTAGGAGGGATGGGAATGCCCAGGGCATATGACACACTCCACACTCTGTATCTTGCATTTCCAATTTCTCCCTGGTTCTTGAATACTGGAAGGAGCCAAGAACTACAAGATTGTACTCTTCTAGGATGCAAAAGGATTCTTTAGAGGAGAGTTCTCAAGAGATGGTTTAAGGACCACTGGAGGTCCCTGAGATCTTTTTAGGAGGGTCCCAAGGTCAAAACTACTTTGATAATAATTTTTTTTTAGTCTTGTCTGACTTTTCATGATCTCATTTTGGGATTTTCTTGGCAAAGATACTAGAGTGGTTTGCCATTTCCTTCTCCATCTCATTTTACAGATGAAGAAACTGAGGCAAACAGGGTTAAGTGATTTGCCCAGGGTCACACAGCTAGTAAGTGTCTGAGGCTGGATTTGAACTCAGCAAGATGAATCTTCCTGACTTCAGGTCCAGCACTAGATACAGCTCAGTTATCACCCAGCTGCCTCTTCATAATAGTATTAAAATATAATTTCCCTTTTAAAATGATTCTCTCCTCCCTTCCCCCCTCCTCTAATTATATATCTAGGGGAGGCCAAATTTTTTCATATACTTCAACCAAGACAACATATCACAACAGATTGAGTGCAGAAGCAGATATGAGAATCCAAATGTCTTCTAATAAGCCAGATATTAAAAAGATTTGCAAAAATATGTAGGGCAATGTCACCCTTCTCAATATTTTTTTGGGGGAAAATAATTATTTTTCATAGAAATGTGTTATTTATGTTAACCTGCGATAGGTGTGTTATTTTTAAATGAATTTTTTAAAATGAATTAGTTTGAATTTCTGATAAGGTAAATTTTGATATGTCCCACATAAACAAAGCTGTTTGGGGTCTTCAATGACATTTAAGAGTGTAAGGGCATCCTGAGACCAAAAAGTTAAGAACTACTGCTTTAGAGGTAAGAAACTCAGGCCTAATGACTTGCCCAAAGTTTTGGCTTAAAAGTCAAAGCACCTGGTTCAAATCTCACACCTTATCTGGATATTTGTATCCTCTATTATATTAGGTAAATCATTTAACTCCTTTGGGTCTCATCTTCTCAACTGTAAATGACTCAATACCTTCTGAGGTCTTCTCTTACCCTGCAGCTCAAATCCTAGCAACTGCCACAAATGACCCGGGTTCACTTGATTATTCATTCATTGCCCATTAAGCAAACCACTGATGAGTGTTTTGGACACCCAGCCCCCTCTCTCCATATCCCTCAATATCATGATACAGACTATTCAAATAAAAGCATTCTGCAGAACCCAGCATTCTCTGTTCACATCCCTGAGCTGGTGCCTCCATTCAGAAGACATCATCTCCTCTGGGATACCTGGGTTATGTAAGGATTTATTTTCATCTTCTCCCTAAACAATATTTTTGGGTCACGATAGTCGAATGTACACTAGTCCTACCAAGAATAGTATCAACACATAGAGGAGGAAAGGACCTTGGAGAGTTTTTAACTATGTTTTTAACTACGTTTCTAACGACCTCATTTTACAGATTAAGAAACTGAGGCCCAAAGAGGGAAAGAGATTTCCCCCCAAAGTCACGCAGGGAAGAAGGAACAGAACCAGGATCTAATCAGAGTCTCAGGATTCCAAGACAAATTCTCTTTTTACTGTACAATATCTACCTTAGGTTTTTTTTTTCCCCCCAATTGGGAATATTAAAAATGGGGGAAAAAAGTGAAATACAATGGAAATACTAGAAATTATCTAATTCAAGCTGTAATGAACTGAACAACATTGAATTTGAATCAAGAAGATCTAGGTTTGGGGTGGCTAGGTGGCGCAGTGAATAGAGCACCGGCCCTGGAGTCAGGAGGACCTGAGTTCAAATCTGGCCTTAGACACTTAACACAAACCTATCTGTGTGACTTTGGGCAAGTCATTTAACCCCAATTGCCCTGCCTTCCCCCTCAAAAAAAAGAGGAAAAAAGAAAGAAGAAGATCTAGGTTTAAGTCCTGGCTCTGGTCCAGAAGCAGATTACAAAATGCACTGACCTTCAAATGAGAAGGCCTAGTTTGGAGGCCCGGCCTTGACCCTTAAACCAAGGCACAGCAAGGCCATTTTGTGCAACCCTCTTGTTCTATAGTTGAGCAAACTTGAGACCCAGGAGAAATCCAGTGAGTTGTCCAAGGTGCCACAGGAAAGAAGCTGCAAAGCTGAGTTCCAACCCCAGCATTCCTTCTTTTCTACAATGTCAGCCTCTCTCAGTTCAAAAGAGAATTATTAACTGTCTACACTGTTCAGGGATCTATGCTAGGCACTGAGGAGATGAAGACAGATATGACACAACCTCCAATTATTATTCAGAGGAAAGAACAATGGATTTAGAGCCAGAAGCTATGAGTACTTCACCACTGAAGATCTGTGTGACTCTCAGCAAGGTACTGAATACTCATGAAGCTTGCTTTGTTAACCTCTAATTTGGGGGTGTCCTTACTTGTTGTAAGGACAAAGAAGCCAGTATAAGCCATGATCATTATGACTGAGCACTTCCTCTGCCTATGCCATCATCCTAATGGAAGATACAAGAAAAATTAAAGTAATCTACATAAAATTGCAGGCAGCTTGTGGCAAAATGGATAGAGACTGTGGAGTCAGGAAGACTCATCTTCGTGAGTCCAAATCTGGCCGCAGACACTTACTAGCTGTGTGACTTTGGGCAAGTCACTTCACCCTGTTTGCCTCAGTTTCCTCATCTGTAAAATGAGCTGGAGAAGCAAAAGGAAAGCACTCCAGTGTCTTTGCCAAGAAAATTCCAGATGGTGACACAAAGTTAGGCACAACTGAAATGACTGAACAGCAAAAACACATGAAGTTACAACAACAATCCTAACTCACATTTCTAGAGTACTTCCAGATTTGCAAAGCACTTTCCACACAACAACCCTAAGTAGTCCCACCTAGTTGCACATTTTTTAACTTAATATTTTATTTTTCCTTAATTACCTGTAAAAACAAATTTTAACTGTTTTAAAAAATTTGAGTTTCAAATTCTCTCCCTCCCTCTTTCCCCTCCCCTCCTCATTGAGAAAGCAAGCAGTTTGATACAGGTTATATGTGTGCAGTCATGCAAAACATATTTCCATATTAGTCATGTTGTGAAAGAAAACACAGCCCAAAAAATCCCAAGAAAAATAAGGTAAAGAAATCATATGCTTCTATCTGCATTCAGACTCCATTTTTCATCACAAGGCCTTCAGAATTGTCTGGGATCATTACACAAGCATTTATTTAAGTAGCTACCATGTGCAAGGCACTGTCTCAGATGCTGGGGGTTCCAAAATAAAAGTAAGATACTTTCTGTCCTCAGAAAGCTTATACTCTACTGGGAGGATATTACATATACAAAGAAGTATAAATATAAGCAAATTCAGAGAGTGAGAACTGTAACAGTTGATGGGAAGGAGAGGGGCAGGTTAGGAAAGGCTTTACTAGAAGGTATCCCCTGAATTTGAAGGAGGTTGGAAGTTCTCAGAGGCCAAGGTAAGGAGGGAGTGCATTCCAGGCACAGGAGTCTATTCAAAAGCATAGAGGAGAAATGTTGGGTTCAGGGAAGAGCTAGCAAATAAATCAGTTTGACTAGACTGTGGTGTGAATGCAGAGAAATGACAGGAAACTGATCTGGAAAGGCTAACACAAGTATATTTATCCCTCTTTTACAGATGAGGAAACTGAGGCACAGACCAATGCAAGCCACTTGCCTAGTGTTGGATAGCTAGTGTAGAGAGTTAGGATTTAAATCCAGGTCTCTTAACCATAAATCCTTGCTTTAAAGCTAGGTCACCCCATCTTACCCAAGCGAAGTACAGGGGCCTTTCAAAGGTCCAATCCCACTACTGATGGGTACAAGAGCTTTGAACTGCTCTATTTTAAACCTGGGTGCTTTTGCAGGCAATTCAATTCCCTTCCCCAGCTTTCCCACAGTTTTACCACATTGAGGTTGACCTTAGTATGAACGCTTAAATCACTGTCAATCAACAAGTATGACTGGTTTGCTTGGCATCTACCAGCCTCTGTATCCCCCCAGAAGCTGGATTATAGGCATGATCAGCCTTTTCAACAATTCCCACGTTGTCATCTATTTAGAGATTTCATTCATTAAACAAGTAGTAGCTACCTAAGGCAGCATTGTGACTGAGATGGGCCAGGAGCACCATATGGGCTCATGTGTTGGCTCTGGGGTTCCTGGTGGAGATGGAGTTTAAGCTTACAGGTAAAAGGTAACTACAGGTAATTCTGAGCTCTATGAGTCTATGGGAAGGTCTAGACAAGAAGATATTCCTGGCTAAAACGATGCCATTTTAGAACTCACATCAGTGGCAGGATATCTGAACAATAGTGAAGACATTAACCTGGAGTGGAGGGTTTGGGATAGCCAAGTGTAGGAAACAAGAGTTAGGATGGGATCAGATTGTCAAGAGCATCAAATACTAGCCTGAATCTGGATCTTTATCCTCTAGACAATAGGGAATCAGTACAGGTTCCCAAACTGGGTAACTCCATGTTGAAAATGTTGTTTTAAGAAGATTTGAGGTAAAAGAGTCCAGCAGCAGAAATGGAAGCTAGCAAGAGATTGGAATAGAAGCTAGCAAGTAGCCCAGAAATGAATGGCTAGATTGTGGGTCACAGATACACTGTTTGTTGTTGGTGGTCAGTTGTGTCTGACTCTCTGTGATCCCATCTACCATAAGACATCAATGAGGCCCATGGGGTTTTCTTGGCAAAGATACTGGTGTGATTTGCCATTTCCTTCTCTGGTGGATTAAATTAAATTAAAAAATTAATCTCTGGTGGATTAAGACAGAGGTTAAGGGACTTGCTCAGGGTCACATAGCTAATAAGTGTCTGAGACTGGATTTGAACTCAGGTCTTCCTAACTCGAGGCCCAGCACTTTACCCACTGAATCACCTCTATGTCTCTAGAGTTAGAGCTTAAAGGTCATCTAATTCCTGTTTTTGCATTTTACCAAAGGAAAAAAAAAAAAGAGACCTCAAATGGGGGAGTGTTTTGATATATTCCCAGGTGAGGATATGACCATGTGAACAGAGGATCACTAGCTTTAGAAATAAAAGCAGGTTGTATTTCACATGATTATCTTTGGTCCAACTTTTTTTATTTCTGTTCTCCCAAATACCCTTAGAGTTTGGTTCAATTAAATTGATAAAGAATCTTCTAGTGCTCAAATAAGGAAGAATCAACTTCTGGGAGCTCTCGAGACTTTGAAATGATGTGACAACTGGTAGAAAAAAATCCAGATGTACGTCACACAAATAACCGTCACCATGGCCAGGCAATCGCCTCTCCAGGACCTATGGTTCAGAGAACTAGACATCAATTCCCGTTTTCTCCCTTAGATCCTCATAGAAGGCTGACTACAAAAAGAAAAAAGGAAAACCATGGAAAATTTAAAGGAAACCATTAGCTGGCTGGCAGCACTCTGGTTCATAATCATTTAAGTAGGACTGGTAATTACAGTTAGGCTTAAACACAGATGTTTTATATTAACAGGATGCACACACCCTACTATTTGAGAGCGGTATTCTGACAGATAAATTGCAAGGAGTATTTCTGAGGCTGTCCTCCCTGGAATTGGTTTGCCAGGATTCAGGTTTTTTACTTGGAAATCTGTTTTGAGCCCCCCATTTTATGTATGAGTAAACTGAGGGTAAGGGTAAGCAGGGAGGGGACTTGCTCCAAATTGCAAGTACTCTAGAAAGTACTTATACTCTAGAGGAGTCTACTGACTTCTAGTTCAGTCATCTTTCCAGTAGACCACCCATCCCCTCAGAGAATTGCATCCCCGAGCGACTTTTAAACAGAGGGTCTAGAAAATCTCACCAACATGGCAAATGCTAACATTCTGAGACAAAGGGAAGAATCAGCTACACTTGTATTTCAGCCCAAAGTATATGGAATGGTTTGCTCTCCACTATAATATTGGCACACCACCAATTACCACCCAGGTGGTTGGTTTACCACCAACCAAAGCCACAGTCACTGCAAGTATGGTCCAGACGCAGGGAGGTTAATTATCACTTTCAGGCTGCCAGGACTACATTAGTCCTCTGGAGTCCTAAATAGTTCCTAAACAACTTAAAACTCTGAAAAGAATTTAAAGTAACGGTTCACTTCAGTCTGGATGACACTTCTTGGGTTACAAAGTTAACCAAGGAACAAAACCACCACACTCTCCACTAACAGGTTAAATGATATTGTTTTTAGGTAAAATATACAAAGCAGGAGCGTGAGCTACATAGACAGTTTGGGGGTCCAGGATTCTCACAGTCTTGGGTACATAACAGCACAGATGTCACTGCAGCACTTACCAATCAGAAATGATCAAAGGAAAAAAGGGAGAGAAGGGAGGGAGGGAGGGAAGGAAGGAAGGAAAGAAGGAAGGAAGGAAGAAAGGAAGGAAGGAAGGGAGGGAGGGAAGGAGGAAAAGAAGGAAGGGAGGACCAGGTAAAGTTTGGGACCAACTCATCCCTCATGTAGATAACCCAAGTGGTAACTGCATGGGTGGAATGTTTTTAATACAGTTTCGAGTAACATGATTCAGCACAAATCTTATACCAATCAAAGATTGGTCCAATGTGGATTAAGAACTACGTAATCAATGCATAAGAACTACATAACTAATCATGGGTAATGATTAACCCTTTCCCAATCATGGCAGAGGAAACAGTCATTATCTAACTTGGATTAAAAGGGAAAACTCAAGTATACAATCACTGATAGAAATATTCAAGGATATAAGGCTTGGTAATGCACAAGAACAATTCTAAGTGGCAACAGAAGACATCTGCTATCAAAGTCTTCTGAACTACTACAAAGTTCACTCCAAAAATGTCTGTTATGGAAAATAAGCAGGCTTTTTCCCGGAGAGGTGGTACTTGAAATTCTCTAGAAATGACTGCCTCGAAAGCATTTGTGGGGAGCAGGGGCATGGATGGGAAGGCAGCAATTGGCACAAGTTTTAAGTCATCCAAAGATAAAGTTTAAGACAGGACATTTTGGTTTACTACTCAACATGCATTTATTGGATGGTGGTGGGAATGAGTGGGAAAGAATTCCATATGAACCAAGGAATGTGCTAGAAAAGATGTTCATAAGTATTTGTTAAATGAATGAATGAGTTTACTAGAGGGAAACGACTAGCCCATGAATAGGACTAGAGCATGTGTGTTAGGGTGGGGAGAGAAGAGAAATTATTTCTTTGCTTCAGTAATTAAAAAGGAAGCTAAACAAACTGGAAAACACAACCATCTGCTTATGAGAATGCCTTAAAAATCAAAACATATGCAGTAATGCTTATCACATTTCAAAGACAGATATTTTCTCAAAATCAAATCGAGAATCAAGTTTTATAAGAATTTTGCACTTTAAAATGTGAAAAAAAATTTCTAAGATTTCAGACTCAAAAAACTATTCTCCCCTGGATTTGCTTAAGGAAGGAAATATGGAATATGATTTAGTACTCCTATACCTGAAAAGTAATACTTTAAAATAATTCTATTCTACTCATGACATGGGTATACAGACAGGACAGGGAGAGAGAATAGATTTGTGATCTCATTCAAGGAGCTCTGTAGAGGGAGTTAGAGTGCAGTGGATGGAGTCAGCAAGGCCTGAGTTCAAATCTGGCTTCATACCCTGACCAGCTATATGACCCTGGACAAGTCTTAACTTCGGTTTGCCTCAGTTTCCTTAACTGTAACATGAGTAACATAAGTTACTACCTCTCATAAGGGTTTAATTGCTGTGAAGATCAAAAAAGATTATATATGTCACAAGTGTCAATTACCATTTAGTCTTAGTGCTTAGCGTCAAAATTCTTAACACATAGTTGGTTGGTTGTTGGTTGATTGGGTTGTTCTTTATTCTCAGAAAGGACTAAAATGATGTTGCTAGGTTGGGGTCAAGGTACAGTGCATCTAGCTGTGGCCAATCAGATCACTACAATCTCAGAAGATTCTATCACAGGCTGGGTACAAATAGTCCATATAACCATTTGGAATGGAGATGTTCTGACACACAGCAGGTGCTTAAAGGACACAGCCTTCTTAGCAACTCAAGAGTTGCCTAGAGCCCCATCACTGAGAGTTTATCAGACTTGCCCAGGGTCACAGAGCCAGAGGCAGGGCTGTCAACCAGTCTTCCTGGCTCTGAGAAGATCTCTCTATTCACTATGTCACACTGCCTAAATCAAGGAAGTTTGGGGAAAAACACTAGCTAAGTAAATGAATGAATACATAAATAAATAAATGCCAATAAATAAATGGAGGAAGGAAGGAAGGAATTTGCAAAGATGCTTTCCATTAAATCTTGGAAATTAGTAAAACTCTCAGTCACAGCGACATTTACAACAGGAAATGACTAAACCCATTGCTTCAGGTAGCTGCTGTAGGTAATGAATACATACCAAGAGTTCCATCCCGGGGACATAGTTAAGAGATATCAGATAGTCATTCGGAAGATTGGCCACCTGCAGACAGAGATAAAAAAAGGAAACACCATAAGAAAAGTCATACTCTTTATTTAATCATCTCAATGTGAATGATGGCAAGAGAAACCTGTCATGGAAAAATATTACTGTTGATTTGTCACAGTTTCTTCAGAATGGGATATAATATCCAACCACTAAGTATTTGAATCCCAGAATTAGTCCTGTTATTTGAATTTGTACCTCATGTTTCCATTGGGCTGGAACCAATGGCCATATTTTACATAATAATAACTTCCAATAGTGCCAATCTGAATATACATGCTCACTTCAGAGGACTCATTATTTGTACCTGGTGCCGGGAAATGGCACAAAGGCAAGGGGGGAAAGTCCCGCCCTTAAGGAGTTTACCAGGAGAAACACTGTACACACATAAATACAAGGTATTGTGAAGCCAGGGAGGTACAAAGGGGTGATGGATAGGAGGGGGTCGGGGGGCTTTCATGCAGAAAGTGGTGAGAACTGAGCTGTGAAGGAAACTGGGATTCTCTTTTCAGACAAAGGCAAAAAAAAAAGCAATTTAATCACCCCAATAATTCAAGCTTCTTTTAACAGAAACTCAATATTGAGTATGAGGATGATGGGAAAGAAATGAATTTAAAGACCATCTTTCATTTGAAGGGCAGGAGATCTTGAGTTCCAGTAAAAAGATGAGCAGACGTTCATCAGCAAAGCTATTTTTCTATTTTGTTTCTCCACTGGAACATTAAAGTAAAACTTTCTTAAACTGATTGTGTTATCTTCTTTCTTTTTGACAAGACTTGTGACTTTACTGGTATAGGTCAGGGTGGGGAACCCGTCGCCTTGAGGAAGCCACATATGGTCCTCTGGGTCTTCCAGTATTGCCTCTTGACTGAATCCCTCCCAGAAAATTCCCAGCTGTTGTACAAATAAAAATGAATTGTTCTCCTTGCTGATTTCTGCACTGGAGTACTTTGATGTGAACAAAGTGCTTTATTAAATCAGCTATTCTTTCATTCCATCCTCACATCAAGCCTAGTGGGTAGGTGCCATTATTAGCTGTTTTCCAAATGAAGAAACTGAGGCAGACAGAAGTTAAGTGACTTGGCCAGGGTCACCCAGGTAGTAAGTTGTCTGAGGCAGGATATGAATTCAGGTCTTCATGACTCCAAGTCCAGTATTCTATCCAATGCACCACCCAGCTGCCATTAAAATGTATAAGGACAACAATAATGTAAAGACAAATCATGAAAGGCAAGTGAACTCTGATTAAATACAATAACAAATCTTGGCCACTGAGAACAGAACATGAAAGCTTTGTTCCTCCTCTACTTGGTAAAGAGGTGTGGGAGGTTATGGGTGTGGAACGTTGCATACGTCATCAGACACATCCACTATGTTGGTTGATTTTTCTTAACTTTTTTCTCTCTTAAGTAAAAAGGGTGCTTCAGTTGGGACAGATGACATATCAGGGACTAAATGGGATGTAAATACCAAAAGAATTATTTAAAAAGGAAGGAAAAAAGGGAGGGGAGGGAAAGGGAGCGAGAGAGAGAGACAGAGACAAAGACAGACAGACAGAAGGAGAGAGACAGAGAGACAGAGAGAGGAGAGAGAGAGAAAGAGAGAGAGATGAGAGAGAAGATAGGAGAGAGACAGAGACAGAGAGAGTGAGAGAGAGAGAGAAAGAGAGAGAGAGAGGAGAGAGGAGAGAGACGAAGACAGAGAGAGACAGAGAGAGAGAGAGAGAGAGAGAGAAAGGAAGGATGGAAGGAAGAAAAGAAGGAAGGGGGGAGAGAGACAGAGAGAGAGAGAGAAACGGACACTGAGCACGTGAGACCACATATTGGTAATAGCAGGGGATCCATGAGAACATCATTTTATGACTCAGGCCCAGAGAGGGTAAGTAAGAGACTTATCTAAGGTAGCACAGGTGGTAGGGAGCAGAGATAGTATTTGAACCCAGGTTGTCTGACTCCAAATTCTGTAGGTTTTTCCCAGCACCATGGCATTGCTGGTTTGTTTTCTAAAAGTCTTGATTTTTTTTTTTAAACAAGCTTTTGTTGCTTGCCAACTCCATACCCTTTCTGACAAACTTATTGCAAAAGCTTTGGGCATTAAAATCTGACAAAGGAAAGGGAGTGGGGGGGGGGGGGAGGGTTGAGAAGGAAAGAGAGAATAAAAATGAGATGAAGTGTCTGTTCAAGCTGAGAACATTGAAAACTTGGGCAGCTTCATATTAGCTCATTTGATCTGATGCCAGTTTAGCAAAACAAGTGCCTTTGCCCTTTTAGGCCTTGGACTAGTCCACTGGCTTTGCCATCTTTTATTTCCTTCCCTCCTTCCTTTTTCTCTTTCTCTCTTCCTTTCTTCCCTCTCCTCTCCCTCTTATTTCTCTGTCAGTCTGTCTCTATCTGCTTTTTCTTGTCATGATAACCCTCCCAAGTCCTCTTGCTCTATGTCTATCTACCAGTGCTGTTAGGATATTAATACCTGAGCAGTTCCAAAGTCAGGGCTGTCAGAGGGAGGTTCACCTGAACAACAGACCCTGTGCCTCCTGCCAGCCATCTGCTAAAGCCCCATTCTACAGCTGCCCTGTGGCCCCTCAACCTCTTCCTACTGGCTTACATTTCTACTGCGCTCAAAAGCAGAAATGTACAGATGTCACAGGAAACAAGTTGGCCTCAGACTCAGGAAGACCTGGGTTTGAGTCCCATTTCTGACACATAATGACTGTGACAAATGACTTACATCTCCCTCATCCCCTCTCCCCACCACTGCTGGATGTGACTCTAAATCTACAAGGTACACACAAGGGTCCATGAACTGAACTGGCAAGAGTGGTTTCTTCATCCAGGCCTAGAAGTTCATAGATCTAGAACCCATCCCCTTCAAAGTTTAGATGGAATGTTCCTCATTCCATCTGAATGAAGGAGATTCCAGGCCTAGAACCCATAAGATGTAGAAGGTGTGTTCCTCATTGCACCTGGGTGGAGGTACCCCAAGGATTATCAGAGGGGCAGTGAGCATGGCAGTAATACCTTAAATATTGGATCTGGAGAGCTCAGGGAACATCTGGGTATAAATTCTGCCTCTGACATTTATTATCTGTGTAACTTTACTTAAGCCTTAATTTCCTTATATCAAAGATGCATGAGACTCAAGAGTAATAGAGAGGAACAAGCAAGATCTGTGTTCAAGTCTTATCTCTGACACGTACTAGCTGTGTGACTGGGGAAAGACACTCAACCCCACAGTGCACTAGGCTAGCGGTTCTAATCTAGAGAGACTCCTTAGGGATTCTTTCAGGGGTCCATGAGCTAACTATTTTCATAATAATACTAAGATGTTTTCATTTCTGTTGGCTAACTATTGGCTAAACATAGCCCCCATAAACAAAAGCTTTTGGGGACCATAGTAAAAATTTATAAGTGTGGACAGGGTTTTATTGATCACTTGGTCCAACTCTCTCACTTACAGATGAGGAAATGGAGGCTCAAAGGAAAAAAAAAAACATTCAAAATTTTAAGTTTGAATCTACTGAGATGATGAAGCGGTGAGTGATGTTCTTAGTTTTAACCAGATTATTTAGGAAATATAACAAGGTATTTTCCCCCACCCCTTTGCAGAGGTAGAGGGTCCAACAGATGTGAAAGACTATGTAAAATGTCAGATTTTTAAAAAATCGAATGGTTAGATTTTGCTGAATTTTCTCTTTTGTAAATGTTATATGGATGGGATATGAAGGAAATTTAATTGACATAAAAACAAAACATAGCAATAAAACTGTTAGAAAAAAAAATTTTAACTTTACTGCCAAAGGTCATTAATTCAAGTATCAAAAGCAACATTTGACCGTGGGCTGCTCAGACTCCAGAGGCAGGATTCCTCCCAGCCTACGACCTCATTCTCTTCTGACCTCCTCCCCCTTGACTTCATTTTAGCCTGGGTTAGGTTACCTCGCTGCATCTACCTACAGTCCTACACACCAGTTTCTTCTTTACCTGAAGATCCCAAACACCCAAAGCAAAAAACCAGTAAGCCCACCCTCCCAAGAGTAACATTACCCATGTATGAATTGAAAGGAAGTTACCCTTACTGAATTCAATTAAACTATTACTTATTAAGCACCTACTAAACAGGACCCTGCCCTCAAAAAGCTTACATTCTACTGGACGGGGGCATGTCTTAATCTGTTTTGAATTGTGAGCCCCTTTGGAAGCCTATGGACTCCTCAGAATCATGACTTTAAATGAAGGAAATAAAATACCTTGGCTTCTGAAGGAAACTGATTATACTGAAATAATTTTCCAAATATTTTTTCTAAGTTCACAGATTCCAGATTAAGAACCTGTATAAAAAGGAATAATAAATGTAAACAGATAAATTTTAACAAGGGGCAGCCACAAAGTCTGGAAGACCTGAGTTCAAATGTGACCTTAGACACTTAGTAGCTGTGTGACCCTGGATAAGTCAGTAAATCCTGTTTGCCTCAGTTTCCTCATCTGTAAAATTGGCTGGAGAAGGAAACGGCAAAGCTCTCCAGTAATGGCCAAGAAAACCCCCAAATGGGGTCACGGAAGAGTCAGACACAACTGAAATGACTTAACAAGAAGAAGTTATAACAAGACAATTTGAGCACAACAAGAGCATTAAAAATTGGGACAAGACAAGAAAGAAAGCTATTGTAGCATGCAATGGAAAGAGCCCTAGATTTGCAGTCAGAGTACTTGAGTTCAAATATGTACTAAGTCATTCACAAGTTGTGTGACCTTGGAAAAGTCATAAGTTCTCTGGACTTTTGGTTTTCTCAACCAATAAAATGGGGGAATTGAACATATCACTTTCTAAAGTCTCCTCCAATCTCTGATCTTATGAAACAAGGAAGGCTTCCAAGAAGATGTGACCTGTAAAAGAATATTCTTCAAAATAAGCTAAGGATGCTGAGAGGCAAATATGAGGAAAACATGCATCTCAGGCACTGGGGACAGTTTGCACAAATGCACTGAGACAAAAGATGAAATGTTAAGGTCTAAAAACATGACTGGTAACTCAGTCTGACTAGAATGTAGAGTGAATAAAAGGGAAGTCACGTAAAGTAAGCTAGAAAAGTAATCAACCAATAAGCACCTACTATGTACTAGGCATTGAGAGGTAAGCCAGAAACTTGATTAACCAATCAATATGCATTTATTAAGCACCTATTAAGAACCTAAGTCACTGTGCTAAGATGTGAGGTAAGCTAGAAAGCTGATTAACCAACCAATATGCAATTATTAAGCACCTATTAAGAACTTAAGTCATTGTGCTAAGATGTGAGGTAAGCTAAAACAGTAACTAACTAATTAATACTCATTTATTAAGCACCTACTATGTGCTAGGCACTGTATTAAACAGTAGGTAGTTGAAGCTAGACTTTAAATGTCAGAATATGGAGCTTATCTTTTGAGAGCAGAAGGTCTTAATCTTGTATACATGAAATTTAAAAAAATCTGATCACTATTTCAATATAACTGATTTCCTATGTGATCGTACATATTTTATTTTATGCATATAAAAATGTTATTCTAAAAGGATTCTGTTCGTTTCATCAAAATGCCAACAGGTGACATCAAAAAAAAAAAAATTAGAGGCAATAGGGAGTCACAGAATGCTTCCAGAAAAGGTAGTACCACAGACAGATGGTGATGTGATTTAAGATGCTTCTCCTTTTGTTTTTTTCCCACCAATATAGTTATTTTTTTGTCTTTACTTTGTTCCTTTCTCCCTTCTCCTTTAAAGTTCTCTCCATGTTTTTGTATAATCACTTTTTTTTCCTTCCGAATCCCAGTTCCCACCTTTGAAAAACAAAGGGAACTCCCTGATCTATTTGCAATGCTCAGGGGTAGGCACTGGCAGCAGGGACACAGTAGATGCCTCTGCAGGTGTGAAAGCTGGAATTGGATATGTAGCAGTTCAGCAACACTATATTCCTTTAAGAACAAGCCGCGTAAAATTAAAGTTATTCCAGATGAATAAACATGACAAGAAGTGACATGCATTCTGAACACAAGCTGTTTTACTGGTATCCCAGGCCAATCTAGACCCAACTTAACCACAATTTGAAAAATAAAAATCCATTGCATCCCAATCATCTGGTTCAGTTTTTAATAGGCATGAGGGAAAAAGAAGAGTACAATGAATGAAGTGTTTGTTGTAGTTGGTGGTGAGGGTGATGGTGGCAGGTTTTGTTTTTTCAAACAGGGCATAGTTACAAAAATAAAGAAGAAAAAAGACAGCACAAGAATTGGTTAATGCAGAGTCTGTAAATTGTTTTTTGCAGATTCTTTTTGAAAAATAGTGTAATTGGTTTCTTTCATAAATCTGAGTATTTTATTTTATGTCTTTAAAAACGTGTGCTTCACCATACTGCCCAAGAGGTCCAGGACAGCAAAGAAGATCAGGAATGCCAGGTATAGGACTTTCATGACCCACACATTGAATCTGATCATTAGTCCACAGAGTCAGGAGTTTAATACCAGGCATTTTTTTCTGGACCCAATTCGTGGTCATTTCAGTCCTAAAAAAGAGGCATCACGTGCGTTGATCTAGAAAACAGTTCCAGCAAGGGAATCCTCTGGCTACCATTAAGAGTGAAGGGCCCTCCATCACCCACCAGTTAGTTTCAATAGACAGCTGTTATGTGAACCTACTTCCACTGCTTTCTTTGGTCAACGGCCAATTTATTCAGAAGAGAACTTGGGAAATCAAGTCAGAGATTGTATAATCACAGCCTAAGTTAATACTTTCCCAGTGTGCCAGGTGGTGAACAAAGAAGAACAAATAATGATGACGAACATTTGTTTAGCATTTTATAAATGCCCCTTACTGCTTCCAAAGCCTATGTGTTCATAATACAGACACACATGCATGTACACACTGCAGTGCATATATACTTGCAGGCTGTGCACATGCACACATCACATGCACTTGTACATGTGTGTATTGTGTGTGCACACATGCATTTATGTATCTGTCCACGGGTATGTATGCATGCTCGTGTGTGCGTGTACACATATATGTTCTCATATGATCTTCACAACAGCTCTGAGATAAGTGCTATAATTATCCTCACTTTTGTGTTCAGTCATTTTCAGTCATGTACGACTCCCCATGTCCCCATTTGGCATTTTCTTGGCTGAGATACTAGAGTGGTTTGCCATTTCCTTCTCCAGCTCACTTTACAAATGAGGAATCGAGGAAAATAGGGTTAAATGAGTTGCCCAAGGTCACACAGCTAGGAAGCGCCTGAGGTCAGATTGGAACTCACAAAGATGTATTTCCAGTTCCAAACCCAACACTCTATCCATTGCACCACTTAGCTGCCTCTCTTTGTAGATGAGGAAACCATAGAAGTTAAGCCACTTGTCCAGAGTCATATAGCTGCTAAGTGTGTCTGGGGCTGGATCTGATCCCCTGTTCACCCCTGAATCCAAGTCCAGCACTCTATTCACGAAGCCGCTTCACTGCCTGGTGATAGAATCTTGTGATAATTAATCTACCCTTTCAGACATGTGTCATCAGGGAAAGAGAAGCCAGACAGGACAGAGCTAGATCTTGAAAGAAAGTAAAAACTGGCTGAACAGGACATGAACAAAATACAAATGCAGGTAGTATAGGAGTTGGTAAGTAGTCTAATTCTGCCATTACATAAGATTAGTGATAATAATAATGGCAGCTAGCATTTACACAGCACTCGAAGGCTAGCAAAGCAAAATGTTATCTCATTTGATTCTCCCAACAATATCTCTGACATAGGTGCTATTATATTCCTGTTTTATGGATGAGGAAACTGAGGCTCATGGAAGCTAAATGACTTGTCCAAGGTCATAGGGAAACAGTAGGAGACAAGAATGGGAAGTCAGGCTGGGGACAGAATCTTGACAGAAGATCAAGAATAATAAGCAAGGAAATTTGGTCTTGATATTGTAGATGGTGAAAGACTACATACACCTATGTGTGTGAAAGGGTGGTTAATGACTATTTTAGACATAACAATGATACGATTTAAATGGTATTATAGGAGAATCCATCTGAAAGTAATATTTAGGATAGAATGGAACCAGGGGTCTGGAGAAAGAAAGGGAAGGCAAGCCAAAGATTCCTAAGTTAAACTCTGATGAGTAGTTTTAAAATGTTGACACAGAAATCCAAGGTCACAAAAGCTGCAAGGTTTTTCTAGAATTTTCCTCCCCAAAGCATCCTGTCAATAGCATTAATCAGACAATCCATCAGGTGCAAATATTTAACAATCCATCCATTCTAGGCAAATGACACTAATGAAAGAAATAGATTCTAGATGGGCAGAAATAGTCCCTTAAATGCCAAATATGCCAATGCCATTTGGATTTGAGCTCTATGCCAGACTGCAGACAGCTCAGGACAGTCAAAAACATATTCTTTAATGAAGTGTTAACTTTGCATGACCAGATGTACTTAGTTCCTCCTTTGAGGTCTTTTAAGGAAAACTGTTTAAAAAAAAAAAATCAAACCAACAAATGCCTTCTCAAAAACATGGAGGTAGAAAAATGGTATAGTAAAGGACAAAAGGGCACCATCCAGGGCAGCCCCAGCTGAAAACATAAGAGATCCAGACATTTGGCAAGCAAAGGTCCTTTGGCTTCCTACCATACCCTGAAGCAAAGTATGTTTGGACAGCAAGAGCAAAAAATCTGGGAAAGCCAGAACAACATCTCTCCTTGAGCTCACTGGTTTGAAGCCTTAAGTCTCACCAGTCATGGAGCTTGTCAAGATTCATTTAAAAAAAAAAAAGAGAGAGAGAATTCTGGGGACCCTCAGTAGTCCTGTTGTCTCAAATAGACTCTAGTGCAGCAATTCTCAACCTGTGGGTTATGTTCAATTTGTAACAATGAAAATACATCCTGTATATCAGATAGATTCATAACAGTAGCAAAATTACAGTTATGAAGTAGCAACAAAAATAATTTTATGGTTGGGGGTCACCACAACATGAGGAACTGTATTAAAGGGTCGTGGAATTAGGAAGGTTGAGAACCACTGCTCTAGTGCATGACAGTGAAAACCAGACCAGAAATGAAGGCAGTGGTGGATAGCTGAGTTTTGGATGTCCAGCTTTTATGGGGCATGAGAAACAGAATTCCTGGCTCCACCTCAAAAGGCCCATGTTCCATTCTCCAACTGGAGAACACAGAACGTCACAGATGTCTCTAAACTGAAATGGACAAGATAGCACCAGAAAAAGGCGCTGTGTCAGGAACCAGGAATTCATTTCCTTGTGGAACATTCTTGCCCAGAGGCCTATTAAAGTTTATTGGATGTTCAGCCCCTATGAATCAGACAGAATATTTTTATTCCATTTTTCAAAACTTTTTGAAAGTCACTGAGGCAGCATTGTGGTATAATGGGTAGATTGCTGAGTGAGTCACTAAAACTCTCGGAGAGGTCTCTTCCAATTCTAAACCTATGAGCCTATCAGCTCTCAATATCCCTGGCCAGAGAACCATCTGGGTCATTGGATTACAGTTTTCAAAGTTACCTAGATTGTTATTTTGTAGTATCTTAATAGACTGTTTTTAGTACAAAGAAACTTCAAGGGAGTTTTCAGGTCATCTTTAAATATTAGGAAAAAGAGTGAGGAATCAAAGGTACGCTTGAATAAAAGTAGATCGCCATGCTTTTCTTACATATAAAAGACATTAAACTGATGTCATCTGTTTACTAAAACTAATGCCTACAGGTGCAGATACTACCCGGAAGGTACAACAATTATAGAAGACAAGTCCTTGCCCTCCTGGTATCCACAGTACAGTAAGAGGTATAGTACAAAGTGAGATTTGAAAAGTGGGGACCTGAGTGTTTTATAAAATCGCTGAAATCTCCTTTCCTAGGTGATCATTATTATTAATTCCGGGACAACTAGTTTCCCAGTTGTATTCATTTTGTTCCTTCCATGAGAGGATTCCTAAAAGAAATGAAGCTGATAAGATGATTAAGGGAGTGTCTTAAATAGGTCACCTTATAGATCAGGTTCTTCATTTCTGTGTGTGTCATAATCTCTTCTCAGAATAACTGAAGGAAATGCTAGATTTCAATTAGAAGTTAGTGAAAATAAAATTGCATTTTTTTCCCATCCAAATCCATGGACCCCTAAACTTTCTACAGGAACTCAGCTATAGAGGGATCATAATACAATGAAGTTGTTTGGTTGAGTTAGTTTTGGAAGTGTTGGAAATAATGAATCATAGCAAAAGAAGATGAATATTCATCTTCTTCTTATGTTTATTATATTTAATCCTGTTTTGCAGTCAATGGATTGGATTTGGAATCAAAGGCTCTGGGTTCAAATCCCAGCACTGTTTGGGGCAGCAACATGGCTAAGTGGATAGATATAGAGTGTTGGGCCTGGAGTCAGACTCATCTTTGTAAGTTCAAAGCCATGTAATGCTGGACAAGTCACTTAATGCTGTTTATCTCATCTGTAAAATGTTCTCGAGAAGGAAATAGCAAAACAAAATAGTATCTCTGCCAAGAAAATCCTAAATGGGGTCACGAATCGTCAAACACAACTGAAACAAAAGAATAAAAATAGTAGGGTCTCTTTCTGATCTAAATCTATAATCACCTGGGCACTACTTATAGGACCCTTGGAGAAGTGAAATAACATAGTCGGATAAGGTGACCTCAAAAGCCCCTTCCAGGAGCTCCTGAGTCAATGAATAACAGAGCTTCTCTCTTGGCATTTCCTAGGAAAAGAAAATTCTGATGATCATGAAAAAAATGAACATTTGAGAACTGGGGATGGAGAAAGGCTAGGTTTATGGAATTTACTTCTTTTTAGCGCAGAGGTAGATAATTCTAATCAGAGGCTTAGTATAAAATGTCAAGCCACTTCAATATCTTTGCCAAGAAAAGTCAAGAGACAGGACTGAGCAACAGTACCAAAGTAACTGCAAAGAATCAGACTTTGTCATTCTAAAACGTGCTTTGCTGCTTCGGCAATAACAAGTCCTAGAGTAAGAGGTGTGGTGGATAGACATCTGGCTTTGGAATCAGGAAGACCTGAATTGAGTCTTATGTCCTGGCCTATATTTGCTATGTAATCCCTTAGCACCTCTAAGTGATTCTCTGACTCTAAGTGCTGGAATTAAGGTTACAGGGTCTGGGTTCAAATCTTGGTTCTGCACTTATTACCTGGACCAATGTAACCTTGGGCAAATCACTTAAATTCTCTGTCAAATGCAGGGGAGGAGGGAAAGTAGACTCACTCAATAAAATCTAAGTTTCCTTCTAGTTCTAAATATTTGTTGTACTGTTTATAACACCATAGATTTAGAGCTGGAAGTGAGGCCCAAGATTCCAACTCCCCCACTTTACAGATGAAGAAAACGAAGCCCAAAGTGACTTTGCCCAGGATAATAAGTGACTAAAGTAGGATCTGAACTCTGGTTTCCTTACTCCTGGCTTAGCATTCTATCCATGGTGCGTACATGTGACCCTATGAACTCTTGAGTTCGAAATGAGTTGCCAATCTCAAGACGGTGAAGGGAGTTTACACGCCAGGTATAACCTTTAAGGAAAAAAATATGAATGATTCAAACCTTCCGGGAGACAATTTGGATGACATTTGTTATTTCCTTAAAATGAATGGCCATAGGCTAATTGCTAACCGCGTAACTAGGAAACCAGATCATCTTGAGTTCTGATCCCATCCCCAGCCACTGACTTGTAGACTGACCTCACACGAGACACTTTACCTTCTATCTCATTTCCTCCTTTGCCATTTGGGTATGAGAACACTGACCTAACTCAACCAAATGCTTTTTTCTTCTTTTTAAAGATGATCAAACCCCTAAGACTCTTAAATATCAAAGTGTAAAGAAAAGGTAACGATGGCATTTTTAATTAACATGCCTCAAAGTAGAAACAAATCACCCCAACAAGTTTTATTACCAGGGGAACAGCAGGGAGAGAAGTCACTCGCACCATTCCCATGAGTGCAATTTATTATTGCTTCCATTAGACTCTGAAAGGATAAAGAGCTGTACCATAACTGTCCCACAGAGGCAAAAGTTTCGAAAGCTCGATTCATCTTTGCCCAAAATATTTGACCCTTTCTTTAGGTAGGTCTGGCTTTGCCTTTTAAAACAAGTCTTGCAACATTTTTAGAAACAAAGCAAAATGTTCTGTAAATAGATGAACTCTTATGCTGAGTAAACATGCCAGAATGATTTCCAATGAAAACCATGGGGACAGTGGAGCAGTACAGGCTGTCCAAGACAAAACCCCAAAAAATGAGCCTGTAAAAGCCATAAATCATGTGCTTCTGTGACAGGAGAATAGCTCTGGGCAAACAAACTTGAGTTGTGGAGGGCACAGCATTGGTTGTCACCTAATGCAAGGAAGGAACAACTCAAAGACTGCAAAGGGATCAATTCAATGGAAGAAAAAAAATGCTGAAATAGGAAGGTAAAATTAATGACCCATGAGACTACTTCTACCTCAGCATAAAAACTCTCCCTTCCTTACATGAACCTTAGTATCATTCTATTCACACAGCAATGTCCTTCCCTCTGTTTAAAGTTTGTTCTTCCAATCCTTGGGTGTTCCTAATGGCATACAATGCAAAGCCCTCATTATTAGCCAAAGGTTTAAATAGAAGTGCTATTCTGAAGAGTCAGAAAAAGAGATCAGAGATTTGGAGCTAGATGGATCTCGGAGGGCAGCTTCTCCAATAATCTGATTTTATAGATGAGGGCTCCTAGGTAGTAGAGTGGATAAAGTGCCACACCTGGAATCAGGAAGACCTGAGTTCAAATCCAACCTTAGACATTTACTAGCTATATGACACTGGGCAAGCCACTTACCATGTTTGCCTCAGTTTCCTCATCTGTAAAATAAGCTAGAGAAGGAAATGGCAAATCACTCTAGTATCTTTGCCAAGAAAACCTCAAATGAAGTCACACAAAGTCAGACACACCTGAAATGACTATACAATAAAATAGATGGAAAAACTCAGTCCCTGGGAAATTAAATGAATCATGCGAAGTTACAAAGCTATTAAGTATCCCAGGTAGCATTCAAATGCAGAGCTCTTTTCACTTTAGCCCGTGGTCGTTGCAGAAAATCAAATGCTCAAGAAAATCTGGGTTCCTAGCCTGCCTCTGACATTAGCATGCAATAACAGGGGTAAGTCCCAGTTTTGCCACCAGAAAACAAGGTTTAAGACTTGGTTCTGCAAGTTCCTACCTTAGGGAAATCATTTAGTCTCTCTCAGGACTCAGTTTCCCTCAAGTAGGCATATTAGTTATTTATCATTTGCCCGATGTTGGGTTAGGTTCTGAGAACACTAAGACAACAAACAACATGGTCCTGAGGAGCTAATATTCTATCAGGGCAGAGATAATACCTCATCAGACCAGATAATTTCTTAAATGACTTCCAGTCCTAATCCATGACTACTTAACTAGCTATTATCATTGAAATTTGATATGCCTTTCTTTTACTCATCTGTAAAATGGGGACAACCACCTCCCAGAAAGGTCATAAGGCTCAGATAATACATGAAAAATGTTTTGCTAACTTTTAACCATTAAAGAAAAGTAAATTATTAGCTCCTTATCCACTTCTGTTCAATTCTTAAAGTCCCCAATTCTCCCTCTCAGCCTTGCAGTAAAGTGTCAGACCTGGAGTGGGGAAGACCTGGTTTCAAATCTTGTTTAGCCACTTACTAGCTGTGGGACCCAGGGCAAGTTACTCAACTTCTCTCAGTCTTACTTTTCTCCATCTTTAAAATGGGAATAATAATAATAATATTAATAAACAGCACCTATTATTTGTGAAAATCAAATGAGGTAATACATGGAAAGCACTCTGTAAACATTATGATTTGCTATACAAATGTTAGGGAACTGTTATATGATTATGAATTGTTATTATCTCAATGATTTTTATTCTACTCTTAATATAAGAAAAAATCAGATTAGGTCAGAGGTCAGAAGACATTGCTATCGCTCTCCTCCAGTGACTTTGACTAGAACTCACTGATCACATCACCAGGCTAGAAATGAAAGGGATCTCCCACAGAAGACAGATAAGGAAACCTCAGCCCAGGCACATTAAATGATTTGACCAAAGATCACAGAGGCCCTAAAGCAGAGATGGCAGGATTGGAACCCAGGTCCTCTCACTCCATAGTCAGTATTCCACATCCAACCCCCTATGTTTATGGGTTTTACCAGGAAAGTTTAAAAACTTAAAAAAAAAAAAATGCATGTCATGCGTCGAGCACAAAAATCACATTTCAAGGATGTAGCAAATTCCACTTTCCACTTAATCATCTAAAGTAAAATCAAAGAACGGAAATCATTTTTAAAATCGCTGACACTGTTACCTTTAACATTAAAAGGGATCCACTAAATTTTAAATGTAAAAAAAAAAAGTTTCACATCTTATTACGTGATGTCTAAGTGCTATTCATATTTTTAAGGCTTAATACAGGTAATGAAACATGTCAAAGCCCTAAATAATAAAGGGAAGAATGAGATACGGAATGCTTAAAATTTTCCAGTTAAACCATTTCCATTAGCAACTTCAAGCTTTTAATACTTAACATTTCCCATCATCAACAAACTAGTAAAAGATCTATAATGGGACAAGGAGAAGGTGGCAGGAGTCAAGGAGAGTCACCTACCTCAAAAATCAAAACCATCTTCACCGCGTCAAACCTACTGAAAATGGCTAATGGTGATGATGATGGCAACATTAAGTGTTCATATGTATGGCACTTAAGGATTAGCAATATGCTTTATAAATATTATTATATCTTCTCTCTCTCTCTCTCTCCCCCCCCCCCTCTCTCTTTCTCTTTTTCTCTCTCTTTCTCCACACCACCTCCCCCCATTCCTAGGCACTATAAGTCCATGTTATACATTTTTTCATGATAAATAAAACTTACAACTAAATCTGCTTCTCTTCTTGGTTTCAGGAAACACTAATATTCTGTTTTTACCTAAATTTTATAGAATTTCAATAGACTTTTCTCATTTTGCCTACTCGCCACCTTGTAGAACAGTATTCTGAATATCCTATAAGCTTTTCTCATTTGTTCAATAGCAACAAATAAATGGCCCATTTTTCAAAGTTCCTCAGCTAACCATTGAATTTCCTCTAGAAAGTGGCACTAAATATCAGCATCGATGGCATTCCTGGAAAGGAATCTGCTTCTTCATTTCTGTGATCAAACCCCAATTCAGCTTAGGGTAGGCTTCTTGCAATATTAAATTCCTATTTGCCTAAAGGCAATATTTTCTCTACTTCTATGATGTTCATAAGCGTTCCTGGTGTGGCCCATAAAATGTTACAACATTATTTGGTGAACTGCATGTTCCAATTATACTTCTCCATGTATTAAAACAGGACTTATATAAATCACAAAATCCTCCACAGAACTACCATGTCTACCTATTCTGAATGACCCTCAGGTTGTTCAATCTTTTCCATCTTGATAACGACCTTTCTTGGCAAATCTGTATTGTCAGGTTAATTCCCATAGTCATTACGTTGTTTCTAAAAGCTAGAGCTATCTCCTTCAAAACTTCTATTTGAAATTATTGTCTCCAAAACTTTCCAGGTCCCAGTCCAACCACTGTGGAAGGATTCTCTTTTAAGAGGACTGATCACTGGCATTTATATTCTAATGTTGATCCAGAAACAAATCTACTCCTCCTAAACGGATCTCTTCAGGAAGAATCACTGATTTTGGATGAATCTGAAGTATATGACTCAGTGTCTTCAACTGTAAAACAAGGGGCTGGATTCAATGGCCCCCAACTTCCTTTTGGGCTCTTAAAATCTATGAGCATATGGTCTTCATTTGTTCCAGAAGCACAAGGTATCTTTATCAAATATAAGGACAAAAGAGCAATATGAGGTTTGATGTTTTTTGTGTCCCAATCTTCATCTCCCATATTGGCCATGAATTTTCCCATGAATCCTGCTGCTACTGCCTTACTAAGCAGTCCCATCTAGAGGTACTGGTGATTTTAGCATGATAACACCCTCCTTGATGGGATGTATTCAACAATTTGGCCAGAAGCCTTCTTGGAAGAGCATCTTTCACAACTCTACAAGCCTCAAGAAGGAAGGAGATACCTAAACTCAGAGAAAGATATAGAAAGATTATAGTTTAAATGGAGACTGAAGCAAAACTCGTTATCGTTCTCTTTCATGTCTGGTTTTGCTTTTTTTTTTTTTTCTTTTCCCAGTGATCACTCATTGGTTACAGCCCTTCTATATGACCAAACTATTGTACAATGTGAAAGTATTTGCAGATCCTATACACGATTGCACGCCACCATGGGGGGGGGGAAGGGAGGGGAGAAAATCTGAAACTCAAGCGATTGTGGAACTGAATCTTGTAAACTAAAAGTAAATGAGTAAATAAATTTAAAAAAAAAAAAAAAAGGAAGAGCATCTTTCCAGAGCTCATTGGCCCACCTCACCTCCATCTTGTTTTATATGGTTTTCTCCCTTTGTCTTTGTTTGCTTATCACTTGGGAACAACCAGTCTAGCTGACCGATACTGAGGAGAAGGGAGGAGAAAGGCACTGTGCTCCCCAGTTGTCCAACCACCACCAAACCCTCTGACACAGCACTTTAGGCTCCTCTAACACACTCATCTGACCTCAGATACTCACTAGGCTTGGTGACCTTGGCTAAGTCATTTAACCCAGTTTGCCCCAGTTCCACATCTATAAAATGAGCTAGAGTAGGAAACGGCAAATTACACGTCTTTGCCAAGAAAACCCCAAATGGGGTTACAAAGAATCAGATACGACTGAAAAATAACTGGATAATACATATTTTCTAATTTGTTCTTTTTTTCCTGATTGTTTTTTGTGACACTTAACATGTGATTTCCTCAGTATTGGGAGCTCTTAGTGAAATGCTCTTTACCAAGCAGGATTAGCCCTTTCTCTGCCACTAAGTTGGGTGGGTGACAAAGAGGCAAAGTACCTTACCCAGGGTCACACTGCTAGTGTGCATCAGAGGTAGGACCAGCCCTCAGAACTTCCTGAGCTAGTTCTCCATACACTATTATCTGGCTGCCTCTCTGCAGTTTTTCAAAGTCCCTATGTTAGTTCTCTTATTATATTGCAAATTCCTTAGAATAAGGTCTATAGTTTAAATTAGTTTTATACTCACAGTAGGAATGAATCTGAAGTCAGGTCTTATAGGAAACAATGGGCTATATGAATGAAGACTGAACTTAAGTCAGAGGCCCTGGGTTCAACCTTTGGCTGGGTAACAGAGAGCAAATCATTAAACCTACCTGTGCTTTAATGTCCTCCTCTGTAAAATGAGGGAGTTGGATTTCTCAGTTCTTGATGATAGATTTAATGGCCTCATAGGTTCCTTTTAGCTCTAAATCTACAACCCTGAATTCTTCCTAAGGACAATTCAATCATTTTATCTACTAATTGGTGTTTCCTCTCTTAATCCATGTTTGCTAAATGAACAAATGGATTCTCAGCCTAATGGGCTCCGGGTTACTTCTGTGCTTTCCTAAGGTTTCTTCAGTATGAGATAGAGTTAATTCCATTTTTAAAAATATTAAACTGATTTTTTTTCCCAAAATTCTTATTATGATCACCACTCAAAAAATAAACAAAAAAACAAAATCCTTTGCTAATTTAAACAGAACAGTGGTTAGAATTTGAAAAAATTTTTAGAAATGCATTCTTTGGTGTCTAACAGAACGGGAATACTGCCACATTTTTGTTTATTTGTTCATAGCTGGTATTTCTGACCGAAGAAATGATGGAATGTGCTGTCCTCACCTCATAGATGACTCTTTTGAGGTGAGATCAGTTACCCACAGAAATGGCCCTGGAACTCTGTCGCTAATATGTGTCCAATTTACAACTTGCCTTTTTGTTCACCACTGACTTCATGTGATGCTCCTCTTTGCTGCCAGACCACATTATGTTACATTAGGCAACATAGCCCGCATCTTCCCTAAGCTTCAGTGATCAAGCACTGATGTTAGGAGTCTATTATATGACACAGCAAGAATGATTAAAAGGTAAAAAATTTGGAGATAGTTCTAAAAAGTTTTTGGTTCAGATCATTCTGGTAAGTTAGCTTCAACTATTGAATAGTTATTTAAGGAAGAAGTATCCTGAGATCACAGGTGAAGTATCTTCATAGAGCCCTAGAAGATATATTCTTCCACACTTTTATCAATAACTTTAATAAAGACAAATTTGCAAAGAATGACAGAGGTGGAATCCAAAAATAATTAGAAAAGGTAAAGGTAAAATTCAATAGAGATAAATGTAAAGTCTTCCAACTGTGGTATAAGCAATCAATGTTGCAAGTACAAGATGAGGGATAAGCATGTTTACACAACAATTTATCTGAAAAAGAGTTAAGATTTTTGACAGAATTTATATTCAGTGAGTCAGCATGGGGAGGCTAGGTGGCACAGTAAATAGAGCACCAGCCTTGGAGTCAGGAAGACCTGAGTTCAAATCTGGCCTCAGACACTTAATACAAAAAACAAGCTGTATGACTTTGGGCAAGTCACTTAACCCCAACTGCCCTGCCTTCCCCCTTCAAAACAAAAAACAACAAATCAATGAGGCAGCATTATGAATTGGTGGGCAAAAGACCTAATGTGGCCTCTGCTGCATTAAGAGAGGCACAGCTTCCAAGAATAAGGAAGAAGGTACTATAATGCTGCCTTACGCAGACTTCATCCAGAATATTTCTTTCTTTTGGGAACCAGTTTAAGAAGGGCATTGATAAGATGGAACATGCTCATGTCATAAAAGCATCAATTGAAAAAAACTATATTAACTATAGTTAACCTGTAAAAAAGAAGATTTGAGAATGAAAAGGTGGGGGCATCATCACTATCTTCAAGTATGGGAAGGGCTCTCATGTGATAGAATGATTAAACAAGGAACAATGACGGAAATTAGGAAGAGGCAAATTAGGTTTGATGTCTGGAAAAAAAATCAAATCTAATCATTAGAGCTATGCAAAAGCAGAATAGGTCATTTAAGAGGCGGTAGATTCCCCAACCTTGGAGCCCTTCAAGCAGAGGATGGATGACCATTTTTTGAATATGCTGTGCCTGGGAGTTGTTTTCTGATATGGCTGCTGCATTTCCTGCTAACTCTCAGACTCAACTCAGTCCACAACTCCTTGGACTACTTTTCCAACTTTACTTCTCTTCCTGTCCCTCCCCTGCCAAACGTGTCCTATCCTCAGTCCCCTGCCCTACTTTTCAGTGTTTACCTTCTCTCAACAGAATGTAAGCTCCCTGAGGGCAAGGACTACTCTGCCTGTATTTATGTTCCTATCACTTAGTACACAGCACTTAATAAATGCTCTATCCATCTTTCTTATCCAATGATTTTGTCCTAAGGGGGAGCAGAACAATCAGAGAATAGGAAAAAAAAAGGGGGGGGGGGAAATGACAGCAAGATAATGAGAGATTTCCTCCTTAATTTGCCCATTACTATAATAAAAATGATAAAAATTCACAGGTCGATAGAGTTTTAAGGTCTTCTGTATGTTTTCAACTGTGAATAACTTGGCTATTCTCAGGAATACAACGATCCAAGACAATTCTGAAAGATTTATGATGAAAACTGCCTCTAGGGAAAAAAATCTGACGGAGTAGGAATGCAGATTAAAGTACAATTTTTTTTAAGCCTTTTTTCTTCATTCTTTGTTTGTTTGGTCTGTTTCCTTGTGCAACACAACTAATATGGAAATATTCTGCATGACTGCACATGTATAATCTATATCAAATTACCTGTCTTCTGAAGGAAGGGGGAGGTGAAAGGGAGAGAATATGGGACTCAAAATTTTAAAAAATTGTTAAAAATTTAAGTTTACATGTAATTGAAGAAAAAAAAAAGAAAAATTAGACCATAAGTTGACAATATAAGAAGAAAAAAAAACAGGACAAAATGGATTTCTACTGCAGCAAAAGGGAAGAAGAAAAGGATAATTATATTGTATAAGATCAATGGGGTGTGTGTGTTCAATTTTAGGACCAACAAACCCCACCCCCACGGGAGGTTTCTATGAGCAAAAGTGGGTACATATTTTTGAATTCAGGACAGAAAGATTTATGTAATTCTAAGAGGGTAAGTATTGTTCTAGGACAAGGCTTTTAAACTGAGTTCCTCGTTTTACATTTGAGAAAAAAAGGATCCAAGGAAGTTAGATATCTTTCTTAAGGTCACACAAGTAGTCAGAGGCTGGATTTGAACCCAGTTCCTCTAACTACAGCATCAGTTCCCTCTCCCCTCTATCATGCTGGAGGTGATGACTAGAATAAAAGACAGGGATCAGTTGCCCATGCAACTGTGGGAGGGGCTTAACAGTAGACAAATTAGGTGTGAAAGGTGGGTCACTCTCTTTGTGGACCACAAATTAATCAGTAAAGCCAGAGTAAAAATTAGGTTTAGAATCAAAAGACCAGGGCCCAAACTTCACTTTGGCCACTCAATATGTCACATTAGGGAAGACGCGATCTCTTTGGGACTCGGTTTCTTCATTTGTAAAATGAGAGAGCTGAGCTAATTGACCTCTAAAGCCCCTTCCAGATAACCAGATGATTTTATAACCTCACAGCAACACTAGAACAAAAACTTGCACCACAAAATATCTTTCACAATTTACAATCACAGACCAGACAAGATTTACAACTACAACACACTGCCCTTTAACTTATCACCTTCAAAATAATACTCATCAATTAGGTTGCCTGATTTCATGTTAGAACCTCCAGATGTAAGTTCAGAAACAATGAGTACAAGCCTTTAGCAGAGAGCAAAGATAAAGAAGCGAATGCTATCCCTGGAAAATGGACAGTATGCCAGGGTCGCCTTGGCATGAGGCCTGGACTCCTTGGCAACTTTTTTCTTGCCAAGATGTCGAGTCATTTGTCCTCGAGGGTCTTTGTTGCATATGTAGCAAGTGATTGCCAGTGAAACTCCCCATCGGTGGCTTAGTACAGAAGCCAGAAGCAAAAGCAAATCTTCATTTCAGTCTTTAAAATAAACAGTCTCCAATTATTCACTATTCTACCATGTGTGGTCATTTTGGCACCCCAACTAGACTGTAAGCTCCTTGAGGGCAAGGGATTCTATTTTTATACTTTTTCTTTACCCTCTACAACTACTAGAACACTTGAATACTGTTTCTCGAATGAAAGAGCAAAAGTATAAAATGGGCAAGATACTATAAGAAATGAGAACTTAAAAAAAACCAACAAAACCCTTTTCAACCTAATCTATTCTCAGTCATGGTTTAGAATGCTAAACATTGCCTATATATCTAGAAATTTACCGAAATACCAATTTCAAAGAGTCTCAGAATTTCATGTTGGAAGGGACCTCAGTGGTCAAATCCAACCTATACTCATTTTACCTAAGTCTAGAAAATATTCCTAACGTAGGACACTAGCTAACTGATCATTTCCAGAAGACCTGTCAATGTAGTTAGTGATGGGACCTACCAAATAGTTGTAGCAATGAGGGTCCCTAAGTTTCAACTAGAAAAAAATAATGAATAAAAACAATTCATACTCATAGAGAATTTAAAGTTTTGCAAAGCATGATATAAAATGAGTAAATGGAATGTTGAGAGATCTAGCCAAAAGACTGGGTCTTTTTAGGATCTAAAAATGAAGGAAAATAAGGAATTATTGCAGGAATTATTAGTTGCTCATGATTCCACAGGAAAATGACTCAGTGCAACTCAACAAAGCAAATATTCCTTAGGGCATGTTAAAGGGATATTCTCTTAAGGGTATAAGGAGCCACGTACCCCACAATACCTTTGTATGGGTATATTTAACCACACAGAGGCAGCTAGGTGGCTGCTGTGGGTAGAGAGCTGAGCATGGAGCCAAGAAGACCTGAGTTCAGATCCAGCCTCACGTACTTCCTAACTATGTGACCTTAGGCAAGTCACTTAAACCCCTATTACCTTGCCAAAAGAAAAAGAAAAAAATAAGCTCCAGAAAAATATCTTTCCTTCTATTAGCAAATCAGAAAGATAATTTGATTTGATCTGACATTTAGTCTGAACTACCATGCATTAATGGGATCACAGATTTAGAATGGGAGGGCTCCTAAGAGGTCACTTAATCCAAACCCCTTTGCTTGAAAGAAGAAACTGAGGCCCGAAGTTAAGGAACTTATCCAAGGTCAAAGAGTCAGGAGAAGCATTGGAACTTTAATCTAGTTCTTCTTTTTGTGAATTTTTTAAAAATTCAAATTACTAGGAATTATTGTAATGTATTTTAATATATTTCTTTTTTTAAGTTTTATTGCTGTTTTGTTCTCCCATTACAAACACGTATAGATTACTCCTATTCCATGAGATCTCTTCTAATAGAATAAAATAAGACAGGGGACTTCATGTGAAAGCACATGCAACAAACATTTCCCATCTCTAGTTCCACCATCTATCACTATTTTTTAAAATTAGGAGAAATCTATTTTCTTCACCTTCCCAGCCTATACCCCACTAAAAAAAAATTATCGTGACAAATATACATAGGCTTGCAAAATACATTGCCTCAGTGGCAATGGACAAAACTGTGTGTCTCATTCTGAACCCTAAATCCATCATCCCTTTAGCTATCTTTATTTCATCTTCAGGGCTCTGCAATTATAAATAGTCATTGTATTGATCATAGATCTTACAACTTTCAAAATTTTATGGTGCCGTGGTTTTTGTATAAATCATTCTTCTGATTCTGCACAGCTTATAAAAGCCCACAAAATTTTGGTTTTCTGCTTATGCATTCTTTTCAAGAGCCTATAAGAGGAGAGAAATTAGGAGGGGCACAGAAGACAAAGAAAGATAAAGACAAAGAGGAGTGATTGTATATTGTTGTTCAGTCTTTTCAGTTATGCCCAACTCTTCATGACCCCATTTGGGGTTTTCTTGGCAAAGATACTGGAGTGGTTTGCCTTTTCCTTGTCCAGCTCTTTCTACAGATGAACAAACTGAGGCAAAAAGGATTAAGTGACTTGCCCAGGGTCACATAGCTAGTAGGTACCTGAGGTCAGATTTAAAGTCAGGTCTTCCTGATTCCAGGCCCAGGGCAATATCCACTGCACTGCCTACCTGCCCTTATGCATGGTTTACTGGTTCCAATTTCTATTTGAGTTTGGCACTAATGAAATCTAATGATACTAATAATAATATAACTGACATATAGCTATCCTGTCTATATCATCTTTGTCTCTCCCATCAGACCATGAGCCCTTTGAGGACAGTCATTTCTTTGTATCTTGAGGGCTTGGCAGTGGTCTGCACCTAGTAAGCATTTAATAAAGCTTGTTGACTTGACTTTGCTTGGTTAGACATAATATAGCCCAATTTTCTCATTTCACTGAGGAAGGAGTATATTTTTCTGAGTATATCTGAGTGAATCCTCCCTGCTACCAACCAAATAGAAAGATACTTCCTAGATTCTGTCTTATTTAAGGAAGGCAGAACCACTTCATTTATATGGGGCATGAAGTTAAGTCCAGACATACTTGTTGACCTGATTTCATGTTTTTCCTTCATATGTGAACCTCATAGCAACCCAGTTTATAATATGATCCCCATTTTACAGATGTGAAAGCTGAGGACCAAGAAGGATAAGCAACTTGCCCATATCAGAGCTGAGATCTGAATCCAGGTTTTCCTGACTCTGGAGCCAGTTAGGTAACACAGTAGATAAGAAGTGGAGTCAGGAAGATCAGATTTCAAATCCAGCCTCAGACTTGTACTAGCTGGGTGACGCTACACAAGTCGCTTAATCCTGTTTGTCTCAGTTTCCTCATCTGTATAATGAGCCAGACAAGGAAATGGCTAAGCACTCCAGCATCATTACCAAGAAAACCCCAAGTGGGGTCACAAAGAGTGGGACAACAACTTCTGACTCTAAGTGCAGCACCGTAGTGAGGTGATCGTAAGGGGCCAACTAAAGAGTAAAGAGGAATAACATCTGAATGCAGCCTTCCCCATGTGAGGCATCTGAAGGATTATGGATGAGAAGAGGCAAGAAAAGGGAAGCCTTCAGGAAACAAGCAACAGAATCATTGTTAGACACTTAGGAACTGACGAAATTTGACAATCTCCTGCCGTCTCAATTGTTGACAATTCCATCAACAAACTCCTCAGAAGTTCCCAACAAGGCCCTCACCTCCACTGACTTTGGAAGGAAGTGATTAGTATCTATCTTTTCCCCCAACCAGCCAGTATGTTTTTCGGTTTCCCTTCAATTCATCTAATAAAAATGTTCCCCATCTTAAAATGTATCCTTTTCTTTTTTAAAAAATGTATTTTCTTTTTTTTTTAATTAATTCTTTTCTTACCAATGTCGTAATTTCTTTCACATCATCGGTCACAGGATTCCCACAGATCCCTTTGGTTTTGGCGAGAGAGTTGAATAGGAGCAGCTGAAGATAAATGCAAGTGATAATCCAAGTCTAAATAAAAATAGAACAATATAGCTCAGTGACTAGCAGTATTCAGCTTCAATAATTACAGCAATTTAGCATTTTATGCTTTTAATATGAGCATGTAAGGAAGAAGACTTCTCTTCCTAAGAAACAACCCAATGGCTTCTATAACTATAGAAAAGTTTTAATTCCTAAATCTCAAACATCTAACCTGTTCCCACCAATGAATCAATGAATGAAAAAGAATCTGAGTTCAATTAAAACTGGAAATCTGGTCCTAATATTCTTTTCAATAGCATTATTGTTAACTTTTGTTAAAGGTTCCCTAGGGCCGATTCCCCAATGGCAAGTATATAGAAATGACAGCACCTGTACCAACTTGCATTGGATTCATCATTGGAGGCTTCTTCCCCAACTCAGGGAATGAACAAAATTCAGCCAATAAAGACACCAAAAAGAACTCTTTCTTTCTTTTCAATACACAATAGTTGGCAAAGATAGAGGAAACTGGAACAGGATTTCAACAGAAATTTTTTTAAAAGCATCAAGATGAAATGTAGCAAAGAATGACTTCTCCAAATACAGTGGAAGTCCAAAGGGGTAAATGATCATTGTGTTTGATCAGAGCATGGGGGACCATGCTAATGTGCTTTATTGGAGCCTCCTCCTGATGTTACTGGGGAAAGAAGTAAAATATAAACTTCTTGATGGCAGAGTCTGTTTGTGTCTCCTGGCACTGACACTTAGAATTGTAACCAGCACACAGTAGGTACTCAACTAAATGGTTGTTGTACTGAATTACCTATCTACGTGCTGTTTCGCCAGAGTGAAATGTAAGCTCTCTGAGGACAACAAATATATGGACTCAAAGTGGATGCCCAATGATTGAGAATGGATGACCAAATTTTGATACAGGAATATAATAAAACATCACTAATTTGCTTCTAAATAGCATCAGCTCACCACTCTTCTTTGCACATAGTAGGTGCTTCTAGTTGAACGGAACTGAATTATATGTCTATATGTTGTTTCCTCCAATAGAATATATTTTCCTTGAAAGCAAAGGCTGTTTTGTGGGGTTTTTGGGGAGGGGTAGCCTCAGATCCTAATACAGCCCCTCATACACTTCAGGTGTTTAACAAATATTTGTAAAATGAATGGTAATGAATGAAAAGATTTTCTTGAGTATAAGAGTCTGATACTTCTAGATCTAGATGTTTTTTTGAAAATTAATTATAATTTAATATGCCTGGCTAGAAATATTTTCCACTAATTCTAACAGTCATGCCTAAATAAATGGTTTTTTTTTTCAATTAAAATACACAACCTAGGCCAACGGTGGGGAACCTGTGGCCTCAAGGTCACATGTGGCCCTCCAGGACCTCAAGTGCAGCCCTTAGACTGAATCCAAACTTCACAGAACAAAGCCCCTTAATAAAAGGATTGATTTAACTATTGTACAATGGGAAAGTATTTGCAGATCCTATACACGATTGCACGCCACCATGGGGGGGGGGGAAGGGAGGGGAGAAAATCTGAAACTCAAGTGATTGTGGAACTGAATCTTGTAAATTAAAAGTAAATGAGTAAATACAAAAAAAATAAAAATAAAAAAAAATAAAGGATTGATTTGCTTAGATTCAGGATTACATTCAGTCAAAGGGCGGCACTTGGAGGCCTACAGGGCCACATGTGGCCTTGAGGCCTCTGATCCTCCTCCCCTCACCTAGGCTATTTTATGAGCAGGAGGACAAGGGTGATTTGCAACAGCTTCTTAGAATAAAAAGATTCCTTTCAACAGAAGGGCAGGTTTACCTCAAATCATATGTCCCAGGGTTGTCGAAAGCAATCCACCTTTCTTTACCATTTAACTGACTTTCAGCAACAATCTTACTGAACATCATGACAGGACCACCTTAGAAAAACACTGTGATTTTTTTACTTACTGAATTCAATTCTATTTCTCACTCATTAAACACTCACTATATGCAGAGAGCATGCAGTGCAAAGTGTGTATGAGGCTGAAGGCTGAGAACAGAGAAAGCTGTAATATAAAAGACTGTTACCTAGGAAGAGGCCACAGATATGTTTTGTTTGACCTTGGAGGGCAGAATTAAGAACAACAGGTAGACATTGCAAAGGGGTAAATGTAGACTGGAAGGGAAAACTCCCTAACAATTGGAACTATCCAAATGTTGACCGAGATCCCTTAGAAGGTAGACAGTTCTGCCTCATTGCAGAGCTTCAAACAAAAGTGGGAGGACCACTAATCAGTAACACTATGGAGAGGATTCTCATTCATATTCAGGGGTTCCTTCCAACTCTGGGATCCCTGATAAATAAAAACATGGTCCCTATTCTTACTGAGTTTCCACTGATTAATGCATATGCAACACATACAAACAGAATCAGAATGCAAAATTGAACATAAATGCAAATAAGGGGTACAGAGTAAATTGAGCTGCATTGTACATGAGGTACAATGTTAAGTAATTGAATTATTCAATTATTATTAGTAAATAATTTTCATCCCTCACCCTACTCCACTCCTTGCTCCCACCCTCAGAAATAGCTTTATCTTAGTTCTACCAGAAACCTCTGTGAACAATGGTGAGAAATCTCCCAGAATGCCTCTGAAACTTGGCTGTCTCAGTGTTTTATAAATACCTAGAGTCATGGACACACACAGTATGTACAATGGAATGCCTAACTTTCATCCTAATGCTGGTGTTCTTATGTCTGATGTGAATGTCTATGTTCTTTTAAAAGATATTTTGTAGCAGCATTTTTGTAGGAGCAAAGAACCAAGTACAAAGTAGATGGCCAAGGACTGGGGAATGGCTAAATAAATAGTGACACAAGGATGTAATGGAATGTTACCATGCTGTAAGAAATAATGAATATGAAGGATAATGAGAGGCATGGGAAGTCTGATATGAATTCATGCAGTGAAATAAAGAGAACCAGGAAAACAATAGACATAATAACTGCAATAGTGAAAACGGGAAAAGGAAGGAAAGAAGGGGAAAAGGAGGGATGGATGGGGGCGGAAAAGAGAGAGACACAGAGAGACAGAGAGACAAAGAGACAGAGACACACAGAGACAGAGAAACAGAGAGAGATAGAGAGAGAGAGATAAAGAGAAAGAGAGAGATAGAGACAGATGAAGGAAGGAAGGAAGGAAGGAAGGAGAAAGCAAGGAAGGAAGGATGGAAGGAAAGAAGGAAGGAAGGAAGGAAAGAAAAATAAATGCCATAATGATAGAGCTTAAGCTTGGTCCTGGAAAGAGATATGAGAATATGTCATTCCCCCTTCTTTGCTGAGGTAGAGGACAAGGGGTATGGACCACCGAATATAACGATGGGCATTTTGATGTATAGTTTAGGAGGCTTAGTATTTTTCTCTCTTTATTATTCTTTGTTATAACCGATAGCTCTGTGTATGAAGAAAGGAAAGATGGGAAATGAAGGTATGTAAAAACAAAGGCTATCTATATGTTTTGTTGTTTTTGTTGTTCTTAAACTGGACAGAGTCAGTGATTTCATTTCCTGAGTTCAAATCCAGCCTCTGACATTTACTAGCTGTGTGACCCCAGGCAAATTACTTAGCCCTGCTTGCCTCAGTTTCCTCAATCTGTAAAATGAACTAGAGAAGGAAATGGCAAACCACCTCAGTATCTTTGTCAAGAAAACCCCAAATGAGGTCACACAGAGTGGGACACAACTGAAACCGCTGAATGACAACAATAAAAACTCCCAATTAGGAAGTTCCTTCTACAAATGCAAAGACAACTTATCTCTCAGAGAGTTGCCTGGGAAAATGTGAGGTCAAGTGACTTGTCCAAGGTCACAGATCCAGAATGTATCAAAGGCTGGGCTCAACCCAAGTTTTTAACTGAGCTTGGCTCTCTTTCCACAGGCTGCCCTCTATTCATTTACTTTATAATGTTCTCTAAGGTTTCAAAAAACAATTTTGTTCTGGGACAGCTGTAACTTAGTTACAGGTTATCCAGCCTTTGTGTGAAGGTCTCCAGTGAGGGGGAACCCTTTACCTCCTAAGGCATCCCAGTTCACTCTTGGATTGCTGGAGGCTGGCACTTACATCAAGTCTAAATCTGCCCCTTTGTAGCTTTTTATTCATTTCTACTCATTCTGCTTTCTGGGGTCAAACAGAAGATGACTGCCTCCTCCAGGTAATAGTCCTTTTAGAATAATAATGATGATAATAATAATTGTTATTAATATTATTATTTAGCTAGCATTTACATAGTGCTTTAAAAGGTTCGCAAAGTACTTTACAAATGTTATTTCTGGCAAGGAGGTGTTATTATCCCCTTTATACAGATGGGGAAACTGAGGAAGGCACTGATTAAATAACTTGGCCAGGATCAGAGAGCTAGTAGGTATCTGAGGCAAGATTTGATCTCAGATCTCTCCTGTGCTCTATAGCCACTGATTCCCCTCACTTCCATCCCTGAACTACTGTAAGCCTTTCTAGCTTGTCAGGTCCTTCCAGGGCTGTGATCCACTAGTACAGTCTTTGAAATCCCAGGGAAATTTCCTCCCTATGATGAAGCACTAGGAAGAAGACTACAGTGGAGGACACATTTGCTTTATTTAGTAAAAATTAAAATCTAGTATTGAAAATCAAAATTGATTCTCAAGGAAGCATTCTGTACTGCAAAGATGTACCTTTAACTTCAACTTTTTGCAACATACTTTTTTTTTATGGCTATTCAACAAGGGATAGTCACATTTTCACTAAATACCATAAAGTACTTTGATGATAAGCAAGTATTTTGATGTCAAGTCTAAATAAAGAAATGTATCTGGAATTATGCGCTGCATTTCCGTTTTGCAGTTAACACCTCATTTATCTGGCAACACTGGAAAGCTGCTCCTCCCACTTCCCCCATGCCTGGAATGCCCTCCCTCCTCACCTCTGCCTGTCTTTCTTTAAAAGGCACCATCTTCTACATAAAACCTTTCCTACTCCCCCTCTCCAACAGCTACTGTCCTTCCTCCCAAACCACCTTGCATTTAATAATTGTGTGTACATTTGCATCCATTCACTTTCTATTTATGCTGCATATGCTTAAAATATAGGTACTTGCTAGCCCTCCCTCAACACCGCCCCCTCCTCTGAGATGGAAGCTCATTTCAAGGATACTTTCATTCCTTGTACTGAATCCCCAAGGTTCAGCAAGCCTGCTGTACACAGTAGGTGAATAAGTAAATGCTTGTTGACTGAAAAATACAGGAAACTTACCTACTTTTAAATGTCCAAAGGTTATTGATTAAATTTGGTTAAACTTTAAAATTTGGTTCAAAATAGCTTTTTGATTAAGAACGATTTTGTTTTGATGGAAATCATCCTAAAATGTATTAAATGAACTTGCCTGCTTTCTAAAAGAACATTAATGGAATATACAAGGATTCCAAAACTCAGTACACTTTTAAACTTTAATAATTCAAATTCTACTAAGACTTTTGAATGTCTCTGTAGTTTAACCTTCTCTTTGGTGGTTTACATTCTGCATTATGAACCAAGTATTATAAGTGTTGCCCGTAATAGCACAGGTAAAGTGGTTGGTATGTGTATCCCTACATTATATGACTTCAGGATTCTGTGTTCTCTGAATTATTCTGTCTATAGTTAATTTTCTTCTCCTTCCTCTCTCCATATAAAGCCAAGAGTTAGCACATCTAGGAGCAAATCCCTTCTCCTACTCCCATCCTCACCTCATTTAATTTGCTGTTTCTAATCTATCCATCTACAGTAGACTAGAAAACCAGATAGTCCAAGCTAATTAAAATTCTGTGTACAGTAAAAGTAAACAGCTTCTGAACGAGGGCCCAAGAAAATTTCCTATAATTTCAGTGTGTACAAACTTGAAAGCTCAATGGATTTTTACTTCATTTTGCTCATTTCATAGATTTGCAGTTGGGAAGCTAAGGTTGCAGATAATCAGTCTTCAGATAAGTAGGCTTCCCTTTTACTCCTTTTCTTCTCCATCCTGGCCTGTCTCCCTTCTACTCCTTCTCTGTGTCTATCCCTCTCTCTTTGAAATCTAATTCTGAAATAATTTCCCAATAATTTTGCCTTTTGGGTTTTGTTTTGTTTTTTTAAGAGGCTTTCAACATAGGTGACCATCTCATCCAAACAATATTATTTTTCTGAGTCTTGCTTTTTGCCCATCATGGCATCATGCATTTGGTTACTCTGTTTTAACTTTCTACAGACTCCTGTGAATCCCCCTCATGGTGAGATAACCTTTAATTTCATGATAACCTTTCACTGTGTAGACATGGGCCAGACCACTGTTCTAATCAGCAGTCCTAGATCTTCAAAAACAAAAAGATGTTTTGTATGATTATTAATTTGTATTAATTTTGTATAGAAAACAATATTCATAATGGCCACAACAATATAAATGGAAAGGATCAAGATACACTCACCTCTCAACAACAAAAAAAAAGAAATCTAAAAACTGAAATACAATTATACAATTACAATGACTGGGCTTATTATCAGAGAAGCAATGGGAAAATGCCCCTCTCTCCCTTCTTTGCAGACAAATGAGTCTATTAGAGGCCCCTGACACTCAGTGTGTCTGGTACATATATAAATGTTTATATAAATATATAAATGTTTTCTTCTACAATATAGAAAAGTGCATATAATGTTAAATTCAATCAATACTTTGGTTAGTTTCACTGGACTTTTAAAACATTTTTATTACAAAGGGATGGTTCGCTACATAGGGAAAAAGGAATATAACTGGAAATGAAGATGATGGAAAAACAACACATTAATAAAAGCTATTTTTTTTTAAGAAATATGTTTTATAAGTAAAAAACATTCCAGGAAACATTCCAAATTAGACTAAGGTATAAATGACTGATATTGGTTTCTTCCTTAATAGAAGCAAGGGAACTCCTGATCAAAGGTGAAATAGTGATACTTGGTCGTGGAGGGGCAGGAGCGCACATAAAAGGATAAAGACAAATTCTAGCTCTGCTTGGCCTTTCTGTCTGATTGAACAAGTCCTGATACATATGATATTTTTAAAAATCCGTCATCTCAATGGAAAACAATGAGTCCATAGAAAATGAAAAGCCAGAGACCAAAAGAAGAGAGATTTACAACATGCACAAAGACAATTATTTGATAGGTACTGGATTCATGGTACACCTGCCATGTTTTTCTCCATCTATGACAGACCAACATGGAGGGCAATCAGAGAGTAGGAGTTATCAGAAGAGAACACATCAAAAGATTCCCCATACCATATGCTGTTCAAAACTCCCGTCCACCTTATCAGATGGCTTTCACTGAGTGGTCACATCCAAAAAAGTCACTGCCTGTCAAAACTCAGCAAATCTGGGCACAGACAATGGATGCATAATTCATTGCCAGGTATACACTTAAAGTCTTTTGGTACAGATATCTAGAACCCAGAATATCTCCATATAATTATTCTGTTGTCATTCTGGTCATTTCAGTCCTGTTGGTTTCTTCATGACCTTAATTGGGGTTTCCTTGGCAAAGATACTGAGATGATTTGCCATTTCCTTCTCCAGCTCATTTTACAGATGAGAAAACCGAGGTAAACAGGGTTAAGTGACTTGCCCAGGGCCACACGGCTATTAAGTGTCTGAGGTCAGATTTGAACTCATGAAGATGAGTTTTCCTGACTCCAGGCCTAGTATTCTATCCACTGCACCAATTAGTTGTGTACTAAACTGCCCCTTTAAAGCAACAGTTCTTAATCAGTGGTCCTTGAATTTAAATATAAATGTATACACATGAATACACACACACACACACATGTAAATATATCCATATATTAATATGTACGTATACATACAAATATAGAATATATAGATAAATGCATTTCAATAACTTGGTTTATTTCATGATCCTATATATTATATTGTATTATATATTATATTACATTATATTATATTATATTATATTATATTATATTATATTATATTATATTATAAGCATGATTCTGAGAAGGAGTTCCCTAGGCTTCACCATTCTAAGTAGCCCATGAAAAAATAAGGCAAAAAACCCCTTTCTAAGGTTTGTTGCTGAGTTAAACCTTTCAAGGCTTCTAAAAGACATCACAATAACAGTTTGGTGGGCTGAGTCAGGTAAGTATTTTCCATTCAATAAGCTAAATGTACTTCTGTCAAATCAGATTTTCTAAAGCTCAGAAGATACTCTACTCCTTCCCGGATATAACCTAATCAGGGCCTAGAGAACACAGAATGGTAGGGCAGGAAAGGACCTCAGAGGTCATCTCTTCCATCCCCACCATTTTCCAGATAAGGTACATGCAGTATAAAGAGATTAAGATCAAAGATCCAGTTCATGGCAGAGCTGGGACCAGGGGACCCAAGTCTGGTGTTACCCAGATTGAACAAATGAACAGTTCATTGTGACATACAAATCCATGTTAAAAGGTAGGCAAGAGTCCACATGGTGTTATTTGGTGCCTTTATTAATTTTATTTACCTCATTAAAAAGAAAAGGTATGAGACCTGCTTTGGACAAAGCAGCACCTGCTGCCAAAATCCACATTCATCTCTTTAAATCTCACAAACCATCCAGTAAAGCAGCCAGTGCCCTGGCTGCCTAAATGTGCTTTGGAAGAAAGCCAACCAGATTAACTTCACAAAGCAAATTACCAAGAAACAGGTAGGGTAATTCGGTTTCAAGTCAGATCACTTGAGGTCAGGCCAACCATGTCCCTCTCTATGTATTTATTTAATCTAGATGTGACTCAGGGAGGAAAAATAGGGTTCTAGTTCCATGAAAAACCTAGCTTAATTTTCTTGGAATCAGCATAAAATATTTTTGAAGTGAATAAGTCAGCCACAACATATTTATATGGTCCTATAAACTGCTTTGTAGCCATTCCTTTTCTCAAGTGATTTTATTCAAGGACCCTCTAAGACCATACCATGAGAGATAAACTGAGGCTCAGAAAATTGGGAGGGAATCAATCATAGATCATTTAATCAACCAGTTAAATTGCATTTATAAACTGCCTACTATGTCTTTATTATCACAGGCCTACTGTATCAGGTGCTGGGAATAGTTATAAAAAGGACACAGTCCCTGCCCTCAAGGGGCTTACAGTTTAATGGGGGACACAACATCTATGAGTAGTGATCAAGAAAGGGAGTTATGGTTCCAGGAAGTGGCAAATTTGCTGAGTAGCCCAAGAGAGAAATCTATTAACATACCATTTTCAAAGTCAACAGTAAAGGTGATTTGATTACAATTCTCAGAGAAAGGGAGGAGGAGGTTGGGGGAAGGAGGAATAAGTGGCCAGGTGCCCAGGAGAACTCTAGTCTCCAGGGAGTGCAGAACTGAGTGACTGAACATAGCTTCTGGTGGCCTGGTTTATAACCTAGACATAGGAAACAAAATGTACTATGTACAAAAGAGCTAAAAAAAAAATAATAATTTTAAGGGAAAGGCACCAAGAGATGGAGCAATCAGGAAAGTCTATTATAGAAGATGGGCCTCTAAAGGAGATTAGGTATTCTAAGAAGGGGGGGGAGTGCATCCCAAGTATTGAGAGAGTGGGAGGAGAGCCAGTGGAAAGCCATGGAATGTTGTGTATGAAGACCAGCAAGACCAATGTGGATGGAAGGTTATGTGTTTAAAGGGCAGTAACATATAACAAGGCTGGAAAGCTCTGTTAGGACTGGATGAGACCTCAGACATCACCTAGTAAAACTCCTCCTCTTTACAGATGGGGAAACTGAGACTCAAAGAGGTTAGGTGACTTAACTAAAGTCACTCACAGCAAGGATATGAATGGGCTTTAGATTCTTTCCATGACATCCCTGTCTCACTGTTAAAAAGATGCATGTAAAATACATGGAATAATCTTGAACTTAATTCTTCTCCAACTCTAATTTTAAAATGGCAATCAGAACAGGAGAAAAAATGAGTTCAAGCTGGTCTTTTTAAATTTATAGGAGCAGTCATTCAGAACAGTTGTGAAGTGGAAATTAGAGTGGGCTGTGAAATGGCACTGAAGATACTGTTAGACTTTTTGAAGAGAGGAAAACCATTTTTAAATAAAGGAAGCTAATAAATCACAATGGCCAAATTGTACATAGATCACTGGATCATAATGGAAGTGAAAGGAGCCTGGGAGATGAGCTAATCCAATTTCCTTATTTTACAGATGAGGAAACAGAGGTTAAGTGGCTGGCCCAAATTCACCCCAGTTGTAAAGTAGAGTCCCCAAACCTCTCCGGTCCTCACTTTCTTCATCTGTTAAATAAAAGTTGGTCTCAATGGCCTCAAATCTCTTCCAACTCTAAATCTATGATTCCAACCCCTGTATTCTTCCCATATGTATCATCATGCTAGAGAAAGGCATGCCTACCCAACCAAAAAACAAAGGAAGGAAGTTATGTCATAGAGGTGTACTCGTGTCATAGAGGTGTATCCATGGTGGCCCAAGTAAGAAGAGAATCCATTCAGATTCATCAAAATATTTGTTTCAAAAAGGGATCTGGCCATATCATAATTCTTCTGGACAAAAAAAAAAAATCACCCTGGGATGGGTTTTTGGTGGGTAATGTATAAATGATAGTAAAAATTAAAAACTGAAGCAAAATCTCTGAACTAGTGTAACTAAATCTTTCTAAATCTCGGTTAATCTGTGTTCAAATATTCTGGTGTTTTATAGGTGATACTTCAATACTTTGCTGAAGTATTCTCTTTCTCTGCATGTGTGTGTATACATGTATGTGTGTATGTATGTATCTACACACACACACATACATATACTCTATATGGGTACTATATAGGAATCACGATCCAACAGTACTCATCCAATTCTTGTCTATTTCTTTTCCATATACCCACCAGAGAAGATGTGTTTTCCCTCTAAATTATGGATACTGGTAGAGCATTCAGGCTATTTATTTTTTATCTTTTACTCTTCCACAAGATCAGCTGGCCTCATTTTTAGGTCATCTTCTGCAACAGGTGTTGGTATACGAGCTGTAGTTACGTCCATCAATCAATCAACAAGAGTTTATTAAGTATTTACTCTGGGGCAAGCACTGTGATGAGTGCTGGGAGCCAGAGACTGGATCTGTGACTTCCATGGTATAAAGAACTCCCTTTACCAATACGATCTCTACTATTTATAATTTAAGAAAATATCCTAGGTGGAGTAGTGGATAGAGCACTGGGCTTGGAATCAGGAAGACTCATCTTCTTAAGTTCAAATCTGGCCTCAGACTCTTACTGTGACCCTGGACAAGTCACTTAACCCTGCTTACCTCAGTTTCCTCATTTGTAAAATGAGATGGAGAAGGAAACGGCAAATTACTCCAGCATCTTTGCCACAAAAACCCTAAACGGGGTCATGAAGAGTTGGGCACAACTGAAAAAAAGACTGAACAACTGCAAAGTAAATGACCTGTCAGTCTTGCCAAAGGAGAGCCTCAAACCCAGATCTCACGATCCACCAAGCCATGCCACTTCTCAGGCGTTGAAAAGAAAAAGAAAAAAGCAAAACAATTCTTGACTTTCATTCCAATGAGGAAAACAAGTACATGCAGAATTCATATAAAGTGAGATCTATCTAGCAGCTGGGAGAACTAAGAAAAAGTTTACACATATGATCATCATTGTACTGAAAGATAAAATGACCAAATATTCAATGTAATGATGGTTCATTCTACCTTTCAGGATACAACAAAGACAAATCTGCAACCTCCTTTATTAATTTCTCTACAAAAAATAGGAAAAACTTTCTTCCATTGAGTGGCAGCCCCTTCATACCTGCTGATTTCACTTATGGTGAGAATGTCAACATGGATGTGTGGTTCACTTCTATTAATAGTGTAACCATTCACAGATAATTTAAAAAGCTAACTTTTTATAGAGCTTTAATGTTTACAGAATGCCTTATATATATATATATTAGCTCATTTGACCTTGGCAATAAATCACAGTGTGAGAAAGGTGATATAATCATCCCATTTTATGGACGAGGAAAATGAGACACAGAGAGGTTAGGTGTCACCCAGGCCAATTGGAAAGTATCTGAATCAGGATTTAAACACAGGTCTTCCTTGACTCCACGGTCAACATTTTTTTTCCACTGTTCCAGCCAGATGCCTATGTATTCTATCAATGCACCGACAATGCAAGAGTATTCCCTCTATGGCTAGACTCTATGGAACCATGAGGCCTTGCCATCTGACTTACAGCTAAAACCTCCTATATATGTTGCCTCCTTCAGCTGAGAGTGAAATCCCTTTGAAAAGCAAAGACTGACTGTCTTACTTTCTGATTTAATATCCTCAGTACTAAACATGGTGTTCTGCACATAGTAAATGTTTAATTCATTCAATTCACTTAAAAGCACCATACCATACCACCATGCAGTCCATCTCCTTTTCTGTCTTTATCTGTGTCTGTCTCTGTCTCCCCACCCATCCATCCCCCTGAAGAGAAGCAGGAATGCTGACTAGAGGGAGGCGGAAGAAGGGAACTAAGGTCTACCCTATGACTAGCTCAGCTAGATTAAATATCATATGCCCATTGACGCTTGGGTATACATAGTCTCAGATATTATTACAACACAGCTTAAATGGGCAGCTCAGTGACACAGTGGATACAGCACTGGGCTTAGAGTCAGGAAGACTCACCTTTCTGAATTTAAATCCACAGCCACAAAGGGAGAAAGCCTATTGAGTGAAGGCAACTACATGGTGAACTTGGTTGAAAATCTTTAAGAGTTAACATGGAAATATTAGCTCTTTCAAGACAGTCCTCCAACACCTGATGAATGTATGGATGAAAGCTAACTATCCATTCCTTGGTTCCTCAGCTCCTTGGGACTTGGCTGCCACTGGTGTGTGGGAAATGAAGGGGGAAGACTTTGGTCATGAGACAAGTTTCTGTTTGCTGTTTTAAAAGTAATTTTTGGTTTTTGTTAATATGAACTTGACAATCATCAACAAGAGATTTGCTAGCTATGAGATCCTAGGCAAGCCACTTCACCCTGTCTGCCTCAGTTTCCTCATCTTTAAAATGATCTAGAGAAGGAAATTACCAACCACTTCAGTATCTTTGCCAAGAAAACCCCAATCATGAAAAGTCAGACACAATTGAATAACTATTATTTTTTAAGAAATTAAGGATTTGGGGTGGCTAGGTGGTACAGTGTATAGAGCGCCAGCCCTGAAGTCAGGAGGACCTGAGTTCAAATACGACCTTAATACTTAACACAAAAACTAGCTGTGTGACCTTGGGCAAGGCACTTAACCCCAACTGCCCTGCCCTCCCCCCTGCCCCCCAAAAAAAGCAAAAAAAAAAAGACATTAAGGATTGGTGAGTAAAGTTGGTGAGTGAAGTAAAATTATACAGTAGGTTATAGTTTTTCTAAACACTGTATCTAACGCATTCCTCTTTTAAAATTAATTTATGTTTTCATTGAACTCTTCAAAGTTTATTAACACTGACTTCAACCCTATGAATAAGCAGTTAGTTATCTTTTCAATAAGTAAGTAGACAGTGTGTGGTTTCGAATCTGCGGTGAGAGGAACAAGGAGCTACCAGGTGGATTACAGGAAAAGTATTCACCTTGTAGTTTGAACCACAAGATTGAAAATCTACCCTCTGGGTGCAACAGGCTGCATTCCAAGGTCAGGTTTTTGTTTTTTTCCTTTTAGCAGCTCTACCATTTTGATAAAGAGACCTATTCTTTATAAATAAATGGTCAATCCAGCAAACATTTATTAAGCATCTGTCAAATTTTAGATAAGCATGGCCTATATCATTATGGAACATACAGTCTAGTTGGGGAAATATTTAGTCAAATAACATGAAATAACACAATCATAAATTTACAGCTTTAAGGGACCTCAAAGGCCACCTTATTTAATGTCTTTTATTTACAGACAAGAAAAATAAGGCTAACAGAGGTTAAGTGACTCGCCCTAGGTCACCAAGAATAGAATTTGAACTCACAGACTTTGACACCAGAGCTGCTGGTCTTGCCACAGAGCCATGAAATGTGAGAAGAGAAAAGGCACTACCAACTAGGAAAATCAAAGAAGGTTTCAGATGGGAAATGGCATTTTAACTGGATTTTCAATAATGGAATTTCATCATGTAGGACTTATAATGGGTATTATAGGCAAAGAAAAAAGTGAGAACAAGATCTTAAGATCTTTCTTTTTTTTTTGGGGGGGGGGGTGGGGAGGAGGAATAGTGAATAGTTCAGATTGACTGGAACAAAGAGTACCTGAGAAGATTTAAAAGGCAAACAAGGGCTAGTACCCCTAGATTGGAGAAGGCTTGAGTTCCAGGCCAAGAAGCCTGAAATTTATCAACTGGGTGATTAAAGCTATTAGAGATCTTGAGCAGAGGGACACAATCAGATCTATGTATAAGGAAACTGGTGCAGTCAATACTTGAGAACAAACATTAAAAGCAATTATATGTAGAAATGTTGATTTCTCCCTTCACTCTCCCCACCCTCAATTTCCATCAATCCTAACAGATAGATAGAATCATAGATTTAGAATTTCATAGAAGGGACCTTAGCCACCAAATCTAATCTCTCAACTTTACAGGTGAAGAAACTGAGACCCAGGAAGTTTAAATTACTTGTCCAAGGTCAATAAGAATTTGAGGAAGAATTCAAACCCAAGAGGCAAGAGCAGTACTCTATCCCCTGCAGGGGATTCAATCAAAGGGCCGAACTTGAGGACCTATGTAACAGCATCAATTTAGCAGATACTTAGCCCTTAGTAACTAAGGGCTACATGATACAGAAATCAGGAATGTTCCTCCTGGTGGCTCCTGGTGGAGGAAACAGGATTGTCCCAGCATCTGGGAGCTGGGCCTGCTGGACTGAGAACTGAGTTGGAGTCTTCTATGAGAGCAGAATCTGGTGAAGGCTGCCTGTAGGGCCTCCTGGAAGGCCACAATTTCTCCTGGGTCCTAGGGCTAGCTGAACTGCTGGAGGATTGAAGAAGCATGACCAGGATATGATTTTATTTGTTTGTGGCTTGGTGGATCCTTGAGCTCCCCAGCAACAGAAGTGGTGAAGGGTCTGAGATGTGTCCAACCCTGTGAACTTCAGTATGTACCACGGACTGCCTGGAAGACTGGACGAGGACCTGGGAACTGTGTGCCTCTGAATCCACATGACTGTTTGGTGGATTCAGGTTGGAGCTGGGACCATGGAAGGGGATCCAGGGAATCTGAGAGACCCGCCCAAGTCAAGATGAAGAAAAGGACTCTCCTCGGATATAGAATGCCTGATGAAATTGAGGGATGGAGGATTTGTGTAATTTTCTAATGATTGTATTTAGTGACTAACTGATAGATTAGTGACTGATTTGTAGTGAATATTTGCCTTGATTCATAATGGAATAAATAGTGTTCACTATACTGTGTAATCCAAACCTTAAAAGCTGTTCACAGTAGCATTCTGTTGGGAATCTGCTTGTGCATGGCGTTACAACCTAGAGGCCACAGGTTCCCCATCCCTGTTATCATGCTGCCTCTCTTGTACGTAAAGATTCCTACCAAAGCACCTACAGAAATAAATATTCTATACATTCACTTCTGTTGCATACCATGTAACAAAGGTTTATTTCTAAGGTTCAGTCTTGCCCATTTTTTTTCTCTTTAGGGTCTATACCTCCAATTTCACTGGGACAGAGAACAGATGCTTCACAAAGTCCCTCTCCCTGTTCAGATCTGAAGTTTGTCTGTAACGTCATCATCATTTTTTCCCCTTTTTATTAACTTATTTTTAGTTTTCAACATTCACTTCCACAAGATTATGAGTTCCAAATTTTCTTCCCATCTTTCCCCTCCCCTACCCCAAGACAGTGTGGATTCTGATTACCCCTTCCCCCAATCTGCCCTCCCTTCTATCACCCTCCCCCTTTATCCCATTCCCTTCTATTTTCCTGTAGGGCAAGATAGATTTCTATACCCCACTGCCTGTATATCTTATTTCCCAGTTGCACATAAAAACACTTTTTAAAAAACATTTGGGTTTTTTTGTTTTGTTTTGTTTTGCTTTGCTCTTTGGAGAGGGAAAGGTAGGACAACTGGGGTTAAGTGACTTGCCCAAGGTCACACAGCTAGGGGTGTGTGTGTGTGTGTGTGTGTGTGTGTGTGTGTGTGTGTGCGCGCGCGCGCTATAAGTGTCTGAGGTCACATTTGAACTCAGGCCCTCCTGACTCCAAGGCCAGTGCTCTATTCACTGCACCACCTACCCACCCCTTAACATTTGTTTTTAAAACTTTGAGTTCCACATTCTCTTCTCTCCTCCCTCCCCACCCACCCTCGTTCAGAAGGCAAGCAACTGAATATAGGTTATAGTTCCCTGGGACACACAGACTGGCTTGGTCATAGTCCCAGATAAAGGCAACACTTAAAATGCTAGTCTCTCTGACTCCAGAGCCAACCTTCCACCCTGAGATCTCTGTCTGTTTGCTGTCCTTGACTCTTTCCATGGTCTGGTGAAGACAGTAGACCCCTTCTCAGAGAGCTTTTAAATACATAAAGTAGGAATAGCAAAGAAAACTAATTATACCAAAATCCAGTACACATACACGTACATATACAATATACGTGTAATCTATACAGTAAGGTGTACAATGTAACATGTAATGTACACAACATATGCAATACAATGTAATGTTATCTTGGGATTCTGAAGATCTTCCTTGCCCCAAGGCCCTTTAATAGGCTTAAGTGGCTCTGAGAACCTTCCCTGATTTGAAAGTATACTCTGCCTAATAGGCTGAATGTGGTCACATGGAGCCTGTGGTGGGAAGCTTGTTCTTCAGGAATGCCCACACCTTCTTACTTTGTGATTGGGCAGTGGGTCAAGAGGGCTGTGACATTCTCCCATCTAGGAAAAGGCTATATACACCCTGATGTGAGTTTTTGCTTTGGGGCTCACTTTGGAAAGAGTTGCGTGATTTGGCCAGATGAGACTCTGGAAAGCTGCTGAACCCCCCCAGCTTTGAAAAACCCAGATGTTGGTGCTTCTCTCTCTGGTAACTGACTAGGTATGGATGTAATGGTCAAATGGTTGGAAGCCCTGTCTGCTGATCTGTTTCTTTGCTTGTAACTTCTGTTTGTATTCTCTGAAGTTCAGGGTGCTGACTTTTCCCCCTGAACTAGGTAAATGATATATGTTTGATTGATTAAAGTAAGATTGTTAAGCCATTTTGAGTTGCTTTCCTTTAGAAAAGCAGATCTAAGTACTTGTGCTAGAAGCCATCCTGGGTATGCTAAGGTGCTTGCTGATAC
>CM053585.1:331132592-331158720 GCA_028646515.1 Pseudochirops corinnae | reverse complement strand
AGGGTGCTGACTTTTCCCCCTGAACTAGGTAAATGATATATGTTTGATTGATTAAAGTAAGATTGTTAAGCCATTTTGAGTTGCTTTCCTTTAGAAAAGCAGATCTAAGAACTTGTGCTAGAAGCCATCCTGGGTATGCTAAGGTGCTTGCTGATACAAATGTACACAATGTAATATATACAATAATATATGCACATCGGTATATATACATATCTGTATATATAACTATATAACATGAATATATACTACATAAAATATGCATGTGTGTATTTAATATATAATACAAATATGGACCTATATGCATATATTATATTGCTGGCATATATAAAATCAGATTAACCTGCAGGACAGGACATCACCACCCTGAGGTCACTGGTCTTTGAGGATAAAGGCTGAACAGCAACATGTATATAATACACATAATATGTGTATATTTGATATATGTATATATAATATGTATATGTATGCATATATAATATTACCTATATATTATGTGCATGTGTGTATATTCTATATATTATACATATACACATAAACATGCACACACACATCCATTTCCAGATCCCAGATTAAGAACCAACCTCCCCGCTCTACTCCCTAAACCTTTTTACTAAGTCTTTTTCCTTGCACATAGCAGATTCTTAAAAAATAATAAAAATAAAACGCTTGTTGGAGTGTGAAAGTTTGTGTAATGACTGGATCTATCTTTCTCCCTGGGGAGTAGAATCCTCTTGCAATGATATCATTTCAAAGTGCTAGGAAACATATTGTTTTGTGTCCTCCAACAGGAGATAACACAGGCTAGGCTCTCTCTCTAATTCTTGTGGTCAGAATGAATGAAGCTATTGTAACCTTACTAGTTGAAGCAAAATTTAAAAAGCCAGAAAAAAGTTCTAAAGTCCTTAACTCAAATCATTTTAGGTACAGATGATGGCAAATCAACAAAATAAAAGGAAGGGGGACCCCCTGAAGATTACTCCATGCCTTTTCATAAGCTGTTACCTTGCTGAAGAGACCAAAGAAGACAAGGGGAATAATATATAAACAGAGATTAGCTTCTATGGCAGAGGAACCATTTTGTCACATGGGGGAGAATGAGGATTTGCTTCCTCAGGAAATGAAGGGCCAGTGTTTAGCAGTTTATCCACTTAGATGAAATTTAAAAGATATGTTTCAGCTGTCTTAGTGAACGTGCCAAAGCTTTCGAGAGAAGCCTCACATCTGCATCTCCTCGTTCAGTGCAACAATCTATTTATCTATTCTGCTCCTCAAACATTAATTTCTGCTCAAAAGGGGTAGCAGTCAGTGGAAAAAGTCTTTGTTGAGAAAGGGGATCCTTTTTGGAATATTTTTGAAAAGCAGGGAAAATGCAGAATTTCTCTAATAACATTGCAGCTTCTGTGGAAATGTAAATTTCACTAATGTGTCAGGGCAGCTTTTGGCTAGGCAGCTGAAACCAATACTGTGAAACCAAATTTGAAGGTATTTCCACACATTATATAACTCATACTACAAAACTGTGTATGCTAGAGAATGCTAGATTTAGAGCCAGAAATCTGCCCTCAAATCCCAATTATACTTACTTGTAATCTGTATGCCTTTAAATACATCACTATTTCTCTTGATCTCTGGCTTCCTCACCTGCTAAAAGGAGGGTTTGGACCAGCAGATTTCAAAGGTTCCTTCCAGGTCTAGATAGTATGCTGCAACTCAATGTATTTTACAGACTTAAGGGCTTTTGAAAATTGGCTTTGTGAATAAGATATTGTATAAAGTCTTATTCTCAGTGCATAAGCACATAATAAATGATATTCTATTCTATTCCAATCTGACTTTGAGCAACTCACTTCACCTGTGTGATGCTCAAGGACTAGATGACCTCTGAGGTCTCCTCTGAGCACTCTCTATGATCCTCTGATCATAAACAAAGTGTTTCTAATTTTTTTTTTCCATTGCAGGTCAAATTTTAATCACATCTGGTATTGAAACATATCTGTATATTTGTCATATGGTGGAGAATGAGAATGCAAAAACATTACATTCAGCAGGTGCTTAATAAATGTTTACTGAATTGGTTAACATAGCCATCTTTACTCACTTTCTCTTCCACATCTCACTTCATTTATACCTAGTTTAACCCTGTCTATTGAAATATTCCCCGGTAAACTCCTTCATCTCATTTACCTTTGCTTTAGTCAAGTATTCCTTACCTATGTTAAACATCTCACTTATTTCCCATTGCTTTCTGGATGGTGTTTAGAGATTCCCAACTTTCAAAAAGCTCTTTAGTCTTACTGAATCTGAAAATCATGGACTTAAGAGACCACTGAGCAGGTCATAAGAGTAGGGCTTAACCTGGTTTGTGTCCTGGACCCCTTAGACAGCTAACTCCCTCTCAGAATCATGTTTTCAAATGCATAACATGAAATACGTAACAGCACCAAAAAACTCAATCATATTGAGATAGTTTTCAAAAGATATTTTTAGCAGTTCTCAGACCCAAGTTAAGAACTTTTGTCAATGGTTTAAAGCTAAAAGCCATCTGAACCAACCCCTCATTTTGCAAGTGAGGGAAACCAAGTCCCAGAGAGTTGATGTGATGTGCCCAACACCCCACAAGTAATCCACATTAGAGGTAGGATCTGAAATCATGTGCTCTGACTCCAAATCCAGACTTGAGTTTTGAATCCTAGCTCTAAGGTTCTTTGGTAGTGTTCTACAAAATTTATTTTTTTTTCCTTCTGTTCTTTAAAGAGTTAGTGAGCAGAGAGCTGACCTTGGACTCCTAGGGTTCAAAAAACTCTGATACTGACAACCTGCCTACATTGGGAACTTCTCTGGGACTTAGGTGCCCTCATCTATAAAAAAAAGAAGGGTTAGATTAGGGAATCCAAAATCCCAGTTGGGTTGATCACCTTTAAAGTAAAGAAAAGCCATTCCAGAGATAATGGAATACCTTTGCTCAAGGGAACACAAGTAGTTAAATGGCATGAACCCAGATATGAACTCAGCTACCCTGACTCCAACTAACTATACCCACAGAAAAAATGAGACATAGGTAATACATATTATATCTACTAAGAAATAAAAATCCATTTCCCCCATGATCTCTGAGTATAGCTGTTGTAGAACTGGTCATCCTCCATCTCTAGAATAAATTCCTCTCCATCCCCAATAATTATAATAGCTAGCATTTATATAATATATAACACCTACTACGTGCCAGCATTGTATGAAATGCTTTTACAAATTTTATCTCATTTGATCCTCACAACAACATTGGTAAATACTGTTATTTACAAGAAATTGAGGCAAATAGAGGTCAAGTGACTTATGCGAGGTCACATACTCGGTAAGTGTCTGAGGCCACATCTGAACTTAAGTCTTCCTGACTCTAGGAACATCTCTTTATCCACTGTGCCATGAGTTACCCCTAGCTATGCTTTCCCACAATCTCTTCCAGGGTCAACTCAAATGACACCTTTCAAAGGAAGCCTTTTTGGATTTCCACCGTTGCTAGCACACACACACATCCACCACCTTGTTTCGATATTGTATATATTTCCTATACATATTTATCCCAATTAAACATTGTCTCTCAATAGAATGAAAGCTTTTTGAGGGCAGGCACTATTTCATTTCTATCTTTGTAACCCCAGAACCTAACACAATGTCTTGAAATGACTAGTAGATTAGTAATGGCTTGTTGACTGAAAGAACAAATGTTATGTACCCTTTCTAGGTGCTGGGGACAGAAAGATGACAAGACAGTTACTTGACCTCTGAGGGCTTATATTCTATTAATAGGGAATAAAGTATGAAGACCAGGAAGTATAATAAAGGATAAGAGAGGTCAAAGGGTTCCAGGAATATTTGAGGAGAGACAAGGTATGGACAACCGAGGGAATCTGAGGAGGGTTCTGAGAAGGCTTAGTCTACCTAAGTTGGATCCCAAAGAGGGAGGATTCTGAAAAGTAGACTAGAAGGCATTCCAGCCACAGGTATGGCTTATATAAGTACAAAGACAGATGAAAGAAGGTTAAGTTTGGAGAACAGCAAGTGAGGAATCAGAAAGATCCCTCCTTCTTGAGATCAAATCCAGCCTCAGATACTTAGTAGCTGTATGACCCTGGGCAAGTCACTTAGCCCTGTCTGCCTCAGTTTCCTCATCTGTAAAATGAGCCGGAGAAGGAAGTGGCAAACTACTCCAGTATTTCTGCCAAGAAAACCCCAAAAGGGGTCACAAAGAGCTGGCCACGACTGAAACACCTCAACAACACTCTGATTCTAAATACACTAATCTTTCACATTGTCTCAATTCTGGACCCCTTCGATCTGTTAAGGTCCATTACAACTTGAAGACCCCCAATAAGCATTTTGTTCTTTGTTACTCCTTTTGGCGCACTTAGACCTACCTCTTTTGCCTTCCTTACCATGACTAGAACATTTTGTCTATTTGGCCTAAAGGTGGCTCTGAGGGAAGCTTATGTATTGAGCTCCCCTAAAATGGGCATCCCAGAATTCTTAGGCCCTGGATGGCACTGCTAATTGCAGCCTTAGCTGTGTTTATATATTCAGAAAGGTCTCTTTTAAGCACTTAAACACAGAGGAAAGTACCAGCGTGACTCAGCAAGAGCTATGTGGCACATTCCTTTTCTATGCATCCTACAGAAGCTATTTCCTCCTCTTGGAGAGCACAAACTCACTTGCCTATTTGTACTTCAAGAACTAGAATTTAAGTCATCATGTCTTCCTCCTAACCAGGTAAACTGAGTACTGAGTGAATAGTGGGCAAATTAATTTGGAAAGTAGGAATGTGGAGGGGATGTTTGCTTTTTTTTAAGCCTAATTAAAAGGATTATCTTAATTTCCCTCCCTCTTTGCTAAATTCGAAATCTTTAAAAGCCCTTGTGAACTTAGTCTATTTTGTAAAATTTTAAAAATTCACACCCTGGAATGCTGAGTAGGGGAGACTGTTTTTAAATTACTTTCTCTCCTTCCTACCTTTCCATCTCCCAAACAAAAAGGAAAAAATAAATCCTTATAACAAACTTGTATAATCAAGTAAAAGAAAACTCCCAAAGAAATAACTAAATGAATAAATAATTTTAAAAATTTCCATATTGGCCCTGCCCAACAATAGATGCTTTATTATGCACCTTGAGGCTACCTCTCTGTCAAAAGATGGATAACATTTTTCATCATCTGTAGACTGGAATCATTATTAGCTGGTTTCATAGTTCTTAAGATGGAAGGAACTTTTTCATGAAATGCACATATATTAGTGATTCTACACCTTCCATGTTTCAGAGAATCACAGAATTCTCGAATTTGGAGGAACCTGATCATCTGAGGAAAGAATCATCCAATGGAAATAATGCTCAATCTGTATAATCAGAAGAACTGAGTGCAAATCTCGACTCTGCCAATTAGTACCTAACTGACTTTGAGCAAAATATTCCATTTCTATGTTCCCTGGCTTCTCATGTATAAAAAGAGGGGGTTGACTGCTAAGGTCCCTTTAATCTCAAGGTCCACTCACTTTGCAAATGAAGTAATTGAGGGTCAGAGAGGTAAGTGAAATGACTTGCATAAGGTCACACTAAGTTAGTGGTAGGACCAAATTCCAGTCTTCTGACTCTCCCTGCTACTTGGCAAAACATTGGCTTACTGATCTTTGATCTTTGGCTTACTGATCCACCACGGCCAGGTTGTGTGGTGGATAGGTACCAGGTCTGGAGTCAGGAAGACCTGAGTTCAAATCCAGCCTCAGACACTTACTAGCTGCATGATGTTTGTCTTATTTCCCTCATGGACAAAATGAGCTAGAGAATGAAGTGGCAAACCACTCCAGTATCTTTGCCAAGAAAACCCAAAAAGGGGTCATGATGAACTGGACAAAACCAAATAACATTGATTTCTGAGGAATGGTGCAAAAATAAGCAATTTGGCTTACCAGTCTACTGGCAGAACTGTTTGCACAATCTTATTTTTTAATGCCATTTCTACTCTTAAGATTGTTACAAAATAAGAGGCTTGTTTTTAACTTTAACAGTATTCTTAATAATCACATACACATTAATGTAATACTCTAAGGCTCACAAAAGGTGGTCTTTCTATAAACACTGTGAAGTAGGAGGAATAACTACTGTACCCATTTTATAGATGAGGAAACAGGAACTCAGAAAAGTAAAGTGATTCTAGCTCTTTTTATATATCACTCGTGATTTTAGGCAAGAAACTTAACCTTCCTGGCCCTCCCTCAGCTTCCTAAAAATGAGGAGGTTGGATCTTACAGGTTGCCTGTCATTCCCCTCTGGCTCTAAATGTAGGATTCTGGGACTTGTATATAATCACACAAGCCTTCTAACTCTCAGACCAGTGCTCTTTCCATTAAGATAGATCATCTATCTCCACAGAAGGCAACTTCATTTATTTTCATCTTACTTTGAATTCTTTTGATTAATCTTCAATTCCCTGCTCCACATAAAATCTGAAATTATTACATCTGAATCAATTATTACACCTGAATTATATACCAAATCAAAACTGAAATAATTACTCCCAAATCAATTATTATGCATGAATTATTAGAGCAAATCAAACCCAAAATTATTTTTAAACGAATAAAATTGAGCTTAATAGAGAAATTCAGATTTTCTTCTAAAAACAGGTGAGATTTAAAACTGGAAGAGATATGAGGTTCCCCCAGACCTACCTCCCCATTTTACAAATTATGCTTCTTCAAGGTCATGCAAGGAGAAAGTGCCAGTGGTAGGATTTGAACCCAAGACTTTTGACTTATGGGACAACTCACTTCATTGCACACACTTTCTTAGATTATAAAATGGAGGTAATTCATTTAAAGGTGCCCTTTGTCTTCTCTATGTTACAAAGCACTTGTATAATCAGTAAGTAATCAAAATTACCATCAGTTTAATGTTCTGTCAAAGAACAGAATGTTTCTGTACCTGAAGTAATGGACTGATTAAAAAGGTACCAATCTGTTTCTTAACTGACACAGAATTCATGCATCTAGTTTAATCTGGACACCCAAGTTTTAAAATCAAGAAAAAAATCTTTGTATCTTAGGGGAAAAAAAACAAAAACAAAAAACAAACCTGAATTCACACTGGGAAAACTTCCCATTGGGGAACTAACATGGTTGCTAAATGACCTGGATTTTCCTTCCTAGGACTCTCAGGTCTATGATACCGTTTCCTATTAGAAGGACACTGCTTAATATTTCACGTTTCACAATCACTTAATCTTGACAATGTTAATGGCAATTTCATTAGGATCAATAAAGAAGAATGTATTAGGTCCCAGTTGCTAGATGAGACCCTGCCCTCAAGGAGCTTACATTCCAATAACAGGGTCAAACTGAGGCTCACTATGGGTATTGGTTCTGGGGTCATAGGGCCTCAGAGATCAGATATCCCATCTGACACTTACAACCTTCTCAATCTGATCCCAACCTATGTTTCCTACCTTGTTTTGATGGCTTTTAACTGCACTAAGACTTTTGGGACATCCTGTATTACTCCCACATATGCATTCTATGATACAGTCAGACTGACCCCCTCACTATTCTTCACGTGCAAGACACCTTATCTCCCTTCTCTATGACTGTACTGGCTGCCCCACATCTAGAATGTTTTCCATCCTCACCTCCTATGTCTTCTAATCTTGTTTCCTTCAAAACTCAGCTCCAACATTACCTTCTACGTGAAGCCTGACCCCCCGAGTTGTTAGTGTTCTACATACACCTCCCCGAATTACTCTGTATCCACTTTGTACATAAGTACATGCCGTCTGTCCCTACATCATCCCCCATAAAGTGTAAACTTTTAAAAGGCAAAGTATTTTAACTTTTTCATTTTTTCATTGCATCCTAAGCACCTAGCACACTGTGCTAGGCACTTAACAGTGCCTGTTGTAACAGCATTGTTAAAATGACCAACGCTGAAAGAGCTAAGGATGTTGCTCAGGGCAACGATGGGCCATGATTCCAGGGGCCCAATAATAAAGACAACACTACCCACTTCCTGAAAGGACAAAAATCACATATCAAGGATGACAGACATTTTTGGGACATGGACAATGTGAGAATTTGTTTTCCTGGTTTATATATATATTTGTTACAAGATTTTGAGGTTTTTTTTCTCCAAAAGGTGGGGTGAAGTACAGAGAAAATATACAGGCTTACTAACTGAAAAAACAGAAATGTTTTAAAATGCTTGTTGACTGATTGATTGGTCGACACTACTTGTTTGACCTGGAGAATATTACTCTGCTCTCTGGGCCTGGAAAATGAGGAGGTTGAATTCAAGGGTCTCCCAGGTCCCTTCCAGCTCTAAATATTTGATTCTAGAAAGAGGCAGCTGTGGCCCAGCGGATAGAGCGCTGGACCTGGAGTCAGGAAGATCTGAGTTCAAACCTAGCTGTGTGATCCTGGGCAAGTCACGCTATTAACCTCTGATTGCCTGACAAAAGGATCCATGAAGAAGGAAATGGTAAACCACTCCAGTATCTTTGCCAAGGAAACCCCATAGGCAGCTATGGTCCCAAAGACCTGGACACAACTGAACAATGACTCTAGGAATCACACAATATAAAATCAGAATCACACAATATAAAAGCTGCAAGGGACCCCAGAAGTCAATGAGGCCAACCTATACCAATACAAAAATCCCTTTTCCAACTGGACACCTGGTCTCTGCTTAGAGATCTCCTATAGGGGAGAATCTGGCCAACGGCTTCCTGAGACAACTACTTTTGGATGGCTGTTAGGAAATTATTCCCAACTTCAAACCTGAGTCTGTCTCTCATGTCTTGGCTGAGGAAATAGAAATATTCCCCTGGCCTCTCACCAGCCTGCTACCTTCTTCTGCCATTGTCCTTCCTTAGGTGCCAAGAACTGAATGCAAGACTCCAGAGGACCAGGGCAAAGTACAATGAGAGTTTTATCACTAGAGATGGATGCTGCCATTCTGTTGTGTCCATGTGTATACTCTGAATGGCGGAGGTGCCAGAACAAGACTAGGCAGTTTTTTTTCTGTCTCCTTCTCCTAATGTCCTAGATGAGGGGAGATCCCTTCCAGAGCTGCCTACCCAGGCATCAAAAAAGACAAAGACGAGGAAACTCTTTCTGTCCACTCTGGATCTGGCTCTAATCTCTGCCCTGGCCATTAGCCACTGGCCTTAGTCCCTTCTCACCAACTCCTGAATTGAAAACCAGTCTAATGAATCAGCTGAAAGGCTGTTTACAGTGGAGAACTGGGGGGACCTCTAATTGGACCATGTTCTCAAAGTGTTTTCTATGAAAATTCCTTGTCCCCAGCCCTTCCCCAAAAGTACCATATGCTGAACTGTCTTAATACAACTTGAGGATCTGGGTCTTCCCAGGGAAATCTGAGGCACAGCCTTGCTATGTGGCTGGCTAGAGATATTAGGGCATGTCCAGGTTTGGAATATGATGGGCTGTTTTTCTTGAATTATAGTGTGTGTGTGTGTGTGTGTGCGTGTGTGTGCGCGCGCGTGTGTGTGTGTATGTGTGTGTGTACAGTTATCCCTTTCACACCATGGCTTTGTCCACTGTGGTTTCAATATATCACTGGTTGACATAAGAAATTAAATGAGAATTTGAGGGGAGTTTTGTGGAAGCCACAGATACACAGAAGAAGTTTTATGCATTTGGAAATGCATAAAATATAGATATGGCATTATATAACATCAACCCAAATTTTACAATAGGGTACTGTAAACACCCCATAAAAAAAACGAAAACAATTCAGATTTCTTCCCTGGTACAAAGGGAAAGGGTCAATACATTTTACGTGGTTCTTGCGCATCTTGGAGGCACTGCCCCCCTAACCCCCATGATGTGGTAGGGATAACTGTATATGTACATATGTATATGTGTGTGTTCTGTGTGTATATACACACACATAATATACCTGCAATTAATGGATGCGTATATTGCACTGGATATACGTGTATCATATGTGTATATAGTTAATTAATCAGATTTGTACTTCAAACAACAAACATTTATTAAACACCTACCACAGTAGGACAGAAAATGTGCCAGGCAATGAGGATTTTAAAAAAGATTAAACAAGCTCTTCCTTTATGAAGTTTATGCTCTATGGGGGGTACCATATCAGTACACGTAGCATAAACGGAAAATGAATAAATACAAATATATCCAAATTAATTCTACATAAGGAAATTTTGGACAGAGGGAACGAGCAGCTGGAGGATCAAAATTTATGCAGAAGATGGTGTGTAAGGAGTGTACTGAGGCAAGGGTAAGGAGATACAGAATTCCAGGCATGTGGGAAGGCCATGTGGCTGCATCCTGGAAGGGAAATCTATTCAGAGGCATGTTCTTCTTTTGTTGATGTGTTCATGAAGTCTTGCTGATCTTTTTTTCTTTTTAAAAAATTTATTTGTTATAAACTACAGACCTTCAGTCACTGGAATTGGGCAAACAGATATTCACTATACTCTAGGGCTCCTGAGAATCACAGGACAAACAATGGATTGGGGACTAGAACGTATATTTACTTGTCTGGGTACATGTAGTATGTAGAAGACTCATTGGAGGAATGTATTAAGAAATATATTCCTCTCCATTTGCACCTCCTCTGGACTTTGCCTCTAGTGCCTGAGCAATGTCTTCATCAGGAATGCTCACTCTAGCTGGAAATTCACACACTGGAAGTACCCTGCAACCTGCTGACCTTTCTCTCCCACTGGGTGGCTTTTCAAAGCCTGGGGCAGCTGGGGCAGCCAGGTGGCACAGGGAATAGAGCACTGGGCCTAGAGTCATCAGGACTCATCTTCCTGAGTTCAAATCTGGCCTCAGACACTTACTAGGTGACTGGGTTCGTCACTTAGCCTTGTTTGCCTCAGTTTCCTCATCTGTAAAATGAGCTGGAGAAAGAAATGGATATCTTTGCCAAGAAAACTCCAAAGGAGGTCAGTAAGAGTCAGACTGACACCAGGCCAGCTTTGTCTAGCTCCTCTGCAGGCAGGACTCCTCACCTCACCCAACCTTTTGGGTTCCTGGTTTTCCCCCATTGGAGTGTAAACTCCTTGCAGGTCTTTTTAAGTTGTATTTCTATCCTCATGCTTAGCACAGTAGCTGCCAAGTAGGAAGGGCTTATGAATGCTTGTTGATGGACTGACCAAAACAACAACAAACCAGGTCTCAATAAACATAATTATTTTAATGACAACAATAATAAAACACAGGCCTGGTGCTCACATCAGCTCCACACTTCAGATGATAATTCTGACCCAGAGAAGTAACTGAGGTCTGCTACAAGTGTGGACTGTGGAGTCAAATCCTGCCTCTGACAATGATTAGCTGTGTGAACCTGGACAAATCAATTAAACTAATTCACTCTGGCTCAGCTTCCTTATTAATTAAATTAAGAAATAGGACAAAATGAGCCTTCTAGCTCTAAATCAAAGACTGGAGGATGGAGGGAAGGCCCAGGATGGGCCCCTTTCTGATTTCCAGATTCAACTATTCATTTCACACCAAGTGCCCTAGTCTATGTTTGCCTTAGAATACTTGAAGGCAAAAGGCCCCTTGAAGGAATGCATCCTCCTCCTTCTAATGCATATCACTGATCACACTCTAAGTACTAGGTTGACTCTTACAATAATAAAGCTAATAACATTTACACTCAGTTCCCAGTGGGCATTATGAGTGTATATGTAGAAAAATGCCTTTCTAGAGACTATTTTTAGACTATCATGCATATATATCCTGAAAATTAAGTGCAATAAATGGATTTAAGAAATTCTCCGAATAAGAAGGAATGTAAACTGTTAGAACTATTAATCTAATAAAGCCTTCCCTGAAAATAATATTCCATGAATATGAACCAGCCCTAAGAAATCTTAGTGAGAAGTCACCTTTGTGTGCCATCAACAGTTCCACAGAAGCACATTATGGCAGAACTGACCCGGTCCCTAAAGTCTAACCCTTTGAGGCCCAAAGAAGGATGAGGCCTATCTGGAGGCCTTTCCTAGAGAACAACTTTGATAACCCTTCTTTTTCCCTAATGGATCCCCTTTGGCAGTCTAGTAAAGCCTGTGGATTTCTCAAAATAATGTTTTTAAATGCATAAAAGAAAATATATAAGATTATAAGAAAATCTAATTATACTAAAATACAGAATAAAATAGATTTGGAACAGAATTTGGAACTACAAACTTTCAAAAAAAAGCACGTTAAAAATTGTTTTTAACATTGTAATTGGGGAACAATAAAACATTATTTTTTTAAAAGCTTATGAGGTCCAGGTTAAAAAACCCTGGTCCCACAGGGAGGAGAGCCTGGTTTCAGTATTTGGAGTGGGGGGCAGTAGACATTTGTGAAACTCTAAGAAACTTGCATCACAGAAAGAATATTGCATTGGGAAGCTGGGAAAGTATTTGTTTATCTGTATACATGTAATACACAAAGATTAAGTGACCTGCCCAGGCTTACTAAGTATCAAGAGGGAAGATTTAAATACAGATATTCCTCATTCCCAAACCAGCCACTCTATCCACTGCACCAAGAGGTGTCTAAAATATGTATTATAACATTAAAATAGATTTCAAATCCAGTCCCACCTCTGAATGACTCTCAGAGCTCTAGGCAATTCTGTAAGATCATAAACTGCAGAGTAAGAGGCTGACCTGCATTAATAAAGGGCCTTTCCCATATCAATGAGATCACAAGGCTACCTGTTCCCACAGTTCAATATTAGAGAATCACATAAGACAAAGAATATAAAAATAAGTCAATATATATGGATGAGAAAATATGAAATCATTTGGTTAGAGCTGAAAAGGACATTAGAGGCCAACTCCATCATTTTACAGATAAAAAATACAAGTTAAGTGACTTGCCCAGGGTCACAAAGCTGTTGTTCAGTTGTTCTGGTTATGTTCATTTCTTTGTGACACCATCTGGGGTTTTCTTGGCAAATATTCTGGAATGGTTTGCCATTTCCTTCTCCAGTTCATTTTACAGATGAGGAAACTGAGGCAAACAGAGTTAAGTGCTATGCGCAGGGTCAGACAGCTAGTTAAGTGTCTCAGGCAGGATCAGAACCCAGGTCTCCCTAGTTCCAAGTCCACTGACCTCGCTACTATTCCATGAGATAGTCACTGTGATTCCTTCTAACTTTGAAATTCTTGTTGTTGTTCAGTTGACTCAGTCAGGGTCGACACTTTGTGACGCCTCTTTTATGCCATAGGATGGTCACTGTGATTCCTTCCAACTCTGAAATTCTATGATTGTGTAAAAGCTCCACTTTAAATCAATACAATCTCAAAGACTAGTTGTTTTCTATGCAAACTTACAAGAGTAGTGTTACTATTGAGTGTGTATACGAACATTTCTCCCATAGATCATTCATGTTATGGGTGCGAAGACTCTAAATCCCAAGCTACTCCACCTCATCCCAGATGGCTCTGCTAAGTATCTTTCCATACACTCTCCATGAAAGACCTACCTGGCACGCTGGAGGCTTTTCTCTAGTTCATGTACTATTTCATGGATGCTGATGTCTTCAGTTGGCTACTCACCTTCTACACTTTATTACCAACCTCATTTCAGCCCTTATAGCACATAGCTGACTCTCACTAGATAACTTCTGAGGTCTTTTTCATGCCGAGATCTATGATCCTATGGACTCCAATAGGAACCCTGGAAAATTTTAGGTTATATCCATACAGCCAGGGGAAGGACAATTTCAACACCTCCTTCCTCACTCAACCTCCTAACACTCACCATCTGTCTTTCCCTTTGGAACCTCGCTGTTTGGGACTTTTTTTTTGGTATCATCATGTTCCATAATTTTCAGCCAGAAAGAATCACTGGAAGAAAATTGGTGTTAGAGAGGAGAAGAGGAGAGATGAGCTTTTGCAACAGCAACAAAGTGCTTTGGGGGGGAGGGTTGGTACTATCGGTCCCACAAAATTTTCCAAATGACATCCAGTTAAACCTCTGTTGAGACAAGCAATGCAGGAAGAAGTCTTAATCTGGAGTCTGAGGATGCGGGTTTGAATCCTGAAGGTGTCAGTCACGACCTGTGTATTATTAGGAAATTTCTTTATTTCTTTGGTCTGTTTTCTCATCTGCAGAAAAGGAGATGGTACTATATACCAAGTGTTCCTACCTTTTTTTCTCCATCCTAGACTCCTCTTGGTGATGCCTATGACCCCTTCTAAGAATGTTTTGAAGTGCATAAAATATGCAGGGTTAGAAATCAAAATAGTTATCTACAATACATATATAGATATATACACACAGACATATATGCATATATACAATACATATCATGTGCATATGTTATGTATGTTTATGTACTGCATATGTATACATACACACACGTGTGTCACAAATATACAAACCCCCAAATTAAAAATTCCTGTACTTGTATTATCTCAGATGGCCTTTCTAACTCTGAATGTGTGATATTATTATGTTCATTCTATTCTAGAACAGCTCATTTTCCAACTGCAACATCTCTCCCAGATAAAGATACAGATGAAGTAACTCATTGGGCTACCCGTCCAACTGTATGCCATGATCAAGACAATATTCGTCTTTCATCCACTTTGTTTTTCTGCCATGGATGGCTTAAGTGATTGTCACATTACCTCACTGAGGAGGCGATGTCACTCTCCAGGCTTTAACATAATGCCATCTAACAAAGAAGAGTACTGATGACCTTTCTCTTAATAGGAGATCCAATTTCTACTTGTTACTGGTACAAGGTGTCTTCCATGACAACAGCAGCATGAGGCAATGGAGAGCTAACCTGAAGCCTGCCTGAGAAACCAGAGTTCAAGTCCCCCTGCTGATGCATGCTGGTTGTATGAGCCTGGATGAAGGCTGAGAAGATGCTCTATATGCATTTGTAGAAAGATCTTCCTTACAAAGAGCTGCCTACACTGTTGCAATCACAGGTCTAGTCTTTATCCCTATTCTCCATGTCACTGGGGGGCCGCCACTGGTGATCACATTTCCCTGTTTTACACTTGGTTTAACACCTATACTCAGTCGATATTGGCTTATGCACTGTGTGAGTACAGAAGTGCGAATGTGGGTATAAAATGAACTTGATATGGTTGTGTTCCTTCCAGCATATGTTTTATGACCCTATGATCTATATAAACACAAATATCATTCATTACATGCAATATGCACATATAATATATATAATATATATTCATACATAATAAATTACCTAATGTAAGCATATGGCTAAAATGCAGGTCTATTATTCCTTATTTTGTGTGTCTTCAGTTATCATCAACACTTCCATCCTTGGGCATGCCCTAAAATCAAATCTCTTTCAAATGACCTTTTTTATTGCCCCTTAATTACCAGTGGATTAGTAAACAACTACGAGGTTGAGATAGGAACATAGTCCAATATCTTTTAATGACCTCATTATGGCACATAATTAACTTAGCTCTTACAAAATTCAGGTGATGAAGAGTTAGAAGACAGAAAGGCAGACGACCTAATATCTATAAAACAAAGAAGGTAAATGGTATTACTAGGGTACCTAGGTGGTGCAGAGAATAGAATGCTGGACCTTGAGTCAGGAAGACTCATCTTCCTGAGTTCAAATCTAGCCTCAGACACTTACAAGCTGGTGACCCTCAGCAAGTCACTTCACCCTGTTTGACTCAGTTTCCTCATCTGTAAAATGATCTTTGCCAAGAAAAGCCCAAATGGGGATCATGAGGAGTCAGGCATGACTGGAAACAACTAAATAACAACAAACTGAGACTCAGGGAGCTTATGTAACTTCCCAAGGTCACACAGTCAAGTGTTCTGACTCCCAGAGTCAGATCTCTTTTTCCTGAACCACACCATAAGATGCCAACTAAGCTATTGTGAACATTGTCCTGAAATAAGACCAACTGTTCTATAGTAAGCTACAATTTTTTTAAAATAAAGAATTAAGGAAACATCACATTCCACACTTTTCCACAGTAACAGAAGCACTGAATTTGAAGTTAGAGGACCTGTGTTCAAATCCCATTTAGGGTATTTAGTATGTGACTTCCACAGCTATAACATGGCAAGAATGGACTAGATGGTCTCTAAGGTCTCCTTCACTTGAGAACTATAATCCTATGAACCCTATCAAGAATCCTGGGAAATAAATGAATGAATAAATACATACATAAATATATAAATGCACATATACATATATACATATGTGTATGTATTGTGTAAATACATATATACATGTGTGTATATAAGACACACACATATATATACATATATAATATATATAATCTATATGACAAGTGGAAGGACCTCTTTCCTCTATACTATCATTGGATATATATGGAATCTTTCTTATAATATTAAACATCAATGTAGTATAACTTTAACACAGCAAAAAGCTCTAAGGAAAAAATCCCAAACAACCTCTGGATCATATATCCAATTTGAAAATAATCTAATTCATCTTTTCCACTCTGTTCTCTCCAGACATCATTCTATTGGCTCTCTGACTTCCATTCCTTCAGCTGTGAAAGAGAAAGGGGAAAGAGAAACACCTGAAAACAAGGGGAAAGTGATTTTCACTGAGTAAAAAGCTCTTGAGTATCATTTGGCATAAAAGAGTAAAATCGGTTTGGCAAAGCAATGATGTGGGTAGTAGGAAAAACTAGTAGACCTGCAATTGGTTATGGTTGTGCATGCTGATGTGGGATTGTGGGTGGCCACTGAGATCCTCTGAGTTTCCCTTTTCTCACCTGTAAATGAAGATCAAAGGTTAAAAAATCTAGAACTAGCAGGATCTTCAGAAGCCATCTAATCTCACTTTCTCACTTTACAGCCAAGGAAACTGAGGCTCAGAGAGGTATCAGACATAGGATCTGATGGTTTCAGAGTGAATGCTCTTTCTCTGTACCAATCACTCTCGAAGTGTGGTCCTGGGATCTCTGGCAATCCCCCAAGACCCTTTCAAGGTACACAAGGTCAAAACAATTTTCATAACAACATTGAAAGCATTTTCATTTCTAATATGTTAAATGTGGACAGATATAGCCTACATGAATAAAAAATCTTGGGGAAGGGTCCCCAATAATTCTGAAGTATATAAAAGGGTCCTGTGAGGACTTCTGCTCTGTACCATGCATCTTGACCAACAGTGATCCATAAAAGTAGTTCGGATATTAATACCCATACATGAAACAAGGTTCAAATGAGAATATCATGTGTAAAGTGCTTGTAATGATAATGGAATTTAAAGATTCCCCCTGTATTGACTTGGTTTTCGGGTTGAGTGTTAAAACCCAGAGCCACAACAGGGGGATCTTTAAATTCCATTACCATTAGGGTGCTTCATCAACTTTAAAACTGCTATGTAAATGATCAGGTTATAATACCACTATTGGTTAAAATTCAATTTGAGAATTCTCTGTGGATTCCATTTATTCATATTACTCTCCTTGAAGCTATAACCATGGACCCCTGAAGAAGTAGGAGCTCCCTGCATGTAAGTACCAATATTCTTCCCAGATTGTCTGGAGATTGTTACAGTTGTAGTCAAGATGACTTGAATTCACATCTGAGCTCCCCTATTTACCAAGATGACTTGAATTCACATCTGAGCTCCCCTATTTACTTCTCATGTAATTTGAATCAAGTCATGTAACCTCTCTGGGCCTCAGTTTCCTCATCTGTAAAACAGAAAAGTTAGATTAGATGGCCTTAAGTTTCTTCCCACTCTAAAATGATGATCCTATGAAAATAAGTGATACTTTTAATGATGCTTTTTTAGAAAAAAAAAATTTGTTCTGCACCAAAATTTCCTTAGGTATAGAGAAATCAAGAAAATCCTCCCACAGAAACAGTCAAGTTATATAATTTACAGTCATAGAGTGCTGCCTGGGGTACTCAGAAGTTAAATTGACTTGTTCACAGTTGTTAGTACAGTGTGTTTCTCACTCCAAAGCTGGACTCCCTCCACTATACTGTGGAGGCAAAAAATTAAATCCTTTGCCAAGTCACATGTTCCAATTTGTTTCAGAAATACTGGCCACTTTACCCATGATGCTACCTACCCTCTCTTTTATTCTATCATCAATTAGCAACTGATGCAATCTACTCATTAAAAAAAAATGACAAGAGAAAGCAAATCCTAAAAGTCGACATCAAAAGTGTTTCTTCGCATAAACACGGTTCATTTTTGGATATAGTTTACATTGTTCTTTAAAAAAGAAGAAATTTTTTTATATATTTAGCCCTTCTCAGCAATGCAAGGACCTAAAATGATTCCAAAGGACACATGATGGAAAATGTCAGTCACATCCAGAGAAAGAACCATGGGGTTGGAATGCAGAACGAAGCAGACTATTTTCTTGTCTGTTTTATTTTGTTGGGTTTTTTTCTTTCTCATGTTTTTCCCATTCATTATAATTCTTCTATGCAACATGACTAATGTGAAAATGTGTTTAATAGGAATGTATGTGTAGAGTCCACATCAGATTGCAAGCCATCTTGGGGAGGGAGGGGGAGAAAATTGAAAACGTGTGGAACCAAAAATAAACAATTTAATTTTTAAAAAAAGAAAAGATGTTTGAAATAATACTACTTGGGGCAGCTAGGCAGAGTAGTGGATAGAACACCAGTCCTGACTGCAGGAGGATATGAGTTCAAATCCTTCCTGAGACACTTACAGCTATGTGACCCTGGCCAATCACTGAACCCCAAATGCTGAAAGAAAGGAAGAAAGAAAGGAAGGAAGGAAGGAAGGAAGGAAGGAAGGAAGGAAGGAAGGAAGGAAGAAAGGAAGGAAGGAAGGAAGGAAGGAAGGAGGGAGGGAGGGAAGGAGGAATGGAGGGAGGGAAAGAGAAAGAAAAATAATAATGGTAATAATATTAAGTAATTAGTAATAATACTAAGCATTTACATAGGGCTTTTAGGTTTGCAAATCTCATTTAATCCTTACAACTTCTCTGGGATATTAGTGTGATTAGTATCCTCAGGAAACTGAGTTAAACAGAGATTAAGTGACTTATAACTAATTAAGTATCTAAGGCTGAATTTGAATTCAGTTCTTCTTGACTCCAGGTCCAAAACTATCCAGTGCACCATAGGATACTTTCAAGCTTTCGAGACATTTTTGGTTTGATTTTCTCCAGATGACCCTACAAGATAAGTGGTTAAAATAATTATCTTCATTTTATAGATGAGGAAACAGAGTCAGAAAAGCTAACTTTAACTGACTTAACCACCAAACAAGCTAGTGTATAAATAGTTCTGGGACCTGAATCCAAGACTTTTCATACCAGATTCAGCATTCTCCATTATACCATGCCAACCTATATATGGCATTTTTTGGGATAAAGACCTTTGTTCAAATCCCATCTCTGACACTTATTTTTCTATGTGACTTTGAGTGGGTCATTATCTTCCCTGGGATTCAGTTTCCTCATCTATGAAATAGGGGTTGAGGGATAGACTTGATGGCCTTTGAGATTCCTCCCAGGACCCTTTTCCCTTCATGATCCTTTTACCAAATTAGTCTTATTTACAGTGTTAGCTGACTGAAGAATTGAGAGATTAAATGACTTTAACATATTGCTAGCCTGTGTCAGAGGTGGGTCTTCCAGATACTTTATTCCCTTCTACCTCAGCAAGCCAAGCCCTTCCTCCATCTCCCACAGCGCAATACAAACATAAATAAGCATTCCTTCCCTAGCAAGTTAACTTTCTGAGTTAAGGATCAAGACATTTTGACTGTCTAATTTTGCTACTGACCACCTGCTTTGATGTCTAGCCTAAATTTATTTTTAATGCAATCTGATTGTAAGGAGAATGTGTGTATCTTCACACCATAAAATAAACAACACTAATTCATTGTAGTTGGTGCCAGCTAAAATGTCTTCTGGTGTTAATTTTGGCAAGAGCAATCTGGGTTTGGCATAAGGGAGGTCCTTATCTTAGTTTCCTCATCTGTGAAATGGGATTAAAAAAAATATACATGTATATTGTTACCTACCTCACAGAAGAGAATGAATTAATTAATGGTGCAAGAGTTCCTAGTGCAGTTTTGGCATGATTTATAGCCATGTAAGGTTCTATATTCAAATGTAATGAGTGGTACGAAGCATTATGAGATGGGCCACACACTTTACTACCAAAGCATCTATCCTGGAGAGTGGTTCCCATTTCTGCTGGTAGAATCATTACCATATGAATAGAGAGCAAAGAAACAGGCCATTTCCAGAAGGCTCATTTCATTCTGTTAGATAAGCAGAGTCAACAAGACCCAGGTTTCCACCTTTCCTAGGTAATAATTGTTTGTTCAGGAGCAGATTATTATAACTATGGTCTCTACAATCCTCAGCAATCTATTATCCATAAGAACCAAATGGATGACCAAGGCTGAATGATTTCTCCAGTCAGGATTGTTTTTTCTAAGACCTATAATTTCATCCGTATAATAAAAACAAAACAAACAAACCAAAAAACCTATTAGCTTTCACACAGTGTTTAGAGGGATGCAAAAGACTTTATATACTTTATCTTCTTGTTTAGTTCTTCTCTGACAACACTGGGTTACCCTTGGGAGGAAAATGTTATTGTCATCCCCAATTTACAGATGAAGAAATTGAGGCCTGGAACACTGGAAGTCACCTGGGTACACATAGCTAATAACTGTCAAAGGCAGGAAATGATGCCAGGTCTTTCTGACTCTACAGGTGACTCTCTCCACCCCTTCAAAATACGGGACTTTAACTTGGGGTCCATGATCTTGTTTTTAAAAATATTTTAGTAACTTTATTTCAATAGAGTTGGTTTCCTTGGTAATTCTATGTACTTTATTCTATGAATTTAAAAAGTCTTCAGAGAAAGGGTCCATAGACATCATTTGATGGCTAAAAGGATCCCGACACACACAAAAATTAAGAGTTCCTACTTATTCCACTCTCAAGCTGACTTTCAAGTAGGGGTTTTAATAGGGAGAAGGGAGAGGGAACAAGTTTGAGATTATTATAAACTGTTACAAAACAAAAGCTGTTTCTTTTCTGGGCTTCTCTAAAACTAAATCCCTTTAGACCTTCCTTCCTTTTCCACACATGCAGCTCCAGAATCATTCTAAGACTGCCTGGTAGGAGAAAAGTCCTGGCCATTTTCCTGTATGATAACAACACTGGCTGTTCTCACCAATGGTTCGGTGTCATCAAAATCAGGGCCAACTCCCTACCTAGGAATGGATTTCGATTATGGTGGAGTGGGCCAATGTTTGACTCATCTATGTGCCATAGGCATGAACATATTTCTGAAGGAGCCACATATAAAGATGAAAACATCAATGGAGTTTCTTATTGATCAAAAACAAATGAAAACAAAAACCAAGAAAAAAGGACAGGCAAGAAATAGCTCCTAAACTAGAAAAATATTAAATCATAGCTCGGCACAGAATTATAAACAATAATATGCTTGTGTTGAGGGTTGTGTTTGTAATTTTTGTTTTCAGGGTTCTTTTTTTTTTTTTTAACCCAAGTAAGAAACTCTTAAAGGAAAACATCTTCCCCAGGAATAGGGGAGCCTGGCATTATGTAAATGCAAAGTGCCATTACATTCATATAGCTACCACATCCCCATAGGGATGGAGCCCTTTATGCTGGAACACACTTTCTCTGTAAGACTATTCATGGGAGCCAAGGAAACTGCATGTTTTCACAAGGCACTTGTTGCAGGAGGGTGTTTCCTATAGTCCCTCCACCGAACAGAGGCAACTTTAGCACAGTAAGATCTTAAGGTTACCTCAACATACAGCCAGTTATTATTAGCTGGGTCTTTGGAGAAGACTTGGATTAATACCAGTGTGCTGACACTGTTAAACTGGAAAGTAACAAGTCAATTATGAGGCATCATTCAATTCAGTCCCTTGAACTTTCCTAAACTGCAATTGTCTCTCCTTTTGTAGGATTTGCCTCAAGGCAAAAAAAAAGAAAGAAGGAAAGAAAGAAAGAAAGAAAAAACCCCAGCATTCTTAGACACAGAAAGATGAAACAGGTCGTTCTGATTTAAGCAAAATTTTAAAGATTCTATACAAACAAAAAAAATGCAAGTAAGATAAGAAAAGAAATGAGAGATAGGGAAAAATTTTTACCTAAAGTTCTAAAATCTAATTTGGCTCATACCTTAGCTCAACTCCCATTGTTGACTTGAAAGGTTGACACGGTAGATGTGTTCTAGACAAACACAGCCCTGAATGCCCTTTGCTCTGGGGTCTGCAGTTCATATCTGAAATATAATAATTGACTATCCTTTATGTAGGAAAATGAGTTCAGCTGATATTCCACACTTAGTATTGGTGAAGGAACTGCTCTCTTCTATCTACACTGTCCTACCTGGTCTCCCCCTATGACGGACTAGAGGCATGGGTGAGGTGTGCAATGCAGTCTGTGAACCAGCAGCGGTAGTACAGTATAATGAAAAGGGGGACTGAATCTGTCACTGTCTTTATGATTTTGAACAAGTCACATAAACTCTGTGGGCCTCAGCTTCTTCAAACCTTTCTTAGGGTAGCTAGGTAGTACAATATATAGAGTACAGATCTTGGGATCAGGAAGACTCCTCTTTTTGATTTCAAATCTGGCCTCAGATACTTAATAGCTGTGTGACCCTGGGCAAGTCACTTACCTGTCTCCCTCAGGTTCCTCATCTATAAAATGAGTTGGAGAAGGAAATGCCAAATCACTACTATATCTTTGACAAGAAAACTCCAAGTGAGATAACAAAGAGCTGGGCACAATTGAAAACAAAAATTAGGATAGCCTTTTAGGCCCCTTCACAATTTTAAATCTCCAGTGTGGGATGCAGAAATACTTGAATTCTGGAGTCAGAGGGCCTGGGTTCAAATTCTACCTCTGACCTCAGACATGTCATTTAATCTTACTCAGCCTGAGTTTCTTTACCTGTAAAAGAAGAAGACTAGAACAGATCACCACTAAAATCCTTTCAAGCTCTATCCTCTCAAAGCTATGACCACCACACCACCACCATTTGCCATGCTTGCTACCTGCGTTATCTCAGGACTGCGTCACTTGAGATCCCTTCTGGTTCTAAACCTAGCATCCTAAACTGGGCCCCTGCCTCCTTCATTAGCAATATGCTCTAAACAATGGAACTAACTGGCCTCAGCTATTGAGGTCAGGCCAAATGCCATAAAGAATCCAGGTAATTTTCTGGGAAAATGAATGCTGGACATCATTCTCATTGGTGGGTCCAGTGCCTTACATTATCAGGGTTAACTCCTAACCTTGCCCTGGTAAATCAAATCACTTTTCCAGCATCTGCTTCCAGGAGGTAAAGATCAGTGTATACGTTCAGGGGTTCTTAACTCTGGATTTGCAAATTTGTTTTCATAATTTGGTAACTATTTCAACAGAATCAGTTTCTTTTGTAATCCTATGAAATTTTATTTTACTCATTCTGCAAATCCTTTTCTGAGGTGATCCATAGACTTTGCCAGATACACACAAATAAAGATTAAAAACCTTATAGGAGAGAGAAATATTCCATTATTTGAAGTTTTTAGTGATGTTGGAACCAGCCTGTTCACTCTCAACTCAGGGAAGAACCTTGGGATGTTTGATTACTTTTCTGTAAACACTGAAAAGAGGACTGCTGAAGCTTCTGACTTCTAAGTAAAAACTGTCTGCAGCTACAGGCATGGCCCAGCTCCTACAGCTGCTTTGGGGCCTCCTGGGGCCTCAGGAAAGAAGTCATCCAGGAGAGAGTTATTTCAAAGGGGGCAGGAGGTACACTGTCAGAAGGAGGGGCGACAGTACCACCACCATGAATCAGATTTTTCCCTCAACTGGCTCGGACTGTTTCTTTGTTCTCCTCTAAGTCTCTGGTTCTCTCCACCCACCAACTCTTTGCTATTTATCATTTTGCCCAGGAGAAGTCCTGTAAAATTGCAAAGATGCTGCCTGCAGCCAGCTTTTTGGTGCCCAGTCATAATACAGTTCCTTTTGCCTTTTTCATTTCAGACCACACAGGAAAGAGCATGGTGAGCATTCCATTACCCTGGGTTACATGGCTTTCCTTGGGCTGCCTATCTTTGGAAGGATGTAACAAGAGGCAGCCTGGGGATTGCGGGAAATGCTCACCAGAGAACTAGGGCTGCAGGCAGGAAGGCATAAGTTCAAATACATACATCAAAGCATGGGAAGCTATGCAGTGTCAGAGGTAGAACACCAAATTTGGAATAAGACAGCCTTGAGTCTGAACACTGACTCAGTTACTTAATAGTTCTATGACCACTGAAATTTTCATGGTCTCAGTTTCTTCATGTAAGGAGATATTAATTATTAATTAACTAATTATTAAAATGGAGATATTAATAGCACCTCTCTCATAAGGTTGTTGTGAGTATCAAATAATATATGAAAATGTTGCTTATTCAAATACTGCTTATTTTCAAATCGAGAACATGTCACTTAACCCAAGGATTCTCTTTTTAATCATCATATTCCTTGGCTTTCACAGTAAACTTTCCCATGCCCCCTATTCAATGTGAAAGGAAACAAATTCTAGAATTTACCATGTAACACATTAGAAACAAAACTAAAAGATTCGTTAATTTTGATAGTGGTGCAGCTAGGTGGCCTAGTGGAGAAAATGGTAGGCCTGGAGACAGAAAGATCTGAATTAAAATCCAACCTCAGACACTAGCCATGTGACCCTGGACAAGTCACTTCACCCTGTCTGTCTTAGTTTCCTCATCTGTCAAATGAGCTAGAGAAGGAAATGGCAAACTACTGCAGTATCTTTGCCAAGAAAACCCCAAATGGAGTCAAATGGAGGGGTTGGATATGACTAAACAACAATTTCAATAATGTAACAGAGTTATTTACCAAATAATCACCATAACCACTTGACAACCTCCTCATACCCCTGGTAATCCCTGACTTAACCTTTTGGAGGTCCAGATGCCCAAAAGTACTATAAGTTATAAACACTGAACTCCCTGAAAGGAATTCTCCCAACATGAAATCAGCAGCTCCTTATGTAACTAATAGAGCACCAAACTTAGACCTGGGTTTTAGCCACACTGCAGTTAGCTTATTGACATGAGGACAAAAAAAAAAAAAAACAAAAACATTCCACCTCAGGTTCCAAACTGTAAAATTAGAGATAATAAAACATTAATGCCCTGTCCCCAAGAGTATTATAAGGCTCAAGGTAGATCATAGGTTTAGAATTAGAAAAGTACTGATAAGCCTTACAATCCAACCTTCTTATTTTTGCAAATAAGAAAACTGAGGCCCAGTTAATTAACTTAGAAGATTGTAAAGGTAAATAAGTGACATAACATGTCATTATGTCATGTCGTGCTATACTATGTTACATTTGGTTACATAACATGTATTGGGATGGGATGGGATGGGATGAGATGAAATGAGATGAGAATGGATGGCATGCTTTGTTACATTGTGGAGAGTCATGTTGTGTTATGGTATATTATACTATGTTACATTAGGTTAGGTTACATGGGAAGTTGGAATGGGATGGGATAGGATGGGATGAGATGGGAACAAATGGGATGTTTTGTTACATTGTGGAGAGTCATGTTATGTTATATTATACTATGTTACATTAGGTTAGGTTACATGTGAAGTTGGGATGGGATGGGATAGGATGGGATGAGATGGGAACAGATGGGATGTTTTGTTACATTGTGGAGAGTCATGTTATGTTATGTTATATTACACTATGTTACATTAGGTTAGGTTACATGTGAAGTTGGGATGGGATGGAATAGGATGGGATGAGATGGGAACAGATGGGATGTTTTGTTACATTGTGGAGAGTCATGTTATGTTATGTTATATTACACTATGTTACATTAGGTTAGCTTACATGTGAAGTTGGGATGGGATGGAATAGGATGGGATGAGATGGGAACGGATGGGATGTTTTGTTACACTGTGGAGAATCATGTTACGTTATATTACACTGTGTTACATTAGATTAGCTTACATGCAAAGTTGGGATGGGATGGAATAGGATGGGATGAGATGGGAACAGATGGGATGTTTTGTTACATTGTGGAGA
>CM053585.1:331049681-331132492 GCA_028646515.1 Pseudochirops corinnae | reverse complement strand
AGCACAATTTAAACTTAAGTTCTTTCTTTTCCCTTCCTTATCAAAGAGCTCAAAGGTCAGAAGTGAGACCTGGAAAAGGAAACTCAGAGGTGAATACAATCAGAAATTTTAAAGTCCAAGGGCGAGTATAGCATTAGATTATGCACTCACTAGGAACCGTGGAAATTAAGTTTAGTCTCATTTTTCAACTTTCACATGAGGCAGCAAGACATAATAGAGTTGAATTGGAACCACGAAGACTTGGGTTCAAGCTCTGCCCCTGACATTTACTGGCTACTGGCTGTGTGACCCTAGCCAAGTCCCTTAACCTCCCAGTGCTGTAACTAAATAAGACAATAACGGTCTCTCTTTTCTTCTTTTTCTCTGTGCATCACTTAAAACAACGAAGTGTCATATCTATGATTTACCAGCATTTATTTTATTTTAGGGCAGGATTTTACTGAACCCTCAGATTCTTAGTACCAAGACACAAAATTTCACAGACAAGCAAACAGAAGGCCAGAGAGGTTGAATAACTTTTCAAAGTTACACAGCAAATGGCTGGCCAGATCAGAATTAGAACCCAGGTACAGACTCTACTACTTAAAATTCTCATCAGAGCAAATACTTTGCATAGAAATTAACCAAAACTATTGGGCATCATTTCTTAGTGTCAGAGTTGTCATATTTTTTAATGTTTCATTAATTTCAAAATACTGGTTGCTTATTAAAGGGGGTTTTTCATTCATGTAATTGCCTATTGATTGTAATTGATTCATCAAGGTCAAGTTCATATATTAATTGCCTTAATGATTCAGTAGAAGTTCCTTCTGGGTAGGGATTATTTCATTCTTTGTACTGGTAGCACAGCATCTATTATAACCCTTAGCACACAGGAAGTATGTAATAAATGCTTGTTGAATGACTGGCTTATTTGCAATCCAGAAAACTTGGGTTCCAATCCTGGCTCCGCCACATAATACTAATGTGACCTTGGACAAGTCACTTCATTTCTACAATCCCTTCTGTATAATGCAGGGATTATAGACTCTGATCTCAAAGGTGCCTTCCATCTTCATTCTGATGAAAATGGTAGAGTAACTCACAGGATCTGATGTAGATACAAATATGAAAACAATAATACACAATCATAACAATGCAAATGGAAAGAACAACGATCACAAAATAATCAAAACTGAATGTTGAAAAATGATTAAGAACAAGTTTGGCCCCTAAAGCAGTGGTTCTCAACCTGTGGGTTATGTTCAATTTGTAACAATGAAATACATCCTGCATATCAGATATTTACATTACGATTCTAACAGTAGCAAAATTACAGTTATGAAGTAGCAACGAAAATAATTTTGTGGTTGGGGGTCACCACAACACGAGTAACTGTATTAAAGGGTCGCGGCATTAGGAAGGTTGAGAACCACTGCCCTAAAGAGAGATATGAGAAGAAATCTCCTTTGCAGAGATGGGGGTGGGGGGGCCCATGAGTATGTAGCAGTAGATGTAATAAAGATGTTCAACATATTAATCAATTTTGATAAATTGCTTTTTTCTTCCTCTCTGTAAAAATGTTAGAAGCACTTACTGGGGGGGGGGGGGGGGGAGAAGGTGGAGGAGAAGGATTCTGGGGGAAATCCAGGCTTTATCAAAACAAAAGATATCACTAAATAATGGTTCAGTGAAAACTGACTTTAAATAAATTGGTATTTAATTCTGAAGCTTATCTTATTCATTTTACAGATGAGAAAACCAAGGCACAAGAGTTAAAATAATCTAACCAAGGTCCAAGCATTAATAAGTATCAGCATCTGAATTTGAACCCAGGTTTCTATAACGCAGCTAGTGCACAGCTAGGTGGCACAATGGATAGAGAGCAGGGCCTGGAGTCAAGATGACTTGAGTTCAAATGTGATCTCAGACACGTACAAACTGTATGACCCTGGACAAGTCACTTAAATCCTGTTTTCCTCAGTTTCCTCATCTGTAAAATGAGCTGAAGAAAGAAATGGCAAACCACTCCAGCTAGTAAATGACTGAAAATAACTGCATAACAAAACTTTATGATGCCAAATCAAGTAATCATTAAACAACTGACAATACTTATTTTAAATGTGTTACCAGAGAAGGGCTTATCACAACTGCCAGGTGAAGAGTATTCAGAGAATAATTTTTATAAAAACAAAATAGTCCTTACTTATCTCAAACTAGACAATTGGGGGGGGGGGGGGAGGAAGAAAATTAGCATAGGAAAGTCAAAGAGTTTGATTTCAAAGTCCATCCTATCTCTTCTCACCACTCCCAACTGTCCTCCAAGAATGAGTCTAGTCAAGTCAGAAAGTTAGACCTTTATGTCATCCCGTTAATCACAGTAGCTGCTATGGTGTCAAGTAATACCAGAGAGTATGAATTATAAAGCATCCCAATTGTTTCTTTCATTTGTTCTCTAAATTAAACCAGCTACATGGGAGACTGGAGCCTGAGGCCCAGAAAGTCAAAGGCAGCTGCTTCTGATTCATTGGAGAATGATAAGAGATCCCTTAGGAGCTAGCCAAGCATGAGCAGTTAGGAAACCAAGGGAAAAAGTCACCCCCACACACACAAAAAAAAGGGAAAATTTGCATAATATTAACTGTACGTCATCCAATAAAGAGACAAAGCAAAGCCCAGGAAACGTCTTCCATTACATGAAAGGTGATGAAAGACCAAGTGCGTACCAGGAAAGCAGCTGACCAAGTCAACATCATTCATTTGGGAAAAGGAGAGATGTGTATCCCTTTTCTTCATGGGAATATATGTACAATATGGGGAACATAGGGCTGAATTATAAAGACAGGACGAAGTCATCTCTGTCTCTCTCCCTCCCTCCCTCTCTCCCTTCCTCCCTCTCCATTTCTGTCTCTGTCTCCCACCCTCCCTCCAGCTCTCCTGTCTATTCCTGATCTGTCTCTATCTCTCTCCCTCCTACTCCTCCCCTGCATCTGTCTGTGTCTGTGTCTGTGTCTGTCTCTATTCCTGCCTCCCTCTCCATCTTTGCCTTTGTGTCTGTCTCTCTGTCTCCCACTGTTTCCATCTCTCTCTGTCTCTGTCTGTCTGTCTGTCTGTCGGTCTCTCCGTCTCTCCCTCAAATAGGAGTGGAAGTTCAGAGCTGGAAGGCATCTTAGAGGTCATCCAGTCGAACCTTTTTATTATTCAAGAAGAACATAAGAGATAGGTTCAGAGCCAGGATTCAAACTCAGATCTTCTTTGAAAAGAAGAAAAACAACATTGTCGATGGACTGATAGTTGGTTCTAAAGCCTCAACTTTATTTCAAAGACTGATTTTCAGATTAATCCAGGTGAGACAGTGTGGTGAGATAGGAGACCTGGCTTGAAGACCTGGATTCCAATTCTGCTTCTGACATATCCTGGTTGTGCAATCTCAGGTAGCTCAGTGGTCTAGATATAAGACAATTCATCGCAGAGAAACTGCTGACCTGCATTGGAGTTTCCTCACTTGGCATTTCCTTATCTATGGGTGTGCTAGTAAATGTTTAACAATGGAAAAAATGTTAGACATGCTTTAAATTTAATCGGCATTTAAATATTTTCCCTATCACTTTCAGAAGTCTGGGCAATCAACAAAACAATAAATCAAGCTGTGATTGGTAGGGTTGGCCAATTCCTGAAGTGTAAATGATCACACAGAAAATTTAACAGTCGGCTCTAATTCAGTGGGCTCCAGCACACTCCTACTGATCAGCGAGATCTAAGGCCAGGTCCTCCAGTACAGATGGGGCAAAGAGCTAAAGGAAAAGAAACTGACTCAGTAGTGAAGTGCCCAGGATGGGGCTAACCAGGCAATGGGATACCATAGTCTTTGAGGGTTCCTAGACCACAGGGTACGTTTCGGGGGAGGGAGGGGTTTACTCTGTCCACTGTACATTGCCAAAAGTAGTCAAGTTTGAATGATCCAAACATCCTCCTTGGTTTCAGGATGTTCTTCTATTTTTCATTTATCACCCACCTCTAGGTAGATGTTTGATTGTGACCGAAAATAATGAACAAACCAATTCAGATAAAATATGGATCTCTACATTCTACCAAATACCTAATACACTGCAGCACAGTGTTTGTTTCAGACGGTTGGAGGGCGGTGTGGGGCGGGCAGAGAAGGGAACAATGGTAAATGTTGGCTGGCATTGTATTCTTATGTTATGCTATGACCAAAATGGGGGGGCAGGCAGAGATAGTTCTGCAGAAAATGACATCCTATTTCTTCTGAAGGGTCTGTGCAATGGGGAATGAGAATATGGAAGAGACATTCAAAACTGAAATAGAGAAATACTCAGGCCCTTTGGGAAGTCATTTAGGGTGATGCAAAGATTTTCAAAGTAACCATATTTTATGAAAAAGTTGGATTACATCTTCGCTAGCCCCCTCAATTCAATAAAACAAACACATTTTTAGCAACTTAATTGGGCAGGACCAGACTTTGCTCTTGCCATATGGTTGTTTTCCTTCTTCTCTATGGCATTTAGTATACTGTTAGCACAAAGATTTCAAAATCTTGGAAGGGTCCAACCAGTTTTAAGCCATTATAAGTCAGCATTACTGAAAACTCTGTGCTATTTTGGCCAAATTGGCCTACTAGTGGATTACACTCCCCCCTTATCCCCTGCCCCCCTCTCCAGCCTTCTGCCTCCTCTGCAGATGGTCCTCTACATCCAGGATTCCACACTGCTTAATAAATGCTACCTGACTGACTGACTAAATGTCCTCTCTCACCAAACATCAGCTCAGGTTCCCCCTTCCTGATATAAAGTTTTCCCTCATCCTGACTATGACTTCTTTCTATCTGTTCCTTCTCAGATATTTCTAAATTACTTTGTTGAGACTTTTCCTTTGTCCTCATCACCTTTTACCTTTTGCAAATGCCCTCTATTAGGTTATAAAATCCCTTCCACATCTCAAAGGTTAGGTGTGTGGCACCCCAGCCATCTGGAAAATCAGATATAAATTTTGGGCCCTCCCTTTATACCAGAGAAGTTGACATTTTTTTTAATTTTTTATTTTATGGGATGTTTGCAGTACTTTATTGTAAAATTTAGGTTAAGTATTTTTTCATAGGCTCTGTGTTGTCTGCTGGCCTTCAACATGTTACCCACAGCTTCTGCCAAACTCCCCCCAAAATTCCCAAATTTCTCATGCCAACCTATGATATAAGGAAACCATAATGGAGAAAGTCGCGGATGTGGAAGGGATAACTGTAAGTCATTGTTTACACTCCACCACTGAAGGTCATCATTTTCTTGGTCATGTAGAACTTTAGCACTGCTTGTGTCACTAAGAAATGATGTAACTTGCTCAGGGTCACAGCTACTTTGTGTCAGAGGCTACACTTGAACCCAGATCTTCCTGGCTCCTTTTATATTTGGTTCTATTCTTTGGGATTTAGATTAAATTTAAAATCCAGGTAGGATTTTAAGGTCTTCACAACTTGGTCCCTTCCTGCCTTTCCAGTCTTCTTATGCTTTACTCCATCCCTATACTCTATTATCCAGCAACACTGACCATCTTTCTATTCCTTGAACAAGACATTCCATTTCCTAACTGTCTTTTCATTGGTTATCCCCATACCTGGAATGTTCTCCCTTCTCACCTCTTAATCCTGCCTTCCCTAGATTCCTTCAAGACTCAGCTCAATAGGGTACTCTCAGAAAAACCTGGAAAGACTCACATGAACTGATGCTAAGTGAAATGAACAGAACAAGAAGAACACTATACACGGCAAAGCAATATTGTAGGATGATCAACTACAATGACTTAGCTATTCTCAGCACTATGATGATCCAAGACAACTCTGAAGGACTTATGACGAAAAATGCTATCCATCCCCAGAGAAAGAACTAATGGAATCTGAACACAGATCAAAGCAATTTTTTTACTTATTTTTTTTGGGGGGGGAGGGTCTATGTTTTCTTTCACAATATGACTAACATCAAAATGTTTTGCATGACTACACATATATAACCTATATCAAACTGCTTGCCTTCTCAATGGGGAGAGGGTAAGGAGGGAGAAATTTTGGAATTAATTTTTTTTAATGTCAAAAACTGTAGTTACATGTAACTGGGGGAAAATAAAATACTAAATTTAAAAAAAGACCAGCTCAAACTGTACCTTCTGTAGGAGGCTTCTTTCTATCCCCTCAATAGTACTACTTTACCAATTTACCTTCTTATGTACAGAGTTTTTAATATTTTCTCAACTCTATTAGAATGAGAGATTCTCGAGAACAAGGACTCCTGGCTGTTCTAGCAACAAAACATTCCATCTCTTGGCTCCCCGCATTCTCTCTGGTTTTCCCCCAAGCCTGGAATGTTCTCCCTCCTCTGATCCAGCTACTGACCTCTCTAGCATCCTTTAAGTTGAAACTAAAATCTCACCTTCTAAAAAGAAGCTGTAACTACTTCTTAATTCTAGTGCTTTCCTTCTGTTAATAATTTCCTATTTGTCCTGTATATAGCTTGCTTTGTAAACATTTGTTTACATGTTGTCTTCCTCATCAGAATGTAAGCTCCTTGAGGACAGGGACTGTCTTTTGCCTCTTTTTGTATCCCCAGCACTTAGCACTAGTTCTTAATAGGCACTTAATCAATCTTTATTGGTTGACTGATGATTTTTGCCTTTCTCTGTAATCCCCAGAGCTCACTACAGTGCCAGATGCATAGTAAGCACTTGTTTGTTGAAGAGTCTAAATTTTCCTTTTGATAACTATATTAACTTTATTTCAGAAAATAAATTTCCCTCTCTACATAAGCAACCTAAGGCTACTCTACACACAGACATACACACACCACCACCACTACCACCACCAAGGTATTTGCCTTGAAATGTTTTCAGGAGATCTTTTGTTCAAATTTTCTTCTAACCCTTTTCCAGGGAATAAAAAGCTCTTTCCTAATATATGTATAGGAGAATTTCTTTTGTTTTTTCCAGTAATAATAATTCACATAGGGTAACAAAGTGGTTTACATATCACATCTCATTTGTGTCTTACAAGAAACCTATAATAAGTAGGGAAGACAGTACTATGCCTAGTTTATAGCTGAGACAATTGAGTTTCACAAAGGCTCAAAAGACTTTTCCAAGATCAAACAGCAAGCACTTTTGACACCAAGGGCAATCATCTTCAAGAGATTTCTGATAAAAAAAAAAAAAAAAAACTTTGTTTTTTCTCCCTGAAATCTTTCAGAAACATCGTCTCAAGGAGTTAAGAGTAAATGGAGTCACTAGCTTTGTGACCTTGGGCGAATCCCTTAAATTTCCCTGCACCTTAGTTTCCTCATCTGTTAATTGGAGAGAAGAATGGTCAAATGACCTGCTTCATGGGATTGTTACAAGGATCCCACAACACACTGTATAAGGCACCTGGAGGCTCTAAGACTAGAAATGTCATATAAGGTGCCAACTGGCACATGGCTAAGATTGAGGGTCCTCTAAGGGAGTTCCCCAAACTGCTAAAAGCAGAGGTACAGTCACTGACCCTATCTCTACAAGCATCATCTATAATATCTTTAACTAAGTTTTAATCATCATGATTTAAATTGAGTGCCTTCCAATCTAGGATAGATTGATAGATAAACATAGATAGATAGATAGATAGATAGATAGATAGATAGATAGATAGATAGATACACAGATACACAGACAGAGTCAGACAGATTTGTGTGTAGAAACAGATGTGTGTGTGTGTGTGTGTGTGAGAGAGAGAAAGAGACAGAGAGAGACAAAGAGAGGAGAGACAGAGAGAGACAGAGACAGAGAGAGAGACAGAGAGACAGAGAGAGAGAGAGGAGAGAGACAGAGAGAAAGAGAGAGACAGAGAGACAGAGAGAGACAGAGAGAGAGGGTGAACACTATTTTAAGTGGCATATCTATATGGAGATGGATTATCTCCAGCATATATAGTGAGTGGTATATGTATTTATGTAGCACACATACTATAAAAAGTCACTATATATATCATATATATATTTATACCCAATTCCCTGCTACTATGTGGTTACATATTTTTGTTGTTCAGTTGTTTGTCGTGTTGAACTCTTTGTGACCCCATTTAAGGTTCTCTTGGCAAATATGGGAGTGGTTTGCCATTTCCTTCTCCAGCTGATTTTACACATGAAGACATTGAGGCAAACAGGGTGAAGTGACTTGCCCAGGGTCACACAGCTAGTAAGTACCTAAGGCTGGATTTGAACTCAGAAGATGAGCTTCCAGACTCCAGACTACTGTGCCACCTAGCTGCCCTATGTTACACACACATGTACACACATATGCACATGTGCACACATGCATGCACACACACATGCACATGGTACATGTTCATAATATACACATATGAATATAATACAGGCACACATATACATACATATTCACATTCATATAGAGAGCATGCCTTAAAAGTCTTAATGCTATATGGCTAAAAAGCTTTAAACTGCATTAAGACTTTTGGGATATCCTATGTATACTCTTTCCCTACACATTCCATATACTACACACACATATGCACACATATATGCATACATTGCATATAAACACATATTTTATATACATATATATGTATACACATACATATGTAAGCAATGTCTAATATTTAATAATATTTCACATTTACCCAACTTCTAAGGAGAGGCAATATAGTTTTATGGAAAGAAAGTATCAAAATGTAAACAACCTTAGCTTAAAAGTCCAGCTTCTATTACAGACTGAGCAAATCACTGAACTTTTCAATAACTCTCAGCAATTCTCTATCATAAGACCATAAATTGCAGAGCAGGTGCCTACCTGCACTAGTAAATGGAGTTTCCTCACCTGGGACTTCCCTGGGCCAATGAAATCACCAAAATCCCAATCTGGAAACTATTAAGAGACTTTCTTTGAAATATATCATAAAAAAAATATTTTTTAAGTCACAAGATAAACATACTCTATCAATAAATAATTTAAAACACAGAAAGAAAAAATACCCAACTCAAAATATTTACATTTTCTCAAGAAATATTGTAGCAGTTGTTCCAAGTTCCATTATTAATAGTGTAATTATCTGACACATCACTGGGAAGTCTAGAGACAGTGGGTATATTGGGTAGAAGGGTGTGACCAGAGTCTCTAATTCATCGTTCAGTCATTTTTCAGTTGTGTCTGACCCTGGATTGCCCCATTTGGGTGGGGTTTTTTTGTTTGTTTTGGCAAAGACAATGGAATGGTTTGACATTTCCTTCTCCACCTCTTTTTACGGATGGAGAAACTGAGGCAAATGGGGTGAAATGACTTGCCCAGAGTCACACAGCTAGTAAGTATCTGAGGTCAGATTTTGAACTAAGGAAGCCCAGTCTTCTGACTCCCCCAGGGGTGGGTAACCTTCGGCCTGGAGGCCAAGCTGACTGAATTCAAACTCCACGGAACAAAATGAGGGCTAATCCTTGTCCCCCCTCTTCTCCCTCCCATCTCCTGCCTCTTCCCTCCAGTCTCCTCTTACCTGTTTTCTCCCTCCTCCCTCCTTTCTCCTCCTTCCAGACACCAGTGTCATCCCGGCAACTGCCTCAACCCCTATAGCCACCGTTTAGCACTTGTCTCCCGGACACTGACTGGTGGAGATCTGCCTTAGCCGATGGAGTTCCCCACAGTGATCAAAGAACAGATCTAGTTCTGGGGAAACAATAAGACTTAGAATGGGAATACCATGGAAGAAACTTGGGAATCAGAGCGCCTGGGCTCACTTGCTGGGTTCCAACCCTGGACTTCTTGCTCAGGACTCTCTGACCTTTACCAATCACCTGTCTTCTCTGGAAGCCTAGTTTTCTCTTTTGTAAAATAAAGAGATTAAATTAAGATGATCTCAGTAGCCCCCAGTCAGCACCAAATTAAGCAACGATTTTAAGCTCCTCCCATAAGAATTTCACCTTATGTACTGAATGTATCAAAACATATATGGATATCAATCAGACTGAAATCAGTCAGAATGAAATCAATCAAAAATGTGCCAGCCCTGGGAATACAAAGAAAGGTTAAAAAATCTGCCCTCAAGAAGCTTCTATTTTATTTGCTAATATGCAAATAAGTAATAATAATATAGTGCTTCGAACTTTACACCTCCCAACAACCTTGAGAAATATATGCTTTAATTATGCTCCCTTTACAGATGAGGAAACCGAGGCAGACAAGACTTGCCCAAAGTCAAAAAGCTATTACATGCCTGAGCCTGTATCTGAACTCAGGTCATTCTGACTCCAAATCCAACATACATGAAAGCCTAGAGGTAGTTCAAAGTATACCAGTATAAGCCAAAAAAGTATTGTGTTCTTTGTTTTATAAAGCATTTGGGGGGAAGGGATAAGCAGGGATTGTGATTGCTTGAATGAGCTTTCTATCATACCACTATGGCTCTGTGACCTTTATGGACAAGTCACTGAAGCTGCCTGCCTCAGTTTCCTCATCTGTAATATGGAGGTCCTTATAATACCTACCTCCCAAGGTTCTAGTCTGGAGCCTAATGTATAGAAAGGACTGGGCAAATATTAAAGAACCATGGAAGTTACAAGGACTGGACTTGTGATTTCATCCACCCATTTGGGCAGCGGTTCTCAACCTGTGAGTTATGTTCAATTTGTAACAATGAAAATGCATCCTGCATATCAGATATTTACATTACAATTCATAACAGTAGCAAAATTACAGTTATGAAGTAGCAACGAAAATAATTTTATGGTTGGGGGTCACCACAACATGAGGAACTGTATTAAAGGGTCGCGGCATTAGGAAGGTTGAGAACCACTGCATTAGACCCTTCATTGACCACAGAAATAAAAGACTTTGTAAATCAAGGTAGTTAGCCCCATGGATATCTTTAGCAATATGGTGAAGCTCAGAATAATGTTTTTTAAAAAGGCTTCGAAAATGCTAAATTAGTAAAAATAAAGATGTAAAAATTCTTTCCATGTCTCAATTCACCTTGAAATCTATCAGACCTCAAGTAAAGAATACCTGATTTAAACTAACAATTTAAATCTACGGGCAAAATTAGCAAAGACAAGACTGTGTTTGTGGGACCAACTAAACGCAAACCCTCAGTGCCTGAAGCTTGCAACTGAATGGTGTTGGCCACTTATGCAATATTGCAGAGGGACATTATTTAAAAAAAAAAACAAAAACACCCTTCTGGGCTTGAAGAACTTGCCACTGAATAGGAGAAGACAATTCTTCCTCTCCCCCTCTTTGTCCTTTGGAGATATTCACTTTATCTCATGCTAATTTGCACAGTGTTCCCTCTCTCAGTGGCAGGAATGTGCAATTACTAGAAGGAATCCAAAAGGAAACTTTGAAGGTCACTTACTCTCTGGCGATGAATGCATCCATTCACCAAGGGCACTCCTTGGATTGGGCCACAAGCTCTTTACTACACCACTCAATTCCCCGAAGAGACCACAAGCTTTTAACTTGTTCCTACAGGTCACATTTCTAAAATATTTAGCTGTCACCAGTGTCCCCAGCGAGCAGCATCCCGAGGCATTAACACCATACAGCTTTTCAGGGTAGACTGACCTCCTTCCACTTCCTAATGGAATCATTCCATTTAATCTTCCACCCATAAAGGAGATTATAGGGCTCACATTAATTCCACAAATCAAGGATATAATCTGTCTGTCAGTAAGTTAGTCAACTAACATTTGCTAGAGATTTTTTTTTAAATGGAAAAAAGAAGTGACTGGAGTAAAGAACTTAGTTTAAGATGCTGAATTTGCATGACCTTGGGCAAGTCACTTGCCTTCCTTGGGCATCAAGTTCTTCACCTGCAAAATGAGGAAGAGGGGTAGACTAGGGACCCTCTGAAGGTCTCTTTCAGCTCTAAAGTTAGGTCCTGAGGATGTGGGGCTGTTGTTCATCACCTTGTCAGTTTTGGAAATAAAGTATGGTACGGTGGAAAAGGGGGAAGCTAGGTGGTGAAGTGAAGAGAATGCAGGGATAGGGGTGAGGAAGACTCATTTTCCTTAGTTCAAATCTAGCCTTGGATATTTATTAGCTGTGTGGACCCTGGGCAAGTTACTTCACCCTGTTTGCCTCAGTTTCCCCACCTGTAAAATGAAATGGAGAAGAAAATGGCAAACCATTCCAGTACCTTTGTCAGGAAGAACCCCAAATGGAGGCATGAATAGTAAGCCATGACTGAATGACAACAAAAATGGAGCTGGGGGGGAGGGGGAACAGCAGATTGCCTCTGGAGGTCTCTGTATCTCTGATCTCAAGCTGCTTCCAATGGCTTTGTTTAAATAAGCACATTTTAACCATTTTACCTTTACCAGAAGCATCATGATCTACCAGTCTGTGCATGATGTTATTCCCATTCATATGAAGTTCTTCTACTCTAGGAAGGAATTTCTCTGACTCACCCTCCCCATCCAGTTGAAGAATAAGCCTATTTTAAAACCTCTTTGGTGTAAGCAGCTCTTCGAGGCCTAGTTCTTCTCCTAACATTTACATTTCAATAATACTTCCCAAAGATGACCCAGAGGTAGACTGTTTAATACTTTACCTTTAAGGAAAGAGAACAATAAAAGTTAGCTTCCTACATCTCTATTTTTTTTTAAAGTGCAACGCAAGATGATTCTATTGTCTGTGGACTACTCCCCACAGAAGTATCCTTTTCTCTTTAGATAATACAGAATGTTAGTCTAGACTGCCTCTAGAATCCAGATAGATTAATGGCTGGACTCAGTAATGTACCTAGACCCAGAACTGGCAGATTTTGAAGACACCAAAACGGTTTAAAGGTAAATCTCTTTCCAAGTGTAACTTAAGCAGGAGCAATTGTTGTTTTTGTAGATTTCACGGACAATTGCAGCTCTCACTTTTAAAACGATTTTTTTTTTGAAAGCAGGAAAAAAAAACATCTCTTTGCTTCCATCTTTCTCTCCCCTCAATTCAGAAACTGTAACCCCAGGGGGTAAAAAAAGGAGCAATTAGAGAATATACAGCTAATATATCAATTCTTTCACTTTGTGGTGAAAGAGTAAGAGTGCAAGTGGTTCTAATAAACTATCTTTAGATTAGCTAACCAGAAAGAAGACCCATTCAAAATAACGGCTCCGACGACTCCCTTTTAAACACCTACCAAGTTTAAAAAAAAAAAAGTCAACCCAGCATTAGAGCTCAACAGTGATTCTGCAGACGAAACCAGCACACATTTGCTAATGTCCTACCTACTATGTGTCAGACATAGTGCCAGGTGCTGGGGATACAGATACTCAACGTTACCTAAAATTAACAATCCAATAGTCTTCTTGGACTGCAGAGAGACGGCGCAGCAATATAGCAAAGCTGGTAGCGGCTTTGCCTTGGCACCAGGAGGAAGGCTCAGGTTCAAGCCCCAGTCCCGATACGAATTAGCTCCGTGGCCATGAGCAAATCACTTAATCTCTCTCTAAGGCTAAAAATTACACACTGACCTAGATAGGTGGAGACAGTTTCCTAACTGATACAATCACAACTCCGACAAAAATAAATAGCATTTCTTAGTTAATCTCAGGAACTCTGATTACAGCTTTAAGGAACACTTTCCTAGGCTTCCTCCTCCTCCTCCTCCTCCTTCCCCCATCCCCCTCCGCCCGTTGTGGTAAGGTGGGGTGGGAATTCTTGAGCTAGTAAAAAAGTAATGCCTGGTCTGCCAGGGCAACGACACACGCTACACACACCTCACACATACCACACACACAATCCTACATACCACAAAAACACACATACCATAGTCACAGGCACCACACATACATACCACACACACATCTTAGATACCACACACACACCATAATCATAGGCAATGCCACACACACACACACACACACACACACACACACACACACACACCCTCTCTAGGAAACTTCTCTAGGAGTAATCAACTGTTTCCAGAGCTGTGTGGTGGTGCTGTGTAGCCAAAAGCCAACCCATTTCCAAAGTCAGAAACAGAATTTGGGGCGCTGCATTTACTCTGCTTTGCAGGCAGACTGTTTTCGGAAGCCTCTGTCCTGCTTGGACTTTGGGAGTGTGCAAAGAAAGGTGTGTGAGTGCATGCGAGGTGTGTGTGTGTGTCTGTGTGTGTGCGTGCGCGAGCGTGCATGTTTGTTTGGAGTTCGGGGATTTCATTTCATAACCGGCAGGGATCCATGTGGAGATTTCCCCTTAGAAAATCAAGGTCTTCCCTGGCTAACTTTTAACGCCCCTTTGGAACGACCGGAGACCCGAGCTGCGCTATTTCAGAAAAAGATCCCTTCTGACAACCAGTCTCCCGTTCTTTTCCAAACTTAAGAAAAAGGACTTGGCTCTCCAATCAATCAATCGATCGATCGATCGGTCAACAAGCACTCACTCATTACGCACCTCCTACATGCCAGGCCCCGAGCAAATTGCTGGAGAAGCGAGTACAAAGGATGCCACAATCTCAGCTCTCCCGGAGCTTCGATTCTCAGTGAAATGTGCACATTCCAAGTCCCCTCGCCTTCAGCTTCCTGAACTGGGCACCTCCATCCTTGTCTTTCCCAGCTTCAGCACCCTCCCCGGGTGGTGCAAGGGAGGAGGGCTTCCCAGTCCCTGCCCAAGCTGAGTGGGTGCGCAGATCCTCCCCATCCCCGGGCACACACACCAGCCTCTCCCGGAGCCCGGTCCCCAGCCCCGGGGGCACGAGGCGCGGGGCGCGTCCTCTACTTACTTGTGTCTTCTTCATAAGGAACGACAGCGCTGCAATCCAGCCCAGGCAGCGGCGGGGAAACTCCGTTTAGCTGTTGTGTGGCTCCAGCATATTGCTCGGGGAGCGGCGGAGGCGGCGGCAGCTGCAGCGGGGGTAGCGGCGGCTGCAGCGGGGGCAGCGGCGGCTGCGGAGAAGCGCAGGGGGCAGCGGCGGCGGCGGCGGCGGCAGCAGCAGATTGTGCACGCATTGGGCAGCCCCGAGCGCTGCGCCCTCCGCTCCGGCCAGGTCCGCCGCCCGCCCCGCCCGCGGCGCTCCTCGCTGGCTCCCTGGCTTGATCGTTAGCTCGCTCCCGGCCAGTCGCCGCGCGAGGCAGTAAGTGAAGCCGGAGCCGGCGCCGGGCCAGCGCTTTTATAGCTCCAGTCCGCCTGCTCCTCCAGCAGCGGCGGCGGGAGCTGCAGGACGAGCTGACGGGCGGGCAGGCGAGCAGGACACGCCTTCTTCCCTCTGGGAGCTTTGAAAAGGCGAGCGCAGTGGCAGCGAGAGGAGAAGGCTGGGTGGGAGGGGAGGGTGGATCGGTGGGGGAGGCCCTCAGGATGGGGGGGGGGGAGAAGGAGTAGGAAGCGGGGAGGGAGGGCCGTAGGAACTCCAGTCGGTGAGAGAGAAGTTGGACAAATTAGGCCAAGCTCATCCCACTGCTAGCTAAGGTAACTCGATCCCATCTTCCTTGGGCACGCACCGGCAAGGAGGCTCCCCGCGAACAGGAGAAGCAAAGGGGACCCAGAGCTGGCGCCCGCTGCTACTGCTGCTGGGGCTGCCCCCAGGACTGCTGCTGAGCCAACAAGGAGCAGGGCAAAGTGAGCTGCCGCATGCCCTCGGCCCTCCGTGCCCTCTGTGCCCTCCCGCGGGCTTCCGGAGGCTCCGAGACTCACCTGTCACCTCTTGGGGACAGAAAAGATTGCGAGGAACACCGTTCTCCGCTGCTCACAGTTCGCCCACTCCTGGAACCTGCTCTTTTCTCAGGGGAGGGCTAAAGGATTGCCATCCCTGCATCGAAAAGGAGCAGAAGATGCCCTCGGCCCTTTACTAATAATAAGCTTTAAAAAGTAAAAGTTAAGCGGGCCCGGAGGACCGCCAGAAATAAATTGTAAATACTTAGAGTTAAACAGACTTCCCAAGTCTCACTAACTTGTCCCTCTTCTAGACTGCTGTAACTGGGACCTAGATATTGTCAGGATACGTATTAGAATTTAGGTTGTTTTTTGTTTTGTTTTGGGTTGGGTTTTTTGTTTTTGTTTTTGTCTTTGTTTTTGGTTTTTTTAGCGTTTTAAAGAATATGGAGGAAGTGCTATATGAAAATTCTCTTACAGAATATAACCTACCTCAACTTTGGAGGTGGGGGAAGCCATAGCTTTCATAGAATTTAAAATTATAAAATAGAAAAAAAAAATAACCCACCTACTTTAGATATACTTGTATGGATGAGAACAGGGCTCCTCCCAAATACCTTAAGTCAATAGGTCAGTCAACAGGCATTTGATGTTTAGCCAAGGATACGAAAAAACGTCCCTGAACCACACTGAGTTCACAGTCGGGGGAGTCAATGAGGGAGACGACCTACAAACAATTATCTACATAAAAGATAAATACGGGATGGATTGGAGGTGTTCCCAGAGGGAAGACTGTGACATTGAGGGCTACCCGAAAAGGCTTATTGAAGAAGGGGAAATTTTAGCAGACTTAAAGGGAGCCAGGAGGTGGAGGTGGAGGGAAAAGGCAGAGCACCCCAGGACTGGGACAGCCAGTGAAAAGTCAGGAAATGCGAATGGCTTGTGAGAGGAACGGCAAAAAGGCCATTTGCAATGGACCTAGAGTACAAAAAGGGGTTAGAAAAGGTAAGAGTAGACTGGAAAAGTAGGAGAGGGTCAACAATAGAGTTTTCAAACACAGTATTTTATATCAGTTCCTGGCTCACAAGTTCATCTCTTAGAATATCTGACTTCCTTCAAAGCTCAGCTCAAAAAAACGCCTTTGCTGGCCGCCAAAGCTGTCCTGTATGTATCACAGGTACCAATTTATTTAAATGTTTCCTATTAGAATGTTAGCTCCCTGAGGGAAGGGACCACGTTTCTGTGTTTCCCCAACACTTGGAACAATGCATTACACATTGTATGACCTCGAGCAATGTTTGTTAGCTTAATAACTAATCTGTGATCAATTGATCGGCCTGAGGTTTCTGTTTGCAATCTTTGGAGCGTGAAAAAAAAAGTGCGCATCTTAGATCATGCAGGAGGTATTAACTTCGGGGAATCCGGAAGTCTCCTGAAGAAAGTGACCACGGAAGCTGAGCCCAGGAGTTCTTAATCCGGGTTTCCTGACTGTGTGTGTGTGTGTGTGTGTGTGTGTGTGTATGTGTGTGTAGAGAATTTTTGCGTTATAATTGGTTTCCTTTATAACATTATGTATTTTATTTTAGACATTTAAAAACATAGCTGTGATAATAGGTCCTTAGATTTCACCAGGCTGAAAAAAAGGTTCCTTGATATTTAATTAATGTGCACTTATTAAGTACCTACTAAATGCCAGACATTGTGCTAAGTGCAAAAAGAAGTTTTTTTGATAACTCGCTGCCCTCATTTTCCCAAGGGATTAAATGAAACCCCTAGAGGTTAAGTGACTTGCCCAAGGTCGCCCAGATGGTGATTGCTTGATTTGAGATTGAACCCGTCCCCGGATTTCCAACCTGACTCTCACTTTGCTGTGATATGCTGCTGCTTCTATCCCTTCATACATGGACAATTTAGAAAAATCTGGTTAATGTGGTTTATTTTTTGTTTACTCAGGATGAATTTAGGGAACACCTGCTAGGACCAGACAAGAAGAAACCAAGGAAATCTCAAAGGCCCCGTAAAGAGGTTAAAGGAGGAATTGAATTCTCAGCTCTGCTATTATGGGTTCTTCATCCAATTATTTCTCTACGCCTTTGTTGCCCCAGCTGGAAGGATGCCTCCCACTCTGCAGTTACGAAAATTAATGTTTGCAAAAAGAATTCTTCCCAGGAAAAAGTGAAGAGTATTAAATGATTACTCTGACTTTTAGTTTAAATGGTATATATAGTCAGGCAATTTAAAAATAGATCAGAAGGCAGACGGAGATAAGCCTGATTATTGAATTCAAATAGACATCTTTCTGTCTCTGTCTCTGTCCCTGTCTCTCAGTGTGTATCTGATTCTCTCTCATTGTGTACATGTGTCTATCTCTGCCTCTCTGTGTCTTCTCTGTGTGTTTCTGTCTCGTTCTCTCTGTATATCTCTGTCTTTCTTTGCCTCTCAACATGTTTGTCTGTCTCTGCCTCTCTTCCTCCCTCCCTCCTCCCTCTCTCTCTTTGCCTCTCTGTCTCTGTCTCCGTCTCTCTCCATCCCTGTCTATCTCCCCTGCCTCTTTCCCTACGTCCCTCCAAATCTCTATTTTTATTGACATTATGGATTTTGTAGACATTCAGGAATATGTACTTAAACCCATTTAAAAATTGGAGGAAGAGGTGCCACTGGGCGTTGTGAATTGAGAAGTAGGATGATAAAGTGAATGGGGCACTGGACCTTTAATTAGGAAGCCTTGGATTCCAGGCACCTCACCTCAGACCTTTACCAGCTGTGAGACCCAGGATACACTTCTTAATTTTTCCTCCCCCCAGGCAACTCCCTAAGGTTTATCTTCTAAAATCTGAGAGCAGAGGGAATTCCCCAGAACGAGAAGGTTTTTGTGTGCAATTTGGGTGACACTAGCCAGATAATCACAACCTTAATGCAATCATTCTTCCCAGATACCATATGCTTAAAGTTTACATTGCTAGAGTACTCCTATTTGCTTCTTTTCGAAAAAGTGCCGTGTCTGAATCCATCACCATGGTCATTAGAAAATGGAAAGACATTCAAAAAAGGTGGTTATTTTTCTGAGCCCTCCAATCTTCTCTCTCCCTCTCCCTCTCCCTCTCCCTCTCCCTCTCCCTCTCACTTTCCTTCTCCCTCCCTCTCGCTCTCCCTGTCCCTTGCCCTTTTTCTTCCTCTCTCCTTCCCTCTCTCTCTCCCCTCTTCTTCCTGTCTGTCTCTGTCTTCCTCTTTCTCCTTCCCTCTCTCTCTGTCTGTCTTTCCTCCTCCCCCTTTTTCTTCTTCTTCTTGTTCTTCTTGCTCTTGTTGTTGTTGTTGTTGTTGATGATCTTCTTCTTCTTCTTCTTCTTCTTCTTCTTCTTCTGCTTCTGCTTCTGCTTCTGCTGCTGCTTCTTCTTCTTCTTCTTCTTCTCTCCCTCCCCCCCATTTCTCCCTCTCTTCCCTTCCCCCTCGCCACTCTGCCCTGTTCATAAAAGACATTAGTGACCCTCCATTGCCTTGAGGGTCAAATATAAACTCATTTTTGATATTTAAAACTCTTCCCAATCCTACAAAGTCTTTTATCTTACCCTCCAAATATTTGCACAGGCTGTATCTAATATCTGGAGTGCCTTCCCTGCTCACTTCTTCAAATCCCAGGCTCCCTTCAAGGTTTTCCTCACCTGTCATCTCCTTTAAGAGGCCTTTTCTGATTTTCCAGTTGTTAACAACCCCCTTCTAGTCACTGTGCATTTATTTTGTATATAACCTATCCTGTATTTACCTCTCTGTCAACATATTGCCTTCCTCCCCAAAAGGTAAGGTTGTTGTTGTTCAGTTATGTCTGATTCTTTGTGACCCCATTTGGAATTTTCCTGGCAGACACTGGAGTGGTTCGCCATTTCCTTCTCTAGTTTGTTGTACAGATGAGGAAACTGAGGCAAACAGGGCTAAGTGACTTGCCCAGGGTCATCCAGCTAGTAAGTGAGGCTGGATTTGAACACAGGTCTTCCTGACTTCAAGCCTAGCCCTTTATCCACTGCTCCACCAAGCTACCCCAGAAGATAAAGTAGTTGAGGGCAAAGATTATTTTGCTTTTGTCTTTATATGACATAGCTAGAATCGTGCCTGGAGCATAGTAGGTGCTTAATGGACACTTGTTAATTGATTGATTTATTGATTGATTACATAGAATTTAATCTCTCTTTCCCACAAGACAGCCCTTCATGTACTGCTGCATAGCCCTTAAATCTCTCTTCCCTGCACACATTCACACACCACCCTAAGCCATTGCTTCTCCAAGCTGTATTCCCCCAGTTTCTTCAACTATTTCCAATATGCCATCTCTGCTAATTCCCCTCAACATCCAAATTACCCTCACCTGAGCACAACCCAGTTGGCAGCCATTCTGAAGTGTGCTTCCCCAAACAACATAGTATGGCACTTGTGGCCCGAGCAATCTTCCTGTCTCAGACCCCACAGTTCTATGAACACAGGTTTCTATTTCATTATTTTTTGGCACTTGGGTCTATTTGGCTCCTGTGGAGCCTCAGTTAATGAAAACTTGATGGTCGTCTCTCTTGTGAATAATAATAAGGGCTGACATGTCTATGCCACTTTGCATTTAAAAAAAATGTATGGGGCAGTGGAAAGAAAGCTAGATCCGAGAAGCGCTGATACAGTAGAAGGAAGGCTGGATTTGCAGTCAGAAGGCATGGTTTTTAATTTGAGTTCTGTAATTCTACTGCTGTGACTTTGGTCATCTGAGTCACTTTTCTGATCCTTACTTTCATCATGTATCAGATGAAGAGGCTGGAAGTGGTGACCTCTAAAGCCTTTTCCACTTCTAAGTCTTGAATCCCATGAACTGGGTTTGAATCTCAGCTCCACTCCTATGAGTTCCCTATGTGATCTAGAACAATGATGATAATAGCTCACACATGAATAGCCCTTTCTTCACAATAGCCCAGTGAATGGTGGCAAAGAACTGGACATGGAGGGGAGGCCCATCCATTGGGGAATGGCTAAAGAAGTTGTGTTGTACGATGGGGATGGAATCCTGCTGTGAGAAATGTAAGAAATGTAATATGTGTCAGAAATGATGAGCTGGTTGACTTTAGAAAAACATGGGAAGACTTGCATGAAATGATGAAAAGTGAAATGAGCAGAAGCAAGAGATTGTTGTATACAGTAACAGCAGTATTGTTTGAAAACCAACGGTTAATGACTAAGTTATTCTGAGTATTATAAATACTCAAGTCAAGTGCAAAGGACCCATGAAGGAAGATTCTGTCCACCTCTAAAAAAAAGAACTGATATAGGTACTAAGTACCTATGATGTATGTATATATGACATAGTATATGTGTGTTATTTATGTATACACATGTGCTATATAGACATGTGTATGGCATGATATGTGTTTTATGCATGTGTCTGTAGACATGCACCATATAGGAGTGTGTATGTTATGATATGTATACACACACACGCACCACTCTATACATACTTCTGTTTATCAGTTCTTTCCTTGGATTTGGATAGACTCTTCCTTCCTGGATCCTTTGTAGTTGATGTAAGTATTTATAACACTCAGCATAACAGTCATTCACAGTTAATTAATAATAATATTAATAATATTGCTCTTACTGTATACAACATTCTCTTAGATCTGCTCATTTCATTCTTCATTATTTTACACACACATATGTCAAATGGTAGACTTCTCTGGTAAGGGGTGGAGAGGGAGGAAAGGAGACAGTTTCAAACTTAAAATGTAACAAAAAAAAATTTTTTTTAAAGCCCAGTGAGTGAGTGGTTCAAGTTAACAAGCATTTATTAGACACTCTTGGTCTCCATTGTGCTAGCTGTGGTAGCCTCCCTGTGCCTCCCCTGTGAGATGAAGGGCTGGTCTAGGCATCCTCTGAAGTCTTTCCCAGCAGTAAATCAGCTCTTGCAGCTCATCTCAGCTGAAGTCACTTAGCCAGGACTCATCACCATGCCCATCCTCTGTTTGACGTTGCGGACTTTTCCCAGTCCTACAGGGCATGTCATCTCACACCATCAAACCATAGTAAACCTGTATCTAATAGCTGGAATATTGTCCCTGCTCACTTCTTGGAATCCAGGGCACCTTTCAAGGTTTGACTATGAAACTATTAAGCTGTTGTTTGAAATGTGGTTCCTGACTTCTTTCTAGATTCTATCCTCTCCTCTCTGTGAACTGGTTTCTAGGTTCCACCTGCCTTGGGCTTTTCCGGTCATTCAGGCTCAGGCCTGGAATAAATGAAACATCTGTAGTACATTTAATATGGAGCCAAAAGGAAGTTAACAGTAGAGTGGAAGCGACACTCAGCAAGGATACAGCAAGAGTTCAGCTAGATGGCCCCTTGGTCTTGAAACAGAAATGTATCTGTTCAGAAGGATGTGTCTGAAGGGTTTTTTGTTGTTTTTCAGTAAATTTGGTCATGTTCAACTCTTCATGACCCCATTTGGGGTTTTCTTGGCAAAGATACTGGACTGGTTTTTCAGTTCATTTTACAGATGAGGAAACTGAGACAAACAGGTTAAGTGACTTGCTCAAGGTCACACAACTGGTAAGTGTCTGAGGCTGGATTTGAACTCGGGCCCTTCTGACTCCAGGCCCAGAGCTCTATCCATTATATCTCTTAGCTGCCCTTGTTTGAAGGGTACCAACTCCTTTTTAACGCCCTAGCCTACCCAGAAGTCAAGTCAAAGGCTAAAGCTGTAGTCTCCTAAACCAATCAAGTCTCAAATGCCTTTTAAGAGAAAACTAGCCCAGCTTACATGTCAAGGACTCTAGAAGATTTCACTTCTGCCACAACTGTGCCTCAACACCCAGCTTGGCTGGCCCTTCTCCATTGTTCTTTCTAGAAAACCAAAATGCAAATCTCTGTTAGAGACAACCTAATTAGGGTTGTTGGTTTTTTCTTCCCCTCCCTGCAAAACTTTAGTTCACTTTGGGGGAAGTACATGGGACTGATGACTACAATCAAAAGGAAAGTTACAAAATCATGAAGGCCAAAGGTCATGCCAGTCAACCACCCCCCACTGTCTTCTCTGCATGCTCACAGGAAACTCAACCTAGCTCTTTCTTAGTTCCCCCTTTCTTGTCTGACTCAGCCTGTTCTTAAACCCTGTTCCCAGAGTTAGTTACCCTATAACCATAGGCAATGTTTCAGTTTCTCCATCATTCACCAGTGGGTTTGTTAGCTTTGTCAAAACTCTACATATCTTAACCCCTTTGCAATCAATTGCCCCAACTCAGTCCTGAGGCCTAAAGACTCCCTGGTCTTGACAAACTCCAGCTTTTTAGTCTTTTTCTTTTCCTTTTCTCAGACTGGTCATCTCTCCTCTCTGACCACGACCATGAGCAAGAGTCTTAACTTGTGCCCCTGACTCTTTAGATAGAAAAGCTTCTTGCTTCCGTAACTACAACAAAAATTTCTCCCCCTCCTACCTTTACCCCAGGCTTCAGCCAGTGGTGGAGAACCTAGGACTTTGAGGTCACATGTGGCCAAGGATTTGTTCTGTGAAGTTTGGATTCAAAGGGCCACATTTGAGGACATAGAGGACCACATGTGGCCTCTGGGCTGCAGGTTCCCCACCCCTGCCCAACTTGGCATACCTGTCACACACACGCCTTGGAGTCTAGATCTCCAGCCTTTTACAAGCTTCTAGACTCTCTCATTCTCTCTCTTCACTATTCTGTCTATCTTGATTGGTTTGGTCGATTTGGATTCCTGAGCAAGGATTCTTAACCTTTTCTACGTCAGCACATGGTGGTAGTCTGGTGAATCCTATTGACTCCTCAGCATAATGTTTCTAAATGTGTAATATAAAATTAGGAAAACAATTATGCTGAAATACAGTTGTCTACATCTATCTCACACCTACATACATATATGCATACGTACATACAGTTTATAGACTCCAGATTAATGAGAACTTTGCTCTAGCTGCTTGGGTAGGTAGCACTAACCATAGTTTGAAGGTCATCTCTGCCCTGTGGCCCTAGAGAGACCTCTGGGCTTCTCCTTGTCTCTCTCTCCATCATTTTTCAGAGGCCTCAAGATCTGGCTATGATACCCCTCCCAGAACCACTGCTTCATTCTACCAGTCAGCACAGGGCTCCCAGCCAGCCTGAGTTTCTCTTCTTGTTCACAACTTCTCACCTCTGTCCATCTTTCCTCAATGTTGCTGTTTCTGCCTCCTCTCTCATTCCACCTTCCCCTTCCCCATTCTCTGGGTGCTGAGTCATAGCTCAGGCCTTTGCTGTGAATAGTAGCTTTCTAAGAAAGGCAATTTGCTGAACAATAATCTTGGGAGTCAAAAGAACTGGGGTGAAGTCCTGTCTCTGATGCAAACTGTGTGACTATGTTCAACTTCCTTAAATCAAATGAGATAATATTTCTAAATTATTTAGAACAATGCCTGGCATATTATAGGTTCTTAATTAATGCTTATTCCCTCCCTTTCTCCCTTTCCTTAATATCTCTGAGTTTTAGGCTAATTTGGTAAAATGGGGATAATAACATTTGCAATATCAGCTTCAAAAGGTTATTGTGAAAAAATCCCACCCATTTATTAAGCACCTAGTGTATATAGAATGCTATACCAGTCATTGAGGAAATTCCAAAATATAGCCAAAATAAGTTATCTGCCTCAATCATGGACCTTGCAGTCCAGGAAGAAAACTTTATACAGTTTTTAAATGTTTGTTTTATTCTTGTTGTTCTTTCCCAATTATCAAGAATTTATCATTTCTCCTGGCTATACTTTTTGCCCTGACTAAAAATTAAAAAAAAAAAAGCAAAATCTTTTTTAACATATTTATAGTTAAACAAGATAAATTTTCACATCAGCCACATCTAAAAATATGCATCTCATTCTTCATCATGAGACCATTACCTCTCTGAAAGGAGGTAGGTAGCCTGATTCATCATTACCGATCCTCTGGAAATGTGGTTTGTTGTGGCATTGTTCAGAGTTGTAGAGAGACTTTATAAATCTCAAAGGCCTCTACCATAAATTGGGGCTCAGAGTGGAAATATTAGACAAGTGGTTTCCTAGTACAGAAATAGGATTCCATTTGGATAGGCAAGTTCCAGTGTGGAAACTCCCTCCAGTAATGGTGTGTGTAACTGACAACTTTAGAGAGTTGCCTGGGGCATTGGGAATTTAAGCAGCCTGCCCACTGTCCTGGAGCTAGCTTTTTGTCAGAGCTGAGACTTGAATCTGGTTCTCCCTGACTCCAAGGCCAACCCTCTATCATCTCTATCCTCTCTATCTCTATGTTTTATACAGTATGAGTTATTGTAAAACCCATTTTATATCGATGAAACTAGGACTCAAAGATATTAAATAATCTGCCTGATGTCACGTTACTGGTTAGTGATAGATGGATGACTCTTCCTTGGCTGTCATCCCTTTAAAGTGGAAAAACAATGAAGCCTCAGGGTTACATTCAAAACCAAAATCTAATTATCTTAATCTAGGACTAGCTCACATCTGCAGCCATTATCTCTAACAATCTGATCAGCTCCTGCACAGAATTCAGCAGAGTCTCTCTTCCAGGGTTCCCACCTTTCTGTATGTGAAGACAGAGGGGTAGAGTACAAAGAGCATTGGATGTAGGGGGAGAAGACCTGGTCTGGAGTTCTACCTTTACCACTTATCAAAGTCTCAGTAAAGAACAGAGATGAGGAACCAGTGTGGAGGGGATACAGAGCAGATCAGAGTCAGGAAGACATGTCTGAGCTCCATCTCTGATATGTGTGTGACATACATGTGTAGAGAGCACACATATGTATATGTTTGTGAGTATACATATACACACCTGTGTATGTGTATAGGTTTGTGTGTATACATATACATGTGTGTATGCATATGTATATGTGTGTAGATACACACACACTCAAGACTATGTGTTCCTCAGTCTGTCACTTCATTTCAGGGACCTAGACTCTTTGAGTTGTAAAGCAAGTATTGTTATGTATCAGTAGAGGGAATTTTCTACGTAGTTGAAATCACTGATATTTTCTAAAGTAGGAATAATAATTATACCACATAGGATCATTATGAAAATAGAACAGATTATGTATGCAAAGCATTATGTTTTAAACCTTAAAGTGCTCCATGTGAACCATAGAGATATAGCTCCCTCAAAACCATCCTAAATGGAGTAAGCATAGGGTGACAGACAAAACTTACGTAGAAGGTCAGTTGAAGGCAAAGAAGCACTGCTAAATGTTTAACAACCAGCTCTGGGGAGGGGGGGGGTGGAGTTCCAAGGACAGATTTAAGTTTAATGTGCATTGGCAACATTTTCTCAATCCCTTGCTTAAGTCTAAACTATCAACAGCACAGTAAATTGAATCTTGGTTCATATCATTTGCAGATTTCTAAAGTGTAAATGTTCACACTGAAAATTTAATAATCAGTTCTCCAAGCAGGTTCCAGCACATCCTTCAAATGAGGTCTCCCACATAAAATAGGAGAGGAGTCTTTTGCATCTCATAATTCCCATATGCGTGCCCTGCCTGTGAAAGAACCTCTCTACAATACTGCAAGGTGGTCCTTGAGGTCACCAGCATTTGAGGATTTTCTGACATCACGGGATGATGTCTTGACTCAGGTGTGAATTGGGTTTGAGTGAGGAAGAGTTGCATGGTTCAGCCTCATTCTCTCTCCCAGAGTCATCAAAGTCCAGTGGCAGGACAAAAATCCAGAATGACTGGCAATGGCCTGGGATGCAGTGGATAACCTTGGTGTCTTTGAGGTTTGAGCAAGCTCTAAGCACTTTACAGAGCCTGTTTCAGCTGCCTTTATGACCATTGGAATAAATTGTTCTCATCCATCCATTCTCCACAGAGGAAGTCTTCACATGCTTGGTGTAGATAGCTCCCTAATTCACCCACAGGTTTGAGACCTGTTGGTTACCCTAAATCTGGTTTAACCCATCTGCAGAGACAGTTTTACAGACATATGGATGCTACACATGTTGTAGCTTCTTGGGACCACAGGTGAGAGTTAAGTGTCACGTGGACACCAAAGATAAATGAGCAGCCCTCACATCAGGGGTGCTAGTCCTCCATGAACACATAACCCCCCTGAAGATGCTATAATGGCAGCATATCTACCAATCAGCAATGGGATATGTCATGGAGCAATAGTGATATTTTTGGAGCTAATGACTTCAGCAGAGTAGAAAATTGTGATGAAACCTACCTCCCACCAAAGCACATTAGCAAGAGTTCTGCAATTTAGTCTTAGAGAGTTACCTAAAACACTAAGATTAGTAACTTGAAAGAGGTTCTTGAACCCAAGAATTCCTGACTCTGAAACTGACTCTCTATTACATCACACTCCCTCTCTGGATAATAATAATAATAGCTCACACTTGTATCCCTTTAAGGTTTGCTGTTCATTTTAGGTCTACTATCTCATTTGAATCCCAATGAAGTAGATACTATTATCTTGGGGATGATAAGGAAATTGAAATTCAAAGTTGTGACTTGTCCAAGGTCACGCAGCTAATAAGTGTCCAAGGCAGGATATAACTAAGCTGAGGTCTTGTGGGTGGAAGTCCAGTGTTCTATCCTGCCATGCCATGCTACCTCCTCTCCTCCACATTTGAGGAGAGTCCAAGTTTTGAGCTGGGTCACCCACCCAGGAGATACATAAAAGGTACTAAACAGTAATCAAAGGCAATATGCAAATGGAGTTTTTGCCCAGGAGGGAACAAATAATATTTAGGTAAAACACAATTAGAGCCTATAGAGTCAGGCAGAAATCAGATTCCAGGAAAGCAAACTGAACTGGGGTAGGAATAAATGGAAGAGATCAAGGAGTACATCTGCCAATTTGTACTGTTGGGTAGACTTAGCAGCAATGTCAGAGAGCAAAAAATCTGAGTTGGGAAGAACTTAGACAACATTTAATCAGTTTTGGAAGAAATATTCACTCTCCCATGTCCCCAAACAAGTGTTTATTTAGCTGCCTTTTGAAGACCTTCAATGATGGGAAACTCCCTATCTGTGTCTGTTTTTATTTACTAAGGGTGAGTCAGCCCTATGTACACCCTAACCACCATGGTGGATGTGTATGGAAAAATGACCGGATATAGAGGCAAAAGCCTGCTCTGCCACCTTGGGTAACATGTTTCAGTCCATTAGGTTTCATTTCCCTCCTCTACAAAGTGAGGGAGATGGACTGCATGATCTCTAAGCCTTCTTTCAGCTCTAAATCTGTGATTCATCTCTCCCCACGTTGCTGCCCTGGGGCTTTGGTTAATAGTAGGTTGGTAAAAATGCTTCCACTAGCTATGCCCAAAGGGCGATTGAACACTGTGCATATCCTTTGATCCAGCAATACTTCTACTAGGTCTGTATCCCAAAGAGATCATAAAACAAGGGAAAGGGACCTATGTGTACAAAGATATTTAAAGTGGCTCTTTTTGTGGTGGCAAAAAATTGAAAATTGAGGGGATGCGCAGCAATTGAAGAACAGCAGAACAAGTTGTAGTGTATAATTGTGATGGGATACTATTGTGTTATATAAGGATGCTTTCAGAAAGGCCTGCAAAGATTTACATGAATTGATACAAAGTGAAATGAGCAGAACCAGGAGAACACTGTACACAGTAACAGCAATCTCATATAATAATCAGTTGTGACTGTCTTAGCTATTCTCAGCAATACAATGATCTAAGACAATTCCAAAGGACTTATGATGGGAAACGCGATCCACATTCAGAGAAAGAACTGATGGAGTCTGAATGCAGACCAAAACTTATTATTTTCACTTAATTTTTTTATGGTTTTTTTTTCCTTTTGCAAACTTTTTTTTTCTTTTTTCACAATATGACTAATACAGAAATAGGTTTTATATGATTGTGCATATATAACATATCAAATTGCTTACTGTCTTAGGGAGGAGGAGGGAAGGAGAAAATTTAGAACTCAAAATTTTGTAAAAGAAATGATTTAAAATTATCTCTACAAAAAAAATGACTAAAAATTTAAAAAATATGTAATTGGAAAAATTAAAATACTATTAAAATGCTTTCAGTTACTATAGTATGTGAATGATAGATGGGTTCTTAGGTGAAGAAAAGGCTGGGGACTTCCAGAGTCACAGCTGACAGGTCTGAAGACCTGACTTCCTTGCTACCCACTTGGCATCATTATTTATTTGTAAGGATGTTACCTCTTCCAGCTTAGTGGGCTGGAGCTGGGCTATGTGTTGGATATCACCTTGGTGGGCCTGGTTTGTTTACTGCCTACCAAAAGCCTGCTTCTCAGATCTGCAGGGTATTTCCCATTGACAGACACAAGACACTTAAACTGCAGACCTTGTCTCAGAAGAAGGCCAGCATCTGGTGCTACAAAGCATATGTCCCTATAGCACAAGGCACATTTTGATAAATGCAATAAGAAAATTGGGCCCCATCCTGGACCTATCCCTGTAGATGAAATAGATAGTTAGGGTCCTGAGTATAGGGTGGTAGGGGTGGGGTTGAGGGTGGGAGGGGGAGAGAAATTGATAGGCCCCTGGCCCTGAAAGAGCTCTAGTCACCTCAAAGATATGGTATTCTATATAGGCACTTTCTCCTGTTAGAGATTCCATCAGAAAAGAAAGGTAGTGGAATGGAACTGAATCATTCAGAAGTTTAAATTCCAACTCTATTACTTACTAACTATATGATACTGGACAAATTAATTAACCTTTCTGGGTTTCTTCATCTGTAAGTTAAGGAGGCTGAATTGGATGATTTCTAGCTTCCCTTTAAACCAGGGGCTCTTAATCTGGGGTCTGTGAACATTTTTTTTTCTTTTTGGAGGGGGGAAGGGAGGTTACACTGCTAGTTTTTGGGTTTAGTGTCTGAGACTGGATTTGAACTAAGGTCCTTCTGACTCCGGGGCTGGTACTCTATTCACTGCACCACCTAGCCATCCCTGTATTTTCTTTTTTTGATATTCTGAGAATTATTTCAATACAACTGATTGCCTTGGTAATCCCATGTATTTTAATGTATCGATTTTTAAAATATTACTCTAAGAAAGAATCTATAGGCTTAAGCAATCTGCCAAGGGAGTCCATGACACAGAGATGTCAAGAACCCTTGCATTAAGCTAAACCTATATCGCAGAAGCCTTTGAGGAAGTTGAAACACTGGGATAATAGAAACTGAGCTCCTGAAGACAGCAAGGGGCCAGTCTTCAAGCTCACACTGTTCCCTTAGCCCAATAAAAACTGGGCTGCCTGGAAAGTCCTGAGCCAAGTGGCTTGAAAGCCCTGCCCCACCTCCTACCTGTTGACTTAACCTGTTGGTTAACCTATTGTTAACCTGTTTTTTAAAGCCCAATTCAAATGCCAAATCCTCTAGTAAGTCCTTCTTACTTCTCCCATTTGATTATAACCCTTTTCTCCCTCAGAACTCACATAGTACTTGACTTATACTTCTCTAATACCCTTTGTAAGAATTTTGTTATAGCTAATTGTGAATAGTGGTGGTTGAGATGGGAAAGGGCTATCCATATCTAAGTTCTGTAACCTCTAAGTACATTTCCCAGGATACCTGGGCCCAGAATAAAAATGCTCATTGGCAAAGAACAAGGCCTACATTTTCTGTGGGGTTGTATGCCCATGGTGAAGTCATAGCTTGTTGAAAAGAGACTCCTATGAATATGAAAGAAGAATGGAAGCTTCTTCCCAGTTTGGGACCTTGCAAAGAGATTCCAAGAGTAAGCAGTTTGACAAAAGTAAAGTCTGTTGTTGTTGGACTCCACTTAGAGAGTCCTGTCTGGAGCAAAATTTCAGAGAAAAAAAGACATCCTGGTTGAGGGGGGAAATGGTGAACTGCAACTTCAACCAGAAGTCAGGAATAGTCACTGAAGCAAGTCAAGCCGCCAGCTACACAGATGTAGCAACAATTAGGAAATATGCAGGCTAGACCCAGACTTTGCTCCTGAGGCAAGCCCAAGCCAGGACCCATGCTGAGCATATTTGGATAGCTGAAACTGTGTCTCTAGGGATTCCCTATTGAATCCATAAGTTTAGAAACCTTGAGTTCCAAATTATTCAGGAGGTGAGGTAGTAGAGGGAAGAAAAGAAAGAAGTGGAACTATATGGAATGCATTCTGTTGCTTTATTACTCATTTCTGTTCCAATGGATTGGAGATGAGTTTTCTGTAAGCAGAGAAAGGTTCTTCCACATGGCTGAATGAGACAGAATAGTCTCAGGTGGACAGTGGAGGGGAGACTATCCCAAAAGATCTGGCTACACCATTTCACAAGTTTTAAAGGAGACATGGAAGGTGTTATTCAATTGAAAGTTGAGTAACAGCATGAGGGGGGATAGACTGAAATCTGGTGAGATGAACTAGAGGTGGGGTGGGGAGGGGCTGACTGGCATGGTTGATTTGAGACCCACTATGGCCACTGCCCCCCTTTGCGCGTCATGGCCAGAGCCAAAACTCTGAGGGTCTTCTCCTACCAAACTGATACTTTTGTGATAGCAGACTAGGCCATCTTTTGTCTTGGTTCTTACCTAGCCTTTAGTTATCGAATGGGCCTTGCCTCAGACAAATTGAGACCTGGGAAAGACCTTAATTTTAAAAATGCCAAGGTCATTCACTACATCCTGGGCTATCACCAGCTATCTTGACTTTTGTCTTGCCACTGGACTCCAGTGACTCTGGAGGAGACAGTGAGGCTGATGATTTTTGGAGCTCTGCCTCTCTTAAACCCAATTTACTCTCAAGTCATGATGTCATTGGTCCTCTGGAAAAATGAAGGAGGAGCAACAATCATGGCCAGAGGGGAGGACGGAGGCCAGAGTTAGAGGACTGTCTGAAGTCAATCCATAAACATTTTACTAAGTACCTACCAAGCAGCATGCACTGTGCTAAGCACAGGGATACAAAGATAGGCAGAAGGCAGTCTCCTCTTAAGAAGCTTACAGCCTGAAGGGGTGGACACCTCTGTAAAAAGTCTTTTCCAGTCTTCCTAAATCTTAGTGCCTTTTCTCTGTGATCACCCTAAATTTAAATTGTATGTTGCTTGCATGTTTTGTTTTTCCCTGCTAGAGAGCCATTCCTCATAACGAAGAATCTAAAAGAGAAAAAAGATTAGTAAAACTAACCAAAAAGTAACATAATATTCAAAGTTCCTGGACTCCCCCACTTTTGCAAAGAAGGGAGGGAGGTGCCTTCTCATTTCTTTTCTATAACCACAAGCCTGATCATCATCACTTGGAAGCCCATCTCTCCAGGATCATGTTCTTATCACTGATCAGTATTGCTCCATCAGTGCTAAGTAGTGGAGATGCACTGAAGGTCCATAAATATCCTTCGGGGTATCATGAAAATATTTTGGATTCTTACTATCAGGACAAAATCATCCCATCTGCCTTCTTACTGAACCAAGAATCCTGGATCTCTCTAAGCTTCACGTGTACTTTACTTGTGAAGGAGTTAAAACACTGCCTTTTTAGAGATGGTTGAACTCTTCTGCTGGTAAACCCTACAGAGTTCTGGTTTTGCATTTAGTAGCTTCTGAATTTCTTTATAATCTTCATTAAACTAGTCCTGATGTTTGCAAGTGTTTTGACCCAAGTGAGTAAATGTGGTGCTATATACTGAGTATCTGAAAGCTGCCTACTCTTTTTTTGCTCCACTGTTACCAACTGTGTGTTGCCTCAGTTTTCCCTCCAAGTCAGCAACAAACTTCATACAGGAGAAGTGCTTTAATCTGTTGAAGTTGAGTTTTCTGATAATTGTCAAATCTTAGGGCCACTGCTTTTGTTGAATCCAAATATTTAGCTTGGAGAGGACAAATCTGTGCCACATATCACCTCTATCACCCTCACTTCCTGTCTGTCTCTTATCCTTACAATGACAGTCTATTAAATGCTAATGTTTTTTGCAAGAGTGCATCTATAAACTTTCATTGTGTTTAGATAAACTGAAGACAGGGTTGGTGATGAGAAGATCAGGTGACACACAAGTCTTCAATAGTAAATGACTGTTCAAAGGATATAAGCAGGCAGTTTTCAGACATAGAAATCAAAGCTATTTTTAGCCATATAAAAATGCTCTAAATTACTATTGATTAGAGAAATGCAAATTAAGACAACTCTGAGGTACCACCTCACACCTATCAGAGTGGCTAATATGACAAAAAAGGAAAATGATGGATATTGGAGAAGACGTAGGAAAACTGGGATACTAATGCATTGTTGGTGGAGTTGTGAACTGATCCAACCTTTCTGTAGAGTAACATGGAACTATGTCCAAAGCATTATAGAACTATGCATACCCGTTGATCCAGCAATGCCTCTGCTAGGTCCATATCCCAAAGATACAAAAAAAGGGAAGAGGGAGGACCTATTTGTACAAAAATATTTATAGCAGCTTTTTTATGGTGGTTAAGAATCAGAAATCAAAGGTATGCCCATCCACTGGGGAATGGCTAAATGAGATGTGGTATCTGATTATTATGGAATATTTTTATGCTATAAGAAATGACAAACATTATGACTTCAGGAAAAAAAAAACTGGAAAGTCTTCCATGAACTGATGCAAAGTGAAGTGAACAGAACCAGGAGAACATCATACCCAGTAACTGCAATATTGTTGGATGAAGAATCATGAATGATTTAGCGATTCTCAGCAGTATGATGATTCAAGAAAAATCCCAAAGGATTAATGATGAAGTATGCTGCCTGTCTCCAAAGAAAGAGTTAATATTGTTTGAATACAGACTGAAGCATGCTATTTATCATTTTCCTTCTTTTATTCTTTTTCTTTTATTCAAGTCTTCTTACACAAAATAATCAACATGGAAATGTTTTACATGATTGCACAGGTATAACCTCTATCTGGTTGCTTACTATCTGAGGGACAGGGAGGAGAGGAAAGGATAGAATTTGGAACTCAAAACTTTTAAAAAATGTTTAAAAAATTGTTATATCATGTAAATGGGGGAAAAGATTTACTATATTAAAATATTTGTGAGTGTATTTAAATATATTAATGATTTAAATATTATAATGATAAATACTAATTTAAAGATATTAAAGATATATTTTAAAAATGGTACCATTGCTGTTGCCGTTTCCGATTCCATTTGTACCAAGGACTCCCTAGTATGTCTGATGGTCTATACCTACTTTGGCATTAAAGTCACCCAGAATTATGAGCCTGTCCTCTTTTGGCACATTGATGATGAGGGTCTCGAGGTCTTCCTGAAATTCTTCTTTGACTTTGTCGGGTTTTGTCATAGTAGGAACATATGCACTGATGATGTTGGCATGGCATTTTCCTCTAAGTGGCGATTGCATTGTCATGAAACTATCATTCACTCCTTTGGGGAGGCATATGAACTTGTTGACTAGATTAATTTGATTGTGAAACTTACAGTTTAAGGCTGCTCCTCATCACTGCAGCTACTCCAGAATCTCATGTATCCAGCTCTGACTTTGGTAAGCTGGCTTTTATCTGCCGGCCTTGTTTTACTCAGTGTGGCTATTTGAACATGATACCTGCTGAGTTCTCTTGCAATGAGAGCTACTTGTCTTTCTTGTTGTCCATAAGCACACACACATTCCATGTACCCATGGTAAGTGGGATCACCTTCATAAAAGTTTTGTTATGCTTTTTTTGTATTTTGATCACAGTGTGGGATCCCCAACTGCTGGGGTAAGCAGGATAGGGTTAAGTAAAGCAGAAAATCTTTAGGGCACCTTTTCTAGCCCCTTCCTTACACCAGGAAGTGAGCAGTGTCGTCCTTTAAAAACACTGCTCAGATACCCACAGGGCTGCCAAATCCCACTGCTGCTTCAGTCTTTTAAGAAGAAGATCCTATGGCCTAGGCTACCTGCTTCATTACTAGCCCATTGCCACAGGACTTCGAGGTAGGTAAAATAGTGACATAGTAAAATAATAAAATAGTTGAATAGTAAAATAATAAAATTATAAAACTATTGAGTAGTAAAATCATCACATAGCTAAGCAGTAAAATAATGTGGGTGATGACTATTGACTCACGTGAAAACTGGATTTAAGTGAGACAGAGTTGCTTAAAGACATCAGTCTCACATTCTTCCAAAGTCATTGGAGTCCAGTAGTAAGACAAAAACCAAGACGACTGGTGATAGCTCTGGATACAGTGGATGACTTTGCCATTTTTGATATCTGACCAAACTCTAAGGGCTCCACAGCCTCTGCTTCTACCACCTTCATGGCCCATTTAAACATAATGTTCACATCTGCTTATTCTGCCTGGAAAGTCTTCATAAGCATGAGGTAGACACCCCACCTAAGACACCATCTTGGAGTCAAAGGTGAGAGTTGGGTGATAGATGGACACCAAAGGTGGATGAGCAGCCCTGAAAAGGGCTCAGCAAGCCTTCCCACCAGAGGTTCTAGTCCTCCCTGAACACCTCACATACAATGGTAAACAGAGCATGAAGTAGAGGACACTCTTTGTTGGAGACATTTTATATAAGGTTTGGGTTTGAGGAGGATAGGGTTACAGAACGTGACTTTTACAACTATGATTTCCATCATCTAAATCCAATCTTTGAGTGAGTGCAAAGTTTGTAGCCATTTGCAAAGTCAAGGAGTGGATTTTTCTATTTCTTTTTCTCCCTTCAACCGTCATTAGACCATTTATCTAATATGGATAAAAGGTACTTTCACTGTTGTTTCCACTCTTCATTGTCTGTACTCTTTCAGTTGGAATTTGGATAGTTGCATTGACTCCATCTGAATAGGCTACAGAGATCTTAATGACTCCTCAATCTATTTTCTGGAAACCTTAGTTGAAAGGGATAAGAAGAGCACCTCAGGAAGACAAGGAAGGCAAAAGGGAAAGGGTCAACCTTACTCTCATTGAATTTGGCTTAGGGAAGGAATGAAATAAACTCTAAACTGGGTATCTTGCCACACAGGAGAGTAGGGGGATGGAGATGAGAGGTGGGATGATGGAGGGGAGGGCAGGGTGTGATGGAGGGTTGCTGGAAGTATACACTTCTGTAAAGGGACAGGGACAGGATAGAGAATAGAACAAGGCGGGGGGGTGGGATAGGAAGGAGGGACATATAATCAGTCTCTCACAATATGCCCACCATGGAGATGTTCTGTGTAACTATACATGTACAGCCTGGATTTAATTGGTTGTGTTTCCTGTGGGGGTGGGTGATGAGGGAGGAAGGGAAAGAATCTAGAATTTAAAGTTCTATAATCAAATGTTAAATATATACATATATATATATAATTATTATTATTAACTACATCCAACTGGGAATTAAGATATACAGGGACTGTGGTAGGGAGATCCATCCTTCCCTATTGGAAAGTCAGAGAGGTGAAGGGGAGGACATAGGAGAGAGCAGATTGGGGGAGGGGTTTTACAGTGGGATGGCTGTTTTGAGGTATTGTTTAGGGGAAAGATGGAGAGAAAATTTGTAACTCAAAATCTCTTGGAAATGAATGATGTAAACAAGAAAATAAATAAAATAATTTGTTTAAAAAAAAAAAAGAAGAGCACCTCAAATTTCAATGAGTTGGATGAGGCTTTTAAGGTTTCCAAAGCATCTTCCTCACAGGAACCCTGTGAAGTAGATACTGTATGAAGCACTGATCCTACCCCACCCCCATTTGACTTTTCCAAATGAGGAAACTGAGGCTCAGATAGATGAAGTGGTTTGTCCAATCTCACAGCACTAAAAAGAGCTAGGACCTAAACCCAGCTCTCTCCTGACTTCGATTGAGTCCAATTTCTTTTTTTCCATTACACCACCTTGCCTCTCTAAGATACACAGAGGAAAAGCCTTGAGGAATGGGTACTCCAAAATGAGAATATTCAGATGGCTCCTGGCTTGTGGAAAAGCTACATAAAGAGATAATACATTTATAATAGTAAATATATATTGGTTGACCACTGATGCCCTTACCAACCTTTATTTTATTTTTACTTTTTTTCTATAAACATCCATAATCTAAAACATAACTATTTCAAGATTCAAAAAATTATAGGAAAAATTATTGTGAAAGAAATTGTAAATATTGGTTAAATACAATTTAATTTTTTAATAATGTATGCTCAGTTTGATGAAGTAATAACAAGTTATTATACATTTTTTCCATGTCTATCACTTGCTATCAACCCTCCTATTCCTCTTTAAGTGGAAATGCTCTTTTTAACAATCATTTATAATCAAGGGGGAAAAAGTCAGCACAGTAAACATGTCTGAGAATGCATGTCTCAGTCTATATTCCTAGTCTATCACCTCTCCACCAACAGGTAGAAATCACGTTTCATGTTCCACTACTAGTTATTTTGAGGTCATTCTCTCTCTCTGTCTCTCTATCTCTCTGTCTCTCTCTCTGTCTCTGTCTCTCTCTCTGTTTCTGTCTGTCTCTACCACCACGCCTTATGTCACCACCATCACCACTATCTGCTTTTTACTCCAGTCTGACAAAGCACATAGAACCCTCGTGTTAATTGTTGAGATTTCCACAAAAATCTACAGCCCAGTTTTCTTTTGCTCTAGCCCAACCTTATGTCCTGGTATTAATAATCTATTAAAACATAACAGACTTCTTCTCAATGGGGGAACTCCTTTAATGAACTCTGAGCAAGGTTTGGCAAAGTTAAATGACTTGCCTATGAGCCGCAGGGCTGCTGTGTGTCAGGGCTGGAATTTGAACTCAGCCCAGACTTCTTTTTATCATTCCAAAAGCCCACATTAAAACATACTGTGTCGACACCAAGTTGCTGAGCAGTGGCAGGAATGAGGGTAGGAATGGGTTAAAAATCCTTGGCGTCCTAGTTGCACAACAGGGAATATTTCCTACATTGTTGCTCTCCTCCCCAAACTAGCTTGCTTTTAACTCCTTTGTTTATATTTTTATTTACTGGGGCAGCTCGATGTTGCATCAGATAGAGCGCTTGACTGGAATCAGTAAGACCGGAGTTTGAATCATAATTCTGACACTTGCTGTGTGAACTTGGACAAATAATTAACCTCTCTTCCATTTCCTTATCTTTAAAATGGGGATACATAGTGATCAGGCCGGGCAGAGCCAAGATGGCAGAGTAGAAGCACAAACTTGGTGGAGCTCCCACTCCAATCACTTCTAATACCTGTAAAAAAAAAAAAATGACTCTAAACAAATTGTAAAGCTACAGAACCCACAAAGTGACAGAAACAAATCTCCTGCTGAAGACAGCCAGCAGGCCAACAGGAAAGGTCTATTACAGCACGCGCAATCCTGCAGGAGCCATGTGGTTCCAGCCCCAGGGAGGCCCCGACCAGCCGCGGCCAGGGCAGACTTCAGGAGAGTGAATAACCAGCAGCTGAGGTGGCTTCCAGACTTCTCAACTCATAAACACCAAAGACAAGGTAAAAGGTCAATGTGGAACTTTTTTGGTACAAGGAAGGACAGAAGAGCATGGTCTAGCTACTGCCCCTGGGGCAAGAAGCAGGTGGAGGCCTGGCAACCACCACATGTGGCTGCCTCAGGAGCTCCTGGTCTGCAGATTGTAGGGGGACCAAGCAACCATTCAGAGGGTAATTGCTCTTGCTTTAACCTGCTTGGATCTGGAGCACGGTCTTGGGTGGTGGTCCTGGGGTATGTGACCAGTGAGCCAGAACTTGTGGGGGTGTAGAGACGGCACCCTCCTAATACCTCTAGCAGCTGTAAAAACTCCAGTAGAACTCTGGAAGCAGAGTTCTACCCATGGCAAAGAGCTCAAGGGCCAAGTAATTGGTTAGCAATATGATTAAGCACAGGAAGTGCAAACAGATGATAAAATCCTTTTTTGGGGACAAAAAGGATCAAGGCATGCAGTGGGAGGAAGACAGCAAAGTCAGAATTCCTGCATCAAAGGCCTACAAAAAAAATATGAACTGGTTACAGGCCATGGTGGAGCTCAAGAAGGATTTTGAAAATCAAGCAAGAGAAGTGGAGGAAAAATTGAGAAGAGATATGAGAATGATGCAGGAAAATCATGAAAAGCTAGTCAACAGCCTGCTAAAGGAGACCCAAAAATACACTGAAGAAAATAACACCTTAAAAAGTAGATTAACTCAAATGGCAAAAGAGGCACAAAAAGCCAATGAGGAGAAGAATGCCTTAAAAAGCCAAATTTGTCAGATGGCAAAGGAATTTCAAAAATTCTCTGAAGAGAATAACTCCTTTAAAATTATATTGGAGCAAATGTAAGCCAATGACTTTATGAGAAATCAAGATACTATAAAACAGATCCAAACAAATGAAAAAATAGAAGGCAATGTGAAATATCTCACTGGAAAAACCACTGACCTGGAAAATAGATCCAGGAGAGAGAATAAAAAAAAAAAAAATGATTGGACTACCTGAAAGCCATGATAAAAAAACAACAACAACAACAAAAAAAAAAAAACAAAAAAAACTAGAGACCATCTTTCAAGAAATTATCAAGCAAAATTGCCCTGATATTCTAGAACCAGAGGGCAAAATAGAAATTGAAAGAATTCACCAATTACCTCTTTAAAAAGATCCCACAAAGAAAACTCCTAGGAATATTATAGCCAAATTCCAGAGTTCCCAGGTCAAGGAGAAAATACTGCAAGCTGTCAGGAAGAAAAAATTTGAATATTGTGGAAACACAATCAGGATAACACAAGACCTAGCAGCTTCTACATTAAGGGATGAAAGGGCTTGGAATATGATATTCTGGAGGTCAAAGGATCTAGTACTAAAGCCAAGAATCACCTACCCACCAAAACTGAGTATTATGCTACAGAGGAAAATATGATCATTAAATGAAATAGAGGATTTTTAAGCATTCTTGATGAAAAAACCAGAGCTGAACAGAAAATCTGGCTTTTAAATATAAGAAGCAGGAGAAGCATGAGAAAGTAAACAGGAAAAAGGAAATCATAAGGAACTTATTAAAGCTGATCTATTTATATTCCTACATGGAAAAATGATAATTGTAACTCATAAGACTTTTCTCAGTATGAGGATAGTTGAGGGGAATATATATGTATATATGTATACATACATATATATGTATGTATAGGAGGGTATGTGTGTATATAAATATGTATGTTAGTGTGAGCATATGTATGTTCATGTATACATAGACAGAGGGCACAGGATGAGTTGAATATGAAGAGATGGTATCTAAAAAATAAAATTAAGAGGTGAGAGAGGAATTTATTGGGAGAAGGAGAAATAGATTAGGGCAGCAGTTCTCAACCTGTGGGTTGCAACCCCTTTGGGGGTCAAACAACCCTTACACAGGGGGTCACAGGGGTTGCCTAAGACCATCAGAAAACACATATTTCTGATGGTCTTAAGAACCAAGACACCGTGCTCCTCTATCTGTCTCCAGGCAGGTCCACCCACATGCAGACACACTCACATACAAGTATTAAAGGGTCATGGCATTAGGAAGGTTGAGAACCACTGGATTAGGGTAAAATATCACATATAAAAGAGCCAAGAGAAAACTGTTACAATGGAGGGGAAGAGCAGGGAGGTGAAGGGGAATGAGACAACTTTACTTTCGTTGAATTTGGCTTAAGGAGGGAATAACATACACACTTAATTGGGTAACTTACCCTACAGGTAAATGTAGGGGTAGGGGATAAGAGGGGGGATGATAGAAGGGAGGGCAGATTGGGGAAGAGGGTAGTTAGAAGCACACATTTTTGAAAAGCCATAGGGTCAAAGGAGAAAATTAGAATAAGTGAGGGGTGGGACAGGATGGAGGGAAATATAGTTAGTCTTTCACAGTATAACAATTATGGAAATGATTTGGGTAACTACACATGTATTATCTATATTGAATTGCTTGTCTTCCCAGTGGGGGTGGGTAAGGAGGGAAGAAGGGAAAGAATCTGGAACTCAAAGTTTTAAAAACAAATATTTTTTTAAAAAATTGTCTTTTACATGCAACTGGGAAGTAAGATATACAGGCACTGGGGTATAGAAATCCATCTTGCCCTACTAGAAAGTTAGCAGGGGGGTGGGTGAGGGTGGGGAAGGATATAAGAGAGTACAGAATGGGGGAAGGGGTATTCAGTAGGCTTGCTACTTTGGGGTGGGGGGTAGGGGAAAGATGGGGAGAAAAAACTGTAACTCACAATTTTGTGGAAATGAATGTTGAAAATTAAAAATAAATAAATAAATAAATACATTTTTTAAAAACAAAAAAAATAAAATGGAGATATAAATATCATCTTTCTTATAGGATTTTTGAGAGGATCAAATGAGACAATATATGTAAAGTGCTCTGAAAATCCTAAAAGCACTTTGGTTGGCTGGTTTTATTAACTTTACATTTAGGCTGCACATATATACGCCCTTGTGTTTCATATGGATTATTTATTTCCCCCATTAGAATGTAAACTCCTTCCATTTCTTTTATTCCTTTTTCTTATATTTCCAATACCTAGTGCAATGTCTGGCACTATGCAGTAGATATTCAAAAAATATTGGTTGATTGGTTGAAAATACTGAAATTTGGTCATAGATATGTAGATAGGGTAAGGGTAGATAGACCAAATTCCTTCGAATAATCCTAGATTTCTTCTAAGAGGCTCTGAAATATTTTACAGATTGATGTAAATAGTACAATATCATCCATAAACACGAGTATCTGGAGGACCTCACCATCCACAGGGAATCACCTTCGACCTAAATGTCCTTCATCAGAATGGTGAAGCCTTTTGAGAGCATATATTTCCCTTCTTTAGGCCTCATCTGATGGTTATTATCAGAGAATCATTGAACAGGGTTATTTCTGTTTTCATTTCTTCTTGGGGAATCTTGAATGATCTGGATGCATAAAGGAGAGATCATTTGTTATGAAAGAACATTAAAGGCAGGATTTAGTTCTAACAAATCAAATGCTTTAAAAAAAAATCCATAAACAATAAGCTCAATGGATCTTCTATTCTTTACATCTTCAATCAATTTGGAAATGCTAAAGATGTGGCTAATATTGCTTGCCCAGATTTCAAAATTCATTTATAGGAACACCCTACAAAGCTTTCCCAACATTATGCACATCCAGGAGAGGGATGGTATAGATGGGCAATAAGGTGGACCCAGAGTTACACAAAACTCTTTTATAGACTCTAAGATTCCGGTAAAAACAAAGGTTCAGCTTTATAATTCTAACTGCTGTATGGCAGAGAGAAGGGAAACACTGCTGCTTCTGAAGACCCCATGATAGATTTGATTAGGCTACAACATATATTCAACAAGGAAATCAGAAGAATAGGTATAGAAAATATTATTAAAGATTTGTATAAATGAATTAATGTATGAAAAACATTTATTAAGTGCTAACTATATGTACCCAGCTAGGCACCAGGTACACAATTCCAAGCAAGAAAGTTTTTTCCTTCCCTCAAGGGAATGGCTAAATATAAAAGGGGAACCAGCTGGAAAGGGAAATGAGATTGACAGTGTGGATGAAGGTATAAGCCTTAGGGATAGTAAAGCAATTCCTGAAAAGTAGAATGATTACCTGGTTCTGGGCAAAATAATTCAAAGCTGAGTTTTCAGAGACTGAGGAATCTCTGATTCTGAATTCCAGTGGGAAGAAGAATACCAGAATGCAAGCTGCATGGTTGGATAGGAAGAGAATATGGACAAACATAGATGAGCTGCAATCTGCATTGTTAGAAGGAGTTTCCAAATCAAAAAGGTCACAAATCCATTTAAAAATTTGAGTTGAAAAATGAGGTGAGTGTTTACCACTTCATAGGGGATCCAGGACAACTACCAGGTTTACAGGTAATTTGTCTCATTTAAAAATGAGGAAAGGTCTTCAAGAACTTTTACTTGAACTTTTACTTTTACTTTACTAACTTTTTATTATAGGGAATAATTCTCAACATGCAACTGTTAAGTTTAACCTCTATGTGTACTGGAATTTGTAGCAGTAGATATTTTTCCCTTTGCTTTGTTTTGTTTTCTAAAGTATGTGTGTTGATCATTTTGATTGTTAAAGAAGTTTTGGGTAGTTTTCTTGTATTATTTCATGCATTGTGGTTTTTAGAATTTTTAAAATCACAAATTCTTCTGGGAGACCTCTATGATCCATAAGTTGTTTCTATACATCCTGTCTTCAAGATCAATCTGTTTTGTTTGTATAGAGACTATGTATTATTTTAAATCATTACTCTTTGCTTTACTTTATCTAGATTGTCTTTCACTTCAGTATATTTCTCTCTTTTCTCTCTTCTACTTCTTTGAAGAAATTCATGGAGTCATGGAGTCAAATTTTTCTATCCTACTAATTATTTCTACTGTGTAAGACACAATTTATGCAAGGTGTTCTCTTTCAACTTCTTTCAAGATTCTTATTTCTTTTTTGAACCAACTGGGGACATCCTACCATGGTTTCATGCTTTCCTGGGAATCCATAGAGGTTTCTTTTTCATCAGATATTGGTTCAATTTCCTTTGTCTTGCAATTTTTATTTAGTGACTTGGTAAATGTCTTTGTAACCACTTTTCCTTCTGTTTTGATATCTTCTCTGTGGATTTATCTACTGGTGCTAAAAGTTTTTAGCTGAGTTTTCTTTTGATTTCTTTGGTTGTTTTTTTCTTTTCTCCAATATTCCCATATTTCTCACTTTCTGACTCCTTCCCCTTTAGTGGCAGGTATATCTCCATGAGACTGGACCTCAAAACTGTCCTAGGCACTTTTCATGTTAAGGAATTCTCTTTTCAATGACCACAGAAACTACTCCAAGTGATGTTTCAGGAGGATAGGACCGGTGTCCAAAGGATGCCAGTCTCCTTTCTTTCAGGCCTGGTGTAGCCCCAGATGCTGGCACCGTGGTCAGCATTTCTCTGTTTTTTAGTTCTCTGGCTGAGTATAATTTCCCCAAGCAGAACACAATTCCATCCTTCTGTATATCCCACTCTTTCATAAGTGGTTACATAGAGTTGAGGTCTGGTACTGGTTGCCACAGACTGGAGGGTGGAGGCAGAGTATGCTTGTAAAGACTGTAATAGCAGGAGGGAAGTTGCCTTGGTAAGACCCAGAGCATAAGCCTATGGGTCAGGTTTTACAGCCTGCCTGATCATGCATGCTGGTTGGGAAAGGGGTGCTGAGTGTTTGGGATTAGCGTTCTCCTCTATTAATTCATAAACTATTACCATGTTAGACTTCCTGGTTTCTTGACCTATAGAGAGAGTTGTGCTTGCTCTATCTCTGGGACATAAAATTCTTCTGTTTTGTTTTTGAGATTTGGGGGACCTGGAGAAAATGTTTGGTACCCTTTGGTGGTCGTGTAATCTGGAACTCTATTCCTAACATGGAACATAGTTCTTCTATATAGAGGAAGGGAACCAGCACTAAATCTTTTTAGGATAACCTTAAAAACAACCATTTCCCCTTCTTGCTCCAATGTTACCCATTTGATTTCATGGGTTTACTTGTCTATTTTTTGTTTTGTATTGTTTTGGAGTCCTCCTTTCTTCCTTAGGCTGAGCTACAATAGCCACTCAGGCTCAATTCCACAGTTGATCCATATGTAAGTTCTGACCTGTTGTGATTACACCCTGGGCTGTTAAGCTCCCTCCTTATGTAGCCTGATGGACTTCTACTCCTGGGAGCTTACCAGATTAGTGCCAGACTTAGCACATATACCCTTTCGGCTTTAGCTCTATTGCAACTCAGGACTCTTGACCCAAATGATACACCAACCTCAGTCATTCTTAGTAGCAGAAAGTACAATCATGTACAACCACTACTGGTTATTTGACTTACAGTTAACTGATCTTAGTTTAATATATTCAAGGTTATCAGAAAAGTTATAAAATCCTTAAGAACTTGGACTGTCTCACTTTTGTCCTTGTAGCCTACAATTTAGCAGAGTACCTGGCATGCAGGAGCTTAATAAAAGGTTATTGATTGACTGACTGGTCTCTGCAGCCTTTATTGCTGAGGGCATATTTAAAAGAGTACCAGACTTTGAGTGAGAAGAGTCTTGAGTTTGAAATGTGCCTGTGACATCAACTCTGTGCCTGGTCAAAGTCACAGACCTTTTGGAGCTTTACTTTCCTCATTTTTATCTACCTTACAGTCATAAAAGTAGATAATTTCCATAGACTGTATTATAAATACCAGCCCTTATTACCTTCATCATGCCTCATTGCAATCAGTTTGGGTCACCACAGGTCAGTAAGGACATTGAAAACTGGACTGTGTCCAAAGGAGGCACATCAAGACAAAGAGGGAACTGAACGAATGCCATGTGAGGATTGCTTGAAGAAACTGGGCTCTTTCTGGAAGAAACAATAGGTAATAATAGCTGGCACTTATATAATGCTTCAGGGTTTGCAAAATGCTTCATATATATATAAAATCTCATTGAATTTGATCCTCACAACAACTCTGTGAGGTAAGTGCTATTACCATCCCATTTTTGCAGACGAGGAAACAGGCTAAGGAAAGTTATGGGACTTGCCCACGGTTACCAGCAAATATCTGAGGTAAGATTTGAACCCATCTTATTGATTCCAAATCCAGTATTCTATATATACCCTATATAAACACAATTTTGTCCCAGGGGGGCAAAATTAAAAGCATTGGGTAAAAGATAGTGACATAAATTTTAGTTCAGTGTAAGGAAAATTTTTCTAATGAATAGAAATGCCTCAAAGTAGAATTGGTGGCCTTAAGAGGTAGTCTGTTCCCTATCACCAGTGTTTTTCCAGTGAAGCTGATTGACCTCTTACCAGGAATATAGCAAAGGAATGGCTTGGACTAAGCAACCTCTGAGTTCCCCTTCTAAATTGGAAAAAATGTGATTCTGCGCAAAGAATGCTGGGACTTTTCATCTGGCTTCCTGTGGTATGAACCAGGGAAGAAAGCCAGTAACAAAAGTTTTTATTGAGCAGAAGTAGGATAGGAAAGTGAGCTAGGTGCTGACAGGCAACCTAAAGAAAGGGTTTGTTACAGAGAAGGCTTCCTATGGAGACATTTCTCTAAAACATGTCCTAAACTAGAGAAACCTGAGAGAACAAAAGAGGTTGGCTGAAACTGTGCTTATATAGATTAAAAAAAGTATCACTATTATCTGAACCTAAATAAAGGCTTTTATAAATTCATATGCCCTCTGAAACTGTCCTTCGGAATCTAACGTATCAAAGAGTTGGCATTGTTCAGGAAGATAATCCTTAAACTCTTAAAAATACCAGCAATGCAGTTTGAAAAAAAGAAAGGGAAATAAAATGCACTATGAATATCCTTTAGTGCTGGGAGATCAGTTGTAACGGGCCTTAGGGGATCAAGTGAGGTTCAGGGCTAGCTAACTAAGGAGAAAATATAAAGGAAAAGGGGCAAAGCAGTAAAACTTCAAATGATTTCTTTGATGAGGATGAATGTGATGAAGGGAGGAGATGTCAAGACAGCCCACTGGACTTTGGGCAGCACATACAAATCCCCCAAGCATGGTGATAGCACCGCCATGCTCCATGGGATCCTCCAGAGCTGGAAATGAACAACCACAGCAGATAATTGGTCATCACCACATGATGTCTAATGATTATGCTGCCCCCAGTTCCTTGCTGGTAAGACTTTAGAAGCATTAACTGGAGAAAGGGACTAGGCTTGCTTTCCTCAGCCAGCCCAAAGATTTATTATCTTTTTATAAGATTGTTTCAATTGTCCAAATGTAGGAGTCTAAGCAAACAGCACGCCTTTGTAGCATTTAGAGAAGGGAACACACTTGGCCAAGTTGAGCCGACTCGTGCCTTTATCGGTTTTGAACTTAATCATTAGATGTCGGGATGAAAAATATAACATTGTCAAAATAGGTCTTCCAACATCTTAGGAAAAGATGGCAAAATTCTGTAGTTCCATGGTTCTCAAGAATGCTTGTAAAGAATCCTTTTGATCAAGCATGCAAATAGAGGATAATACTATGACCTAGAAGACATGTTTTTGGATTTGTAAAGAATTGGCTAAACCAAGTCCCAGTTATTCTTCCTACATTTAGCATTTACTTTTATCCATCTTATAACCTCAGCATCTGAGAAGGATTCTACGTCATATAAATCACCACATTTTCTATTTGCAACTCATGGCCTTTATATGTATGTATATATAAATAACCACATCTATAACCACTCAATAAACATTTATTGGTGCTAAGCACTGGACACACAAATACAAAGAAACAAAGAGAGTCTTTGCCCTCAAGAAACTTATAATCTAATAGGGCAATGGTTCTCAACCTTCCTAATGCCGCGATCCTTTAATACTCGTATGTGGGCTTATCTGCATGTGGGCGGACCCACCTGGAGATGGATAGAGGAGTGGTGTCTCAGTTCCTAAGACCATTGGAAATATGTGTTTTCTGATAGTCTTAGGCAACCCCTGTGAAAGGGTCATTTGACCCCCAAAGGCGGTAGTGACCCACAGCTTGAGAACCGCTGTAATAGGAGAAGGCAAAACATGAAGGAAGCTGGAAAGGGGGGGAACACATATTTATGTTTTGTGAGACCAGTGATTTCATTGGTGAGGTGAACTAACTCTACCAGTACAGGTTGGCATCTTCTGGGGCTTTCTATAAGGCTTTCTATAACTTCAGAGTTGCCTGGGGCACCTAGAAGTTAAGTAACTTCCCCAGAGGCATATAGCCAGTCTTAAGACCAAGACCATAGACACACATGGGCTGTACGAGGTGTTCCGGAGGACTAGCACCTCTGGTGTAAGGGCTTGTCAAGCCCTTCTCAGTGATGCTCATTCATATTTGATGTCTGCCTGATTCACTCAACTCTCACCAGTGGCTCCAAGAAACTGTAACCTGCTCTGTGGCTACACCTTGGTAAAAACCATCTCAGCAGACAGGCTAAATCAGGTTGAAGGTAACTGAAAGACCTCAAACCTGTTGCTCAGTTAGTGGGGTATCCACCTCAAGGATGTGAAGACTTCCCCCAACAGAATGGGAGGATGAGAATAATTTGTTCCAGTGATCATGAAGCCCGCTGAAGCAGGAACTGTGGAGTGCCAAGAGCTTGGTCAAACATTGAAGAAGCCATTGTCAGTCATCTTGCCTTTTGTCTTGGTGTTGGACTTCAATGACTGAGGAAGAGAGTGAAGTTGCTGACTGTTCAACTTTGCCTCACTTAAATCCAATTCACAGCTAAGTCTGTATATCGCCCATGATGTCATTGGTCCTCTTTTAAAAAGAATGAACAACAACAAAATATGCTCATCTATCGGCTTAGACTTGCGATTTAATTGGTATAGGAAATCCTAACAAGGAAACTTACCAATGCAGACCTGCAAGTGTCCTTCTATTCTTAGAGAACTGCCTGGGTAGGCACTGATAGGTTAAGTGAATTGTCCTGGGTCAAGCAGCCAGAACTTGTCCAAGACAGGCAATGGCTTTGATGACAAGAGCTTTTAGATAAGGTAAATTAGTATCTGGAAGCAATGGAATCCAAGTTAAAAGAGAATTGATTTTAGAGTCAGAGGTGATGTAGGTTCAAGTGTCTCCCATGACACCAGCAGTGTGACCCTACTGATTCTTCCTAAGAGTGTGAACCTGCAAAATTGACTTCTTTATCTCTTTGAGCTTCTGTTCCAAGCTCTGTGAAATGGAATAATACTGCTTCTGCTTCCATCACTTAGTTGTTGGTTGTGACAGGCAAAATAGGCTTATAAATCCAAAAAGTTCTGTATAAAAAGTGAGTTATTATTAGTCAAAGGTATACACACTTTTTGATAGGCAGAAAGTATACATATTCTTTGAACTGAGACATTGCGGTTGTTTTTTTTTTTAATCATAGAATTTTATAGGTAGAAAGGACTCAAGATATTGTCTGCTGTAACTCTCTCATTTAAGGTGAGATAACTAAGGGGCAGAGAAATCAAGGCACTTGTTCAAAGTTGTCCAGCGCATTAGTGGTAAAACAAGGAGTAGAAAACCAGGTGGTCCATTGTTTTTCTCCTAGGTCGCTTGGCCTCTGTAACAAGCAATAACAAACTATTTTCTTTCTTCATACAAGCGAAACAAAATTTCTTTCTGCAGTGTTATCCATATTTTGGCGATCTTGGTCAGCAGCAGCATCTTTGTATAAGAAGGAAGGTACATTTACTCCCATACAAAGTTACCAAATACTTCATAGCTATAAATGGTTAAAAAAAAATCCACATGCTCTCGGCAGACTCTGATCCAATAGTGAAAGATACTGACAATTTTTCTGTTTCAGATAAGCTTTGAACAAATAGATACATGAACCTGTAGAACTTTGGGTTCTAAGACTGGTGTGTGTGTGTGTGTGTGTGTGTGTATCTGTGTCTGTGTCTGTGTATATGTGTGTGTGTGTGTGTGTGTGTGTGTGTGTGTGTGTGTGTGTGTGTGTGTGTGTGGTGTTACTTAGGAACTTTGGGCAACAAGATGTTGTTTAATATCACTTAGCACTTTAATATCACTTAGCACAATACTTTCCTAAATGGTATCTTGTGTCCACAGCTCAAAGATCTTAGAGATGAAATAGATATTAGAGGCTCTCAAGGGTCTAACTTTCTCATTTTACATGTGTGGAGACTGAGACCCAAGGAAGTTAAAGGGCTTACTCAGGATCACAATGCCAGAAAGTATCAGGGAGTCACTCCAAATTCAAGCTTCTTTTCATTAAAATACACAGAGGCAGATTTTGAACTCAGGTCCCCTGACTATTTTTTTTTTTGTATCATTCACTGTAGCGGTTCCTTCTCAAAAAAAGTTTTTTTTTAAATGCTGAGTGATTCTTTTTATTTATTTATTTTTAGTTTTCAACGTTCACCATTACATGATTTTGAATTCCAAATTTTTCTCCCTCTTTCTCTTCCCCCCTCTCCAAGATAGCATGCAGTCTGATATAGGGTATACATGTGCAATCATATTAAGCATATTTCCACTTTGGTCAAGTTTTGAAAGAAGAATCAGAACAAAAGGGAAAAACCACAAGAAAGGGAAAAAATAGAAAATAGCCTGCTTCAGTCTGCATTCAGACTCCATAGTTCTTTCTCTGGATGTGGATAGCGGTTTCCATCATGAATCTTTTGGAATTGTTTTCGATCATTGTATTGCTGAAAGAGCTAAGTCTATCAAAGTTGATCATTCCACAATGCTGCTGTTACTTTGTACAGTGTGCTCCTGATTCTGCTCACTTCACTCAGCATCAGTTTGTAAAAGTCTTTACAGGTTTTTCCACAATCTGCTTGCTCATCATTCCTTATAGCCCAATAGTATTCTATTACATTCATTTACTGTAACTTGTTCAGGCATTCTCCAGTTGATGGGCATCCCCACAATTTCCAATTCTTCATCACCCTAAAAGAGTTGCTATCAATATTTTTGTGCATGTGGGTCCTTTTCCTTTTCAAAAAATGTTTTTATAAGCGAAAATAAAATGTGTGGAATCATAAAGGAAGTAAATTATATTGAAATAGAATTATCACAGTACGCCTTAAAAAAAGTCCAAAGACTGCAGGTTAAAAAGTTCAATAGAGCCATTTTTTTTCTCCACCGCACTGTGCTGCCCTTTAAGGATGGTTAGTTATAAAATAAATAGTCATGGATCCTAGAGAGGAATTCTTCTCCCTTTCCTTTGGCATTTGGGGATTGACGACAGTTAACAGAAGAGCTAAAGAAATTCATTGCCGTTTGACTTTATTCAGTCATCACTTATTGTGTCCCTTAGGAGATTGGAGGTGAATTTCTAAGTTGATAGCTGCATGCTTTTTCAAGGGTTACCTCCTATTTCTTGAGGTCCTGAATGATCTATTATACTAATTTATGACTAGTCCTAATCTTTGAAAATTATGTTTTTGACAGAAACTCACTAGGGGACATGTTTTTGGTTATTGTTCAAAGTGTGTGTGTGTGTGTGTATGGGATTTACATTCTTTCTCCCAGTTTGTCTATATTGACAAGATGGCTGACTGGAAATTGGAACAGAAAAGCAAGTTAACCTACTCAGAGATAAAATATTGTGAAGCTGGCCATATCAGGCATATTAATGCAGTTAAATTCAGCAAAAATTTATTAAGTGCTTATTATGTGTAATACACTATACTGACCCTGGGGACACAGAGATGAGCAATGATACAATCATTGCTCTTGTTGAAAGATTGAATGCACAGAACTACGTCAAGACTGTTATAACTAGCACCTTAAGCTACAAAGAATAGGGCAGCTAGGTGGCACAGTGCTTAGAGGCCTGGAATCAGAAAGACCCCAGTTTAAATCCAGCCTCAGACACTTATTAGCTATATGACCCTAGGCCATTCACTTAACCCTGTTTGCCTCAGTTTCCTTACCTGTCAAATGAGCTAGAAAAGGAAATGGCAAACCTTTCCAATATCTTTGCTAAGAAAACCCCAAATGGAGTCCTGAAGAGTTGGATGTGACCAAAAAGCAACAACAATAAGCTACAAAGAAACTGCAACTCATAGAAGGGTGGGTCACAAGTTCTCACAAAATCATAGAGGTGGAAGGGACCTCAGTGGTCATCTACTCCAACCCAAACTAGAAAAAGGAATCACCACTATAACATACCAAACAAATGGTTGTCCAGCATGTTCTTGAACAGCCCCAAGGAGTAGTAATTCACCACCTCTCAAAGCAGCCCATTTCATATTGAATCATCTCTAATTATTAAGAAGTCATTTCCCCCCTCAAATCAAGCCTAATTGGGCTCTTTGTAACTTGTACAAGTTACAAAAGCTCCTAGTTCTACCTGCTGCACCAAATGCTACTCATTTAGTCCCTCCTTCAAAAGGCTGCCCTTCAAATACTTGAAGACAACTATCATGCACCCTATTCCCATGCCCCCAAGTCTCCTCCTCTCCAGTTCAAACATGCCTAGTTCCTTTAATCAATATAATAACAGGAACTCTAGCCACCATACCATAGCATCCTTTGGAAATTCTCCAGCTTACTAATTTCTTTTGTTCTTCAACTAGCGACCAGAATTTAACACGATATTCCAAGTGTGATTTGACAAGGGCAGAAGTCAGACTTACCTCCTCATTTCTGGAAGAAATCTTCTTCTAATGGGGCCCAAAATTCACATTGGCTTTTTTTTTTTGGTTGCTCCATCTTAATACTGATTCATGTTAAGTTTGTTTTCAACTAAAACTCCTGCATTTTTTTCAGACTACTGTCTGACCATCTATTATGTTGATTACTGATGAAATTGATGTTTTGTAGCCAAGTAAAAGACCAGGTGGGGCAACTAGAAGGCACAGTGGATATAATGTGAGGATTGGAGTCAGATAGTCTCATTTTTATGAGCTCAAATCTAGCCTCAGGTACTAGCTATGTGACCCTGGGCAAATCACTTAACCTTATTTTGACTCAGTTTCCTTATCTGTAAAAGGAGCCGAAGAAGGAAAAGGCAAACTACTCCACTCTATTTGCCAAGAAAATCCCAAATGAAGTTTTGGAGAGTCACACACAATTGAAAAGAATCAACAACAATAACCACAAAATGACTATATATTGAATATATTATATTAATTTAGCCCAATGCTCAAATATGTCAAGACCTTTTTGAATTCTGGCTGTTGTCTACAATGTTATCTACCCCTTCCAGTTTTATGTCATCCTCATGTTTGATGTGCATGCAATCTATAGCTTTATTCACAAGTTGCACAACTTAACATAATATTCCAAGTGTGATTTGTCAAAGGCAGAGTTCAAGTCATTGATAAAAATTATAAATAGAACAGAGTCTAATGCAAAACTCGAGGCACTGCAGTGGAAACCTCCTACCAAGCTGACATTGAACCATTAATAACTACTCTTTGAGACCAGTTTTCAACCAGTTCCAAATCCGTCTTTTATCATATTCTTGTTGTTTAGCTGTCTTCAGTCACGTCTGACTCTTCAGGACTCCATTTTCATGGCAAAGATACTGGTGTGGTTTGCCATTTTTTTTCTTCATTTCATTTTGCAGATGAGGAAACTGAGGCAAACTGGGTTAAGGCACTTTCCCAGGGTCACACAGCTAGTAAGTGTCTGAAACCAAATCTGAACTCACAAAGATGAAACTTCCTGACTTCAGGCCCAGCATTCTGTCCCCTATATTCAACTTTCTCACTGTAATAGTATATGATATTTAATCAAGTGCTTTGTTATAATCTAGATGAGTTATATTTATAGCATTCCCTTGAGTTATAAGTTCAAGAATCCTATGAAAAAAAGAAAATAGGAATAGTAGGTCAATGACATCTTCTTGATGAAGCCATGCTGACTTTATAGTATCACCACTTTCTTCTAGATGTTCATTAACTATCTCTTTAATGATTCATTCTAGGATTCCTCAAGGATAAAAGTCAAGTTTGCTGGCCTATAGTTGGCAGACCTTGTTCTTTATTTCTTTGGAAATCAGGATAATGTCTGTCATTCTCTGATCCTTTGACTCTCTTCCCTTTTTGATCATCTTTCAGACATCTCTGTCAATGTCTCAGGAATCACATCCACATTTCAGTACTCAAAAATATAATTCATCTGGGCCATTTGACCTGGATTTTCCAAGGGAAGCTAGGTGATCTCTTATTCTTTTATTCCTTATCTTTATCTTATCCCCATTAGTCATTTTAATTAGGCCATTTCCAAAGCAGAGGTCATTGTCCTTGGTAGACATAGTAGAAGGAAAAAAGAGTCAAGCAGCTCTGCATTCTCTATGCTGTCATCAGCCTAATCATCCTTTCTTGGATCCCTCTCTTTCTAATATAGCTGAAACCCCCCTCTCTTTCTTTATATCTTTGGTTAGATCCGTCTCTCCTTGTGCTTTACCACTGCTGACAGTATGCTTATAAGTCCATGCCCTGATATGCATCCCTTGTCATCTGCTCTTTCTATATGTGTATGTGTATGTGTATGTGTATGTGAATGTGTATGTTTATGTATGTGTACATGTAGAAATGTGTATATGTATATATATGTATATGTGTGTTTTAAACATTTAATGATTCCAGTATCTTGTGCTTCCATATCAGTCTCTCAGAATAAATCTTTGTTTTCCCCCCTTCATTAAAATTGTTTCCTTTTGTGTCTTCAGTATTTCATTCACGAGAGTTTTCTGTCTCTTGTGGATTGGTAGCTCTTATATGAATATATGAATGGGATCCTTCTCGTCTCTTCTCTGAGCCCTTGAAATCTACTCTAGGATGTATTTCAGATGTGTCCAGCTTTCCTCTCTTTCTCAGTCACAAGCTTTATGTGCAAGTGATTTTTGTTGTCCTTGTTACTGAGCAGTTTTAGTCATATCTGACTCTTTGTGACCCCATTTGGGTTTTCTTGGTGAAGATACTAGAGTGGTTTGCCATTTCTTTCTCCAGCTTACTTTACAAACTGGGTTAAATTACTTGACCAGGAGCCCATAGCTAGTAAGTGTCTGAGGCCAGATTTGAGCACAATTACTTTTTCCTTAAGTTCCCAAGAACCAGTATTTCCCTGTTAGTGACACTTGGAACCAGCATAGAAATAATCTTTGCTGGTCTCTTTATCTTCTGAAGGATGAAATTCTCATGAGGACAATTGTGAAGGTGCTCTTCTTTTTGCAAAGTGAGCTCAATAGTAAAAGAGATGGAGGAAGGTTTTGTCACGTATCTAAAGGCAATAGAAAATGTCATTCCATGAGACACAGCAATCTCACAAAGCAGTAGTCATGACAAGCACAAGGTGTGTATGTGTGTGTGTGGGGGGGAGATCTGACTGAAGAGAACTAATTGTAGCTTATACAGCAATGTTTGACAATCTTCTTAGAGAAAGTATTTGTGATATGCAGGCATGAAACTTTTATATCACACACACACACACACACACACACACACACACACACACACACACACACACAAAACAAAAACAAAAACCAGCCTCCAAACCCCAAACCCTAACACTTTTGGCCACTTTCTCCTCTTGATCCTGAGCCATGCTTTCAAATATATTTTTCACTATCCTTCCCATTAACCACCTTTTCATTAAAGTAAACAAGTACTCATTAAAAAATGGTATTAATCTAGAAGGACTTGATTAGTTCTTCATAGAATGCTGCCTCATCATCTGGACCAGATGTTTACAGAAACTACTTAATAGACATTCATATTTGTATGAAAGTCCATGTACTTCCAAATATTTATTGAATATCCTTCTCTCCAGCAAGATCATCCCTTGTGTTTGCTGAGTGAGGTTCTACCTGCCACAGTATTGTTTTCCCAAATCCTTTTCCATACCGGTATGTTTTTTTCCCCTAATTTTATTGATATCTTTCATTTTTGTTATTGTTGTTCAGTCGTTTTGGTCATGTTCAACTCTCTATGACCCTATTTTGAGGTTTTCTTGGCAAAGTTACTGGAGTGGTTTGCCATTTCCTTTTCCAACTCAGGTTTAAGTGACTTGCCCAGGGTCACATAGCTAGTAAGTGTCTCAGGTCAAATTTGAACTCAGGTCTTCTTGACTCTAGCTCTCATCATCTATCCATTGCACCACCTCATTGTCCATTTTTCATTTTTACCTTAACTTCATTTATGAATATATGCCTCTTCTTCTCCTATCTAGAAAGCCATTCATTATAATCACAACAACAACAAAAATTGAACATGGAAAAAATATTTCAGCAAAACTAGACAACATATCAGCTAGGTCTGATAGTAAACATAATTCCTGATACCCATAATCAGCCAACTCTGCAAAGAATGGAGGAAGGTTCATTTTCTCTTTTCTTTATTGGGTTCTTACTTGGCCATTATGACTATGGACTAATATTGTTAGCAAAGATTATAATCCAAGAGGGGGTAGAGCCATTTTCAAATCCCCAAAGTACAGCTATGACACAGGATGGTAAGTTCTATGGCATAATTGGGATGGCAAAAGACTGATAATATATGTTCCTATTTATACAGTGCTTGATATTTTCCAGAACATTTTCCTCACAGTCATTTTATGAAGCAATATAAACATGATTATTCCCATATTATAGAGAAAGAAACTGAGGCTCAAGTAGGCTGTCTCACATGACTCAAATTTATATGATCATAGATTTAGAGCTAGAATGGTTCTTAGAAATGATTCAGGTCAACTCCTTCATTTTAGAGATAAGAAAGCTAAGGCTCAGAGGAGTTATGACTTTACTGAGGTTACCTGGGTGGGGAGGCTGAAGAGCAAATCACATAGTTGGTACATGGCAGGGCTAGGACTCAAATCCTGGCCTCCTCACCCCAGGTCCAGTGGTTTTCACATAGAAGTCAACAGAGATTAAGATAATGAAAGTAAGGAGCTCTGACATCAGGGTGGCAAGTATGTCACATATATGACTTCTGAGGTCAGCCAGTCAGTCACAAAACATTTATTTCATGTCTACTATTGTGCCAAGCATTGTGCCAAGCACTGGGGATACAAAGAAAAGTCAAAGACAGTTCCTGCCCTCAAGGAGCTTACAATCTAATGAGGAAGGCAACATGCAAAAGTAAGAAGAGAAGAGGTTAAGAAGTTACCAGTTCAGGGCATGAGGAAATCTAGAGGAGGATAGCCAGGCAAGAAATGAAGGGGTGGCTGACCTGGGTTACTTCCTTAAATGGAGGATCTGGGAGAAGTGTCTGTCTACCAATTAGAGGGAGAGAAGGACTCAAAGGGGAAGAGGGTCCAGAGGTGGTGTGAGTTACTGTGCTGATGTGATCTTGCAGGATGAAGCCACAGATACTTAGTTTAGCTTACATACTAGCGGGATATGATAAATGGAAATAAAAATAATTGAAATGAATATTCTAGAACTCTTGCTAAATAGATTACACCACAAAACAAGGTGGTGAAATATGAGAAATAAGGCTGGAGGAAGAGCTGAACTGTAGTTACTTTAGATACATTTATTTCATCTGAGTATCCAGACAATTTGCTGCAGATATCATTGTTGAGACAGATAAAGAAAAAAATCTCAGTCAGATGATCACTGAGATTATGAGGATATGAGTTCAAATCCAATCTCTGATTCTTACTATCTATGTGACCTTAAGTAAATTACTTACTCTCTTTCTCAGCCTCAGTTTCCTGATCTGTAAAAAAGGGGAGAAGGGGATAATAATGGATCATTGGGATGCTCAAATGAGAGAATGCATAAAAAGTGTTCTATAAATCATAAAGTGCCATAGAAATGTTAGCTATAATTTACCTTATTATTATTATTTGGAAACTGTGGTATAGTTTCTCATCTCACTATATGAAAGCAGTGAGGAAGAAAGGAATGATAATGAGGGAAAGGTTGTGACTGAATTGACTTTCAGCCAGCTGAATGTTTTTTGACCACTGTTTGCAAGACTAACAGCACAAACTGGAGAGGTTATAGTATAAACCATGGAGAGATTGTCTAGTCCTAAGCATCCTACCAAGGGACAGTGTTGAGACCTTTGCTTAAATCTGTAAGGCAGCAGAAAGCACTGGATTTGGAGTTAGAGAAGCTGGGTTTGAATCTTGCAATCCTACCATTTATTAGCCTTTGTGATCCTGGTCACATCATTTCCTTTCTCTGGATATCAGTTTCTTAGTATGTAAAATGAAAAGGCTTGACTAGATAATATCCCTAAGGTCCCTTCTAACTCTAAGCAATGATCTTAGTACTGGATATTTTTCAGTTGTGTGATCATGGACTTAAGTATCTTAACCTCTCTTCACTCAGCTTTCTAATCTGTAAAACAGGGACAATAATATTTGTAGCATGTTATTGGAAGGCTCCTAGGAAATAATGTACCTAAAGTACCCTACGTGTCAGCCATTTCTCCAGCCTTGTAATTTACATTCCACCACCTTATTTTGCAGCGTGATCTATTTAGCTAGAGCTATAAAACATTTATTTTCAATTATTTTTATTTGCTTTTGCCAGTTACTTTTAATTGTGTTTACCAAAGAGACATTTTATTTTTTCTATGCACCATTTCATTCAGAATCATATTGGTATTTTTGTTTTTTAACATAGACTTGTTCAATAAATGTTGGTTTATTTGTGGGATACCAACATCTGTTTCTAAGCACTGTAAATTACCACCATCTGTTCTCATTCTTGGTCACTGGTATAAAATCTTAATGTAAATCTTGAATCTTCCAGCTGTCAGGTCAAACCACAGTGTAAGTCAGTTCGATCTTGGAAAGAGTGATGACCAAGAGTTATGAAATCTCAGTTGGGTTTGCAGTTCTTTCATTAGCTAGCTGTGTAACCTTGGGGAAGTCATTTTCAACTCTTTGGGACTAGGTTTCCTGAACTAAAAAAAAGAAAGGAAAAAAGAGCCTTCCATTCCCCCCTTACAAAAGGGACTAGTAATCTCGAAGGACTTTTCCAGATTGAAAATATTTATGATATTCAACCATCATTTGATTATTAGGCACTTCTACATTGCAGACACTACAATGACAAGAGTAAATTGGGATGTAGGGATTCTTTTACTATCCCTCCGCCTCCAATCTCTTCCCCATTCCCAATCTATCCTACAACCAGACAGAGGAAGACCTGCCACCACCATAGACACAACTGGGGCTTGCCTTCCCTATCTGCTTTCCCAGCTCAGTGTGGCCCCCAACCTCCTAAGGTCCTCTGGTTCTTGGCATTTGCCCAGCTCCTACTCTCTCTAGTCTAGACCCTTAAGGACCCCTAGCCTTGCCATTTGCCCCATGGCTAAACTTTAAAACCTCCAGCTCTTTCTATTTGTCTACAACTACATTTTCTTTGGAGCAGCTAAATAACACAGTGGATAGAGTGTCAGGCCCAGAGTCAGGAAGACTCATTTTCATGAATTCAAATCCAGCTTCAGACACTTACTGGCTGTGTGACCCTGAACAAGTTACTTCATCCTGTTTGCCTCGATTTCCTCGTGTGTAAAATAAACTGGAGAAGAAAATGGCAAACCATTCCAGGATCTTGGACAAGAGAACCCTAAATGGGATCATAAGAGTCAGACACGACTGAAACACTGAACAGCAACAAAAACTCTCTTTTATGTGTATTCATTCTCCCTCAGAGTGTCAGCTCTTTGAAAGTAAGGACTGTTTGTATAAAGTCATTACCTGAAATCTCATCGACATGGAGATTAACTCCGCTTTTATACTCAATACCTTGTCTCTCCCATCTGACTGGAGGGTTGGAGGGTGGAGCAAAAACTCCTCCCAATGCCTTCCTATTTAGAAGGTTCAGAACTTTCCAGCCAATATTTCATTTTCTACCAGGAACTCTGCTCGGTCTCGACTCCACAACTGCTGACCAGGTACCATCTAGCACTTCCCCTACCACCACCACCCCCTCCCCTTCAGTTTCCTCTCTTTGTATCCCCCACTCCCTCCCCCCCCCACAGGCTTTTTTCAAGGGACTATGGTCACATCGATATAAAAACACAAAAAGTCCCTCAGCTTAATAACAATAAAAAACCTCCAAACAGAAACTCAAGGGAGCAGGGAGAAGGGCCTCAAGGAGGGACTCAAAGGACTCTGGGGGGCATCACTAGGCTCAGGCAGTGGGTCCCTCCTCAAATATTGCTGTTACTATGAGGTTTTGGGGAGACTAGGGTGGGTGGCCATTCTCAAGGAACTGCTGGTTGACTGTATTAAACCCACCAAGGCCTCCATCTTTGACCTGCTAGACAAGATCCAAGGGATGCCAAAGCTGAGCACATCCCTGAAGTGAGGCCCCACCCCCCTGCCTGAACCCCCTCCACTGGGGTGAGAGCACCAGGATAATCGCTGAAAATATCCAAGCAGTAAATGGCAAACCACATTTCCAGAAGTCAGGAGACAAGATTCTTGTTCAAGTATAGATTGGACCAAAAAGAAAAAAGAAAAAAATCCCAAACCCAAACAGACCAACAAACAAGAACACCTCATAATTCTTTGGTTCTAAAATGTGAAAATATTTCCAACCCCATACTTTCTAAATATTTTTTTTTTAGTTTTATGCATACATATTGTCAAATCTCATTTGCACAGTATTCTCAAATGGTAAAATCTAAGTTTACATTTACAAAATGGCTTCTCCCCTATAACACATGTGAAAATATCCAGTCACCACTGACCAGAACTAGAGGATAGGGGAGGATTTTGTTTGATTTTTCGTTAAGCAAATTATCTGTAATATTCCATATAGGGAGTCTTAATATCTATCAAATTCTATTTAATTCAACTGATCATAACTTACTATGTGCAAGATCACTTAATGGTAAAGTGCTGAGGACAGATCTCTAAAGCTATAAATTCCTGAGCAGGTTTGATCTTCATGGGGAGTTCTCAAGAACAATCAAATCTCCACTTAATCTTTTCTCGTCTCAGTCAACTCTTTGAGACACAAACATGTGTTCAAGGCACTAAGGATATAAATGAATCTGTATTTGTGTGGGAGAAACAGAGACTGAGACAGAGAGAGAAGAGGGGAGACAATTTATTAAGTATTTAATAGGCATTGTACCAAGCTGGGGATGCAAATATAGGCAACCTAAATGGTCTGCCCTCAAAGAGCTTCCAGTCTAGTGGGAAAGGACAGCATCAATGTAAAGGGGTTATAGAAGGGATGGAGGGGAGGGAGTGGCAGATCTGAACATAGATCCTCTGATTCCAGAGCTGCTGTTCTAGTCTAATTTTGATTACTATTTAAATGTCTTGTTGTCCCACTAAATTGTGGGAACCTGAATGTTTTTTTTAATGCTCCCATGTATACAATCAGCAGCTGGGTCATAGAGAAAAAGCATACATCAATCAAGTAACTAAGATTGAGGGATGTGTCTTTAAGCCTGGAGATGTAAGACATCTGCAGAGATATTTTTCCCTTATAAAAATAAGCATAATCAAAGGAGGAAGAATCCTGCATCAGCTGTATCCAAAAATGTAAGTCTTATTTTTTAGCTTGAGTCTCTCACCTCTCTGTCAAAAAGCAGATAACATGTTTCACCTTCAGTCCTCAGGAATCCCAACTGGTCATTGTATTGAGCAGGATTCTTGAGATTTCAAATTGATTTTTATTAATAATGTTGCACAATTGTCATGATTTGTGCTTCATTCTGTGTCAATTCATAGAGGTCTTAACCGGTTTCTCCTAAACCATCCATTTCGTTATTTCTAACAGCATAATCATGATGGATTATGTTCAGATTTGTTCAGTTACTCCCCAATTTTTGTAGCTGTTCAGTCATTTTCCGGTTATGTCTGACTCTGTGCTGCCCCGTTTGGGTTTTCTTGGCAGAGATACTGGAGTGGTTTGTCATTTCCTTCTCCAGCTAATTTTTATAGATTTTTTTTTTCCAGAGGCCTAGAAACATAAATGACTCACCAAAGGCTAGATAATAACTGGTCAAGCTGAGTTTTCAAGCCAAGTCCTCTGGCTCTCAGCTCTCTATCCATTTGACCATACTGACTCTATCTATCAAAGCCATCTTGTCTCAAAAACACTTTAGAGTTTTACAGCATCATCTTATAGTATGGGAATAATTTTGTTGTTGTTCGGTTGTTTCCAAATCTCTGTGACCCTATTTGGGATTTTCTTGGCAGAGATACTGGAGTGATTTGTCATTTCCTCCTTCAGTTCATTTTACAGGTGAGGAAACTGAGGCAAACAGGGCTAAGTGACTTGCCCAGCATATCTGAGGCCAGAATTGAACTCAGGAAGAGGCATCTTCTTGACTCAAGGTGGTATGAGGGAGAGTGTGTTCTCAGGTGTTAAGAGGAAATGTTTATACTTTCTGTTCTTGCTATATCTTCAAAAAATATTCCTTGGGAGAATGAATTCATGTTAATTGGTTAAATTGGAATTGGGGCACTAATCACTGGGGGCTAACAGTAGGGGAACACACCAGATTGGAGATTTGAGCCAATATCATTTGAGAAAGTCATCTCTGTATTAAGGGTACTCTTGGAATCCTGAGGGAAGAATGTATCCAGCCTCATTCTGGGAGAGTGAATCCAGAGCATGCTACACAGAGACTGAAGAAGAGAATAATTTACCCGAGATCACACAGGTAATGACAGAGGCAGGCTTTGAACTAAGTCCTGCTGACTCCAAAGCTACTGTTCTTTCTGTGGCATCTCACTGAAGTGGGACATAAGGCTAGTCCCAGATCCCTCTACCCCATATAAGGACTTTCCTCCACACATAAAGTTTTGATTTTTGAGCATATTTGGGGCAAAACCTTAGTATTTGTGTGTGTGTGTGTTTATGTATGTATGTGTGTGTCTGTGTGTGTGTATGTGTGTGTGCGCACATGTATGTGTAAATTTAGACAGAGAAAGAAATCACAGGAAAAGTTACATTTTTATTAGTACTATTGCACTATTTTTATTCTTATTTACATGCCTTCTTTTACTCTCTATTCCCAATAATCTCTATCAAGGATCTGGTGTGTCAATATCCCCCATAATCTGAGTCTAGGTGATAGATGAAAGAAACAGGTACTGTAGCTTGCCCACAGGCTTCTAATTAGAGCCACCATGAATGGGAGAAAAGGATCCATAGCCTCAAAGGATCACGGATCTAGGGTTGGAAGAGACCTCAAAGGTCATCTAGCCCAATCCTCCCATTTTACAGATGAGGAAACTGAGGCAGGGGGTAAACTGGGTTTGCAATAATGGGCTATCAGTCAGGGGTGAGGAACCTGCAGCCTCAAGGCCACATGTGGCCCTCTAGGTCCTCAAGGGTGGCCCTTTGACCGAATCCAACCTTCACAGTTAACAAATCCCCTTAATAAAAGGATTTGTTCTACGAGACTTGGACTCAGTCAAAAGGTCACACCCAAAGACTTAGAAGGCCACATGTGGCCCCAAATCTGCAGAGTCCCCACCTCTGGGATGCAGAAGATGAGCCTTACTATGTGACCTTGGACAAATCTCTGTACCTGTCTGATCTTCAGCGTTCTTGTCTTTCAAATGAGCAATTTAGGCAAGAATAACACCGAAGCCTCTAACTGCCCAGCTCAAACAAAACACAACAAAACAAAACTCTATGGTTTTATGAAAGATTAAGAACAGCAGGCTCATTTCCCCATATTTTCTACATAATTGCATACATTATTCATGCACCATATACACCCACCCCTCCTTCCTCCCCAAGCAGCCTATTCTCGCTCAGTTATAGCTTGCTTAGCTTAATCACTTGTTAGAAAGAAAGCTTTCTAATAGCATTTGAAAATTTGTACTATATTACTGTTAGTAAGCCTTTCTCTTTCTCTTGCATCCTTAAAGATGATGGGATTTATAGCTAGAAGGCATCTAGGTAGTTAGTCTTCTAGGCAAATTCCCTAATTTTTCAGACAAGGAGACTGAGGCTGAGAGGTTAAGTGACTTATTTGCCCAAGGTCACCCATGTAACAAATACCAGAGCCAGGGTTGGAACAAATTGAGAGCTTTCTGTATTGTATCACATGCTTTTCAAATGTTTTGCATGTATGACAAACTTGACACACTTTTGGAGCTGGCAGGGACCTCAGAGGACATCTGGTTCTGCCCGGATCCTAACAATATTTTTTCTCAGAATTTACAGCAAATTGTCATTCATTCGTCTCTGCTTGTCACTATTCAAAATTCACTTGAGGAGGAGTGATCTGAAAGGATTCCATCATTACTGGGAAAAGGGTGGTGGGCTAAGGGCAGAACTCACAGACCTGGTCATCATTCGTGAGATCTGTCTTGCAATTTGATGGTGCTGCTATGTTGGACACAGTCCCCGCTGCCACTCACATGATTAGCCAGTGTCCTATTTCCTTTTTCAAAGTAGAACTTTTCATTCAGCATATTAGGTCGTCTGCTAATGGGAGGAAAAATAGGAAAGAATGTGGTTGCAAGAAAGAAATAGAGGTTAATCAAGTTTTTCTTATGAAAACTACTTTTTCTAGAAAAGCAAAAATGCTTCTCTTACCACTCCTGAGGTGTGGTGATGGGTTTGGGGGAAGGGGAAGGAGAAAATCTTTACTTGGTTTTTTTTTCCTTCATGGAGTGGTCTGTCTGTTACTCTGGTGCTGGGTAGAAGGTATTTCATTTCCAGTGGGAGATTCTTTGCCCCAGGTAGCAAGCTCCTTAGGACACAGAGCAGAGGCCTTCCAGGAAGCAAATCTTCTCACCTTGAACCTTTTCTGCAGGATGCCTGGTCATTAGCCTTGGTGTCTCCCTAAGTGCCCCACCATTTAGCTTATAGGGAACATACCTCCTGTGCTTAATCTGCACCACACTATATAGCTGGTCATCATCAATGTCAGGGTTATTTTCCCAATAACTCCCCAGTAGCTCCTTCAGGACTCAGCTCAATTGTCTTCTTCATGAGGCCTTCCCTGTATCTGCTCCAGTCCTAGATGCTAGCACACGTCGTTCCCCAAATTACCACATATTTATTTTGCATCTATTCAGCACATGCTCACATGTGTACACATTGTCCTCTCCTTTACAATGAAGGCAAAGATTCCATTTTTGTCTTTGTATTTTCAGGGCCAAGAGCAGAGCCTAAACCATGGGCAGCATTTAACAAATGCATCATAGATTTAGATCTGGAAGGGTCATCTAGTCATCTAGACAGACCAACCTCACTTCCAAATGAGGAACCTGAGGCCCATAAGTGTCTTGTCTAGAATTACATAGGTAGTAAGTGGTAAAGCTGGGATCCAACATCAGGTCTGTTCTTTCAAGTATATTACACTGATCGATGATCAGAACGAACAATTATACAATGAAAACCATTGACATTACATCCTCAAATGGTTCCTAAAAGCAAGTCAACTAACAGCCAGTATTTATTAAACATTTACTATGTACTAAGTGCTAGGGATGCAAAGAAAAGCAGGCTGGCTCCAATAACAGAAATGCTTTTGAAGAAACTGAAAGAGCTCCTTTGACTGGTGGTTCTTGTCTCTGTGGCCACAATCTTTCCTACTCTTCTGTCTCCCCATTCCTCCAGTCAAACTGGGCTCTTCCTATTCCCCCTCGGCTTGATACACACCTTCCTCTCTTCCTCCTCCAAGCCTGTCTCCACTGCTTTGCCCTGTGCCTGAAATACCTTTCCTCCCTCTCTTCCTTTTATAATTTCACCTTTCCTTTAAAGTCTAGGCCCAATACTACCTTCTTAATTTTTTTCAGCACATTGCCCAGTGCAGAGTGGGTGATTAATAAATGCTTGGCAACTGATCACTCGGTCAGTAATGGTCCCTCTCCTTTTAAACTTTATAGAGCACTTTCCTTGTCCTTCTTTTGTACATGAATTATGTACTTTTGAGCAATGAAGTTATTTATATGTGTTTATATATATAAAGTTATATATATGTGTATATATTTATATATTTATTAATGTTGGAAATATATATTTATAAATATAAATTTATATATATACATATATATATTGCTGCTTCCCACCCCCACCTTAATCCCTACTCTCTATGCCCCCTAGTAGGTGGTCAATGCCATGTACATAGGAGAATTTGAATTTTAGAGTCACGGAGATTGAGAAGGCTTGGATGAGCGGAATTCAGTAGGATGGAAAGGAATATCCAGTCAGAGAGCTCATAGATCTGTTAAAGTATGAATAATAAAGATGTGGAAGTGGTTAGATCATTGGCCCTGGAGTTGGGAAAACCTGAATTCAATTCTGGCTACAGGCACTTAGTAACCGTGTGACCCGGGGCAAGTTGTATAACCCTGCTTGCCTCAGTTTCCTCATCAGTAAAATGAACTGGAGAAGAAGAAGGCAAATCACTCCAGTATCTTTGCCAAGAAAATCCCAAAGAGTCAGACAGGACCAAAATGATTGAACAACAAATGAATAATAATTTTCATTAATAAAACCTTTCATATTTGCAAAGCAATTTACATGCATTATTTCATTTGAGCCTCATGGCAACTTCATGAGGTAGGTCACATTATTATATGGCAATTGAGATTTAGAGGGTCCTACAGCTATTAAGTATCTGGTATAAGATTTCTAACTAGGTTTAATAACTGCATGAAATAGGTTTACTACTCCATACTGTATCTTGTAACCACTAGCAACGTGTCTTGTATGTAATGAGTCCTTAACGTATCTATGTTACTATTTCCCTAGACCCTAAAAATTTCTTCAATGCCAGTTGATAGCTCCTTACATTGTTTACTTCTCCATCTCCTGTCTCTCCCCCGCCCCCATACACTTGTGAATTTCATTATTGTCCAGCAAGAGCTAGGTCAAAATGTCACCATGGAAAGTTTGAATCCATTAGATTGTAAGCTCCTTGAGGGCAGGAGCTGAATTTTTGCCTCTTTTTGTATCCCCAGTGGTCAGCATAGTGACTGGAACACAGTAGGTACTTAATAAATGTTTATCAATTGCTTGATCCCAGATCTACTATGTACTACCGGTGTGACTACAGACAAATCACTTGAACTCTCTACATTCCTCATCTATAAAATGAGGGGGCTGGACTCATTGACTTTTGGGTTTTCTTATAGCTCTAAATCTATGAACCAGGTATAATTGCGGGATATGTGATATATTTGAGTCTAAAATTCCATGAAATTTAAGACTTCATGTTCTATGAAGAAAAGAATTCACATCTGAAATTAAAATTATGTTAAAAATTCTATTGAGGGAATCTTTGCCCAAGTTATCAAGACCTGAAAATCAGTTGTCGTGTGAGGGTTAAATCATTAACTTTTATTAAGACATAGGTCATAGGATTCAAGACTGGAAGGGCTCTTGAGGTTCATCTGTCTCATCCACCTTCTTTTGCAGGATGAGGAAAGTGGGAGAAGTGATTTGCCCATGACCACACAGGTAGACAAGTAACAGAGTTTGAATAAAAACTCAAGCCCTCTGATTCCAAATACAGGATACTTTCCTACCGTTCCTTGACCCATGTGTGGGTCAGACTGAATGGACCAACCACAGAGCTGGGGGTTTTGGAAGCTCAAATCATCTCATCCTACGGTCACTGGACTGTTCTGAGTCACCCTGGATCTCTGCCAAGGCTGTAATGCCTTCTCTGTATCCTGTATTTCCTCTTGGCCCCATTTCTCTATATTTCTTTTAGATGAAGAAATACAAAGACAACACTCCCATAGTAATAGTGATTCATCAACACAAAATCAAGGATCCAACATTCCTCTAAAGGTTTGATTACTCTCTTCCTCCTTCTTTTGGCCATTTGATTTAATAAGAGACTTTAGGGACCAAAGCATCAGAAGAATCTGCTGGGGGCATTCTAGTCATTTTCATTTTTTGGGAGGGGGTAATTGGGGTTAAATGACTTGCTCAAGGTCACACAGCTAGTTAAGTGTCAAGTGTCTGAATCTGAATTTGAACCCAGATCCTCCTGACTCCAGGGCTGGTGTTCTATTCACTGTGCCACGTAGCTGCCCCAAATCTTCTTCATTTTCACCAAATTTAAAAACATGCCTTCATTCATTCATTCACTTATCTTTCTTGTCCTTCAGCAGGAATGTCATGGATCATCTGTACCCAAAGCACATTTTGCAAAATGAGGCGGTTGGCCTAGCTAATCCCTGAAGTCTCTCTAATTATACCTTTGAAAAATCACCTAACCTCAGTAAGCCTCAATTTCCTTATCTGTAAAATAGGTGGGGGGAACGAGACTGAGTTGGACTAGCTGATCTGCCTCTAAAGTCTCTTCCAACCCTAGATCTATGACTCTAGGCAACGTTATGTCTTTGGGCCTCATTTTCTTCATCTGTAAAATGAGGGGACTGGATCAAGTGACTGGATAAATTAAGGGGCTCTAAGGTCCCATCCAACTCTTACATTTATAATCTATTTTCTTTGTTCGTCAATACTTTGAGTTTTGGATGACAGTCTATTTGTAGCAAGTTCTCTGACGCTAATAAATGATACATTTGTTCAGATTAGTGACCACACCAACCACTCCATTACTCCATGAGAAATAATGCCAGCCTAGGTCTTCCCTCCCCCATTCCTCCAGTTCCCTAGAGACTTGGAGCTTTAAAGGAAGGAAGGAGGAGGATCTGTTGGTGCCATGGGGCCTGGTGACTTCAGCTGTGACAGATGTCCAGCTGCCTGAGTGATTTCAGGATCTGATGACCCACAGCATCTCTTTGGCCCCACAATGTACAATGAAGAATTTTCATTTCAGAATTTATCATCTCCTTCCCTAACTGCTTTTCTTCATTCCTCAATCCTCCCTCCTTCTCTTGTTCCCAGTTTTGTTTTTGTTTTTGGCCATTCTTTCCATCTTTCTCTTTTCTTTTCCCTTTCTTCCATCCTTTCCTCAGCAGAAGAGAGGAAGGCATAATGAAAATAAAACTGTAAACCTCGTGACTAAGAATGTTTGTCGGATTAGGAAGAAAGGAGGTAGTAAAGCATGGGAGACAAAAATGAGAGATAAAGACAGAACTTCAGGATGAAAGAAAACTCAGTGGAGGAGAGAGACTTCTGGACCTAGGAAAGAGAAATTTACTGTAAGAGAGAAGTACTAGTGGGTGAAAGGAAATCCCCTATTGAGGACAGAAAACAAAAAAAATCACAAAGATGGCACATTGCTCAGTTGGCATTAGCAGGAAATTGGGGAACAGAAATTAGCAGCAGAAGAGATTAAAGGAAGAGAGAAAAAGAGGGAAAGCAATGGGAGGGAACTGGGTGGAGACTGAGAACAGAGATAGCATTTTTTCTAGACGTGATATAAGCTTTTTGAGGGTCAAACCGCTTCATTTCTGTTTCTGTATCTTCAGGGTCTAGCAGAGTGTTGGCCACATAGCAGGCCCTTAAGAAAAGCTTATTTATTGAATGCTAGGGATAACAGAGTTTTCCCATGGAAAAACAAAAAAGAATTATGAAGGGAAGAAAATTTCTTAATGAGAAGTTATGTATTGGATCAAGATTTTTTCCTTATTCCAACCAGGCTTCCAAAAAACACAAACAAAACAAAACCCCAAACTATGAATTCCCAGGAAATATCTACAGTATATCTGTGTAAACTGATCTTTTGGTAATTCAATGAAGTAAATTCATGCATTAGAAATAAAAATTCACTCCCCTTTGTTATTTTTCTATTTGAAGGACAGAGATAGAGAAAAATAGAGACACACAGACAGGCAGATGTGGGGAGGGGAGAGAGAGGGAGAGGGAGAGAAAAAAGGAGATGGAGGGAAAGAAAGGAGGGAGAAGGAGGGAGAGAGAGAGAGACAGAGAGACAGAGACAGAGAGAGAGAGAGACAGAGAGAGAAGGAGGGAGGGAGGGAGAGAGAGACAGAGAAGAAGGACAGAGGAGAGACAGAGACAGAGAGAGACAGAGACAGAGACAGAGAGAGACAGACAGAGAGAGAGAGACAGAGAGAGAGACAGAGAGAGAGACAGAGAGAGAGAGAGAGAGAGAGAGAGAGAGAGAGAGAGAGAGAGAGAGAGAGACTACTAATTATTATCATACTAGACACTATGCTAAGTACTGGGTACAGAAATACGAGCAAGACAGTCCCTGACCTAAGAAATTAATATTCTCATGAAAAAGGCAATGCAAAAATTGGACTTTAAAAGGGGTACAGGGTACCTTTTAAATATGTATTTACTCAATAGATACCAACATTTCAATATACAAAAAAGGGATTGTATATGTATGAACTCCTGTTAGAACAACAACAAAAAAGGTTTTCGATGCATTATATTTAATAAGTTATTTCTTTTTCTCTATCCTGTCCCCCCAGGCAGTGTTCAGAGCTTATTGTAGCTAACAAGACTTAATTTCACACAGGCTTTCAGATGAATCATGTTTTCTGCAAAGATATCCTGATTCTCAATCTTTTGGCAATTGCAAACTTGAGTTGGGGGAGGATGTGGGCCAAAGTGGAGCAAAGGACTGCCTAGCTTCCTTGAAGAGAAAGAGACAAAACTTTTCACAGCAAAGGAAAGGAGGAGTTAGTGCTTCCTGTCTCTCCCCTCTGTCCTCTGTTCATTAGGGTATGGGGTAAAGGTAACTGAAAGCAAAACTATGAAAATGCGTTCACAATAATCTGCCTGATAGATTACAGTCCTAAAATTCTGGGTTTAAATATGGAAAGGACCTTGAGGGCAGGAGAGTCGTCTAATCCTTTACAAGGATTTACAAGGGATTCTTCCTTTTGTAAAGGAAGACACTGAGGCAGGGGCAGTTATCTGCCCAAAGTTCATAGCAAGTAAGTATAGTAGGGTCGAGCAGACCCTGATTTGCTTACTAGGGCATTTCTCAGGGAGCTGAATTTGTCACCTCTGACTCCCCGGGAAGAGATATGCATTCTGGGTCAGTGCACTTTGGGATGGTCTCTTTTTATTCCCTTGACTCTGGGATTATGTTGAAGATTGAGGACAAGCTTGGAAGAGCCCACTCCAAAGAGAAACAGTTTTGTTGCTCTTCCCCTCTCTTTGGAATATATTGCATGGGATTCAGGTATCCTCTCCCTTGGAATCCCAGGTAGGTAGCTGAGAGAATTTCTTTCCTCTCCCTCCTCAGTTATGACAGCAAGAACATGGGAGCCCAAGAATGACCGGAGCTCACATCTGTAACTATTTTTTCCATTCCATGGTTTTTGCTGTTTTCCATTCTGTGCTCGCTTGGAGCACAGGTGACCAAGCAGTGTTCCTAGCTTTGGCAGGTCCTTTGTAAACTTGAGAGTTTGGGAGTTCCACAGTCAAGTGCTTATTGCCAGTGGGAGGTGATTCCTGCAACTGTAACATTCCTCAGAGATGAAATAACACCATAAGATGATTCTACAATTGAAGCCCTGAAGTCCAAGCTATGTCCTGGCTTACTTGGAAATCCAGACTGGTGAGATATGCAGGTAGCATAGGTCAAAGGGGAAAATGAAATATCTGTTCAGCAAATCAACATGTCTTCTGGGAGTTTTATCTCTCAGAATAGCAGAGATGAGTTATTGTTTAATATTTTAAGTATCTGTCATCATGAGCGTATGAGTTTGTGTTTGTGGGTATGTTAAGTAGTTCTTTTGTGGCAGAGAAATAAATAGCTGTCCTATACCTGCTATTTACTTCCTTGTATAGTGAAAACCTTTCCAGAAGGCATCTTGTTAACTCACTTTTTGGAAGACCCTAGACATCAGCCATATAAATGAGAGATTCTCTTGCAAAGAACTCAGGCAGGAAAATGAGCAAGAGAGTATGACAAAAGTCTGATCTCTCTTTGAGGACGGACTCCTCTAGGATTCAACTGAGTTCTTTTTGACCCCAGAATAGGAGTTTCATGTTGTTGAGGGCACCCTCTAAGGTACAGGGGACAGAAGGATTTGAACCCACATCTTTTAATTCCTTTTACCATAGCATACTGATTTACTCCTCTCTGAATGAATGAACATCTGTGAAGCCCTTATTATGTATCCAAGGAAAGTGTTGAATGCTGAGGATACAAGTACAAAAGCAAGAGAGAGTCTGACTTGAAGCACCTTATATTCTAGTAGGATTAGAACCATTCTAATCTTTTGCTGATTATACAGTATTTTTGGTCTTGAGGGAAACATGGACTTTGGTATCTAATAGGCTCTAGATGACTCAAAGGCTAGAGTATTCCATTCCCTATTACCTCTACACATGGAGTAGGTATATCTTAGGAGGCCTTATCTTTGATCTGTGATACTTAACTCATGCATCTGACTCTCTATGGAAGTGATACAGCAATGATACCAATAGCTGGCCTGCACAGTACACACACACATATGCGCACATGAGCGTGCGCGCACACACCACCATCACCACCACCACCTTATCCTTGCACCTGTAGAACATTCCAAGAATGGCTTCTTTTTCATCTTGGGTTTGAACACTCAATTTTATTTTAGGGATATTTTCTCCCATTACTTAGTTGAAGTATCAAGAAAGGTCTGCTTTGATAAGAAACAAAACACGAATATATTCCCTGTATAAAATTGCCCAGTCGATGGAATTTCACAATAAAATTACTACGATAAAAGACAGTATGGAGGCATGAATAGAGAAGACCTCAAAGACATAAAGATGTGTGTTCAAGTCCTTTATCTGACACACTCTGACTTTGTGACCCTGGGCAAGTTACAATCTCTTAACGCTGTCATGGATTAAAATATAATATTGTTTCTGTGGGGCTAACTATGGTTTTACCTACAAGTTGTAGAGAAAACATTGATCCGAACTGGTAGAGGGAGTTTCCTCATTTGGAAGTTTTCTTAAATTAAGGAAATCACCAGTCTAGTACCTGTTCCTCTCCTTATCCTATCATGAACCAGCCAAGTCTCCTAGAGAGACTCCTAGAGAGAGCAGAGTCAGACCTAGAGTCAGGAAGACCCGAGTTCAAATATAGCCTCAAATATTCACTAACTGCAAACCTGGGCAAGTCACTTAACCCCTGTCTGCCTCAGTTTCCTTATCTGCACAGTGGGGATAATAATTAGTACCCCCACTTTCCAGGGTTGTTGTGAAGATCCAATGAGACGATATTTGCCAAGTGCTTTGCAAATCCTAAGGCACTGTACAAATACTAGCTCTTATCATGAATTTAGTGCCGTATATTATAATTTAGTCCTACAGGTAATGAAACAACTAGTAAAATTGTACAATTACCTATTTAAAAGCTACCTCTACCTCTAGATTGATACCTTGTTTATAACTTCTACCCTCAAATTAGCATAGAAATGAAATCACAAGTCAAGCCTCCCCGCCCCAAAAAAAATCTTATTCTTTGGATCCTGGCCATGGAGCTAGAAGGGATCTCCTATTTTATAGATGAGGCGATCAAGGACCAAACAGGTTAAATGACTTGTCCAAGATTAAATATTTATGACTAGAAAGGAGATGGTGCAGTTCTGTGGTGAGAGCAAGAAATAACCAATATGTAACCAAAATACTGCACTAGACTCCAGTGTGTTGAGTCTACTGTGATATAGCAGAGAGAGCCCTAGCTCTGAAATCAAAAGACTAGGGTTCAAATCCCACCTCTGATTCCTTAGACCTTCGATAATCAGCATATCCTTCACAGGCCTCTGTTACTTCATTTGTAAATGATAGGTGTTAGATTCAATGGTCCCAAAGGTACCCTCCTGCTCTACATCAGTCAATTTATAATTCTATGATTTACAGAAAGACACAGCCAAGAATTACACGGGATTAAAAATAAAGGGATAGTTGCAATGGGTACTAGTAGAGGGAGTCCTCATATGAAATCCCAGATCCATTGATGGTTTGAAATATAACATCATTTCTGTTGAACTAATGGACACTGAAATGTCATTTTGTCTAGAATGATATTTTCATGGAAGCAATTAGCAACATTACAAGGTCTATTTCTGCAGTATTCTCTAAAGTCAAACATAATGATGGTTGGGATCATGCATCACTTCAGATCATCTGTGGCAGGACTCTTGTGTGTCAACGTGACTAATTGAGAGCTGGTCACATTTTTTTCTAATATATCCTTAGATGAACCAAGTTACAAGTACATGCCAGAAGAATAAATGAGCAAGTATAGCACATGGAAAGTCAAATGATGTTACAGTACCCCTAACCTTGCGCAATGCTTCATTATTTCAATTCATTCAATTTCAATTCATTATTTCAATTCAATATGATCTCCTGCAAAGCATGTAACCTTACACCAATGTAGATTGTGACCCGTCTATGCCTTCATCTTGTGTAATTTTTGCTCAGATTATCCCATAGATCTCTATAGAGAATTTGCCTGATACATTGGGGTTTTTTCTTTAGGTCTTTTAAAAATTTTGTGGGTACCAATGTAAACTTTGGTTTGTCCATTTGCTACCCGTTGTTCTAGCTATGTGATTGGGTTTCTTTCTTTTCCTTTTCTGACAATTTATTTTTTTAAGTGAAATACAAATGGAATTCTAAAATCTGGAAAATCCAGAAATGTGTCTCTTTGTTCTTTTGAATACTTCTTATTCCCTTGTTACTGTGACATGGGAGGTCACAAGATGATAAACGTATTTTTGCCAAACTTAACTCCTGCCAAGATTAATATTGTGCAAACCTCTAACCTATCACAATGGTTTCAGATGCAAGACTAAAACAAACAGAGTGAAAACAGCAATTTGCAAAAGGCATTGTCAGCAAGGCACTGAAAACTACTTTTCAACTGACCTTAGGTAGTAGCCCACTCTTCAGGAAAAGAAAATATTTTCATTGCCTGAACTGCTGTAACAATGAAATTACAGCTCAGTCTTTTATAGTAACTTACTTTTGGGCAAGCCAGGGGCAGCAGTGAAATATATTGTACTTTTATGAGTATTGTATCATTTAAAAATTAATTCTTAATCATGTATCTAAAAATATTGCCATATATTAGAGGAGAAAAAAAATCTACCTGTAAAGTGCTCATCAAAAGGGGTATTTGTGCAAGTGAATCTCAGCACCCAGAATTCTTTCATATTGATTGCTTGTTGTCGTTGTCCTTCATGCTCAAAGAGGATCAAAATGACATCGCTATGTTGGGGTCAAGTTATGGTGCATCCAACTGTGGCTGATCAGACCAATATGAGGTTGGAAGGCTCTGCCATAGCTCAGTCACCAATGGACCATATGAACATTTGGAGCAGTTTGCTCATCTCAGGTTTCTTTTGAGCTGCTGAAATTTTGCTTTGCTCATAGAGCACAGTGCCTTCTTTGATATGGGCCATGCTGGATGGTTCTGTGCCAGTTTTCCATATCTTCCAAATGATTCCAAAGTTTCTTTGATAGAGATATGATATGAAGGAGAGGGTCTCGGACAGTTAGTAGGAGGTCCTGTAGTACACTGGAATGAACAATGACTCCGGAGTTAGAGGACTTAGATTCAAGTCTTTTTTGATACTGATGGTCTGTATGACCCTAGGGAAGTCATTTAACTTCCAAGAGCTTCATTTACCTTATCAAGAAACTAAGGGGATTGAACTAGCTGGCTTATGAGGTCCCTTCCAGATCTAAATCTATGATCAATTAATCAACAAATAATTACTAAGTGCCTACCATATGCCAGATACTTTGTTAGGTGCTGGGAATACAAGTACAAAGGATGAAACAGTTCCTGCCTTTAAGGAACTTACATTCTAATGAATGCATATATAAAAAAGCATGCATAGCATAAAGTTAATAAATACAAAGCATCCATCTTTATTTAACTTACTAACTTACTAACCAATTACTTATCTATTTATTTATTTGCTTGTTCATTCATTCATCCACTTATTTATTATTTATTTATTCATTAATCTATTTCTTCATTTTCTATTTGTCAAAGTAGTTTACAGAGGATGGCATTAACAGTTGAGAGAATCAGAAAAGGCTTCACACAGAAGGTGATGCTCCAACACATTTCCCACCCTCCTCACTCATTAATGCTCTCCAACTTTGCCCTTTCCCACCATTTGCCTGGGGCAGCTAGGTGGTTCAGTGGACAGAGCACTGGGCCTGGGGTCAGGAAGACCTGAGTTCAAATACAGCCTTAGACACTTACTAGTTATGGGACTCTGGCAAGTTGCTTAATTCTGTTTGCCTCAATTTCCTTATCTGTAAAATGAGCTGGAGAAGGAAATGACAAAGCACTCTACAGTATCTTTGCCAAGAAAGCCCCAAATGAGGTCGAGAAGAGTTGGAGATGACTGAACAATAGTAGGGTGAGAGAAGGCTGTTCTTGGAAATAGGAAGACATAGACTTAAGTCCTGCCTCCGGATACACACAGACTGTGTGATTCTGAGTACATCACTTTAACCCTCCCTGTCTCAGGAATCTCTCTAAAACAATAATTTACTAATCAATTCTTGATGTCCATTAGTAGAGGAAATTCCTACATTCAGAATGGCTCACACTCCATAGTGCCTGCTCTTGGCCAGACATCAAAGAAGCCAAGGTCATCCACTGCATCCTGGGCTCTCGCCAGTCCTCTCGGCTTTTGTCCTGCCTCTGGACTTCAGTGACTCAGGAAGAGAGAGTGGGGCTGACAACTTTGCACATCTCTGCCTCATGTAAATCCCATTCACTCTTGCGTCAACACATCACCTGTGATCTCATTGATCCTCTTTGAGAAAAGGAGGGATAAATAATAATTCCTCATACCAGTGAAATCCTAGGCTCAGGACTTCTACTGCCTACCCCCAAATAGAAAAGAATGAATAGAAATATATTATTTTTCTGATCAAGTAAATAATGATGGAATGTGTATTTTCCTAAACATTCTATAGAGGAGACTCTTTAAAAACTTGATTCAAAGTTACTAATGAATTGAGGTGTTTTTTATATGTAAGAATTAAGACAACAGTTATATGGGGTCTTTTTTCTGCTCTAATCACTTTACAATTTGAATAATCATGTTATATTTGAAGAGAAAAAAAGGAGGGCATATCTTTTTAAATAAAAGTTTGAGCAGAATGTGCAAGGTGTCTGATTTGGAAGTCTTCAGAATTTTTTTTTTTAATCCAAGACATGAAATTGCTACCCAGTTTCTTAATGGAAGGAAACAGCTGTGTGCCTTAGGCTTTTGGGTTGAATATTTAGACATCAATTAAAAAAATTCAAAAAGTATTTACTTCTTCTGTTTTATATGGTTGTTCTCTCTTTCACAGAAGCCTTCTTATTTCTTTTCTTACCCTGAGTCTGCAGTCTGCTGTCCAATGTACAAAGCTCCTTGACATATATTATCCCCCATCTTATTTAACCACTCAGAAGATGAATCACTGCTCTCTATAAAAACAGAATTACCACTTCTGGCTATGATTAGATTTGATTTATAACTGGTGCCTCAAAGTTAGTCCTGTGAACATACACTCTACTAAGGGTCACTTGGGAAGGATTTTGTTTTTAATTGTAAAGCATCATTTTAATCTTCCTTTGCTGGAGCCAAAGCTTTACACTTGTACTGAATTATCCCCCAGTGAACCAACAGAATTCAGTATTCTTGGTGTCTAAGTATTAGCTTATCACATACATTTTCAAGTGGTATTGTATTTATGGGGACATTTTCTAGCAAACATATACATACAGTCCTAAGTGCAGTGAAAAAGCATCCTTATAATCTGAGCTGTCCCAAGGTAGAATGACCATCTTAGGATCAGTAAGCTTCTCATTGACTTCTAACAGATTCTATGTGATTTCTTGTCTGGGACAGACAGATTGTTAAAGAGAGGGATCTTATTCAAGTTGGGGTTGAACCAGAAGACTTCAGCAATCCTCTTATAACTCTAGGATTTTATGATGAACACCTTCCAAAAAAAATTATATTCCATGTAAAATTTAAGCTTAAGTTATTTCCATCAGAATAAACAGAATAAATAAAAATAATATTTCTAGTAGGAGGTCTCTGGCGGTAGAGCCTTGTTATAAAATCCCTGAAAAGCAGTAGAAGCAAGATTTCTAGCCTGGTAGGATTTATTGTCTCTGCTCATCTCAAGTCAGAGCTAATAGTTGTATTCTATCTGCTTATCTGTGGGCCATGTCAGATTTTCTTTCCTTACCCTAAGCATTCTATACAAATATCCCTAGACCACAGATTCTTAACCATGATGGAAGTCTTGCCATGGAATTTTTTGGCACTCTGGCAAAATCCATGGACCTCTTCTCATAATAATATTTTAAAAATATAAAATGCAAAGGATTACAAAAGAAACCAATTGTATTAACAAAGATTTTATATATATATATATATATATATATTTTTTTTTTTTTTTTCTCATCCAAGTTCATTGACCCCTTGAAACCTATCTCTGAACATCATGGAGAACCCTTGCCCTTGACTATAAGCTTCAATTGTAAGTTTCCTGAAAGCAGGGACGTTTTTTGTGTGTGTTTTTCTCTTCTTTACAATCAATGCTTAGCACAGGGCATGGCTAATAGTAAATATTAATAATAGTAAATGTTAATAAGTATTTGTGAATTGCTTGCTTTGCATGCTCAATATCCGGCATAGTGCCTTGTAGATAGAAGGTACTTAAAGAATGATGAATCAAAATCTGGAATGATACCTTTGAATCCTTCTTAATGGTTTGCTATCTTTATGCAGAGCTGATCTGCATAGTCAGATTATCTATAAATGGACTGGCCATGTGTACACAATTTGCAATATATGTGCTATATAACAAATTCTAAAACTCAGATTCTGAGATGTTCAGGGATCCTTTTGTGCTTGCAGCCCATGACGCCACATGGACAAACAGACTTCACCACTATCCCAAATAAAAATAACAATACATCTCTTCCATGCTATACAAGGATATATTAGGAAATATAAATTTCCATGTATCATGACCCCAATTAACCTGCAGTCTAATGTACTCTACCTATTTTATTATAGATAATTAATTATAAAACACTGAACTATCTCTTCAGAGATATGGATTTTAAAAATTGTTTCCTATGATTAATTTTTACTCGTGAGATAAATAATGGGAATTTAATTTTCAGGTAGAGTTTTAGCAAGATAAACGCAATACTAATTAGAGGCGAAGGCTCTTGGGTCTCTGTCATGTTCTAAGGGAGCTGAAAGAGACCTCAAAATCCACTGGGTCCAATTCCTCATTTTACAGATAAGGAAACTGAGGCCCTGAGAGATGAAATTACTTGCCTAAGGTCACACAGGAAGTACTACAGGCAAGGTTTAAGAGTCATTCCTCTGACTCTGGAGCTAATCCTCCCTCCACTGTACCATACCCCCTCTCCACATATCATCACATGATTGGTGCTCCCAATCACCAGAATTAACAAGCAACAATTAATTCAAACTAGTGGTTCCAGTTCAGTAGATTATGCAATTGATCCTCTTTCATTCCACTACATTACAATGTTTATTTCAAGTTCAGTGATCTTGAATCTTTATGAAAGTTTTAAATCACAGTTTAATTTGCATGACTCTTCAGGTTCAAAGGTTAGTGGTCCCCTCAGCTCATATACCTTTCACCTCAACCAGGTGTTCCCAATTACCTACTCAGCATGGGATGACCTTCACAAGATTCAGAAATATCCTGTAACTCTGAGTGCAGCCAGGAAAACAGCCTCAATTATTAATGTCTTTCTTTGTTCCTTATGCCTTGCATCTGTCTGCTTCTGTCTGCTTCTAATTCCAAGAGTCTCCCAATTGCTTTCTTTTCCTCCAGCCTTTTCACTTCTCTGTCATCCTTCACAAAGGTGCCAAAACAGTCTTCTTGTATGGTCTGATTACCTTATTCCTTCCTCAAAATCATTCTGTGACTCTTTATCATTTATAGAATAATATACAGAGTCTTACAAACATTTTCTCTGTAAATCTGGGATGCATTCTCCCACGAATGCACACAGAACACTTGAAAAAGTAGGGACAAGTTTAGAGAGTATATTTGAAGGGAACTAAAACAATAAGCAACTGTATACTAGAAGGCTTGCATGTTCTATCTTTCCTGATAGAATGTTTATGCATCTCTACCCTTGGCATGAAGCATCTCTCCTGGGAGGGTTGCTCAGTTGGACTCCCAGAGACTACCTCTGTCATTAGTGCAACTCTCAATTACAAAGGCTAAGTGTATCTTGAGTACATATACATCAGCGTTCCTTCTTGGTTGCCAAAAGTCCTGTTCTTGAAAGCTGCTTTCTCCCTTGAAAGATTACTTCTCTGTATGTGTCTGTGTGTGTGTATGTGTGTGTGTGTGTGTGTGTGTGTGTGTGTGTATCTGTTCTCCACTGGATGCAATGTCTTCCAGTGTTCAAGTAGCATTGGAAGGCACAAGGCTGATGAGGGGTGGCAGTGGAGGTGAAGAGAGGGAAATCCCATTGGTCCCTTCAAGAGTATCTTCCAAAGGAAGCTCCTTGGCAGCAGCCAGGTGGCTCAGTGGATTGAGTGCTGGGCAAGGAGTCCAGAAGACCTGAGTTTAAATATGGCCTCAGACACTTATTAGCTGTGCAACCCTAAGTAAGTCACTTAGTCTTTGTTTGCTTTAATCTACTGGAAAAGGAAATGGCAAACCACTCCAGTATCTTTACCACCCCTCCCTCCCAGAATGATCTGCAGAGGGTCACAAAGTGTAGAGGACAATGCGAGTCAAAAGCACCTTTGTCCCATGGGAAATCAGGGATTGCCTCGGGGCCTCTTGGTTTGGGGATCTCCCTGTGCCTGTAAGAGATAAGGAAGTGCTGAGGGTCGCAGCCCAGTTGCCGGCTCACAAGGAAGTCTCCAAGAGACTGTTTGCTTGATGAGCAACAGCTTGACATGACTGGTTCGGCCCCCCTCCATTGGTCCATACCCCCTGTGCACGAGGAGATCATGCTCCAATCATGTTGCCCTTAGAGTATAAAAGGAGAACGCCATTATGAAATAAAGGACAGCTGCTGCACTTCTCTCACCTCTGGTCTCTTCAGTCCCTCCTGAGAATACAGCCCAAGGCTGGTCCTTAGGCTTCTGAACTGAGTGGGTTGCAACAAAGAGTCTGGCACAACTGAATAACAACAAAAACAAAACAAGTAAGACCCTCCCCCAACTGCCAAACTTGTCTAGGAGATAGTTTATTTAAAGCCCTAATTTTTGTTCACCCAATGTCTAATTTTTGCACATCCAATGAAGCCATTCCCTTTAATTCTCTAAGAGATGGACCTTGACATTTCATAAAGGAATCTTGGGGTCTTAATATCTTGTCATCATATTAATGCCTTCTTACTAATTATTTGATTTCTGTGACTACAACAACTAAGGGCAAATGGTCACCAAATCTCTTCACCCCGTTATACTGGAAGGACTTTAAATATCCTGACTTTCTGATGACTAGTTTAACTATCTACAGAGATATTCATCATGAGTGGACTGTCTACTTCGGAATGAATTCAATAACCACAGCAATTCATGAAACAAAGAAAAATACAAAATGGTCCTCAGTTCTGTGAAGCCCATTCTATTTTTTCACTTCTGATGTCAGAGGTTGGAAAAGGGGATGGGGGTGCAAAGAATCACAGTTTTTAGATAGTCTTTACAATTTAACTTGGCTGTTAGTGTGCTGAATGGGAGCCCTTTGAACATTAACCAATAAGTGGACACATCCCCAAAGAAACCAAAGTGTATAGTTCTTATCATTCTTGCTATAAATGAAACCACAAGACAGATGGGAGTTAACAATTAAATGGGAGGCTAATTCATAGGTTCTTCTTGGAAGGGGCAAATAGAGTCTGAGAATAGTTGTTTTTATTATGTGCCCAATGGCAACAAAAAACATCAATCATTTCATGGGACATCGAGTTATCTCCTATTGCAGTCCTTAAGAGAAGTATTTGTGGGAGTAGCTAGGTGGCTCAATGAATAGCACACAGGTCCTGGAGTCAGGAGGACCTGAGTTCAAATCTGGCCTCAGACACCTAACACAAAAAACTAGCCGTGTGACCTTGGGCAAGTCACTTAAAACCAATTGTACTACCTTCCTCCCTCCAAAAAAACAAAAGGAGCATTCAAAAAGAGGCCACAGGGAAAATAATTGTAGCTTAGTTACAAACATCTGTTTCAGAGGATGAAGCGGTAGAGAAATTCTATTAAGACACTGGTGAGGTCTTCCAAAATATACCAGCATGCACTAACTTGGATACCAAGTGACTTCAGTTCAGTGGTAGAAATGTATTAGAGAAGAAATTTAGATGTTTTAGAAAACATACATCAAGAATAAAGAATGAGAAGCCAATAAATCAGTGGATATTTATGAAACATCTAGGCATGGGGGAAGCAAAGAAAAAAAATTAAAAAGTCCCTGTTCTCAAGGAGCTTACATTCTAAAGGAGGAAACAGTGTACACATATGCAAACATAGATAAAATAAGTATACACAAAATATATTCAAGGAATTTTAGTAAGAGAGACACTAAATAGTTAGAGGGATCAGGAAATGCCCACAAAGCATATGGTGTTTGACCTGGGTTTGGAAAAACTCTAGGGATTCTAAGGAGGATTGCACTTCAGATATGAGGAATAGCCTAGATAAAGATGTGAAGATAGAAAATGGACAGTCATATGTGAGTGAAGAACAGAGAGTAGACCAGTTTGACTGAATTATAGACTATGCAGATTAATTTATATTATGACTGAAAAATTAGGTTGGGGCCAGGTTATGAAGACTTTTAAAAGCCAAACAAAGGAATTATATTTTATCCTGGAAATAACAACAATCTACTAAAATTTTTTGAATAGAATGATATGGTTAGAGTTTTGCCTTAGGAATTGAAATTTAAAACATATGTAGAGAACGGATTGGAGAGGGACAGAAAGATACTTGAAGCAAAAAGGACAAATTAGGAGACTTTCGAAATAGTCCAGGCAAGAGGGCATGAGAGGTTGAGTGGGGCTGGTGGCTGTGTGAATGGAGAAATAGAGCAGTTGTCAGGTATGTCATCAAGATCCGGAAACTGATTTACCCTGTGGGGCAAGAGAGAGTGAGAATTCAAGGATGACATTGAGGTTGTGAACCCTGCTTACTGGAAAGATGGCTGTGCCCTCATCACAGTGACTTTCACAGCAGAAGTGGATTTGGGGGAAAAGATTAGCAAGTTCTGTTTTGGGCATGATGACATTCAGATGGAAATTTCAATAGGCAGTTGGTAATGTAAATGAAATGGTAGAGCTAGAAGAGCTTGGAGAGTTATCTACTGAGAAATGTTAATTGAACTCATGGAAGCTGATGAAGTCACTGAGAAGAACAAGAAGAGGGAGGAGGGAGGGAGGGAAGGAAAGAAGAAGGGACAGAGGGAGAGAGAGACAGAGACAGAGAATCACAGAGACAGATAGAGACAAACATAGAGACAGTCACAGAGAGAGACAGAGAAAGACAAAGAATGAGAGAGAGAGAGAGAGAGAGAGAGAGAGAGAGAGAGAGAGAGAGAGAGAGAGAGAGAGAGAGAGAAACTAAGGAGAGCATCCAGGAAACACAGTTAATGGCATGGTGATTTTATGGAAGAATGTGGACTAGCATTGCATAAGCTGGTCAGGCACAGGTAGATCTGGACCTGCATCATTGAAGGTACCATTTATCTTGATAAGATCAGATTTGTTTGAGCATTTTAGTACTCAAATAACTTCCCTCTTCTAACTTATTTGACTGTAAGCAACTTGAGATCAGGGACTGTTTTATTTTTATGACACTGAGATCCAGCAAAGATGCTTAATAAGTTTTTCTTGACTGGAATTGCCATCTGTTGCTGTTTCCCTTCAGTTACTATAGATTGCCCAATTCTTTCTTTTAAAAAAAAATTAATTTATTTGTTTACTTTTAGTTTATAAGATTCAGTTCCACAATCCTTTGAGTTTCAAATTTTCTCCCC
>CM053585.1:331019234-331049581 GCA_028646515.1 Pseudochirops corinnae | reverse complement strand
CATCTCTTAGCATGATGAGTCTTTTGGAGTTGCCTTATAGCTTTGTATTGCTGAGAGGAGCCCAGTCTATCAAAGTTGGTCATCATACATATGAAGTGTCTGTAATTGCGGTCAAATTTCTTCTGGTTCTGCTCTTCTTGCTCAGCATCAGTTTGTTTAAGTCTCTCCAGGTTATCATGAAGTCCAGCTGCTCCTCATTTCTTATAGCACAATAGTAATTCATTACATTCGTATACCACAACTTGTTTAGCCATTCCCTAGTTGAGGGAATTGCCCAATTCTTAAATGGACTTTTCAGACTGTGTGCCTTTATTTGCCTTTCAGTATTCATGTCCTGATTCTGGTCTAGCCACCCAGCTTCTGATCCACTGCTTGTCCTGACCATTTTAGGTTCACACTGAGTTGAACAATTCTGGCCTCTGATCTGCTTTCAATTCATTTGGTCCTTGGCAGCTTTGCCTCAGCTTTACCTTTGCTTCTGATTTCTCTTATGGCAGTTAAGTATCACCTGTACTTAAGTGTAGTAATTTCAATTTTTAGATATGTTCTTAAGAAATAGGGATGGCAAGTTGGTACAGTGAGTAGAACAGCCATGGAGTCAGGAGGACCTGAGTTCAAATCCAGCCTCAGACACTTAACACTTACTAGCCACGTGACCTTGGGCAAGTCACTTAACCCCAATTAATTGCCCTGCCTTCCCCCCTCCAAAAAAAAAATAGTGTGGGGTTTTTTTTTGTCAGTAGGGGAAAGGGAACAGAATGAGGCAGGAAAATGGGAAATAAAAGATGACATTTTGTTCTCTTTTTTTCACTCTGAGAAAACAAAAGCCCATATGACATATACAGAATAAATTGACAGAAACAAATTGTAAGCTATTGATCAGAAAGCTATTTATTGGTAGCAAGATCCAGAATTTTTTTGTCCAATCAAGATTAATTTAGTTTGTATTTATTTGCAAAAATTTAATAGATTATCTGGAGCACTTAGGTGGTACAGTGGATAAAGCATTGGCCTGTGAACCAGGAAAACTCATCTTCTGAAGGTCAAATCCAGCCTTAGGTATTTACTAAAGCCATGTGACACTGGGTAAGTCACATAATAACCTGTTTGCCTCAGTTTCCTCATCTGTAAAATGAACTGGAGAAGAAAATGGCAAACCAGTTCAGTATCTTTGCAAAAAAAAAAATCCCAAATAGGGTCATGAAGAGTCAGATAAGACTGAACAACAATAACAACAAAAAATCAGATTATAAGTTGGACAACCCATTTTTAAAAAAACCTGAAATATTTTTTTTTATATTTGCTGACCAACTTGTTTTGATGGTTGGTGTCAATTATGAAGAAATCTAAAAATAATGTATAGAATGGGGTATGACCAGGGTCAACCACTATATAATGATGTAACTTTGATCTTTTTGTGTTTTAACTTTTTTCATTTAAAGTATTGTAGTATGTGTGTGTGTGTGTGTGTGTGTGTGTGTGTGTGTGTGTGTGTGTGTCCAGGATTTCTGAGATGTGCAGGAATTCTTTTTCCCCCTCCCAGAAAAAAAAAAGTTTCAAAGACAAGTGCTTATGGGAGATATGCCTTTGTAGATCAGTTGATAACAAATATAACTCTGTTTCAACAGACTCCCACTGTTGCCACTGCTGCCACCTTCCAGACGGAAGCTATTTAATGGGTGAGAGACTGACCTGAAAATGGCAATACTCTAATGATGCAGCAGGAGACTAGAAGGGTTACTCCCTAAAATGAGGCTTTGAATTCCCTCATGTCATTCAGAGAGAAATACACGATTTGGAGAAGGGTATTCTTTATGCACTTGTTTCTTTCATTGTTAATAAATGGCAGCCTCAATTGTCGACCCATGTTGGGGAGATTCAAGGTTCTCTATAATCTGTTTACCACCTACATTTCTGGCCTTACCTCTGATTCCCTACATACAGCTTTCTACATATGTATACTCCAGAGGTTCTAATCTATTCAGGAAATGTTGCATAGGAGAAAGAATGAAAGCCCTGGAGTCAGAGGACCCGAGTTCCAAATCCATCTCTGATAAGTACTTTAAGAATTTGGGCAGACTGCTTCTACTCGCTGAGCTCAATTTTCCTCAGCTATAAAATGAGAGGATAGAACATGCCTGTTATTACTACTATCCAGGAGACTGAGGTTGGTGGATCTCTTGAGCTCTGGAGTTCTAAGTTGCAGTAGGGCTAAAGCTGATAGTATGTCTGCATTAGGTCCTGCACCATTATGATGAGCCCCCAGTAGTGGGGAAAAAACAAAAACAAAAACAAAACAAAAAATCACAAAAAACCAAAAAATCCTCAATTGTCCCTTTCGGCAAAAATTAGCACAAGGAATTTCTGTTAGGGGGCTAAATATTATATATTTTTGAACCTTCCCAAGGCCTTCTTCCATTCAAACACATGAAAATAATAACTTTAAACGTAAATGACTGTTTAACTCAGTATTTGCAAAAAGGAGGTAGAATAGGGTCTGGGTATTGAGGTGGTAAGAAGAGAGAGGCAGAGTGAGCAGGTTAGTTGTTGCTGCAGAAGGCAAAAGGGACCATCAAAGTCAGAGAATGAAAATGAATGGAGATGAAAAGAGTTGCACCTATGAACTTCCATGAACCTTTGATGGCAAATGCCCAAATGGGGTCATGGAGAATCAGACATCACTGAAATGAATGAACAAAAGTAACAGCAATAACTGTGACCTTCACTGACAATTTTTTGGAGTTCTAAAGTGGACAGCATTATGAATTGGTGATTTGGAGTCAGAGGATCTAAGGTCAAACCTTAGAGCATCATTTGCTCTCTTTGTTACCTTGGACAAGTCACTTCCTATTTCTGAGCCTCAGTTTCCTTCATCTGTAAAAATGAGGCAGTTGGGTTCTTTCTAGTTATAAATCTATGGTGGGATAAACCTGTTCTGGCTATGAAGACTTTAAAGGAATTCATGAAAGTTAAGCACTAGTCATGGCTGCTGGTGAATTCCATCTCCTTCACACTATACTTCTTCTCCATTTCCTTCTTCTTCAGATTACTGGATAATGTCACGGTGTCACGCTGGCTAATGCAACTATAGGTTCTGTTACTCTGACTCTCAGTTCGATGCTTCAGGAATATTTCTACTTTCTTAGAACTGATGGAGTCTGAATGAACATCAAAGCATACTATTTTCACTTTATTCTTTTTCATGTTTTTTTTTTCCTTTTGGAAGCTGTAATTATTTTGCAAAGTGTTTCTTCTTTCATAACATGATTAATATGGGAATATGTTTTACATGATTGCATGTAAATAACTCATATCTAATTGATTACTATCTTAGGGAGGGAGAGGGAAGGGAAGGAAGGGGAAAATTTGAAACTCAAAATTTTATAAAAAATGGATGCTAAAAATTATCTTTACATATAATTGAAAGAATAAAATACTATTCCTTTTTTTTAAAAAAGAAATATTTCTACTTTCTCTACCAATGGCTATCTAGCTCTTGTAACAGTCATCACCAATTAGCTATAAAGTACTCTTGTCCATCAAAATGAATATCAGTAATATAAATGTCCATAAAATGAGATATGGGTAATTTATATATATAATCTATATGCATATCTATTTTATCCCCTCTCCCCAAAGGCTCCCATTCCCAGGACATTTTGAGCTCCTCTGTTGATTGGGGCTGGGTTGGTCATTTTGGTACACCTCTCAGAACCCAATACACTGCTTTGTCTATAATAGGCACTCAACAGATGTTTGTTGAACCATTGTTGCTGTTTGTGGACCCTTGGAAGATCTGTGGCAATGCTGTCTTCCTCTTAGTGAACAAATCAGGAAGGTAGGACAATTAAGCAGAGGGGGCAGGGACATGGTAGCTGTTATCAATATCAGTACTGAAGACACCAACTTCTCTTCTATGCCTTCGCTATCTGAAACCCAAAGTGTGGGAAAAAATGATTCCTTTACTGGTGCTGACTGTCCATTCATTGTATTCATCTGCCTTTACTCAATCTGTAGCTCAATACTGGCATAGTTGTGAGAAAACAAGCAAAGAAACAACTAGGGACATGTTTAGTGTTAGATATGGCAATGGGGACTCTTGGCAGCCATTGAGCCCCTGGCTTTGAAAACCCAGATGTTGGTGCTTCCCTCTCTGGTAACTGACTAGGTATGGATGTAATGGTCAGATGGCTGGAAGCCCTGTCTGCTGGTCTGTTTCTTTGTCTGCTTGTAACTTGTTTTTGTATTCTGTTTGTGTTCTCTGAAGTTCAGGGTGCTGACTTTTTCCCCTGAACTAGGTAAATGATATGTGTTTGATTGAAGTATGATTGTTAACCTCCCCCCCCCCCCCCCAAAAAGATAAGGCAATGGGGTACAGTACTTAGCACAATATCCTCTGTCTAGTTGGTTATTTCAGTTTCTCATGAATGAAATGGGTCTAATAATATCTCTCTTATTTAACTCACTGCTGTGAGGATCAGCAAAATACCCTACAAACCTTACGGAGCTATGTAAATGCCACATGCTGGTTCCTTCCCCTCTGAGATGACCTTCCATTGGCTCTGTATAGATCCTGTATGCACCTAGTCATTTACGTGCTGTTTCCTCCATTAGAATGGATGCTCCTTGAAGGCAGGGACTGTTTTTCCTTTTCTCCCTACCTGCAGGGCTTAGCACTATGCCTAGAACATACCAAAACCCCACCTTCTATAAGAAGCCTTCTCTAATCCCTCTTTTAATTCCCTCTGTTAATTATTTATCCTGTATATACCTTGTTTTGTATGTATTTACTTGCATGTTGTCTCCCCACATTGGACTGTAAGTTACTTAAGGGCAGGGATTTGGTTTGATTTTTTTTTTTTGCCTCTTTTTGTACCTTTAGTGCTTAGCACCTAGCACATAAAAGGTGATTAATAAATGTTTATTGACTGATTGATCCTAAGTGCTTAATAAATATTCATTGACTGTTGTAGAATTGACTGTACCCCCCCCTTTTTTTGGGCAATCAGGGTTAAGTGACTTGCCCAGGGTCACACAGCTAGTAGGTATCTGAGGCTGGATTTAACTCAGGTCCTCCTGACTTGAGGGCTAGTGCTCTCTCCACTGAACACCTAGCTGTCCCCAGAATTAGCTGTACTTGAAAGAGAGATAGAGAGAAAGAGCTAGATGAGATTTCTTTGCTGTGAACAAATATAGCTATGGGAGATTAGGAGCTCTGTGTAACTTTCTTCATAGAACCAGATTTGTGTTCCCTTGTGTAATGCAGATGCTGGGCCATGCTGCTTTCATTTCTTCATTCAGTTAACAAGCCATGATTCAACAGCTACTATATATATATATATATTAGACATTGGGGATACAAGGTCAAAAATTAAACAGTATCTACCCTTAAGGTCTTTACTTTCTTTTAGGGAAAAAGGACACGTACATAAATTAAAAAAAAAAAAAAGATATATACAAAGACAGTGCAGAGTAATTTCTGGGGTGAGAAGACAACCAGACCTGGGAGAAATAGGACAGGCTTTTTGTAGGAGATGACACTTGAAGGAAGCTAGGGATTCTAAGGTTAAATGAGAGTGCATCCCAGGCATGGGGAACAACCTAGGCAAAGGTATGGAGATGGGAAGTGGGGAATTTTTATAGGCAATAGCAAAGAAGGGATCTGGCTTGGTTCTTTCATTGTATAAGAAATCTACAGCATGTCTTGGAGTTAGTAGCAGTTTAATTAACCCATAAGATCACAGAATCATAGGTTCAAGATTGGAAGAGACTGCAGAGGTCTTCCAGTCCCACTTCCACATTACATAATTGAAGAAACAGACTAAGAAAAGTTAGATGACCTGTCCAACATCACAAGGCAACCAACATCAGAGTCTGACTTTGAACTCACTTCCTCTAACTTCCTTTTCCTCTCTACCAACTTTCATCTATAAGGAGTAAAATCAGTAGACATATTTCTTTTATTGCTCCCAGTGGAGAAGAGGAATAATATTAAATTGTTTCATGTCATTTTCTCCATATACAGGGTGTCTCAAAAGTTCTAGTACAGTTGGCCTGCACTTAGACTTTTAAGTCACCTCTATACATCCACATTGGTTAGCTGGATAGTTCAGAGCCTTCTGAAATGAAGACCAAATTGTCAGGCTCAACTCATGTCAGCCAGTTAGTTTCATACCAAAAGAAGAAAAAAAAAAAAACACCGTCTCTTCCAAAACCAAAACCAACAACTCTAGCCTAGGTTGGGGCAGCTAGGTGGCACAGTGGATAGAATATTGGGCCTGGAGTCAAAAAGACTCATCTTCCTGAGTTCAAATCTGGCCTCAGACTGGCTAGCTGTGTGACCCCAGGTAAGTCACTTTACCCTGTTTGCCTCAGTTCCCTCATCTGCTCAATGAGCTGGAGAAAGAAATGGAAAACCACTCCAGTATCTTTGCCAGGAAAACCACAAAATGGGGTCATAAAGAATCAGTTACAGCTGAAAAACAACAGAGCAAGAAAACCTCAGTCAATTTTCTCACAAATGCAAACCATTGGTCCTCAAGAAGTCATGTCTTTCAGCTGTTCAATGAAGGCTCACTGGTTCTGAATGCTCTGAATCAATGGAATCATCTTCATCTGCAAAGAATACACCCTTACTTGTATTTGTACTTTATGTAAAAGAAGCTAAGTCTAACCAGCTGGTCTTCAGGAAAACTTTGGGGTGGGGGGAGACAAAATTTCTTAAATTTGGCAAATAATTGTATAACTATTTGTCTGTTTTGTTGGGTAAGTTTACATTTCCCACCTTCACACCATTTGTTCCATAAAATTCCTTAACTCAACACAATCCAACTCACTCTTATTCAACAAGTATCGGGTGCTAAGGCATCTACGTAGCATAGAGCTGGACTTGGAATCAGGAATGTTCAAATCCTGTATGATCCTGAGCAAGTCACTAAACTTGGAGCCTCAGTTTTCTTATCTGTAAAATGGATATAATAACAACACTTCTCATTATTTTTGTGAGGACAAAATGAGACAATATAAGTAAAGTGCTTTGTAAACCTTAAAGAGCTAAGTAAATCCTAGCTGTTACTACTACTACTATCACTACTGCTACTACTACCACCACTATCACCACCACCACTACTACTACTATCACTATCACCACCACCACCACCACCACTACTACTACCATTACTATTACTATTACTGCTACTACTACTACTACTACTACTACTACTACTACTACTAAAGTGTCTACTACAAGTTTCTATGGGAAATTTTAAAAAGTGGGTGAAATCTCACCTTTCTCCTTGAAGAATTCCTGCTCTCCTTGGGAAGACAAGATTCCTACTGCTCCCAAATTAGTTCAGACCTCTTACAGTTTATGTCTACACTATTTCAAACATCCATTACCTAGGCTCCTTCTAACTCTCTTCCTTCTAAGTTATCTAATTCAAAAGAAATTTCTCTAAATTCAATTTCTCAGGAGTCACCAATGATCTACCAGCTGCTAAACCAATGCCTCTTTTTTGGTACAAAATTCATTCTTTTATTAATCTTCTTCCTCACTCCCTTCACCTTATCTTCTCATCTAGTTATGATTATCTTTTTAGGAATGAGAGAGAGAGAGAGAGAGAGAGAGAGAGAGAGAGAGAGAGAGAGAGAGAATGTGTGTGTGTGTGTGTGTGTGTGTGTGTGTGTGTGTGTGTGTGTTATCAGGTGAATTGACTTAATAAATGCCTTCATTCCATGGGTCTCATGTCTGAAATGATAACTGTGTGATGGCTACTTAGAGGCAGTGGCTGCAGTGAGGGCCTTGGAGTCAGGGAGAAATTAATCCAAATCTCAGTACTTACTGGGTGACAATGGGGTTATTATTTTGATATTATATTTTGATATTATTTTGATATTTTGTATGGAAAAGGAGGACTTTGGGGAGATTCAGAAATATACCAATGACCTTGAAATATTCTGATCATCTCTCTAAAATTAAATCACAAAAAAAATTGCTAATCTGCTTTGGTAGAAGAAATGTTCTTCCTGGGAGTTCCTTACTCCAACAAAATAACAGGTTTAATTCAAAAAAGAAAAAAAAAATACTGGTTCATAACAAGTGAAATAAACAGACTTATGAACACTAAAGAAGTCAGGTAGCAGAAATGGTCTAGCGTGAGCAAGGGCAGAAAGCCAGGAATTTGTCCTCAAGTAACTAGGAGGCCAGACATGTGTCTTGACTGTGGACAGGAGGCTAAGGGATCTGACTTCATATTCATAGAAGGCCAGAGAACTACATTCAGTGTAGCCAGGAGGCTGGAGACCTGTCTTTGAGTGGACAGGCAGCCAAGCAGCTGTCTTGAGTTCAGAATGGAGGTCAGACAGCTGTCTCCAAGTAAAGAGGAAACTTTAAAAGCTAGGCTAAGGGGATCAGAGGTTCTGACCAATAGTTCTCTCAGAAAATCACGTGCATTTACCAGTAGCCATAAAGGTTACTTAGGCTGACCAGGGAGGAGGTATGAGTTTTATTATAGCTCTAAAGAGCAGAGTAAATCCAACAACCTCTAAGCCCCACAGGAAGGCAACCAGGAGGGTGAAAGTCATATGGGAATCATTTGAAGGAACTTGAAACATTTAGTATGGAGAAGGCTTGGAGGTCATGACAGTTTTGTTCAGGTATTTGTAGTACTGATATGTCATGGAGGGATTTAATTTCTCTTTGGTCCCAGAGGGCAGAACCAGAAATAATGAGTGGAACTGAAAAAATGGCAAATTTAAGCTTCATGTTAGGAAAAATTTCTTAACAGAGTGGTCCAGAAGTGGAATAGGTTTCCCTGAGAGGCAATGGTTTCCCCCTCATTGGCGGTAGGTGTTCAAGCAAAGGTTGGAAGACCATTTGTTGGTTATGTTATAACATAAAAGGATTCCTTTTGTACATGGGATAAACTTAATGGCCACTGAGCCTTCCAGCTCTTGAATTCTGTTATTCTGTAACCTCTACAGAGTTGGCTTCTAAATCTATAGCTCCATCTCTGTCACATTCCTACGTCTCTGATTGTCTGCTGAAAACTTCCATTTGTCTTTTTTTTATTATTGTCAAAAACTCAGAGTGCCAAAACTGAACTTAGCAACGTCTTTTACTAAGTGACTCTCCCTATTTCTGGCAATAGTTGACAGTCACCTAAGCTGGTAACTAACCGGAATGTCATATGTCTTCTTCCTCGCTCTTGCTTCCTTCTTCCAACATAACCAAATGGTGCCAAGTTATCAGTTGCACACACTGTCTCTGCTGCCATTTCTTTTCATCCTGCTGCCACCAATGGAGTTCAGATGATTCACAACTCATGTTGTCCAGGAATAATCTGCTAACCAGTCTTCCTGCTGTCATTTTCTTCCCCCTCTGATCTGTATTAATCCAAGATAAATTTCCCTCAAGCTTTTTCTGAAACTCTCCTGTTCAAAAACTTTAAATGATTCTCCCTGCCTGCAGGGAAAGGTCCAGGTTCCTTTGGCTGGCTCTCCAAACCACCTACCAATTGGGCCCAGAATCCTCACAGCTATATTTTGCAGTGTTTCCCTACTCACACCCAGACTGATCACTAACGAGTTTCTTGAATCTACTGGGAACATTCCTGCTTTTCTGTTTTGCTGTTGCTCAGACTGATCTCCCATTTTCATACTTAGAGTGTCCAACATGTTTTGTTTGTTTGTTTTTAAAGACTGAATTGCCCTACCTCTCTCAGGCTAGAAGTCCTACTCATAGGCCCTATTCCTCTGCTGATGAGCACAACACCTTTGACCTGTCTCATTTCTTACCTAGGCTTGTTTGCCGTTCCTTAGGTAGGTTGGTGGCCTCCCTACTCCTCTCTCTTCACCGTATTGGTGCCATACTTAGTGTGGACACCCAATGATTCAAGCAATCCACCAGATGAACTTTCCTGCAGTGACTATGAGCATACATCATTATCTTATACTTTACAGAAATCTTACCCATTTTACAGACTCACTCCTAGTCTCATCACCTCTTTGAAACTTCCTCTAGCCCACAATGATGCCCCATCATCCTTTGTTTCCTTTAAACTCTTACAACACTTGCCTATGCACTTCATCTGGCACTAGTCATTTATGACATGGACATTTCTATTTCTTTGTGACTTGTAGAACCAATTTCATTACTTTCTAATCATACTCTATATTGCCTTGTGCTTTTGGCTATCTTTTTATGTATTTGCATATATACAAGAGATCTAGCTTCCCTGAGAACAAGGCAAAGATCTTCCTCCTTGGCCATTTTCCAGAGAAAGAGAGGGTATGTAATGAGGGCTGGGAAAAGTGTACTTGTCTGGAGACGGCTGATCTGATTAAAATGTTTTCAAACTAAGAGGGGAGAAGAAGGGAAAAAAGCATCCAGATAAAGCTGTTGAATCAGATACCATAGAAGACAGCAACTATGAGACAGGAAGAATAGTAATAAATGAACTCAGTAATCCACAGGCAAAAATCACTGGGAAGAAAGAAATGACACCAAAAGATACCTATACACCAAAGCTTGAAGTATGGGTAATATTAATAAGAGCTAGAATTTACATAGTGTTTTAGGGTTTGCAAAGTATTTTATATGAATTGTCTTGAGACTGTCAATGTCTCCCATTAGATATGAGCTCCTTGAGAGCAGGAAAGGTTTGGTTTTGTTTTGCTTTGTCTTTGTATCCCTAGCACTTAGCATAGTGCCCAGCGCATAGAAGGCACTTAAATGCTTGTTGACTTACTGACTGAGGTAGGTGTTATTATTGCAGCCATTTTATAGATGGGGAAAGGGAGGCTGAGAGGGGAGTATCCTGGAACAATCCACTTCACCTCAGTTTTCTCATCTGTCAAACGAGGAGGTTGGATCACATGATCTCTCAGTCCCTTCCAACTCTGATCCTATGGTCAATATGAATCAGCAGTATTCTTCTCTCTCCCAAAGAGCCAATCCAATTGTAGGTTATGCTAATGGAAGTACAGTGGCCAGGGTAGGATGGCAATATTAATCAACCAACTATCCTTTATTAAGTGCCTACTATGTTCCAGGCACTGTCCCACGAGCTGAGAATACTCTGCCTTGGTTAGAATACATCTGGCACATTGGGTTCAGTTTTCAGGGCCACATTTTACAGAGGATATTGATACATTGGAGTATGTCCAAAAGATGACAACTCTTAGGGTTCTAGGGAAGACTGGGGACCTTGTCTAGTTCAATTCAATTAAAAATATTTATTAAGCACCACTTGTGTATTGCATTATAGTCTCATATTGGGGTGTATGGGTGTTCAAGGAGGACTGGCACTCTGGTATGAGAGCCTGCTGAACCCTTTGCTGGGCTGCTCATCCACCTGGCACTCAACTCTCATCTGTGGCTCCAAGAAGTTTTAGCACATGGAGTAGCCACACCTCAGTAGACCATCTTGGTAGATGGGCTAAACCAGGTTGAGAGTAATCAACCCCAACAGTGAATGGGAGTGGGGGGGCAGTGGAGTTGTCTACCCACGGTTGAATAGGTGGATGAGAACAATTTATGGGAAATATCAGGGTTGTCCACTGAATTCCAGGTCATCCTCAGGAATTTGTCCTGTCTCTGAAATTTGATGAATCTGGAAGAGTCTTCCTTACTTATATTCCATTAAGACTTAAGTCTGCCTCACTTAAATTCAGTTCACAAAAGAGTCAAGACATCACAGTATGATATCATTGGTCCTCTTCAAAAACAAAGGACAAACAATATACTTTCATGCCACACAGGCAAAGATGAAAGTACTTGCCCTCAACAAGCTTACATTATTTTTTCGGGGGAGGGGGGGGAAGGGGAAGGCAAATGTGTGCTTACTTTTTTGTATAAAACAATATAAATAGAAATTACAGATAAAGTCATTTCAGGTAGCAAAGAGACAACAATAAATGTGTGAGGGTGGGAAGGAAAATCATGAAAAGCCTAGGAGGGGACTTTTGAGCTGAGTTTTGAAGGAAGCTAGGGATTCTGGGAGGCAGAGGGAGAAGGAAGTACTTATGAAAACTATCCCAATAAACCAGTAATGATTAGCCTGGAGAAAAGACAAGATGTAGTGGGTGTATGATAGCCATTACAAAATATTTAAACAGCTATCATGTGGAAAAATGATCAAATTTGCTCTGCTTGGCCCTCAAAGCAGAAAAGGTGGGAGTGAGAGGGAGTCAGATTTTGGCTCAATAGAAGAATGAATTTTCCAATAGTTTGTCTTGTCCCCAAGATAGAAAAGACTGCTTGCTTCTATTGATGGGATGGTGATTGTCTTGTTGCTAGATGTCTTTAGAGACCACCACTTGTCAGGGACACAGAAGATGGGTTTTGTGATTTGGGGAGGGGAGCTAGGTGGTGGAGTAGATTGGAGTCAAGAAGATATATCTTCATGAATTCAAGTCCATCCTCAGAAAATTATAAGCTGTGTGACCCTGTGATGGGGTACAGGCTCTGGGAAACCCCTTGAACTCTGATTGAATCTTCCCACCTGATGGGGCATTTGCTTGAGGCCACAAGTCTTTCATTATAGTTAGGTCCAAGTCTTTGTTACTCTTACCCCAGCCTAGCCCTCCATTGTCCAGCTACTTCCCACCCTGGATCCCATCAAAATATCTATACCCAAATTTGTTACCCTTAAACTAGCCTAGATCTCTATTGTCTGTCATCTCAAGGTAACCTTCAGCTATTTCCCACCCTAATCTCATTACTGGAGTCTAGCCTCAGTCCCCTCAAGATCCTCCTTAGATTCCTCCTCAAGACTCTTCATAAATCTCTAAATCCTCTCACAATCTTTCTGTATATAAGATCCATCTTGCCTCCATGAAGGTGCTGAGAATTCAATCTAGCACAGACTCAGTCTGTGTCAGATTATTCTGGCCCGTTTGTCCAATACAAGCAACACAGATACTTAGACTCCTTAAGAGCTATCCATTATGGTGAATCTTTAATAAACTTTGCTTTAATTTGGCTGAGAGAAGACTTGAGTTGAATTCATTCAGCAGGACCCAGCATGTTGATATTTTGGGGTCTTGAGCACCCTTAAACTTTAAACCTTACCACCTGGACAAGTCACTTAACCCTATCTGCCTCAGTTTCCTCAACTGTAAAATGAGCTAGAGAAGGAAATGGCAAAGCAGTCCATCATCTATGCCAAGAAAACCCCAAAAGGAGTCATAAAAAGTCAGATAGAACTGAAATAACTGTATAACAAACAACTAGCCTAGTTAAGAAGTTGTAGAGTTTTAACCCAGATCTACTGACTTCTAAGTCAGTGCTTTTTCTCCCCCCTCCACAGTATTCTTTCATTTGAAGGAGACAGATGCTTTTGAAAAGAGACTATTCCAATATAACTGTGTTCTCCTTTTCTTTCCTTTCCTTGGCATCCAGGTAATGGACAAGTTGAAGTGATGAGGTACAGGCTCTGGGAACCCCCTTGAACTCTGATCAAATCTTCCCATTTGATGAGGCATTTGCCTGAGGCCATAAGCCTTTCATTGTAGCTAGGCCCAAATCTCTTAATCTTACTAGCCTAGCCCTCCATTGTTCATCTACTTCCCACCCTTGAGCCTATCAAAATATCTATACCCAAATCAACTGTCATACCCTTGAAGTGGCCTAGCCCACCATTGTCTGTAGTCTCAGGCAACTTCACTCTTTTGCTGAACTCTGACCTCATTAATTCCTCTTGAAGACCCTCCCCAAACTTCTCCTCTAGACCACCCCTAGATTCCTCCCACAATCTTTCTCTATATAACAGCCCATCTTGCCTCCATGTGGTGTGAGAACGCCATAGAATTTTCTAGCACAGACTTGCTCTGGCCCAGTTGTCCAATACAAGCCTTACAGATACCAAGGCTCCTAAAGAGTCTACCCAAGATGGCGAACTTTTAAAAAACTTTGCTTTTCTTTGGCTGAGAGAAGACTTGAGTTGAATTCATTCGGCAGGACCCATTGTGTTGGTATTTTGGAGTCTTGAGCACCCTTAACCCTATACCTCATCATTTTATGTTACCCTACCCTCATCAGAAGGACCACAGAGAACAGGACTCACCTCTGTAGGAGAATTTCTCTAGAACAGATATCCTCCCTTCATAGATTTTTAAGTTGATTAAAGTGGGTTTCCTGGAAGGTTGAGTCAAAATTGGATAGTAAGAGACATGAGCGGGCACCAAATGAGGGAGAGCATGCCTGACTATGCCAGTACCATGCTCTATGGCTGCTTATGGTAACAAAGGTGGGAAATAGCATGAGTAAGAAGTTGAAAGGTATAGATATGATAAGCCACAGTCAAAGAAAGAGGAAGGGGAGAAAGAAGTAAAAGGTTTGAGAGAAAGTAAGCAGATTAGGTGGAGCCAAGTGCCCAGATAAGAAGTTAAGACTTGATCTGAAAAAGCATGAATTTTGTTGTTGATGTTAAATAGGATGATTAAATCTCATTTAATCCTTACAACGATTCCATAAAGTAGGTTCTATTATTATTCTCATTTTTATAGAAAGGGAAACTGAGGCAGGCAGAGGTTAAGTGACTTGCTTGGGGTCATAGAAGCTAGTAAGTATCTGAGGCAGGATCCAGACTCAAATATTTCTTGTTCTAAATCCAACACTGTCTACTGTGCCACCTAGATATCTATTGATTGATAAAATAAATAGTAGCCATCCAGGAGATGGATGGATAGGTTAGGAACTGGATACTATAGCTCCAGACACAGTCCTCTCCTCCTCTCAGGACCACAGTCCCTCTTCCTTCCCAGCCTCTTGCCCCTCCCCATCAGCCCTAATTTCCAGGTCAATATAAGGGGAGGGGCTAGGATTGGGGATAGCCTGTTTCTTCCTTGCTGCTCCCTTCTCCCACATATTACCCTTTGGTTCCAGGGAGAGAGAAAGTCAGCCTGTGCCAGGATTAGGGTCCAGGGATCCAGGTTAGGTTGATTGACATTATTCACAGAAGGTTTAAAATTCCTAAGGCTTTGTTGGTAGCAGCAGCCCAAAGCTCAACTGCCTTGCCTCCAGGATCCCTGGCCAGCACAAGCTGGGCACTGAGTCTCTGGTCCCAGAAGCAAGATGTTCTCTTACCTCAAGCTACCATTCCATTCCAACTTCATTAATTGGATCAAAGTCCTGTCCTTGCCTGGCCCCATCTTGGAGCTCCCACATAGCCTAGTCACTTCCCAGGTCCTCAGGCATACCCTGAAGCACTGAGTGGACCACATCCAACTTCATGTCCTGAAAACTCTTTCTGCCAAGATTTAACACTCTGATATATTCATGCAGGAACTTAAGGACAGCAAGATCAACCAGACAAAGTCCTAGTGAAGGTAAAATTTAAGAACCAATGAGCAAAGTATCTCTGGTGACAGCCCCTGACTCAGAAGTAACACAATCAAGGTCTCTCCTTCTGAGAAGAGGAGTCCCTCTGACCCCAAGATGGAGCTGAGCCTGGTCAGACCCCTCAGGTCTCTACAGCACAGCCCTGACATCTGCCTTTGGTCTAAGTTTCCATATGAAGTCTTTCCAGAACCCCAGCAGCCCTGCGTGCCATAGGGGTCCCATCTGTTTGTACCAATGTGGTCCTGAGTCCCTGCTGCTTCTTCCTCCCAATTTTTTTTTCTTTTTGGAGGGGGGAAGGCAGGGCAATTGGAGTTAAGTGAATTGCCTAAGGTCACATGGCTAGTAAGTGTTGAGTATCTGAGGTGGAATTTGAACTCAGGTCCTCTTGACTCCAGGTTTGGTGCTCTATTCACTACGCCGCCTACTGTCCCTCTTCGTCCTATTTTCAAAGCTATACCCAGCTCCAACTACCTTTGGATCCTTTGTCTTGGACTATGGAAATTCTAGTTCAATCTTGAGGAACTGGTCTGTACTCCCTGTGTCTTGCTCATAGGGTCCCCTATGCAGTTAGATCTGCCCTCAGCCCCAACCTGGTCCATGGCATGGGGCCCTAATAAGACCAGGTTCTAACTTTCCTATCTGGTAAGTCTTGAAGAATTGTGGAATGCCTTTATTATAAGAACTCCAGAATTGTGACTAGAAACTCATTCAGCCCAATAGCTAATTGCTTGGATTTTAAGAACTAGAGCCCATAGAATTTCCAGGTCTTATAGAGTGGAGGTGCTAGGTCTGTCTCTTTTCCCTTTCCAGTAAGTTGAAACTGGTAAACTCCCCTTCTATTGAGCTAGAAGGCAGGGGATTCATTGGAGAGCTCTTGATTTAGAGTCAGGATCTGGGTATTATTTCTGTAACCTTAGATCTTTCTCTTTCTGGACCCTTAGTTGTCTCTTCTATGAAATTTTGGGGGTTGGACTAGATAATTTTAAGGTCCCTCTTAATTTGTAGTGGAAATGTGGGCCCTGGTTTTGGGCTCAGAAGACCCAAGTTTGGATCTTAGTTCTGAGTGACTTTGAATATCCTATGATGCTGTGACGTAGGAAAGTGGAAATAATAGAATCTATCCCAAAGGAATGACAATAGCCTGGGCTTCCAGTTCTCTTGCTATTGTCTCCAAGTAGGACAGGACTTTATTTACCTTGAATTTGGAGGTGAGAGGTAGAGATCTTGAAGTTGCCAAACATTTCTAACTAGTATGCCAGGAGCCTGGCTACCTGTGCCATCCTGGTGGCACTTGACATCTTAAAAATAAGGATCCAACTCACCACCCAAAGGACAGAACAAAAACAAGATGGAGTGAAAATGACTATTCAGGGTAGAAATCTATCATTAAGTGGAAAGAACACTGGATTTGAGGAATCAGAGGATCTGTTCTGATCTCAGAATCATGCTCTCCCACCTGGCATATGTGTGATCTTAGACAAGTCTCCCCCTCTTTGGGACTCAGTTTCCTCATTTGTTAAATACAGGAGTTGGACTAGCTAACCTCTGAGGATCCTTCCTGCTCTAAAATGACAACGTTATATGAAGTGGTGCTCAGGAGAAGGAAAACAACAATGACCAAAAGTCTCTATGTTGATAAACTTGTGGATCCTTCAAGAAAAAAAAAACAAAACTTCAATGAAAACTTTGAAGCCACAAACACTTCATGTCCAGAACTTCAAGAACTGGCTTAGTTGTATGGCTCTATTGTAGAAACTCTACCCAAAAGACTGTTGTTGTGCCATTAAAAAAATAATTATAAAAGGGATGTTTTCAGAGAAACCTTGGAAGTCTTGTATGAAGTGATGCATTGTGAAGTGAGCAAAACCAGGAGAATAAATTATAAAATAACAGGATTGTAAAGTCAAGGGGGAAAAGGAGGAAGGGAAGAAAGAGGGATAGAAGGAGGGATAAAAGAAGGGAGGGAGGAGGGAGGGAGAGAGGAGGAAATGAGAGGAAAAGTAGGGAAAGGAAAGGAAATAAAGAAGAGAGAGAGAAAGGGAGGAAAGAAGAGAGAAAGGGAGAGAGGAAGGAAGGAAGGAAAGGAAAGGGAAAGAAAGGAGAACAAGGAAGGAATGAAGGAAAAGAAGGAAGAGAGGGAGGAAGATAGGATGGAAGGAAGGAAGGAAATGAGCACTTATTAGCCATGTAATATATGCCAAATAACTTTGAACTCTGATCAATGTAATCATGAACCATGATTCCAGAAGAACAGTGATGAAGTGTTCAACCTACCTTCTCACAGAGAGATGATGGAGTCAGGATATAGAATGACACATATATTTTTGGAAATTTCTCAAAATTTGTTTTGCTTAACTATGTATGTTTGTTACAAAAATTTTCTTTTTCTTTTAATTTTTTTTAGAAGGGGAGGAAGGAGTGAGAGAACAATAAATGCTAATTGAAATAAGTAAATAAAAAGAGAAACTTCACCTAAATTTCCATTAAGTTTCTATAACTTATAGACCCTTGAAAGGAATTGTGCAAAGCCCAAGAACCTGAAGGGAAACTTCATTTGACAGTCTATCCTAACCCCAGCTATATCCCATAGACCCTTCAGAAACAGTCTGCAAATACTATGGCTCCAGCCTCTGGCAGTGGAGTTTTCAAAGCTGTTGAGTGCATGTTTCTGTTTCAGTCTATTTGTGATTCTGAGAGAATTCATTTGCCTGGGAGAGAGTGTTGTTTGAGGTTATGTGTCTGTAGGTGTTGTTGGGGGAGTGGGGAAGGGAATGAATCTGCCTTGGTAGGAAGATCCTCTAGCTGGGCATTTTGGGGCATCATAGAGAGTCTTGGTTCTCCACCATCTCTGTGTGTGCATCAGGCAAGTACCTTCCCTTCCTGAACCTCAGTTTCCTTATCTATGCAATGAAGGAATTTGGACTAGATGATCCCTAAAAATACTGGATGTTTTGATACACTATAAGCCAACAAGCAGGGCAGTTAGGAGGAAAAATCACCGATGTTGTAGTCAAAGGATCTGGGTTCAAATTCCTCCTTTGCTTTGACATCCCTTTATGAAGTATGGACCTATTTGATTGGGTTAAGAAGGAAATTATATGATCATCTGTGCAGGTGGGCTTACCATACCTTTGTGGATTGTAAATAGCTAGAGGAAGTTTAGCAGTTTGTCAGTTTAAAAATTGGAGCCAGAAATGTAAGAAAAATCAGGTCCCTGAGAAAGAATCACTGTTTAAGGAAAGAAAAAAAAAGTTTTTCCTTCCTTGCCTATGCCATTTTCATTGACTATGTCATTGGATACTAAACTATTAGGAGACAGTATACTAGCTGGAGGCAAACAGACACATCTAGGATAGATTTGGGTAAGGAGAGATAGTTACCCCCAGGAGGAGGAGCTTCGGGGAGCACAATCCCTTAAGATAGAGAGGAATGCTGTCTATGAATCCAAGAAAGGACTCCTAATACTAGGAATTATGATTTATTCCTTTTCCACACATGTTCCCTGTATGTATGTCTCACCGCCATTACACTCTAGGTTTAGGTTCACTCTTTCCGTGAATCTGCACATATTTGTGGAAAACTGAGGCCCAGGCTTTTGAGGGGAAATGCTTTTTGCCATTGACTTTTACTATACCAGCTTAGTAAATGCCCTTTCTAAAAGCTTATTAAGTCTCCTGATTGTCATTGGGAAGCACACCAGTGGGGGCTCAGGAACTGCAGTAGCAGATGTGGTTACCAGCATGATTTTCTCTAGAGACTGAGATAATAGCCACAGTCTGGGGACCCAACCAGTGGGTATAAGTTGGAGTAGTACCCTGGGGGAAGAGGTATTACACATCTAAATTTAGATGTTCTGATCTTTGTCCTTTCAAGAGAGCACAGCAAATGGATACACTGCAAGAGTATTAAAACACTGTCTAAGTAAAGTTACAGGTAATATCACTTTGTCATCAGAAAATATAATTTATATTGTCTTCAAATCGCAAGAATATATGTAATTGTATGGCCACTCTTCCCTTTTCACCTCTTCTCCCCCAGGCCTACCCCCAAAACCCAAACCTCAAAAAACCTAACTACCATGCAATGTATAAAACTCTTCCAGTTTAATTGCTCATTTGCCAAAGCTTGTTCTGGTCTGTAAAGAATCATGCAAAATGGACAGTCAGAGATATTTAAAGAATTTTCCTTTTATCACCTTGCTAAGTCACTTGTATAAAATTTTTGGCAGCTTCAACATGCTCTAACATGGCTAATTTAATTGAGATCTTTCCATGGAGGCAATATTTACAGCTTAGAGAAATGGATGCTTTTAGAAGAATATTTAAAATATACTTGGTACAGTGAATAGAGAAGTCTCCTAGGAATCAGAGTTGACTTTGAAGAGGTACAGGCTCAGAGAACCCCTTTGAACTCTCCTTGAATCTTCCCACATGAGGCATTTGCCTGAGACCATAAGCCTTTCATTATAGGTCCCTAAATCTCTGTTACTAGCCTAGCCCTCCATTGTCAAGCTAGCTCCCACCCTTGATCCTCCCAAAACATCTATACCCAAATCTTGTTACCCTTAGACTAGCCTAGACCTCGGTTGACTGTCATCTCCTGGTAGCCTCCAGCTACTTCTCACCCTTAATCTCTCATTACTGAAGTCTGACCTCATTTGACTCCTCCTAAAGACCCTCCTCAAACTCCTTCTCTAGACTACCCCTAAATTCCTCCCACAACCTTTCTGTATATAAGACCTCATCTTGCCTCCATGAGAAAAAAAAAAAGGTGGGAGAATTATCTAGTACAGACTCACTCTGTGTCAGATGTTTCTGGCCAGCTTGCCCAATGCAAGTGTTACAGATACCAAGGCTCCTTAAGAGTCTAACCATTATAGTGAGCTTTTAATAAGCTTTGCTTTTCTTTGGCTGAGAGAAGACTTGAGTAGAACTCATTTGGCAGGACCTGGAGTGTTGGCATTCTGGGGTCTCATGCACCCCTAAACCTTACTATATTACCTCTATATTTTATGGTTCTTTGACCTCAACATTTTATGATTCCCTGATATTGGGAAAATGCTAATCTCAAGTTCTTCTCCAGCCAGGACTAGAAGGTAGGTAAGCCTCTCTCCCTCCCTATTCCCTTGCTCTCCAAGGTGTTTTTTTTTTGGGGGGGGGGGGGGAGGCTGACCCCTCAGATCCCATTAGGTCATACAGCTAGGAGGCTGTCTCGTACTCAGCCTGACACTCTCAGGTTCTTGGTCTAGTTTGGTTATATTGAAGGACATGGATATGGGAGCAGCCTCTGAAGAGCGGAGGACAAAGACAGATGCCCGTTCCGGAAGTGTAAGGCAGATTTCTTTCAATTCTCTTGGCACTAGGAAATTGGGAAAACTTCAGGTACCTTTTTGTGTTTGTTTTGTTCTTTGTCTTGTCTTTTCTTGTCTTGTTTTGTTTGTTTTTCAAGGCTTACTCCCAAATCTTCTTCTGAGGAAGGGATTTCCAGCTTGTACACCTCTATTGGATCAATCCTTTTTAGTTCCTAAAAGTTCGCCTTTGGGTTGTCTTTTACAACATTGGGGAAAAATTTAGTTTCTCTAAAGAACGTAAAAAAGAAAAAGCTGGTATTCTTTTGCAACACTGTTCAGCCTCGGTATCACCTAGAGGACCACAAAGCATGGCCTGTTTTTGGTATTTTAAGAGATAACACTGTTGCAGTTAGAATTATACTGTTGCAGAGAGGAAAGATGGATAAAAGTTTGCCTATATAATGGCCTTTGTCAAACTCTCTTAGAACACAGTTCTCAGGAAAGATTGTGCGATGCTTGAAGCTAGAGCCTCTCCACAAAGGGGCAATAGGAGCCAATTAAATGACCCCCTTCTTATGGTCCCCAGGGCTTCAGCCCCAGCCCCTCCCCCCACCCCCCTGACTCCTGCTCAGGTCCCAGTCATGGATCTCCCCAAGGCAGCTCTTCCAACCCCTCCTGCTGCTCCCCAACCCTTTTCCCCTTGGTTTCCCTTCCCTTTCCCTCTAGCCCAACACCCCGCATTTCCTGCCTCCTACACCATTCACATCTCCTACCCTGCATTTCCCATCATGGCCCCTCCCCTCTCAGGGACTCCTGCTCAGGTCCCAGCCACTGGTCTTGCTGAGATGCCTCCGTCTGTGGCCCCTCCCCCTGAGGCAACACCTACCCAAAGTCTTTGGGGTATCTCCTCTTCTGGCCCCTTCCCCTCCTCAGGTGCCAGCTGACCTTCCCCCTTGCCAGCCGGATCCTCCAGTCTTGCAGTCTGATCCAGTTCAGCCAGTACTCCCCCCTCCCCAGTCCCTCCCTCACAGGAAGTGGGACTTCTAGTCTCCCTTCCCAAGCCCCTGTCCCCACTGCACCTTCAGGACTTTGTACCCTAAGGGAAGTGCCTTTCTCTTCCAGTGGGACAATTAGAGTGCATGTCCCATTCTCCATTCCGGATGTCATCCAAGTTAAAGAAAAATTGGAGAGGTTCTACGAAGATCCCACAAAGTTTACTGACCGTTTCACAGACATATCCCTACAATTCAAGCTTTCTTGTGGTAATTTGCATATCCCCTTCTCTTCCTGTTCTTCTACTAAGGAGAAGAGGAGAATCTGGGAACAAGCCCCCAAATTGGGATTGTTTGGTTAGCAATGACCCCACAAAACACCCCCCAGGAACAGCTGCTGTTCCCACTAGTGACCCAGGACATAATTATCAAACACATGAGGATAGGGGAAAAAGAGACCATATGGTACTTCACCTGTTAGAAGGAGTAAGAACTGAATTTCAAAAGCAAGTAAATTATCTGGAAATTAGGGAAATGACCCAGAAAGAAATGGAAAGCTCCGTCCTTCTCCAAGATCACCTGGTAGAAGCTATTAAAAGGCATATGAATTTAGATCCTGACTCAATAGAAGGGACAGCAATCCTTAACATGTATTTTATTAATCCAGTCTGCCCCAGATATTAGGAGGAAACTGCAGAAATTGGCAATGGGATCCCAAACACCTCAGGCCAATTACTGGAGAAAACCTTTGGGGTCTTTAACAACAGAGACCTAGTTGTAATCTAGGAAAAAGAACAAAGGGAACAAACCAGAGACAGAGAATATACTCGATTCTAGGCTGCTGCCATGGCCAGGAAAAACCCCTCCAGGGGACCCCCTGGGAGGAAGCCCAGCCACTTGGGCAGTGGGGAAGCCTGCTTTTGAAGCCACAAGGAGAATCGCTGGTCCAAGGAGTGCCCCTCCAGGGCAGCCCCCCAGAGGGAGCCCTAGGAACCAAGGCCTCTAGCACCTTGCCCATCTGACCAGGAGGGACATTGGAGGAAGGATTGTTCCCAAGGTTGGAAAAGTGGTAGAGCCACCTCCCAGTACCCTGTCCTCCAGTCTTCTCAAGCCTTGGAGTGATGGGGAAGCATGGGTCTTGGCAGTGCTCCCACTTTCTCCATCTCCTGAACTCTGGGCAAGCATCGACGCTGAAGATAAGGTTACCCACTTTATTTATGGCTAATTTCTCTGTTCTAACCAATTGGTTCTCCTCTCCCCTTGAACAGTCAGGTCAGGGGCATGGAAGGGGAAATTAAGGATTGTCTCCAGACATACCCAGTCCTCTGCCTACTTGAGGATCTGTTGTTTGAACACTCCTTCCTTGTGCTCTCCTCTTATCCTGTCCCCTTGTTGGGAAGGGACCTAATGGTGAAATTGGGAAGTCATTTTTCTGTAGTAAAGGCTCCCAGATCTCTACATGTTCCCTCAGAAGTATGGGAGACAATTGAGTCAATTGTTTGGGATCAGGAAATTCCTGGGTGAGTTATTTCTTCTATCCCAGCATTTGTTTGATTCCTAGATCTAAAGTGTTCCCCCATCGTGGTCCAGTTCTTAGACATACTTTGATTGGGTGGGCCTATTCAAATTTCTTAATCTCTCGGTGCCCCAGGCAACTCTGAGACAATAATTCAAAGAGTAGTTTGATTGGCCCTAAACATTGATACAGTGAATTTCTTCAACCAGGACTTCTCTAAGCCAATGAAATCACAGAGGAGGCCAAAAATTTTTATTTTCTATTATACATTTTTATGTAGCATTTTATGTGGAAATATGTTTTGCTTGACTTCTTACATAAAATGGATATCATATTTCTTGCCCTCTCAACGGGTATAGGAGGGAATGGGAGGAGGGAGAAAACTGGGATCTGAAGATAAATATAACATTTAAAAATAAAAATAAATATATAGCATTACAGAATTTAGAGTTGAAACTATGAAGATCATCTCATCTAACTTCCTCCTTTTAAATATAAGGAAACAGAGGCCTGTGGTCTGGCAGGAGGTGAGCAGCCAAGCAGCAACTCTAAACCAGGTCTCTGAGTCCAAATTCAGTGTTCTTTCTAATTTAGTCCTTGCTAAAAATGGTCTAGAATAGATGGTTCTGGTCATGAGAATAACATAGGTAAGGAAGTCAGCTGGTACACTCTGGCTGGAGGACTGGGTCTCTCAGTTATTTGGCTATTAAGCTTAATTACCTTACTTTAACAGAAACAATAGGCCAAGTCCCTCTTATTTCCATCTCTTATTAGATCTTACTGCTTTCAAGGACTAGAAATACTTTTCTGGGGACCTTTACAAATTACTGATAGTCCGGTTTAACTGGATTTGCAGTTCTGAAATAGAGATAGCCAACGAATGGATTTAGGAAGACATTATCTCTGTGATGGCCTAGAGGGAGGAATACAAAGGGATAAGCAGACCTCTGGAAGAAAGCTGAAACAGACTGCAATATGACTCTGATGTTTTTTGAAGGGAAACAAAGAAATTCATTTTTGATTCTGAAGGTTTATTTTCCGTAGTGTTAACTGGAGACAGTTATGTAACTGCATAGCTGCAAATATATAGAATTGTGTCTGTCATCCAAAAAATATTTATTAAAGTATGTGCCAGGCAGTATGCTAAGTACTAGGGTTACAAAGAAAAGTGAAAGACAGCCCCTGCCCTCAAGGAGCCTACAATCTATCAATGTGCCAAGAACAGATGTAAGTCCCTAAAAATTTGTTGATCATCCTTCGTTCTCGAATTCTTACCCTAGAATTAAGGGAGATTGGAAAAGGCTTCCTATAGAAGGTGAGATTTCAGTTGGGACTTGAAGGTCGCCAGGAGTTAGAGATAGACATGTATGGAGGTATGGAGATATGGTAATGGAGGACAACCAGGAATAGATTAGGGACCTTTGTGCTGGCCAGCAGAGGTTCAGAAGGTGAGGCATGGGAAGGTGGCTGCCATAGGGAGGATACATGTTCTCAGGTCCATTGTCCCCTCCTCTAACATATTGACAGTGTTATGGAAGAAAAATCTCCTCTCTGAGTTCCTGTAGAGGGGAACTGTTGCCCAATACATATTTACCACAATGTAGAAATTATGGAAACAAAATCCTAGGTCTTATTATCATATTCAAGCATAGATTCAGGCCTCCGAGAAAACCTGAATAATTATAAAGATTCTGACAAGGCTTCTTATAGCAAAAAATTATGTCAGAGTGACAGAAAAATAATTCATTAATTTATTACAAAGTTGTACATTCCTCTTAGGCCAACAAAAAGGAAAGAGAAATGTAGATCCATAATGCCATACTTCCTTCATTGTCATAAAAATTGAACAGAGTGATAATCTTTCATATCCCCTAAAGAAGAAACCTCCAAACAAACTCTATAGGTAAACTAAATCAGATTACAGATTAAACCACATTTAGAGGATTCACAAAAGGCTGATTGAGGAGGAGGATTTACATGTCACCAAGCAGTCAGAGACAATAGAGATTCTTCCTTGGCTTCTTATCTGAGGAATGTTTAGGACTTCAAGTTTTTCTATCCCATGGGGCTGATTTTGGTCAGGCAAAGTTAATATTAACCAAAATTTGCTGGAGGAATAAAGGACACAACATCCTGGAACAAAGCCCTATTTGCCTGAAGCTAGTTTTGGCTCTGAAACTTAGTCCCTCTGACTCTGAATCTAAGACTATTTCCATTGGGCCATGTTGAATTTACACAAATACACTCATATACACACACCATCATGCAAAAAAAAAAGATAATTTTAATTTTTTTTCCCTATGTAAATTTCATGACATATTGGAGTAAGCACCATTTCTAGAGTCAGAGAACCTGGGAAAAAATTCTACTGTTGCCACTTACTTTATGACAGTGGGCAAATCACAGCCTCCTAGAGCCTCAGTTCCATCATCTGTAAAATGAGTTGGCCTGGGTGGATTCTAAAGTTCCTTTTTGCTTGATATCTACGATCTTACACCCCTACAAGTATGACTGCGTAACCTGTGAAGTTTGGATTCAGTCAAAGTGCAATACTTGAGGACCCAGAGGACCACATGTGGCTTCAAGGCTGCAGGTTTCCCACCTCTGCCTTATACCTTTAGTCTATCATTAAGACAAAGATGAAAGAAAATCATGCCAGTGAGAATTTTTCTTAGAAAACAGGAGACATTTTCAGTCTGGATCAGTGACTGGACCCTTCAATAAATTGTAAATTCCTCTTTCTTTTATAAAATCCTGAAGTCATTTGGAAAAAAAAAAAATCCTACCCAGTGAAGGAATATAGCCTATTGGTCTCAAGTCTACACTTTTTAAGTTCTAAGAACATTTCATTTTACTATAGGCAGGCAAAACAGAAAGTTTTTAGAAGACAAAAGGTACAATTAAACACCAACCATGGGCCAGTTGATGCCTATATCGGCACCAGTAGCCCTCCATCTGAATCTAACTCTCCCTTCCCTACCTCTGCACAGACTCTCCATGCCATTTCTTATGGCCCCAGTGCTCTTCCCTGTCTTCACCTACTGAAAATTCTTAAATCCTTTAAAATTCATTTCAAATACCAATTCCCTCATTTAGCCTTCAATGATCTCTTTTCCCTAGCCTCTATTTGATAAAGTCCCTTATTCTATTCTTATGGACAAAATGGAGAAATATATACTAGATGACAATACAATGGAGCCAGCATGGTTTGTGGAAATGATTAATTGACTTAATGGTTAACAGATTAGCTTTATATTAGAGGAAAGTAAAGTGTATCTATCTGATTTTAAATTAATAAGTCTTAGATAAAATCATAAATGGTATCCTTATTCAATCTGTGCATCACACAAAGGAAGGGAGTCAACATATTGGATGACAGTCAGGATCCAGAAAAATCTCAACAAGCTAGAACAAAGGACTGAATTTAAGATGAAGAAATTTTAGAGACAAATGTAAAATCCTACACTTGGGTTCAAAACATCAACTGCACAAAAACAGGGGGGCAGTCATGTTTGAACAAATGTTCAAGTGGAAAGATAAGGAGTTTTCATTACTATGACCTCAACGCTAATCAACTATCTGACATGTTAGCAAACAAAGAAAAAAGAATAAAAATGAATGGGATATTCGGCTACGTGAGTAGAAGTATAATCTAGAGAATGAGCATGTTCTGCTCCATCAGACCACATCTAGAGTGCTGTAGATAGTTCTGGGTGCCAAAGTTTAGGAAAGATGGATAACTGCTATGTATTCAACAGAAGCTGATTAGGGTGATAGAGTCCCCAGAGACCATGCATGCCATTTAATGATTAAAGGAACTGTGGATGTTTAACCTGGAGAAAAGAAGACAAATGGGGACAAATGATAGCTGTCCTCAAGTATCCCCAAGAGAGTCATTAGCAAGAGGGTTTAGCCTGATTCTGTTTGATTCCAGAGGCCAGAACTATGATTAATGGTGGAAATGGCTGAAAGACAAACTTTGGTTTGATGTAAAGGAAAAATTTTCCTATCAGTTAAAGCTATCCAAAAGTAGAATGAGATGCCCCAGGGGGTAATGGATTTGACATCAGCAAAGGCTGTATGACAGGGATTCTCAGGAGGGTCTATGAACTTAAAAAAAAAATCAGTAACTATTTCAATATAATTGGTTTATTTTGTTATCCTCTCTGTTGTATTTTATGCATTTAAAAACATTCTGAGAAGGCAACCATTGGTTTTGCCATACTGCCAAAAGGGTCTGTTACACACACACACAAGAGGTTAATAACCCTGAATGATGACTCTTTGTTGAGAATGTCATAGAGAGGATTTCTCTTCAGGTCTGGGTGACACTAGATGACCTCTAAAGTCTCTTCCATCTCAGATTCTGGGAGCTCATAATATGTTTTTTTGTATTTCTCTTATGTACTTACATTCCAATTTGTATTGTATATTATCAGTACATTATCTTCCCTACAGAACATATTTTTTCATCTCTGAATTTCTAAGACTGTGTATTGCACATAATGGGTTCTTTAGAAATGTTTATTTAATGAATAGATTTATATATCTTCTGATCTTGTAACTCTAACTACGGAAATTACAATCCTTCCCTCCCCCCACAACAAGGAAATGTAATGATTCAAGCCTACCCTGAAGGACTTAACTATTCCATCCCCACCCCCCATTAGTTGCTCAAGAGTCTTAATCTTTTAGAAAGATATACAAGAAAGACCAGTCTCCTCACATTGACCCTTAACCTACCCTAAGGCAACCATCCAGAACTTTTCAAGCTTGATTGTCATGAAGCCCTTTTTTGTCCTTTGAACTCCTAGCCAATGACCCTTCCTTATTCTCCTATTCCATTTTCCCTACTGAGGCTCCACTCCTGCATAAACAGCCTTGACTTCATGACCTGAATTTCTTATGACTCACTTGCTAAGACCCTAGAAGCCCTTCTCTTGCTGACCTTCTAATTTTCTAATCTTCAACTCCAGGTCACCCCTATCCTTTTTTTCTTTCTTTTTTCTTTTACTTCTAGTTGCTGTCCCTGCAGAATGATGTAAACTCATGCTGATTTCATCCACTCTAAATTTAAGATGCACCCCTTTAGATGGGACCTCACTGTTGCTTGCTTGGCAATCCTTTTCTACTCCAATTGACTTCTCTCATTTTCCACAGCTACTCTACCAACTCTTTTCTGCTTTCTTCAATTCCCCAACAACACTCCTATTGCCTACATTTGTAAGAGATGATTCTAGCTTCCTGTGGCATTGATTGATACTTTATTCAATAAATTCTGGTGTCTCCCTATTGCCTCTCTAATTAAATATGTACTGTGCTCTTGAGCTTTTAAAACCCTTCACAATCTGATCCTAACCTACCTTTCTAGCCTCATTGGACATTACTTCTCCTACCAAACTCTGCAGTTCAGGTAAAGTGATCTTCTTTCTGTTCCTTACACACTACACTCCATCTTCTATCTCCATGCCTCTGTGTTAGTCAACTCTCATCCCTACTAAACCCTCCTTTCTTCCTGTCCCCTCATAGAATCTCTTTCCCTTCAAGACATAATTCAAGCATGATCTTCTATGTAAAATCTTTCTCTATATCCCCTCAACTTGCCATGACTCTCTAGTTTGCATGTAATTACTTTGTATTTATTTTCTCTACAATTATTCTGTATGTACTTATATGTCCTTGTGTCTCTGTTATTAGAATGAAAGCTACTTGTGAAGAGGGATTTTTAAATTTGTAGTATTTGTCTCCTCCCCTCCCCTGACCTCTACCTTGCATACTCCTTGGCACATAGTGGGAATGTAATAAATTCTTTTTGATTGATTGAATATTAACCATTGGATAAGACCTGTCTGTGTATTCTGTTCCTCAAAACTCAATACCCTCATCCATTTTATTCTCCTTTTCTTTAGTCTCAGAGAAAGAGATAGCATAATTTCTCTAAAGCTAATCTAATTAATGCAACAGTAATGAGATTTGAAGTTTCTTTTGTTTTGCTAAACTAAGAGGTACTTAGCACCTAGTTCAGATTAAGCCTCTGTTAAAGAAACAGAAGGTGTAAACTTCTGTCTGCTGTTGGTGATGTAACAGGAAGGGGTTGAACAGGGAGGGGCAATACTGTACATAAGGAAAAGCCCAGAGAGGGAGAGACAGATCTTCTTGGAGCAACCTTCCTGGAGGCAGAAGCAGATGCTGTCCAGGAGGCTGAAGAGCAAGGACCCAGGCTGGAGAGAATGATTTTGATTTAGGGAACCTGGGTGAAGTGATTTAGAGAGGGAGACACAGATCTTCTTGGAGCAAGCTCCATGGAAGCAGAAGCTGCTGCCATCAGGGAGGCTGAAGAGGAAAGCCCCCCATGCTCGAGAGAATGATTTTGATTTTGAAAACCTGGATGGAGTGATTTTGATTCTGGGAAGCATCTGAAACTTCTGCTGAGTCCAAGGGCCAGCCTGAGCTGGTGAGGATTTCCAAGAGCCAGTCAGAGCTGAGGGTCAGCCAGAGCTACCAAAGACTGAGGAAGCATGACTATGATGCTGGTACTTTTCATGGACCTGTTTGTGGCTTTGTTAAGCCTTGTTTTCCCAGCAACAGAGACTGAAGGATTTGAGATGGACAGGACACTGAGCTCCACTGTGGAGCAGGAACTGCATAGAGAGCTGGACAAGGACCCAGGAGCTGTCTGCCTTTGAACCCAGGTGACAGTTTGGTGAATCCAGGTAGGATGTGGGACCATGGAAGGGGATCCAGGGAATCTGAGAAATCACTCTAAGTCAAACTGAAAGAAGATGTTACTTGGATACTGTGTACTGACTGAGAAATGGTAAATTTACTAGTGACCTAGGGGTAGAGGGTCTGTGTATTTTCTGATGATTGAATAGTGAATGATGAAGGATGATTGAATAATTGAGTTGATTGAATGATTGACTAAATGATTGTACTTAGTGATTGATGACTGAATAAGTGACTGATTGAGTTAACTTAGTGTGCCCCATGAGTGGAAAACTTTTGACTATTGTACTTTGTGTTCCTTGAGGAGGCAAACCTCCTTAAGGATGATTGAATGATTGAGTTACTAAATGATTTTTCTTTGTTGAAAACTTTGTGACCACTGTAGTGAAAACTATGTGGCCATTTTCTGTGATAAGTTGTTGTGAGTGCTGTATTTTGATTTTCTGTGATAAGCTGTAACATTGTGAATGCTGTACTTTG
>CM053585.1:330998939-331018734 GCA_028646515.1 Pseudochirops corinnae | reverse complement strand
TCTTTCTCCATCTGGCAAAGTTAACTTTTTAAGGCATTCTTCTCCTCATTGGCTTTTTGGGCCTCTTTTGTCATTTGAGTTAATCTATTTTTTAGGGTGTTAATTTCTTCAATCAGATTGCTGACTCTCTTTTCATGATTTTCTTGCAACATTCATATTTCTCTTCCTAATTTTTCTTCCACTTCTCTCATTTGGTTTTCAAAATCCTTCTTCAGCTGATCTCTAGCTTTAAGACAATCTTCATGTTTATTGTAAGCTCCTGGTGGGGGCGCTCTGGCTGTACTCTCCTCCTCCCTCTCTTTGCCATGATCCATCTTTTCCCCAAAGAAGGAATCTAGGGTTTGGGTGCTGTTCTTACTTTGTTTCTTATGCTTATTCTTACTTATGGTTGGTCACTCCGTGATTTTCTTTTTTAAATCTCTGTGGGGCTCTGCTTCCAGAAGGGAATGCTTTGTCCCAAATTGCTGGGGTCCTCCCGGCTGCTGTAGCCCTCAGGAAGGTGTTGGGTCCCTTTCCTACTTACTTCCAGCTCACTAGATAATGAAGACTCACAGGACCGAGGCCCAAGACCGCGATCTGGATCCAAGCCGCTCGACGTGAGAGCACTTGGCCTTTGAATGATTGCTTAGTCCCCCTGCTGTCTGCAGGCCGAGGGCGGGGAAGCTGCAATGTGGAGGCGGGTGCAAAACCTCTGCTTATTGCTTTCCAGCTCTGGAGGCCTTTCAGCTAGACCGCTTTTCTCCCCCGATTTCGCAAGTTTCACTTACCTAGTTCTGAACGCTGCTGCAGCTGCCGCTAATCTGCTCACCAGAGGCTCCTTGGCTCCTCCCGTCCAGCCGCCCCCGGGGCTCAGCCAAGGCTTCAGGCCAGGCTGGTTTTGGTTCGCAGTGCTGATATGGTTCCTTGTAGCCAAGCTGACTTTAGTGGAAAGTACATTCGTGTGCATTTTGGAGTTCTAGGATTAGTTTAGAGTCATATTGTATGTGTATTTTGGGGTGGCTATGTGAGAGCTGCGATATATTACTGCTCCTGCACTGCCATCTTGGCTCCGCCCCCCCTTTGCTTTATATTTCAATCATAACACAAGATAGCTCATACATTATTACTCTTCACTAATATAACTTTAATAAAATTCAATTTTTTAAACAAAAGAAGTTCCTGCCTTTAACCCCACACCTTAATAATTCACTTCCTTGTTTCACAAGCTTGTTTATCCTTCTCTAATTTTATTCACTCTGGAAGAATAAGATTCTTCAGGAATTGAATCTTACACATATGATAAATTCAAACACTATTTTAATTCTTGGTTAGGTTATGGCATGACTATAAATTCAGATGAAAACAGCAAGATCTCACATACTTACATTGTGCTTATATCTTTTACTGACTATTTGCTCTGATTATAGAAATTTGCTATAAAAGGAAAAAGTAAGAACATGATGATACCAGATATGACAGAATAAAACATCATTGACTCTGTTTGTATTAGATTAGTGTTTTCCAATCATGTAATATCAATTCAACCTTGTGGCAAGAATCAAGAATAATCAGGTTAAAAACATTCCTTTTCAAAGGAACACAATGGGGAAATTGAACTGGAATGATTCCATCTTGAGAAGAAAAGAAAAGCAATATTCCAGACTTAAGTTTGAGACAAACCCATTCCATCTTAGATTCATACTAAGGTTGTCCTCTTATCTTTTTCCCAGCTACAGATCTTCCACTTGTACAGGACCACATTCCCTCTGAGTAGCTCATGAAATTTCTCTCAGATGGTGAATCATTGATTATTGATATATAATTATGATCCATCAAACAACTATACAGTCCCAAGAGCCTTTTACCTCAAACAGCAAGTCTCATTAATCACTGCTTAGGGTCAGATACAATTTGTTTTACTCATGGAGTTGCAATAAGCAATAAAAATTTACTAGGATTCATAGACAGAAGAGATTTCACTTAACATCTTTCATTTGTTTTTCTTTCCTTCTCAAATTTCAGTTTGGGCTGGTGGAAAAGCCAATTGTTAGAAATCATTTCTATCTATTTTACATAAACTTGTAAATTCTCAGCAAGCCAAGTTCATTGTTTGTGAACTCCATAACCCAAACAAGCTCTTTTTCCTGGGGCTTATGACCTTGCCCATACAGTGGTTTCCAGGGTCCTTGGCAAATATACAAAATAGGCGGTATTGACAAGGAACCCAGAGATGGGGTGCCTGTCTACCCCATGATATTTTCCCTCTGGTCTGGTATAAACTATATACTTTCTGGAACTAATATAAAAGTTTACCAAGTTGAAGCAATATTCCAGACTTAAGTTTGAAACAAACCCATTACAGGTTAGGTGACTTCAATCTTATTGAATGCATTTCCAAATTACCTTACGCAGAAAAATAAATTCTGATATCTTAAACATCAAATTAGGAGAGAAATATTTCACTTAAAATGAGAATAGAATGAATTCAATAACTTTTTGTTGTGTTCTTGTACCCAAAACCTTTCTCTTTAGGTGATGTAGGAACGGCTAGTTCCATTCCAAAGTGCAAGCCTTGAAACTTTTTCACTGACACAACTCAAATCTGCCTCACTCTAATCAGTGAAATGATCTTCTCTTCTATCCCTCCACACTCAAATCTTGGATTTCACACACACTCACTCACACCACACATAGACAGAAACATGAAAATAAATACTGATAGGGTGATAATGGTGGGATGAGTCCAAAAGCTCAGAGAGTTAGAAATCCCCTTCACAAATCAGCCAATTTTTATTGGTTCCCTAGATTGTATTGAAGTCAGTCAAGACATTCCTTTTTAAGAACTTAGAAATTAAGTTTTTTCCAGTTCTGTAAAAAGATAACCTAGGGGCAGATCCCTGGGTGTATGGGAAATTTGCCCATCTCTTTATCAGTATGCCTTAGTTAGAAAGGGAAACCAATAAACACCTGCAGTCATATCTCTACTGGTATCCCAGAGAGGGAAATTACTGCATGTATTCCCAAAACAACTCATCCCTTGTCATGAGGGAATTCTGCCAAGTGAATCCTGACAAGTCTTCCTAGGTGCTTGTTGAACAAACCAATTACACAATGTGTGACATACCTTGCATTGGGTGCCATTAAATGATGTGGTTTAGAGATTCAGGGATCCCAAAATACTAAGGTTCAGTGCAGGGTTGTCTGGAAAGAATTCACAGATTCAAGCAGTCTTCCAGTCAAGTGGGGAAAAATTTATTGTAACACTCTATAGCAGGCAGAGCTCTTTATGGAACTTGTAACTAAAGCTTATATAGAAAAAGTTCAATGAGCGGTATGTCAAGTCTGATAATTAGGTGGTGAACATATAATTTCTGTGCCTTGGACACAGGCATCATTCAGTATTGGAAACCTTGAGGGGAGGCTTCTAAGGGTTGTGTTTTTGATCCACTGTGTCTGTAACAAGATAGTCTTGGGAGGTGATGTCTATAACTTGACCTCTAGATTGTATATGGTAACTGTGAGAATCAGTATATGATAGTCCTGTTGGTACAGGATAGTCCTGCTCATTACAGAGGTCAGCTTGTTACTGTAAGAGGGAGAGATAGTTTACCTCACTGGGGCTCATTCATGAGTTATTGCCAGAGATAGGGTCTTTGGGCTGGGGAGAGATATGGTTCTAGGGTTGGGGTCCAAGCACCCATCAGGACAACTGAAATATTCATTGCTCCTGGTAACACTTTGTATTTTCTTTCTTCCATGTTTGTGTCCGTAGATTGCTTTTCCTGGAATGCCCTTCCCTTCTATCTCTATCTTATATCTCTCCCCTCTCCTGTACTCAGCAAGTCATCTCTTGTAACCAATGTAAATAAACAAATAAATAATTTTAAAAAAAGAAAGAGAAGGAAAGCAGAGTAAAAGCAATCAATGCATCAACCAAGGCTGTGTATATGCAACATTCAAATTCAACATTTCTCATTTCTGCAAAGGAACAAGGGAGGTATATTTTCTTTTCTCCTCTTCTGAGTCAGGCTTGGTTATCACAATTACATAGCATTCGGTATAATTCCTTTTGTTATTGTTCTCATTCACAGTATTATTACCATTATGCCTATCAATCAATCAACATTTCTTAAGAACTTACTACATGCCAGGCACTGCACTAAGTAAGGACTGGGGATACAAAAAGAGGCAAAAGACAGTCCCCGATCTCAAGAACCTTACAACTGAACAGTTAATTACCAAGTTGTTGATTCTATTTACTTCCCTTTGTGCAGCTTTTAATCTTCCTATGCTTTTTTGAATTCTTCTTATTTATTGTTTCTTACCACTCTGGAGAAGGAAATAACAAACCACTATGATATCTTTGCCAAGAAGACTTCTAATGGCATCATGAGAGTCTGACACCGTTGAGTATCATCATCAACAACAACAGCAACAGCCCCCACTTAATAATGTTAAACTACACTCCTGTGACACAATTCATTTAGTCATTCCCTAATCCATGGGTAAGACTTTTCTTCCCATCCTCTACTCCTTCAAAAGGGATGCTATGAACATTGTGGTGTCTATAGGACCCGAATCTTTCTGTCCCTCCTTATCCCTCTTTGGGGTATATGCTGAGCAATGTTTCCCCTCTTTATCTGCAGCTAGAGGATTTGGGTTCTACGTGAACCTATGGATAAGGCATTCACCCATTCTGAGGTTTAAATATTATTCAAAATTCCATGCCACTATGTTCAGGACCTTCTCTTCTTGACCTTGATAACATTTTGTATTTGGCCTTTATTATTATTGTTATTATAAAAATATTATTAGGTTATTATGATTTCTAATTTTGGCAATTGATGTATATGTTACCTACATCTGCTAGCTTGAATTCCTTGAGTTTGGGATTATGTTTTATCTAACTTTGTTCTGAACCCCAGCATGTAGCACAGTGCTTGGTTAATAAACATTGGTTGAATTGCATTGTTAAATGTAATATACTACCTAAAAATGACAGTAAAATAGCATCTTTCTCGAGGGATTACAGGCAGGGATGTTACTATAAATACAGGATGGTTAGAAAGGCTCCTGAGGATTTCATTTTGCTCAGTGTAAAATAAAGTTAAGTTCAAACAAAGCAGGAGCAAAAAAAGTACCTTTTTGGCTTTTTTCCTAAAGCCTTTTTCTAAGAAGGGCTCTTTAGGTCAATATCAAATGCACAAGGGAGCCATAGTACAGGAGAAAGACAAAGCCAGAAGTAAAGAATTGCTCCTGTGGAGGACCACACCCTGTGTACTTTTGAAAAGTCCGGCCTCCTTTCCAGACGTGCTTCCTAGGTTAATTCCATTCTGGTTGTTAAGCGTTCCTAGTTGAGTGTTTTAAAAACATTTTGGAATGGCATATGCCGAGTTATAAAAACACTGTAATTTTCACACCAGAAAAAAAGAGTTGGTAATATGCCATCATTCTAAAAATCATAAAAACTAGAGCAAACAATATTCAAACTTTTAAAATGAGATAGTAATCTCTTAGTCATCTGCATGGGTAGATTTTCTCATAGGTCTCTGTTTTTGTTTGGGGTCTTTGTCCAGAGCTGATCCAAGTGCTGATCTACTTATGACCTTTCTACGTGTCTAATCTTCCCACTGAAACTGGGCTTATTTGCAGGAGGGTGCACCTTGGGTTTATGGGAGAGACATATTGCTACAAAGACATTATCATTTCAGGAAATGTCTTTGATGAGCTAACTGTGTCATCTGGCTAATAAGAGATACAGTAAACCCAACGGTGGGGACATCTTAGTTACAGTTTCAGGAATGAGGACCAACAAAGGGACCAACCATGAATCTGGATTAGTCATCCTGCCCCTTCCTAGGAGACCCAAGTTGTGCGTATGTGTTGTGGGAGTATGCCAAAGGGGTACTATATTTTGTGCTATCATTGATCTCCTGAATATTGTATTAATTAGGGCAGGAAGTGACTTTAAGATCAGTCAATGTAAAATACAATTTAGAAGGTAAATCTGTTCTAAGAAAATCTTGTGGTGCATTCCCAAAGGTAAAGTTAGTGTTGTGGTAGAAAACACATGTTTTCAATTATCCAGTCACCATGGCTGCCCTACCTTATAATGGACAATTGGGCCCTGAATTTTTTTTCAAATTTCAAATATTTTTTTCAAGATCTGAAAAGAGATTGATATAGATAATATTTGTTGCAGATCAGGCTTGACTCAAGTCAGTACCCAGGATATTTAGGTTTGATAATAGGATGAAATCAAATACTTGGATAAGCTCTGACAGTTAACAAAAGAAGATTTATTTAGCTATAGTAGGGGAAGGATATTCAGTAACAACATTCAGCTAGGACATCATGTTAATTCAGAGGAAAACAGCTCCCCTACCTTGGTGCTGACCATGGTGGTCCTCCACTAAAGCCTCCGGCCCCAGATGGAGTCTGCTCCTGGCTTTTTATACACAGAAGCTACATCAAAAACCTGAGCCTTAGTCCCTCAAGCCAATTAAATCTAAAGGACAGTTTCAATACCTTTTAAGGAAAAACTAGCCTCGCATGCACAGGGTGGGAACTTGGGCTATTGCTCCCAGTACTGTATCCAATAGGAAAGAAAGAAATTAGATGTAAATAAAAATTAGAAAAGCCATGGGAGAATATTACACAATACTGAAATAGTGTTAAAATTAGAAGGGGCATTTAAGTGGTCATCTCATTCAAATTGCCCTCTTCTTCATTTTACAGATAGAATCTTCATTCCAAAGCCCATTGGTATGAGCTGGAAAGGACCTTTCCCATAGACCATCTAATCCATTTTACAGATGAGGAAACTAAGACTGAGGAAGGATAAAATGACTTGCCCAAAGACAAGCAGACAAGTTAAGAGGCATAATGCAAATCTAGGTCTTCTGATTTCAAAGCCACATTCTTTCAGCTACACCAACATCATCTGGAGAAAGAGACTGCTACAAAGAAATTAGGATTTTAAAACATGAGAGCAGATTCCCAAATGGATGGGATAATATGTGTAGTCAGGTTCGCTTATACCTTTGAGCTTCCTGCTTTTTCTGGGAAATATGTTTTCAAGACACAACAGCATCCCTATCCCAGAATCGATCTCAATCTGCACGGGGATGCATTGCTCTCACCTGTATAAGAGATAAACAAATGACACCTACCCAGAAGACTCAGCATTTTTGTACACTATTACTCTTTTGAACAGAACATTGGCTGTCCTACTTCCCACAGGGTTCCATAAATAATTCATTAGAGAAGCATGAAGACCTTATAATAAACCCAATCTAACATAAAATACCCTACAGGAATGTTTCCTTCCACCAAGAGGACTGCAGAAAAATGTTTCGCTGCATTGCACACCTTCTTCCTGATGTATGTTCTTTTCCCTCCCTTCTCTCCCAACATTGCCATTACAATTACCTCCTCCTCACTTAATTCTTGCAGAGAAATGCTTGGCCTTTCTCTCCTAGCTGCCCAGGGTTCTCCCTATGATGCTCTCAGCCTTCCCTTCCACCAGTCCTCTCCACTCCCCTTTACAGACAGCTCTACTCTCCCAAAGTGCTTGGGAATTGTGGCCAAAGGCTCTGCATGCAGACTTTGTGGAATGGGGTCATCATAGATCTTGGAGCACGAGATTTGATTAACTCTGTTTGGGGGAGCACGTGACTTCTCCAGCTATAGAAATGGGCCAGGACACCCTGGAACAGAGAGTGTGCATTCTGGCAGAAAGGAAATGGGAAGCAGTGTGTGATTAGGGGAAAGGAAAAAAAAAATCTATATTTTCCATATCTGAAACTCTCCTGTGTTTTCTTAATGAATACTAAGAGAAGCTGAGAGTGATTTTTAAGCAGTTAAAAGTGCTAACATAGTCTCTTTGGGGAGGGGAGAGTATGAATTTCCTAATTTCATCAGAACTGTTAATGACTTTGGTTCCTTCCTCCTTCTGTAAAGGAAGTCAAGGGGCTTCTACATTAGCGAGTTAGTCTGACAAGAAACCCAAGACAGAAGGAGGAATGATTTGTGATTGTCAGGCGAAAAGGTAGACTTTTTTTTTTCTCCCTTCCCCTCACTTAGGAAGTAATTCCAATCAGTAAAATTTCTCAAAGCACTTTAAAAGCTTTACATAATCTACTCTTTCCTGAAGTATTTAAAACATTTTAATTTTTTTAAAGCAGCCTTCAGAGGGACAGCTATCAGTCATCTGCAAGGTCAAGACAGGTTGAATTCAGTGGCTCCTTACTGCCTCCTGCCTGGGATAACAAACTTTTGGGCTCTGCATTGAAGGTCTTGCACAATCTAGGTGTGCCTGCCTTTTCAGGCTAATTTTATATTGGTCCCTTTCACACACTAACACTATGGTTCAGCAACAATTGCCACTCCCCCAGTACTTAGCATCCTATCTCCAACTTCCATGACTTTGTACAGCTTGTCCTTCACGCAGAGAATGAACAATTTCTTTATGTCTACCTCTTAGAAGCCTTATCTTTCTTCAAGACTTGGTTAATATATAATTTTCCAGGGAAGCTTTTCCTAATCCTCCTAATTCTTCATGAAGACTTTCCCAATCCTTCGAGTTCTTATCCCAGCCTTCCCCTCCCTTCAATGTCTATTTCATTTTGCCTTTTTATCCCCAGCACCTAGAACAATGTATGGCTGATAGGCAAGAATAGAACATGGGGTCAATATGCTATCACACCTTGTGGAAGTATTCATAGTAGTCCTTCTCTTGTCCCTAATGGGAATGCTTCCCCAAGGTATGCACATTTAAGTCTGGGACATGGTAGGTGCTTCATAAAATCTTGTTGGATAGATAAGACAAACTTTATTTGGTTCTATCATTTTTGCTCCTGATAACAGATGGGTCACAAAATGGCAAGGGATGCTTGGGTTGGAGCCAATCAACAGCTTAATGAATGGTGTTAAGTATGAACTCATTCTAAACAGGAAATTGTGGTAGGTAACGTAATGGTAATGGTAATTTGAAGATCTTCTCTGTCTCTTAATAAGCCTAGGGGAATTTGAAGACCTTCCCTGCTTTGGAAATGTACTCTGTCCCCTAATAAGCTGAATGTAATCACATGGAGCCTATGGTAGGAGGAATTAGCTGAAGGGTAGAGTAGAGCCCACAGGAATCTGGGAGTCAGAACTGGCTGGACTGGGAGAGAGAGAGAGGACACTCAGGCAAGGAGTCAGTCAGGCTTGTGAGTAAAATATTGGTCTTGTGCTGGTTTGTGGGAAGGGTAAAGGATGGCATGGCTCTCTGCTATGTTGTGGTGCATTAACTTCCACATTGTTATGATGGATTTGGTTTCCTGATGTCTGGATAAATGTTTCTCTTCTGTCTTCTCTATGGAGAGTCTTCTATATTTTGTGATCGAGCACTTTGCGAGAATATTTATAGTCACGGTTGGCACTGTACATATTGTATTGGCACTACAAGTATCTATAGCCACAGACAAGAATCATGTCAAGGCAGAGAATGGGAAGAAGGGAAGGGAAGAGAATAAGCATTTATTAAGCACCTGCAGTATGCTTGTTATTATGCTAAACACTTAAAAATATTCTCATTTGATCCTCACAATAATTCTGCAAGGTAGGTGCTATTGTTTCTTTCTCATTTTACAGTTGAGGATACTGAGGCAAACAGGAGACTCTCCCAGGGTTACATCTGAGTTAAGAGTGTGAGACTAGATTTGAACTCGAGTCTTTCTGACTCTAGACCCAGTTCTCTATCCACTATGCCACCTACTTGCCTCTGGGGTGGGAAGGATGCCAAGCATTGTGTCTGGAGTAAAATAAAGTTCCCAGAAACATTCTTGGCTGTATTATTAAAGGACTGACTTGTGGTGATTTAGAAAAGGAAGGGTGATCACTAATGACATAGGAATCTCATAGCCTTGCACATAGTAAATGCTTAATAAATTCTTTTTTTTTTTTTTGCCTTTTTTTTAAGGGCAATTGGGGTAAGTGACTTGCTCAAGGTCACATGGCTAGTAAGTGTGTCAATTATCTGAGGCTGGATTTGAACTCATGTCTTCCTGACTCCAGGGCTGGTGCTCTATTCACTGCACCACCTAGCCGCCCCCCTAATAAATTCTTGTTGACTTGACTCAATTAAATAGAAGCTCTGAGGCTACTTGTAGATTGGGTGCCCAGAACAAGGCTGTTACGTTTTCCCTCATAATCTAGAGTGAGCCCTAAGGGGGTTAGGGTATCTCTTCTTGTGCTATAATTCATAAGGAGGCAACAGGTGGCACAGTAAATAGAACACTGGGCCTGGAGTCAGGAAGACCTCAGTTCAAATCCAGCCTCAGATACTTCCTAGCTTTGTGACCCTGGGCAAGTCAATTAACCTCTGATTGCCTGACAAAGTGGATCCACTACATCCACTGGAGAAGGAAATGGCAAACTCCTCCAGTATCTCTGCCAAAAAAGCAACAAATGAAGGGCTGAACATGACTGAAACAACTCAACAACAACAATTTGTAAGCCCTCACTGGCATCCTTCCTCCACTGGTTATCAGTAACATAAATTAGTCCTACAGTCTAATAGCTTTCATGCCCTAACTCTAAGGCATATATGATTTTTAAAAAACCAAAACATTTGGTACGAAACATTCCTCCCAAAAATCTGTGACCCACTCTCCCACCAGTACATAGAGTCCAGGGGAAGGCGAGGTTAAGATTAAGGACCACATGTCACTAAGTCAGTAACTCACAGTTCCTGAAAGTACTTTTCCTGGAATTTTCAAGATGTTCTCGTGTGTGTGTGTGTGTGTGTGTGTGTGTGTGTGTGTGTGTGTGTGTGTGTGTGTGTGTGTGAACCATCCTGCTGGACTCTTTTCAGAGCCTTGAAACTGTACTCAGTCTGTTTTTAGCTCCCAAACTCACCCAAAGCCGAGAGTTATTAACTGTCCTAGACGCTGCTAGGAAGCCTGATGAAGAGTCCAATGCCTCCATCCTTTCAAAGTTCAGAAGTTCCTTCTCTGGCCTAAAGCTAAGGTGGAAGTTCGTTCCTCCCTATTCAGTGGTTTCTTCTCAGGGATTAAGCTGCAATATCCACCCCAGCTTACTACTTGCTTGGATCCTGATGCCAACTAGCTGCATGGTTTTCTGTAGGCCCCAGTGGGGAGACTCAATGAATCCCTTAGCCAATCTGAATGGATTTCTTATAACACTCAGTGAGGTTGCCAAGGCCCTGTTCCCTAGTGACCAACTGAGCTACATCCTTACCCGAAATACATTTTGGGGAGTAGCATTTTATCATTATGGGTGGGGTGGGGTGATGTGACTGATTTATTCAATCAACCCTCATACCTCACAAAGATTAAATTAATTTACTTTTTTGGACAAGGATACTTGGCTGGTGGGTCAAGAAATGCTTTAATCATGACTTTAGCAAGACATTTGAAAAAGTCACACAAGGATATTCTCCGTGTTAAATATAATGCAAGGCTCAGCAGAATACCCTATCCAGGAACATATGGTCTGTAAAAGGACAATTAGCATTAGCTCTCTATGGTGCATATCCAAGTGGCTCTTCCCAGTTCCTAACACAGGGAATTATACTAGAGAGAACTGGCCTGCTTATTGTATATTGTCTCTCAAATTGGTACTTGGTTTTATGGTATAATTGAAAAAGTACTAGTCTGGTCTCATCCTGAGTCTTGGGGCAACTAGGTAATAGAATGAATGGATAGAGAGCCAGGACTGGAGTCAAAAAGACTCATCTTCATGAGTTCAAGTCTGGCCTCAGACACTTACTAGCTGTGTGACCCTGGGCAAATCACTTCACCCTTCAGTTTCCTCATCTGTAAAATGAGTTGGAGAAGGAAAAGGCAAACCATGCCAGCGTCTTTGCAAAGAAAACCCCAAACAGGGTTACAAAGAGTCAGACACAACTGAATAACAAAAGAAATTATTTGAACCCCCCAAAAAATCCTCATTTTATTCCTACAATGCTTAATTATTGATAGGGACATAGTGTCTCAGGTCTGATTATGACATTTCTTGATCTTTAGTCTCTACCATCCTGGTTGTCCTCTGGATTTACTTTAGTTTGTCATTGTCCTTCCTCAAATAAGGAGCCCAGAAGAACACAGAAGACTCTAGATATGGTCTGATAAAGAGACAATGAGATGGTTACCTCCCTTATTCAGGATACTTTGCCTTAATGCAACCCAAGAAGCGTTACATCTCTTCTCTGCCATGACACATTACTGTTTTAAATTGAATGAGACTGATGCACACTTAAATCACCCAGATCCTTTTTTCATTGGAGCTAGTGTTTAACCAGACCTTTCTCTTTGGATATTTATGCAATTGATTCTTTGAGTCTAAATCTGAGGCTTTACATTGATCATTATTTCACTATTCTGTATACAATATGATATTATTACATATTACTGAATTTGGGGCTGGTTACTATTTTGATCTAGCCTATTGAAATGTTTTTGGATTCTGATCACCATCTACATTGTTAGCTAACTCTGTAAGTTTTATATCACTTGCAAATTTAATAGGCGTGACACTGAAACCTTCATCCAAATCATTGATAAAAACACATCGAACAGCACAAAACCAAGACAGATCCCTGGGGTTCTCTACTAGAGGTCATTGCCTCAAATTGAAATTGATTTATTAAGATTCCATGGTTAGAGTCATTTATTCATTTCTGAATTCAATTAAGTATACAACCTCCTAAACCATATATCACCAACTTGTCCATGTGGATAGCATGAAAGGCTTTGTTAAATGCCTTGCTAAAATCTAGACTACCAGGATATGACATTCCTAGTATATCTGTCAAAATGAAACAACACAAAACGGTTGAACTTGATGAAGCCATGCTGTGTGTAGAGCTAACTACTTTCTTTTTGATAAAACATCTCTTTCTTATCTTTTCTTTTTGTATTGCCTCAGTTTCCCATTGTATTTCTCCCTTTTTCATCCAAGAAAGCAATTTCTTATACCAAAGAATGAAAAACCTGAAAGAAAAAAGAAATTCAGCAATATTTAACAACATCTCAAAAATCTGACATTATCTGTCAGTATTGCACATCCATAGTCCCCAATCTCTGTAAAGAAGAGAGGGGGATACCTTTTTACATCTCTTCTTTGAGGCCTAGCTTCCTCATGTTGTGTTTCTGAATACATTTGTGTCTGTGCATTATTTTTTTTCCCTGCTTTTGCTTTCTTCACATGTTGGGAGATACAGGGTTTGCTGGCCCGGGGTCCTGTCCTGATTAACCTCTTACATTACTTGAATGGCTTCAGACAGGTTTCAGTCCCCTTTCCTTTTAGGCCTAGTGTAGACACACATGCTTCCCACCCTACCCCATCCCCTTTCCTTCACTTTTCTCATTTCAATTCTTTGGTCTAGGATATTCTAGTTTTTGTAGAAAATCTCTGCAGCCTTGGGGGGGCTATAATCTAGGGCCAGGCACTTTTCAAAAGGAAGCTCACTTACAGCCACCTTTCCCCTAACATCCTCCCTGCTTTTCCTCCTCCCTCCCTGATCCTACCCTCCCTTTCTCTTCTCCCCTCCCCATCCCCAAACCTCCTTCCTATGGTTAGGCAGGGTCACTATTTGCTGCTTATTGTTAGACAAGGGGAAAGTAAATCTTCAAAAAGGGAAGGGGTGGGCAGGTCTCCTCAATGGAGCCTAGATACAAACTTGTGAGTCATCTTGTTTCCCTGTTGTGGAAGCATGAAGTTTGGCAGGGGAGGGGTGCCAAGTGACGATTCTGAGAACTGGAGTTCTTTGGCATTGTTCAAATGAATTTTACCTTGTTGTGTAGTACTTTCTTATTTGTCCTATGGATTCCACCATAATTGTTCTAGATCAGTCACATAATTCCCTATTTTTTTGGGGGGGAGTTAGAAAATAGTGAGTAATTTGTGAGCTTGCTGGTTATGTGATTCAATTCCCACTTCCCCATTTAAATGATCACAGTAAATCTCTTCAATAATCATAATTAATATTAACAGGAGTCAATAATAATAACACTTTCCAGAATTTTGCTGAGAGTTACTACAATGCTTAGCATCTACAACAAGCTTATTGAATAAATTAATGAGTCTTCTACTGTGATAAATGGAATGGAGGGAGTATTATGCTTCTCTTGCCCCAATGACTTTGGAGTGGGGGAATGTTCCCTCCGAAATAAATATTACTTTGTAAAGGCTAATATGGCTGTCAAATAGTTAATGGAAACTAACTGGAAAGGGGGTGCTGGGGACCCCCTAAAATGAAGGAACATAACCAATAGGATCTTGAGTCAATGACAGAGATGAGAGACATCCCCCACCAGAGAACCTTGAGGGAGAGGTGAAATATAACACACCTTGGGCAGGGAGGGGACAGAGTATTCATTCTTATACGTGGAGCCTTGTCTGTAATAAAATTGGGCCCCTAAAATTTGCTGGGACTCTCTGGAGAGATTTTCTGCCTGTGACTTTAGATTTCCTAGATTTCCTAGATTTCAAAATTCTAGAGAAATTGGCAAAAACAAAACTTTTGTTTAAGCTATAATTGTACAGATGAGTTTTTTCTTGATATGTATTCCCTCATAAGTCAGTCCCATTGATGTAATTTTGCAAACTTTTCACTTGGTGATGGCTTGAATGTTTAAAAACTGATACTTCTATGTTACTTAATCCTGTACAAGTACTGATATGAAGATGAATGTGAGAAATCTGGAATCACTAGATTGCCGCTGCTTAGTAGAAATAAACGTTCAGACCAAGCTTTTGTGTTTAGACAGACCTAGACTGCTTGTCTTTTTTTGTGAGATTCAAATGCTCTTAGGGTAAGAATGCTTGTGCCTAAAATTCACGAATAGTTGGCAATCTTCACTACTTCTCTAAATGAGCCTGCTTGTCTTCTTGGCCTGTTGTGTGAGTTTGCATTTCCACATAAATTACTCTTCCAATAGCAGAGATCCATGGGGAAAATTTGGGGGGCTTTTAGAGATAAGGGCCAGAGGAAGTTTGCCTGGACTTCTATGGAGATTCCCTATGGTATACCTAGGTACCTCAGGAGAATTTTAGTACACCCTGTATAGAAAGGGACACTTTTTATCCAGATCCTAGACGTATGGTTGCACTGGGGCTTATCATGGAAGAGTTTCCGTGCAGAACGCAGGGTAGAAACCTGGGACTTTCTACCACCAGCACAGGTAGTGTGGTTTCTAGTTTAGAGTTTAGAGTTTAGAGTTTAGAGTCTCTGTAAGTTGAGGAATCAAGGCCAATCAGCCCTGGTAGAATGAGTTTTCCTTACTGGGAGCACCATATCCCAATGAAATAACAAGTCTGATACAAGACAGGGAAAAAATGCCAATGTAGTATTGGCTAAGAGCTGAAGCTCTGAGTTCGAATCTCATCTGGGTTCTTTGTGTGACTTTAAACAAGTCAACTTATTGTATCTTAATTTTAATTTAATTTAATTTTCTGTATCTTAATTTTCTCATCTTTAAAATGAAGGAACTGAGCTAAATGATCTTTAAAATCTCCTCCAGCTCTAAAATCTTTCATCTTACAATCTTGCTATAATTTAAATGGCAAGATGAATTAAAAAAGAAAACAACAAACAGAAATCATCCCGCTTTGGAAAGAAGCCTTGATAAATGATAGCACAGGACACTGGCTGCTGCACTTGAGAAATATTCCTCCAGTTTGGCCATTCTCTCAAATCTTGTTCAAATCCTCCCAGAAGTAAGCCACTGTCTTAGATTATGCCTTTCTTGTGCAGTTTTATGAGTTCTTGGATGACAAATGCAGAGAATGCATGAAAAGCAAATCTACTTAATTGGAATAAGCCACAGTAGAAATAAAATAGACAAACACTGTAATTACATAAAAGTTTTGCTGCATGAAAACCATTCATTGAATTAAATTCAGTGCAGTTAGTTTATCTCTCTCTAAGAGACTGGGTAGGTTGGTATCATTAAGAGTTATTAATGCTAGCAGCATAAATGTATTTAACTAAGTTACACTGTAGTCAGTTTTTTCCTTTAAATGTAGTTGAGCAATTGAATTTTCTGTTCACTGTCAACATCAACAAATGTCAGTCTCCTTGATAGCAGCTAATGAAGAGCCAAGAACTGTAGCTAAAGCCACAAATTGGTTATCACAGAATGGCAGGACCTCTGGGAGCTCTCTGATGTCAGTGAACTGCAGGCATAAGGGACCTTGGAGGCCATATATTCCAATCTGTATCTGAACAATAATCCTCTTTAAACATACCCAAGAAGTGGTCTTCCAGGGTTTGCTAGAAGACCTTCACTGAAGGATGTATCACCTACTGGGGCAGCCCATTACATATTTGGCAAGGTCTGACTTTCAGGAAGTGAAATTTCCATCCATTGATCCTCTTCGAGTATCAGTTTAGAGTGTAACAAAGTTTCAGAGTGTGGAAAGTTTGCCCAGTAGAAAGTTCGAAGGGCTTGAAATCAGGGTTGAATCCCATCTTCCACCCTCACTAGCTGAATGACCATAGCTGAGGCAACCTCTCTGAATTTGTTTTCTCATATGTAAAATAGGTCAGTAATACCTACCTTGCAGAACTGTGACGTTCCAATGAGATAATGTATGTGTTTCCCATACCTTAAAGTGTAATATCAGTATCACTTATAATTAGTGGCCCTAGTTCCACCTTCAGGGGACAAGAAAAAAAAAGTCTAATAGCTTCCACAAAAATATTATTGCTCTAAGACTTCAATCCTCTCATTTAGAAAGACAACACATAAATTGGATTGTAGGTCAGTGGATTAACCAATTTCTCTGTCAAAATTAAGCCCTACATTCTTTTCTCTTAATTTCCCCACTCACTGCCATCCCAGTCTACATGGGAAGAAGAACCTACTCCCTCTGTAAGGGCTCAATGTCTTACTCTCATCTGACTCCAGTCTGTATACGTTGTTATGGATTACTCTATGATGTCTCCAAGGTCTAATTCTTCTTCTCTCTATTTACAGTAGCAAGTAGATGGCTACTTTTCTGGGAGGCACAATGGACTGTGAGCCATCTGAGTCCAGGGTTTGAAGCCTGGCTCCAGCATTCACTAACAAAATGATCCTGGACCAATCTTTTTATTTTAGAGCCTTGAGAAGAATAATATTAGCATTGCCAGCTTCATAGAATGTGATCTCTTAGAGAGGAAGGACTGTGTTACTTTCCTATTTATATTCAGCACTTAGCACAACATTTTGCACCTATAGCTAGGTACCTATTAGGGTGAATCATGAATCCTTTGAAGTGGTTGCATTATATAAATTTTCATTGGGTATTTTCATTAACCTGGAACAAATGACTATATTGTAGTAAGCACTTAGAAAATGACCTTTCTCGTTCATTCATTCATTCATTGTGTTGTCGTGATAGGTTATATAAGCGGATTGATTAAAGTTTCATTAAGTAATTACTATGTACTAGACACTATGCTAAGCTCTGAGAGTACACATACAAATAAACAAGACATCTCTGTCCTCATGGAGCTTCCATTCTAACCTCATATGCCAACACATAAAGTGGTATGGGAAAGGAAGAGGTCAGGAAAAAGTCAAGGCGTGCTGGTAGATGTTTAACTACTAAGTTGTAGGGGAAAAATGTAACTATGACACACTTATAAGTTTAGTTATCATTATTAACACCTTCTCCATCACTTTATTAAAGCCAGATAACCAATAAAACAATAAATCAAGCCCTCTGAGTTGTAAATGCTAACAATGAAAATTTAACTATCAACTCTCCCAAGTTGGTTAGAGCTGACTCTAGCATACTCTTAAGAGAAAGAGTATGGTGAGGAGACAGTTAGGATTTAGCCTGAATCACTGCAAGATCAAAAGTTCACCTGTGAGGTTGGTGGTGGGGAGGGGCATGAGGAAAGAAGGAAAGGGCTTGTAAGCCCTTTAAGTGCTACTGAAAAGAGCTTTCTGAGTGCGATTTCCCAAATAACACTGTGGAAGATATTTTGGAGAATACGAAAAATAGTTCTTGGTCTTATGGACTTGACAATCTAGTAAGACAGATAAGAAACATACTACAACAATTCCATTGAAGTCCTACTTTTTTTTTTTAATGAGTCCTGTAATTTCATTGATGAAAGCCTCTTCTGGAGAGGAGTTTCTTTTTACCAATTTAGGACGAGTACTTGTTCTGCCATTTTTGGTCTTAGAGACTGTCCCAGAGGCACTGAGAGGTCCAGTGACTTGCCTAGGGTTACACAGGCAAAATATGTCAGAGGTGAGCCTTGAATTTATGTATTCTTGCTCTGAGATAAGCTCTTTACCCATTTCTCCACCACTGGCTCTCCCACTGATTTCTCATTGATTCTCCAGGTTCTCCAAGGTTATATTAAGGGAGCAGAAGTTCTGGAAGGTCTTGCTAAATGGAAGACATTGATTATGGGCCCTTAAGACATGGGTTATAGGATAATTAGTGTGTTGGTCGTGGCAACCATTAAGAACCACCTACCAAATAGGTAGAAGAAGGCATCCTACCAATCAAGTTAAAGATTATGGAAATATTGAAATAAAATACTAGGTAAATATCAAAGAAAACAGGAAAACAATATTGTCTGGGAGCAGAGATCTTGAAGAGGGTACTTCCAACTTGGGGGGAGAAGAGGAAGCAGGAAATGCTTCGTGGAAGACATCAATTATTTCTTTTGGGGAGTAAATACGCCACAATACAGGTAATTATTAACTATCCTCATATACCTTAAGGAGGGCTGATTAACAAACTATGATCATGAAGCCCAGGCCAGGGGTTAGATTCCCAGGTAGGCCATTTACCTTTATCTTGCTATTGTTCACAACCCTAACCTCAGCTAGCCTTTGGTCACATACAGTGATTAGATAAGAGAATGGAGGTGTATCAGTGAACATTCATTCACACTATTAGAAAAACAAGTGACTAAAGGCACATAGTCTATTGGTGGTGAAAAAAAAAAGACATTATCTTTATTTATAAGGGACACAATGGTTATTGTTGCTCAGGGAAAAACATATACCCATCAGAGTATCACCTTACCCATATTAGGTTCTTAATACATGTTTGTTGAGTGTTGAATGAAATGATGCCATCTTTCAAAAAGAAATTCTGGTTAAAGCACTCCCAAGCACAGGTTTTCATCAAGTCTTAGAGCTTTTCCTTTGTCTTGGCAAAGAACTGAAACTGATTTTTCATTTCCCCTTAAGTAACAATCCACTCTATTGTCTTCTTACAAATATAAGGAAACCAGCCAAAGGGTGTGGTTATCAGAGGTAAGATATTCAATAATAACTCATGCTGCTTATTTTAGTTTTCATTATGGTGATAAACAATGACCAACCTTAAAATGAATCCCTTTTGGCAAGCACTAGATTAAATATTATATTGAAATCTGATGGTGTGGGAATTCTGCCCTTTCTCATTATACTCTGTCCATCAGTTTTCTTTAGAAATGCTACATATTAATTTTTTAGTCTCTCAAGGAGACGTGGGCATACTGAGATATAACTAGTACCTATAAAGAATGAAACAAGATTGATGCTGACTCTGTTTTCTGCAACCCTGACTTGTGATGTAGATGAAAACAATTCACTCTCAAAAGCTTCCTAGACCATTCAGTTCAACCCTTTCCCAGTCCATTGCTCAACACAGTGCCTGTGTAACAGCAAGCACCCTAGCATACCTACAGCGGCTACTAGCACAGGTTCTTAGATCTGCTTTTCTAAAGGAAAGCAACTCAAAATGGGTTAACAGTTTCACTTTAATCAATCAAATATATATCATTTACCTAGTTCAGGGGGAAAAGTCAGCA
>CM053585.1:330959797-330998439 GCA_028646515.1 Pseudochirops corinnae | reverse complement strand
TGATAGATGGGAAGGAAGAGTGGGGGGAAGGATAGTTAGAAGCACACACTTTTGTAAAGGAACAGGGACAAAGTAGAGAACAGAACAAGTTGAGGGTGGAATAGGAAGGGAGGAAATATACAGGTATTGGGATAGGGAGATACATCTTGCCCTACCGGAAAGTCAGAAGGGTAATGGGGGAGGATATAAGAGAGAGCAAATTGGGGGAGGGGGTATACAGTGGGATCACTGTTTTGGGCCGGGGTAGGGGAGAAAATTTGTAAATCAAAATCTCATGGAAATGAATGATGTAAACTAAAAATAAACAAAAGTTTAAAAAAAAAAAAATAAGGAAGATCTGGATTCAGATGTTGCCTCTGACATACTAGCTATGACCACAGCTCAATTTCCTCATCTGTATAAAGCAGAGAATATAAAGATGTGCTGTGCTTACCTCACAGGGTTATTTTCAGGATTAAGTGAAAGAAGATCCTTTGCAAATGTTAAAGGGTTATAGAAGTGTTATGTGTTATTTATATATCAAATGTAAGCCTTACATTTTGATTTAATCCCCAGTAAAAAAACAGAAGTCAAAATGCTCTTTATTTTATGAAAGAAGCAATGGAACATCGAGAGGCAGCATGGAGGAGCTGAAGGAGAGTCAGCCTTGACGTCAGAATGACCTGGGTTCAAGGGCTCCTCAAGTACATTGACTGTGCCATCCTGAGCAAGTCCCTTAAGCTCTTAGTGCCCCCTGGTAGTTTTCTAATCATATACAATGCCCAACAATTGCTGAAGGGCATTGGTAGAAAGACTTTCTTCACTGGGAGTTCCTTATATATTGAAATCATGGGTCTGGACCCCATCCCAAAAAAGGAACATCAGGAAAAAACTACTTGGAAGTAATGATCAGAAGGGCAGGGATCATATTTTACTTGCCTGCTGCATTTCCCAAGGAGTTAACATAAAGTGGGTACACACTGATGCCCACTGTTGATTAATCTGTGGCATTAGTATTTGTACATCACCTTTCCTGGAAGGATGGCTGAAGTAAGGCTAGAGGAATCCCTGCAGCTTACACTGACCCCCCCCCCCCAAAGGACAGTTGTCTCTTCCACATCTCAGGGGTTAGGGGCCTGGCACCCCCCACGATCTAGAAAATCCATATACAATTTTTTTGACCTTCCCTTCATACCAGAGAAGTCTGAATTATTTTATATTAAAAAATAAAATATGTCATAGAATACTATACATATATTTTATTCATTTATGAATTTCTAAACTTTTTCTGTGTTGCCTGCTGACTTTCCTGTGTCATCTATAGCTTCCACAAAACTCCCTCAAAGTCCCCATATAATTTCTTATGCTGATCCACAATAAATCAAAATTGCACAGGGGAAAGTTGTGATGTGGAAGGGATAAAACTGTTTATGATTTTCTGTTTCTGGATGTCTCCCTGACCCATTGTCTCAGATCCTTCAAGAAAAGGTACAAACGTTGTTGAGGCACTTCATTAAATTGACTTTATAATGTTTTTTCCTGTCTACATACCTATTCGAGAGACTAGAGAAAAGGCAGTTGTTACAATCCCCTGCTCTTCTCCCAAGTGAGAAAACACAAGGCAAACCAAAACCAAAAACTAACTCCAAATATCTTAGTTACAGGATCAGTCTACCACAAGAGGTAGTCATTATTTTCAGAATTCGGGAGGAAACTATTAGTGGTTATTGCCATTAGACTGGGAGCTCCTTGAGAGCTCACTTTTTGTTGTATCTCCAGTGCTTAGTAGGTAAATATTTAATTGACCTGACCTGATGTGACCCACTCTTTCAGCTCTTCCTATCTAGGTTTAAACCTCTGAATTCCCTTCTCTCTTAGTAGCTTTTGAGCCAACGATGGAAATCATGTTTGTGGAATGGTTTTGCAAAGTGCGTGTATGAGCATTCTTACAAAGCCCTCAAACTTGTCTGTTTCATTTCTGGTCTTGTTTCATATTCCCAAAGAGTTTAGCTAACTCCCAAACTCCAAAGAAATTCAGAAGAATGGAGAATGACTCAAGATAGAGCCCAATTATCATTAGGAAACTCAAGCCAGAATACTAATGGCACAGTCCTAGGCAAAAAGTTCATATATTGTAATCTGTTCTCTCATGTGGCTTTAGCCTGTGAAGGGGTTCTTCCATGTAGAGAATCCCTTTAAATGAAGGCTGGGAATAATCATTTGTTCCAAAGGATTTTTTCCTTTCTAACTAACCTGCCTGACTTGCTGAACCCTCACTAGGATTCCCATAGAAAAAGTCAGTCCTATACTTGACATGCTACAACATTTATTTTCCAGTTAGCACATGGAGAAGTAGAGGAAAGGCTGGCTGCCAAAAAATTCAGCAGAAAATATAGAATGGAAGAGAAAAAGAAAAACGAAGTCCTTGGCATTCCATCCCCTCCCAGACTCACTTGGCACTAGCTACCTTTGGATGCTATAGACCCCAGTTTGGACAGCTTCCTCATTCAACATCTCAACTCAAAATCCTTCTTGTATTACCGCTCATTTGATCTTTGAAAAGGAAAGTGATTGCTCATTTCATTTCCTGACTCTTTCTGATTTGTTTTTTAGGAAAAAAAAATCACTCTGCCCTTTTGGTCGTAGGTCAGGCCAAGCACAAGTATGACAGGCAATGACTTTTCAAACAGAATTGATTAAATCTCTCTATCTCCATAGGATGAAAAGGATCTTTTAAAAGCAAAAATCTGAAATTTTTTTATCTGCAAGTTTTTAATTCTCCCTTTCCATTTGCTCGGTTCAATGCAACATTTGTTCACATTATTACAGTATCTTTCATGCTGAAGATCTTAAAAAAAAAATCCCTGTAAGGATAGAGATAACGACCTAGTAGGCTATAGATTTTTAGAGATCTTATTTAAAGTGCTGAAGAGCTATTCGGAATGAAACTGCTCTGCTGATGTGAAAAGTGTCTTTGCTGACTTCTGCTTTACCTTTGCTTCATTTCAGGACTCACTTTTCATGAACAAAATGTCTTTTAAGAGGCCAAAATTAGTTATAATAATCAAAGAGATCTTTGTTTTGCCAACCTTTGCCTAGATATGATTTTTAAACAATTTCTTTTTTTAAAAAGTTTCTTAATTCTGGGTACATGAGGGGAATGGCTGAGGACAATGTAGCTTCATTGGTAAGAGTGTTCAGTTTGAGTCAGAGGACTTGGGTTCAAATTCTATCTTTCACTACTTGCATGGTTTCAGGCAAATCCCTTGAACGTTCTGGGTCTTAGTTGCCTCATCTGTAAAATGGAGGGCTGAAACCTTAAGTCCTTTCCATCGCTAAAACCTTGATCATATAAAACAATTGAATAAATAGGAAATATCAGTAGAATTTTGTTCCCTTCTAGCTCTAAAATCTTGATTACAGAAAACAACTGAATAAATGAGAAAATCAGTAGATTTTTTTTTTGTCTTTTCCAGGTCTAAAACTCTGCTTATAAAAAAACTGAATAGACGGGAAAATTAGTAGATTGTCTCTTCTAACTAAAACTCTGATTATGAAAACAATTGAATAAATGAATAAATCAGTAGATTGTTTATCTCTTCTAGCTTTAAAACTGATTATGAAATCAAATGAATAAATGGGAAAATCAGTTTAAAAAACCCAAGGATAAATGCCTTGCTTTTGAGTGAATACCACTAATACTATAATGCAGAAACATGTAAAAGGGGGAGCAAATTAATCCATTGCTTTGATTACAAGTCATTGCAATTTCACAGACTCTAATTATATGTCATGAAATACACCTACTACAAAGTATACTGGTAAAGATAACCCTATAGATTATACTGTAGATTAGTTTATTTAAAACCAGTGGTGTGTTCCAACTTGCTTGCTGTCAATGTACCATATAATACACAGAGAGATGCCAAAAATGCCAACACTTCTCATAGAAATGGCTGTCCACCCCCTACTCAGAAAACCAATTCATGCCTACAGCCTTCCCAATTACTATTCCATTCCAGTTTCCTTCTCAGCCAAAGCTGACTAAGAAGATGGTAGTGGACCAAGCCTGGCAACACCTGGAGACCCTTTTCAGTGAGGCTGAAGAATGGAAAGGGTGAATAGCAAACATTCTGGGTATTCTAAAAGACCACACAGGGATGCTGATCAAACCTGATTCTCCACCTGCCTTTAATACTGCCAGCTATGAACTATTGGCAGTCTGTCTCTGACACCTGGAAGGGTAAGGAAAGCATACTTAACTATGTTCCCAAAACACCATGATTTTTCCATTGGGTAGAGGCAGAAACCATCACTATGGTTCCATCCTGATGCCTCAGGATTGGTATGGAGAAGCTCCAGGGCTCTCATAGTCTATGCCAGCAAAATGAATAATCAGGAGAGACGTAAAGAGTTTCTATTCTAATAGGGGAAGATAGCACATAGAGAGGACTGATGTCAAGGAAAATATAAGTAAAAGTGCCAGGGTAAGGGTTCAATGGCAGGAAGATGGTAAGGGGATCTAAGTGGGCAGCTGGAAGGGAATAGAAGCATCATCTGGAATCAAGGGCCAGCCAGTAGATATGGTGGGCAAAGCAGGTTAGTTTACATTCATTCAGTCAATGCATTCAAACCCAATCTAGGTTGTGTCCTAGGGTAGAAACTCCAGAGATGAAGGGATTAATTTCCTCAGAGACTGGGGCATGGATTTTGGAGGTTCATGAGGCAGAGGTCCAGATCTTACATGGAGGGAGGAGGTGGATTCTCGTCCCGCAGGTCAGCATGGCAGTGGTGGTAAGCAGGTGGTAAGATGATCTAGGTTGGATAGATGGGACATGCAGATAAGCTACCCAGGAAATCTTCCTTCTCTTGTGGTAAGATGAATTCCAGGAACTTACTACCTAGTGATTTCCACCTTCTCTATCCTTGGTTTTTCCGTCTGCGGCTGCCATGTGATCGACAGCATGACAACGTGCTATTGATTCTACAGACCTATGTCCAAGTACCAAACCTCAGGAAGTGTTCTGGGACCATGTGGGTGAGAGTTACTTGCATCTTCTGTGAACCTCTGCCCCCAGGCAGCCATTAGCTGTTTGGGGTGGGAATAAGTAGGGGAAAGGATCCATCCCCTCCAATCTGGTTGGATCTTAGCATCTTGGCTCAGCTATTTACAAAACATCTTACATCTTAAAAAGCCTGACTGTACAACTGACCCCCTTCCTTACAGACTGTGTGACAGCACAGTGTGTGGCTCCTCCTCTCACAATCCAAAAGTCTGAGCCAATCAATTTATTCCTAGTCATTTCACACAGAATATAAAAGAGGTCATGGGATTACAGGCTCACAAAAGAATGTCAGAGGTTATCAGGTCTTTATTGAATAGTCGAGGAAACAGATCCAAAGCTACAAAGTGCCTTGCCTAATGTCATTAGTAGGATTTGAACCCAAGTCCTCAAACTCCAAGTTTAGTACTTGTTTTATGGTACCCTGCTTCCTCCTCAAAGAAGCCTGCCTGCAGCCTTCAGAAGGAGAAGCAAAGACCCCCCAAAAGATTTACCTCCCTGTAAACTCATCAGGTTGAATCGAAAACTCCCTGGATGAACCCCCAAAAGCTACAAATCGATTGAAAGCCCTTTGGAAATAAAAAAAAAAAAAGAAACAAATACGAATTATTCGATCATTATTGCTCATGTTTTCCTACTTCTCTATTCTCCTTCTCCTTCTATTTCTCATCTTCCCATCCCTTAAATGTGGCCATCTCCCTAGGCTTTGCCATTAGCCTCTAATCTGACTTTGTCATATGCACTACCATAAGCTCATCTATTCTCATACAGCGGCATCATGGGATAGGCTTGGACTTGAAATCAGGAGAGACTTGAGTTTAAATCAACAATAATAACGTTTATATGGAACTTCAAAATTTGTAAGATGCATTATATCATGTGATCCTTCCAGCATAGTGCATGCTATTATCATTCCCCTTTCACAGATTAGGAACCTGCGGCTGACAGAGGTTATTTGACTTGTCCTGGGTCATACAACTAGTTAAGTGATGGAGCAAGGTGCAGACTTGGGACTTCCTGACTCCAAGGCTAGCTTTCTTTCCACTATGCTACTTATCCATCTCTATTCCAGATTTGGCATTTATAAGCTAGGTGACTCTGAGTAAGTCACTTAACTTATGTGAATTTTACTCAAGATGGGTTTCCTTATCTTTAAAACAGGGTTAAGTATATCGGATTATCGCTCTCATGTGAATGCAATGAGTGTTCTGAGAGCCTTAAACATATGCAAGGTCATTTTTATTCATCTCCCACCCTTATAGTGAACTCCCAAATTGATACCTGCCATTCTATATCCTCATCTCTGTTCAAGTTCCACACTTCTGTCTGCCTTTAGGAAATGGATTCTTAACCTAAGTGCCATAAACTTTTTTTTTCAATATTTTGATAACTGAATTTTAACATAATTGGTTTCCTTGGCAATCCTATATATTTTTGATTTTATTCATAGGCAAGCATGATGCTGAGGTGGTCATAGAGGTTCCCAGACAGCCAAGGGGTACAAGACACAAAAAATGATTGAGAATCCCTACTTTAATGACTTCACCATCACCTGAAACTCAATGTGTCAAAATTCAGCCTCATTATCTTGGCTTCCACAAGCTTAGTTTTGTTCTGGAAAAACTACCCTTCTTCCAGTATCCACAGTGAGAAACTGTGAGATCATCTTTGATTTTCCTTGGGAACCCCATACAAGCAGATGGGATGGAAAAGAGGTGACGTTTCCATTATAGATCTGTAGTAAACCAGGCTGAAGAGCAAGAAATTGGTTTTCAAAGTCAGAAAGTCTTACTTATTATGGTTACCAGGAGAAATAAGTAGGTAGGTGGACACTTTCTCCTTCTCTGAACTTAAAAATAAAAAGAGATAGAAGAGGAAAGATCTTGAATTTAACAAAAGGAAGGAAGAAAATGCATGAACATTTATGTTTGGCCTTGCAAAAACATGCAAAAAGAAAATTAAAAAAAAAGATACCTGTAGAAATTTAAGTAGAAGTTTCTACAAGCCACAAGAGCACTATTATTCAGACTAATTACATAATAGAGAAGGCTGATATTGTACAAAGATGCCAAAAACTCACACATGAGTCAAGGTATTTGGATGCTTTACTTAAAAAGGCAGGGCCTAGGATTCCTACCATCCAGCACTTGCCAGGGCTAGAAAGCTTTTTTTTTCCCTTGAGGGCAGGGACTATTTCATTGTTTTGTTTTATTTTTTTCTTTTTATATCCTCAATGCTTTTCACAGCAGATGCTTACTGTTTGTTTAATTGAATCAAAATATTTATTGAAAATAGACTGCATGCTATAGCTGGGCTAGGAATTGTAGGATATACAAAAGGTCATTGTATGTACAGGAGCATGGCCCCTGCCGGCTAAGGGTTAGCCGTGGGAGGGGTACCACCATTACTGGAGCAGAGAGCATGAGTGGTCCAGTCTTAGTTCCTGCCCCTCTTAGAAGGCTCTGTTTGGTCCCTGCCTTTTTTATCCGGGGACATGATGCTGTAGGTGGATGCAATATCTAGTGGGCTCTGTGTTGCCAAGACAACCCTGAAGCCTTCCTTCTCTTCCACCCAGGACCCAGGTTGGAGAGAATGGCTACAGATACCAGGCTGTACACACTCCTTCATTGGTCACAGATGCTCCAGCCCTAGACCCTTTCAGGGATTACATTTGAAGGCTGCCTCTACTCACCCACCTTGCTTCATTAAAACATCTCTGCAGGCCACCATAACTGGAATATCCAGCTAAACAGTATAGTGGATAAGGTTCTGCACCTGGAATCAGGAAGATGAGAGTTCAGATGTGACTCAGACACACTAGCCAGGTGACCCTGAGCAAGTCACTCTGTTCACTTTGGTTTTCTGAACTATTATGAGGATAATAATAGCTCCTACAACTCAGAATTCTTGTTTATCCTTCCTTCTTGAAGAGAACCATGACATCAGGGAAGTGACACCATGACATGCAAGTGAACTGGATGTAAGTGAGGCAGGGCCATGCAAAGTCACCAGCCTCACTTTCTCCCCTGGAGCCATCTGGGTCCAGTGACAAGACATGGATCAGGACAATTGGAGATGGCCCAGGATGCAGTGGGAACCTTGCCCGTTTCAAGCTAAGGTCTTTAACAGGTCTCAGTCTGACTGGGGCAACACCCATTCAGTGATTAAGGCTAAATAAGAATGAGGCAGAGAATGGCCTTTTTACCTAGTTAAAAAAAAAAATGATCTGGAGGGGAAGACCCTCTGGCCAAAACAGAAATGACTGACTGGGTCAAAATGAATGTAAAGAACTTCCCAGGATCACTGTGAGAATCAACGGAGAGAAACTTTGCAAAACACTTTGGATAGTGCTTGGCAGATATTAGGTACTTATGAATGCTTACTGTCCCCTTTCCCTTATCCTGCAAGGCCCAGACCTTCAGACCACAGTCCTCCCAATGCCAGGAAACTTCGAGCTTCAGATACCAGACGGATCAGGATTCACATGTGCACTCTACATTCAGGCTGTCTCCTCCTTCCTCTTAGGATGATTGATACAAAGGAGTTGGTGCTAAAGGTGAGTCTGGGTTGACTCCAGGGACCTGATGGTCAGGCATCTCTCCAGCCCAATGCCCAACCAGAGCTCCTCACTGCTGCCATTCTCTGACTCCATCCCAGCTCCATGTCACTCTCTCTCCTCTCCCCTTCACTAGTTACCTGTGTGATAAACTCGTCTGTGGCATTTAAAGCTCTTGCAGTCTGGCCCCTTACATCTTATGCAGTGTTCTTCCATATCACTCCCCTCCAAACACTCTGCAGTTCAGCCAGATTAGCTGACATGCTTTTGATTTTTCATCTCATCTCTGTCTTTCTATTTTTGGAATGGAAATTTCTCTTTTCTCAACTCTGCCTCTTGGAATCTCTGCTTCTTTTAAAACTCACCTCAAATGTCACCTCTGCAGTAAATCTTTCCATTGACAGTTGCCCTATATCTACTTTTTATGAATATTATATGTAATAATAATAATGACAAACATTTATAAAATACTTACTAGGTGCTAAGTACCGTACCAAGCACTTTGCACATATGACCTCATTTTATCCTCACAACAACCCTGGGAGGGAGGTGTTATTATCATCCCAATGTTACAGATGATGAAACTGAGGCAAATGATGATTTAGTGACTTGTTCAGGGTCACACAGCTAGGGAGTATCTGAGGCCAGATTTGAACTCAGGTGGCACAGTGATGGTCATACTGAGCTTGGAATCAGAAAAACTCATCTTTATGGGTTCAAATCTTACCTCAGACACTTACTAGCTGTGTGACCCTGGGCAAGTCACTTAAACTCCATTTTCCTCAGTTTCCTCATCTATAAAATGAACTGGAGAAGGAAATGGCAAACCACTCCGGTATCTTGGTCAAAAAAAACCTCAAATGGGATCACAATTGAAATTACCCAAAAACGATGCCTTTCTGATTCCAGGCCCAACACTCTATCTACCGTGCTACCTCATCTTTTTGTTCTGGTCCTTCTCCCTTAACCCCCATCATATCCAAAGTTATCTTATATCTTTCTACTCTGTATCTATCTTGTATGTATTTATTAATCATAATGATTATTATATTGATTATTTTCAAATTTGTATAAATCTACATATAAAATGTTTATATTTATTGTATATCTATTTATATAATATACTTAATATTAACAGAATTATTATAATAATGTGATATAATAAAAACATCAATTAAGTAATGAATATATGTGTTGTATTCCTTTCTTCACTCCCTTTATCCAAGGTCACTCTCTATGTATCTTATGTGAATTTACAATGTACATGTGGCCATTGCTATTAGAGTGGAAACTCAGTAAATACAAGGATCATTTTGCAGTTTTTCTTTGTGATCCTAAGGTTTAGCCCATTGCCTGGCACAGAGGGCACACTTAAACATGTTGATTGATTGATGAGACTGAACTCTATCTTTTCCTAAGTATGTCTCTCTCACCCCTGGGAGGGCGAGGTGGTTGGATGAGTGGTCAATGAAAATAAACATAGCAGACCTTAGGACCTGTCTTCACATGTGACTGAACAGACATGGGCTTCACTGCAGAAAACAGCTCCAGTTGATAGAGTGATGGACAAAGATGCCAACAGCAATAAAAGGTAATGCTGTGTCTAGATAACACAGCCACTTAAAAGGAAATGGTACAGCATGCTGAAGGAAGGAGATGGTCATGTTACATTGTACATGGAAACAGGAAGAAGAAGGATTTGTTTTCAGTTTGAGACACCACAAGCCTAAGGATTTCCATCCCCGTCTGGCAGATACATGAGAAAGGGGTACAGAAATGCTGTAGAACATTCCAGGAGCCAAAGAGTCAGGAGAAACAAAGGGCTCAAAAGTCACTCTAATAAATGCACTGGCAACATTCCCTCTAATGGGAAAAGAGAAATGGATAACAAAGCGATATGGAGCAGCAAGAATGGGTGGCTACAGAAGAGGACAGGGATGAGAACCAAGACACAATGGTACAATGAACTCCTCCAAGGGGAAACCCTCTTAGCCATACACTTGGACACCTTCTCATCTTGTAATTCAACAGTTTGCATATCAGATCACATGCCGTCTTGGGGAAGAGCAAGGGGAGGGAAGGGGAAAATTCAAATGCAAAATCTTATAAAACTGAATGTTGAAAACTAAAAATAAATAAATTACTTTTTTTTAAGAAAAAAAGTTTCTGAGAGCAATGGTGTCAAATTTAAATAGAAAAAAGACCCTAACTGGTGCATAAGGCCTGTGTGACATATATTGATTTAGAAAATCACAGTTCATTTTATCTGTGTTCTATTATATTTTTATTGAGTTTGTTAAATATTTCCTAATTACATTTTAATTAGGATTGGGGCACACTCAGAAATGTTACAGGCTGAGGCTTTCTGGCTGTTTTCACATTTCAGTCCTAGAGCACTGAGAGATAAAGCAATTTGTCCAGGGTCATATTACCTATTTGTTATTTATAGTATAATATTATTAAGTGCATTTTCAGAATGCTCTAGTCAAACATAGTCCCCAGAAAAGTAGATTTTGTAAAAAATGCATAAAGATAAATGAAGATTTCTACTACATTTTTTGCATCAACATTTACGAAATGTGCATTCAAAGAACTTTATTGTCAAGGTGGCTAGGTGGTGCAGTAAATAGAACACCAGCCCTAGAGTCAGGAGGACCTAAGTTCAAATCCGGCCTCAGACCCTTGACACACTTACTAGTTGTGTGACCTTGGGCAAGTCACTGAACCCCAATTGCCTTCCCCCTCCAAAAAAACAAAAACAACAACAAAAAAGAACTTTATTTTCAAATTTTCTCTGTGATACACGTTTGCTCATGGACGATGGGAAAAATCAGTCATTGTAATTTTTAGGTTATCTAAGAGGCCAAAACCAGGCCACGAAAGGCACATGTGCTGTATATGAAGATAGGACCTTGGAATGAAGCAGAAGTAATCAGCGCACATATCGAACAATCCATTTTCAGCTAAATGGTGTTCCTAAAGCTGTCTTCTACTCAATAAACTTCACTGACGTCCTATTGCCTCCAGAATATAATACAAACTTGCCTCTTTGACGGTTAAGTCTTCCAGATCTGGTTTTGGCCCATTCTTCCTGGTTCATGTCACAGCATTCCCCATCACAAACTCCATTTTCAGTCAAATTGATCCGTTCACTTTTCCTCCCAGATGGCACTGACTGTCCTCCCCTCTCCCTCTCTCCCATACCTGGCACACACACTCCTCACCTCTACGTCTTAGAAGCCCTAACTTCCAAAGAGCTCAGTTCAGTGCTTCCTATCAGAGGTCTGTCCCGATCTCACCCCAGCCACTTGCTGATGCCGTCACACCCAGAAAATCACTATGAATTTCCTCTGTATTTCTTTAGCTGTCTATGTGTTATCTCCTCAACCTCCATGCCCCTGATAAAAACCTAAGCTCCGTGAGGTCTAAAACTGTTTTGTTTCTGGCTTTGTATACTTAGCTCTTAGCACAGCTTCCCATCCATCCATCAACTTTTGATTTGACCTTGACCTTTGATTTCACTGAGAACTCCTACTGAACAAACTCCTTCTCCTAATAGCCATCTGCCATTGCTCCATGACTTAGTCATAGAGGGATGCATGGGGATACTGAGAAGTAAGGGGTCTTGGCTAGGGGCCACATAGACACTATATATCCAAGGCAGGACATGGCCCCAGGTCTTCCTGATTCTGGGTCAGATCTGTGGCTACTACGCCTCCTTTCTTTGCTAAGCACATTGAAAGTAGGTGGTAGAAAAACTTGGCTCCTTCGCCTACTAATATTTGAACTTAGATAACCTCTCTAAGCTTCAATTTCTTTGTCTGCTAAAAAGGAATAATCATGCCTGTGGGCCCACACATAGGAATGTTTTGACAATAAAATGATGTAAGATATATGAACACTTTAAAGTATTGTACAAATATGTATTCTTACTACTGAGATTCTTAATACATTTATATATATATGTGTGTGTGTGTATATCTACACTATATATCTATACTATATATACATACATACATATACACACACACACACATATTCAAGAAAATTAGTGAAAAAGGGAGGCTTAAGAAATTATTTCTTCTGTTGGTCATCCTGTATGGTGGATATAGGACTGGCTATGGAGTCAGGGAGATGAGTTCAAGTAGTGCCTTTGATATAAAATAGCCCTGGGACTAAGGGAAAGGTGCCAAAACTTTTGGTGTCTTAGCCAACTGCTTAAGACACTACAGTGGAAAGAGCTTCACCTCCAAGAGTCAGAGGATCTAGATTCAAATCTTGCCTCTAGGGCTTACTTTCTCTGACCTTGGGCAAGTCATGTAACCTCTTCAGGTCTCTGTTTCCTCATCTGTAAAGTGACTGAGTCACACAAATGGTCTCTGAGGCTCTCTTCATTTTGAGTCTATAGACAGTGTGCTCCTCTGGTGGAGGTAGTTTTAATTCTGGGAATTCCATATACTGAAGGACTCACAGGTATGGATCAAGAAACAAGAACAATTGGGGTGGTGGGTAGGGGAAAGATGGGGAGAAAATTTGTAACTCAAAATCTCATGGAAATGAATGATGTAAACTAAAAATAAACAAAAGTTTAAAGAAAAGAAACAAGAACAAAAAAAATTGTTTTCTGAAAGTATCACTTTAAATCATACTTGAATGTCACAGAGTAAGAACTGGAAGGAACCTCAGAGGCCCTTTAGTGTATTTCCCCCAATTAACAGATAAGAAAACTGAGGCCCAGACCTATGAAATCACTTTTGTAAGACCTTCCAGGGAGCTGATGTGGGATTTATACCCAAGTTCTATTATTCTAGAACCAATTTATTCCCTACTATATCCTAATGCTTCTTTTTCATTCTTTGGAAAGCATAATCCTTTGTCTAAAATGTGATCTTGAAAATTAGAATTTATAGCCACTGTCTCCTTCATTGTGAGGTTTGGGCAAGTGATTTCATCTCTGAATAGGTTCACTCTTCCAATCCATAAAGCAGAGTTAATAATACTGTTCCTACCTCGCAAAGGTATTTTCAGGATTGATTAATTAGCAAACGTTTATAAAAACACTTTGACATTCTCAGATGAAAGATGCTGAAGAAGCATAATGTGTCATTATAAGTTTAACAATTGGCAAACCTAGCATTAAGATAATAACACTTTGTGCTTTTGCAAAGATCAAAGAACTTTGCCAACAAATATCATTATCCTCATTTTTCTTAATAGGGAAACTGAGGCATAGAGTGGGTAAAAGGTAATTATTTCCCCTCTGGAAATATTATATACAAATTACAAAGGCAGAAATAGAATAAAATTCACACTTGTTTCGATTTTCTTAATGAGGGAGTATGACATGCAGGATAGAATGTTGGACCTGGAGTCAGGAAAACTTCGGTTCAAATGCCATCTCAGCCTCTTGCTAGTTAGTGTGTGACCTTGGGTAAGTCACTTATCCTATCTGTATCTCATGTCTCTCATCTATATAATGAGTAAGTAGAATTAGATGGATTTGAAGGTCCCTTCTACTTTGAAATCTCTGATCTCTAATCCTATGTATGAAATAACAAGGTGCCATCAATGAACCATTAGCTAAGCCAGCAATATTGCAGGCTGATTTACTTGCTGCCAAGGGTCATTCCTGAGAGCTTTCACCAGAGGTACTCTGCCTTCTTCCTCCTCTCTGAAAAAAGCAAAAACAAAAAATTAATGGCTAAATATCTTTGTCTTGGTGTTGTAAGGTAAATATGAACATTAACTGTAGCCCTGAACAGGAGAAATCACAAAATAACCAGCCTGAGGGACTTGTATAGAAGGGAAGAGAGGTAGTTTAGCAGGGCTTTCTTTCTTCCTTCCTTCCCTTTCTTCCTTCTCTTTCTTTCTTTCTTTCTTTCTTTCTTTCTTTCTTTCTTTCTTTCTTTCTTTCTTTCTTTCTTTCTTTCTCTCTTTCTCTTCCTTCCTTCCTTTCTTCCTTCCTTCATTCCTTCCTCCTCCTCCTCCTCTTCTTCTTCTTCTTCTTCTTCTTCCTTCCTTCCTTTATTTCTTCCCTCACTCCCCTTCCCTCCTTTTTCCCTTCCTTTATTTCTTCCCTCCCTCCTCTTCCCTCCTTTTTCCCCTTCTTTTCTTCCCTCCTTTTCTCCCTTCTCCTTCCTTTCTTCCTCCTTCCTTTTTTTCTGGAAGGGACTTTAGGAGTCATTTACTACAACAACTCCCCGGCATGTAAGAATCTTCTCTATGATATTCTCAACAAAAATAATTTTTTTAATTTTAAATTTTAAAATTAAAATTTTTCCTTACAATCCCTTTTTATCCCTCAGCTGCATTGTAGTAGCCTCCAGACTAGTCTCTCTTTTGTCCAATCTATCTTACATGCAGCTACCAAAGTAATCTTCCTAACGGACAGGTCCAACTATGTCATTTCACTGCTCAATAACCCCTAAATGGTTCCTTTTCCTTTTAGGATAAATACAAACTCTCCAGCCTATGATTCAGAGTCCTCCACAGTCTAGCTCCAGCTAAGTCTTGCCATACTCGTTTCATAATTTTCCCTTACCACACTCTTCTGGTCCAACAAATCTGCTATGCGTTCCATGAACTTCTTCTTTACTTCCTGTCTTTACCCAAGCTCTCCTTCCACCTGTTGGCCCTTTAGAACCATCACCTTCCTTCCAAGCTCATTTTCGGTACAACCTGTTGCATGTAGACTTGACTGGTGTGCTCTGCCTACTCAAATTACTTTTCGTTTACCTTTCTATACATGTTGTATCCTCCAGGAGCATGTAAACTCTTTGACTGCAGGGCCTGTTTCCCTTTTCCCCTGTATTCCTAGTATACATGGTAGGCATTTAATAAATGCTTACTGGATTGGATTGAATTTGTCACAAGCCAGTTTCTTCCATTTTCAAACAGTTCCAAAGATAACCTCATTTTCCCATGTGTTCAACTGAAATCCACCTTCTTATAGTTTTCACCTATGGTCCTAGTTCCACCCTTTAGAGTCAAATCGTCTAAGTCTACTCCTTCTCCATTAGGACAGCCCTTGGAAGATCTGAGGACAGTGACCACATTTTTTCTTATGGCCACCCAAACATTTCTAATTAACTCAACACTTTGCATTTCCCTCAATTAGTCCTCAAATGACGTAGTCCCTTCACCTTTGTGATCTCAAAATGTGCACAATATGGAATTTAAAATGGACCGTGTTTCTGAGGGCCATTAAACCTAGAATAAAATTTGTCAGTACCATGCTTTGCGACACTGTCATTTAAACCCTGCTTTTCTCCAAGAGGTTAAAGATGCTTTCTAAACTTCCAAGTTATTTGATAGCTCTAAGTCCTTAAAACCCCTTTCAAGGAATGCTATCTGCAGCTTGATATACAAAAAGATACCATTCCTCTGTTCAAATACCCTCCTTTTATGCCCTACTTAGGAAGGGGCAGCACATTTCTGCATAATTGTCATATCTTGGCCCTAAGCCTTGAGCCTTATAATGCTGTTCAAGTGATTATGACTATCTGAGAAGTGCTATAATCCTTTCGAAATGTACTGTTTAGTTTTTCTTGGTGCTCTTAGGAAAAGGAATGTATAAACTGAAAATAGGATTAGAATTTCGGGCTGTTAACCCACCGTCGGGGCTTGTATATATGTTCAATCATGTTCACAGCTCTCGGGACACTTTGTGGTGTTTCCCTAATTGAACTGTTTGTTCTGTGTAGTTCATATGGCTGTTCAATTCCTGTTCATTCTGTCCTTTTTTTTTTTTGAAAGGGATTCTGAACAATTAAATCATCACTTGGAGAAGCTGAATTTATTTTTTCTCTAAAATATAGTATATAGGAGGCACACATACTTGTTTTCATGTTCTGAGGGTGTGGACATGTCTTAAAAAGAGTACTTCATACCTCACAGTCAAAGGCAGTACATAATTGATATAAATCAAGACAGGTTAATTATATTTGCTTCTGAGAGTCTTTGCTTCTGCATGTGCCTACGTCATAGCGAGAAAAAATGTACATGATATCAATCAAGTTGAGATTGCTATCTTTTAAGTGCTCTGAATTTTTTCAGATACCTTAGCTGAAGCAAGATAGACTTTTGGGTGGTGTATTTGAGTGGGTATTGTTTTGTTGTGTGGGTTGTTGGGTTGGGGTATTTTTGTACTCTGGTTTGCACTATGGCATTTAATGTGTTAAGAGGATATGAAGCAACCCGAGCATCTAGGTGGTGCAGTGGATAAAATGTTAGGCCTAGAGTAAGGAAAAGTCTGAGTTCCAATCCAGCCTCAGACACTAACTGTGAGACCTTGGGCCAGTCACTTAGCATTGTTTGCCTCAGTTTCCTCATCTGTAAAATAAGCTGGAGAAAAAAAATGGCAAACCATCCCAGGATCTTTGCCAAGAAAACCCCAGATGGGGTCATAGAGAGTCAGACATGACTGAAATGACTGAACAGCAACAAGAGTCTAGGGTGCAAAGTGGCTAGAACACTGAGCAAGAGTCAGGAAAAGCCTAAGTTCTAATACTGCTTCAGATACTTACTAGCTGTGTGACTTTAGGCAAGTCACTTAACTGCTATCTTTCTCACTTTCTTCAACTGTAAAAAGGGACTGATAATCGCTCATGGAGCTGCTGTGAGGATCAAAGGAAAGAACATTTGTAAAGCATTTAGCACTGAGACTGTCACATAGAAGGTCCTTAATAGAGGCTTGCTTCCTTCTCCTACCCCCATAAGTGAAGTAGGGGGATTCCTGGTGTGTCATCCATCAGTAGAGGTCTTCAATGGACGGTAAATAACCCCTTTGTTGGGAATCTTAGGTCTGGACACAGAAGGGACCCCAGAAACCAACTAGTTAAACCCTCCAGTTACAGATCCGAGGGAATTTAGGAGCCTTGGGTGCAGTTGATCTGATAGTGTAAGAGGCAGACTTTGAATTCAGGGCCTCAGACTGTTCTTGACACTACCATGTCTATAGCTACAATCCTAAGACGCCATGTAATTGGGCAATCAATTTCAAGTGACAGCCGCCATATTGAACTATCTTTTATTATTCATAAAGTCATGACACAGAACGGGAAGGGACTTTTAAGACTGATTCATTAAATCCCTCTTTTTAACAACCGAGAAAAATAAAATCTAGGGAGGTTATTTTTTAAAATTAAATTGTATTTTTTTCAAATATCAAGCATTTTTTCTTTCTCTTACCCCCCCCGGACCCCCCCCCCAAAAAAAAGAAAACTCAACATCTAAAGTCAAATATATAGGAAATATCAGAGCTGGGATTTGAATGCCAGGTCCTCTGATTATATAGAGATACGACTCTTTCCATTGTACTACACTGCCTCCTGTTGTAATACAGATTCTTGCTTGGACATTGGTTGAACTAGCGGACTTTCTGAAGTCTCTTTCAACTTTGAGGTCCTGTGATTCTGTGATAAAATTTCTTACCCAGTTAACCCTACCAAAGGACTTCTCAGATGAATTATTTAAACTAATGTTACTAATTCAAACTAACAGGGACAATTCTTAAACCACGTAAACATTAATTTTATTGATATCTTTTATATTTGTGTTATCTTCATTTTTAAATATATCAACCTCCCTCCCGTGCTCTGCAGGTCATTCCTTGTTACAAAGACTAAAAGGACAGGAAAAAAACAATCATTGAGCAAACTAACATTAGTTTGATTATATATGTAATGTTCAACACTCGTAATTCCTTCTTGCCACGGAAAAAGGGAGGTGCATTTCCTAATCTCTTATTTGGAGACAAGCCCAAGATATTTATTAATACTGAGAATTTTCCAAGAGAGAAACAGATAGTGTACATCAGTCACTTTGTGATTGATTTTTGTGTGTCCATTTTGATGTCTGGTTTCTATTCAATGAATTAAATCATCTATGCGGCTCGCCCAGCTCATTAATTACTTATAGTGCTTCAGGGATCTGCAATCACATTGACTGGAGAAGGAAATGGCAAACCATTCTGTATTTTTGCCAAGAAAACCCCAAATGGGATCATTGGAGAGTCAGATACAACAGAAACAACTGAACAATAACAAAAATCGCATAGATGCGAGTATCAGCATTAATAATGCAGACTAGAACCCATCCATGCCTTAAAAGATGGCCCTGTCACTTGTTCTACCTGGAGAATTTAGCTTCATCTCATGATGAGCCGACTCAAATCTTGCCTTGGGCTCCTACTACCTGGGTGACCTTGGGCAAGTACCTGAGCCCTTGTATGCCTCAGATTCCTCATCTGTAAAATGGGGACCATAGTAACACCCACTTTCCAGGGTTGTTTTAAATATCAAATGAGATAATATATCTAAAGTGTAGAGATAGTATGTGAGATAATATATGTAAAATGGTATGGTGAATGGAAAAGATAGAAAGAAAAAGATAGTAGATGGGATGACGTATCTAAAATGTTATGGTGAATGGAACACTGGAAGGCCTGAATCTAAATCCTGCCTCAGTCACTAGCTGTGTGACCCTGGACAAGTCACTTAACCTCTGTTTGCTTCATTTTCCTCATCTGTGAAATGGGGATAATAGCACCTACTTTTCAGGGTTGTTGAGGGTCAAGAAAGATAATATCTGCAAAGTGCTTTGAAAATCTAAGAGTGCCATCTATATAAATGGTAATTATTATTATTCACATATAAAGTGACTAATTAACTAATACAAATTGGCCTCTGTGGTCCCTTTCAGGTCTAGGCTTATGATGACATGATCCAACTGGTTAGATTGATCCTTACTTAGATGGCGGACACAATGTTGGTCCTCAGGCCCATATCTAAACCAAAGCCTTGCCCCTTTGAGAGAGCCTACCAAAGGCTGTGTTGTGGGATATAGGAGAGAGCAGACTGAGCTTTGTAGTTTCTGATGCCCCTTAGTATTTCCGTAATCTGGAGCAAGGCTTCAGTTTCCTCATCTGGAATATGAGGGTGTGGGATACTCTGTGGCTCTTTCCATCTCCAACTCCTCTCATCATTGCTCTTCAGTATTATGAGGGACCAATGCAGAATTTATTCACCGAGTGGGTAAACAAAAAAAAGATAAAAACATTTAAAGTTTGATTATTCCCATCATACTGAGACATTATTATGCTCCTCTATACAGGTATGTTTTTCTATTAAATTAAAACATTACTGGTTTTTGGAGTTGTGTGTTTGAACCTGGGTTCGAATCCTGACTTTGTGATTTATGACTTTGGATGAACCATGGAAGCAATCCTGGCTTCAGTTTCTTCCTCCAGCCTGTGTCAGAAGACTTCTTTGATCCCTCTAGCTCCAAATTTCTGATTCTATAAAATATAAGTAGAAGGTAACTAGCAGAACTCTGTGTGGAGGGAGATTCCTCAGCTTTTTCTCTCCATACTCCTGTTTATTCTAGAATGTGTCTAATTTACACTCAGTTCTGACTATCTGTGGCAGTCAGATAAATAAGGAACATGATTCTGGAGAGACTAAAGCCATGAGGTCAATGCTTGGAGTCAAGACACCTCTCCTTTGTTCCATCACCTTGGATGACACCCCTAGCCTTGTTCAGCGGGGCTTCAAACTTGTGCCATTGGTACAGGAGTACCTGGGAAGAGAGTGAAGATGGATCTTTTCCCGAGTCTTACAATCCTACAAATCACACTCTTCCGACAAAGGTCAGCATTGTTGTCCTCCTCCATGGCAATTCCCATCTTTTGACACATTCTAGACCTTTCTGACCTAGCAGCATGCCTTCCAAGATGGAGCGTCTCCCTCAGTGTTGTGACTATTTACACCAACAGCATTCTTGCCTTCAACTCTCCTTTTTTCTCGGTGACGTCCGGGCAGAGTGTTAATGTCACATTCATTTCCTGGCTGTGCTGTAAGCTTATTTCATTTCCCTCTGTGATGACGCCTTCTTTTCTGGCTGGTACCCCAATCTGATCGTAAAGCACTTAGCAGAGTGTCTGGCACATAGTAAATGGTTTATAAATGTTAGCTGTTGTTGTTGTTAATTAAATCAAATAAAAATCAAAGCAGAAAGGCTTTGATGGACCACTGGCCTCAGAGACTGGAAGAGCTGGGGTTGCCTCAGATGCTTCCTAGGCAAGTCACTTAGCCAGGCTGTGCCTTTAGGCTGCTCTCTAAGTCAAACACTAGTCCCACGTGGCACAGTGGACAGAGCACTGGCCCTGGAGGCAGCAGAACATCAGGTCAAATCTGATCTTAGATACTTAGACACCTGTGTGACCCTGGGCAAGTCCAAATTGCATCCAAAAAAAAAGAAGTTACTGATATGCATCTGTGAAGAGAGTTTCTATCACAGAATTGCCCATGCTGGGGTTCTAATGTCCCACACCTGCCTCACTTAAATCCTATCCACCTGCAAGTCAAGACATCACCCTGCTGATGTCATTGGTCCTCTTTGAGAATCAAGAACAGATGACAACAGCCTCTTGACAGAAAGGCAATGAACTGAAAATGCAGAAAGAGACATAGACGGATGCAGCTCCAGTTTCAGAGGACCTGGGTTCAAATTCTACCTCTGTTACGTGTAGACTATGTGACCTTGGGTAAGTCACATGTCTCAGTTTACTCCTTTGTAAAATGAGAGGGTCAGACTAGACCTTGCAGTTCATTCCCATGACAATTCAGAACAGCAGAGGCTACAAAGCATTACTTGAAAAGTGGATTGGTTTATTTTTAACATCCCAGCTTTACATTTAGAAAACAACTTAGAGGTTGTTTCAGGCTTGTCCTCTCCCATTTTCTAGATGAAGAAACCGAGGCCCAGAGAGTACCTTTGTCAGCAACACAGCCAAGGTTCAACTCAGGTCCTCTGGCTCCAGTTCTGACCCATTGCAATGGGTCCAAGAGGACCTGAGTCTCTCTAAGTCCTTATCCACCACAAACTATGAGACACACCTGCAATATTTGCAAAGCTCAATGCTTTCTGGGAAGGGATTTTGGCATGAAAAATCCTTAAGGCCGTCCAAATAAACCATGCAAGATGATCTATCTTTTTTTTTTTTAAAGAATAAATGTCTGAGATTCATTAGGAATTTTTTTTTCTAGAGAAACAGATTTTGCCATTAGCATTTTTTTTTTGGTCAGCAGCCTGTTGTATAAGAAGGCATTTATGAGTAATTCCCCCAGGTATTACATTGCAGTCCTGGGCTTTTCTTGGACTGGGACTTTGGCTAGTGCCTTGCCTCCCGTTTCAATGCCTTACCAGATCCAGGCTAACAATGAATCCCACATTCTCTTACTGTCTGGGGTCTCTATCCTCCTGCCCCTCTGTTAGGGGTCTGCTACAGCCAACTCCAGAGCTGATGGTTAAATTTTCAGGATGAGCACTCACACTTCAGAAATTGCCACAAATCAGAGCTTGCTTTATTGTTTTGTGGACTGTCTCGATTTAAGAAAGTGTTAGTAATGCAAATTAAACTTCACAGTATGTGTATATATTTCTCCTTTTTCCCTGTCCCACTCAATTGTTAAATACTTACCAGCACGTTGTTGTACATCCCTGAGCTCAACAAAAGTGTAATAGAAAACTTGGAATGTAAAGTCATCACAGACAGGAGGCCTGGTGACTGGAAACTAATCATAGTAATACAATTGATATTTACATAGCACCTCAAGTTTTTCGAAGTGCTTTTCATTCATGATCTCATTTGAACCTCATGATGCTTCTGCTCTTTACCCAGTTTCTGTGGAGGGGAGTGGCAATCTCTCCATGGCTTCATTTGTGCAGCAGGAGAGACAGTAATCAGGGCAGCTGCAGACTTCCTGATGCTGCTGTGGAGTCATTTCAGGTGTGTTTGACTCTCCATGACTCTATTTTGGGGTTTTCTTGGCAAAGATACTGGAGTAATTTGCCATTTCCTTCTTCAGCTCTTTTTATAGATGAGAAACTAAGGCAAAGGGTTAAGTGAGTTGACCAAGGTCACACAGCTAGTAAGTGTTTGAGACTGGATTTGAAGTTAGGTGTTCTTGACTTAAGAGCTGGCACTCTATCCACTGCATCACCTCGCTGCCCCAAGTGAGAATATCGGGCTTTTATTTTCTTCTCAAACCAGAAGCAAATGTAGGATTTGAAATGAATAGGTGTCTTCATGTGCTAGGGACCTAACATGAAGCAAGGATGTGGGACAAGTAGACGCTCCTAATCTGAGAAATCCTAAATCTAAAAAAGAAGGCACTTGGCTCACTCTAAATGGAAAACAACACAGTCCACATTATTCATACCTTCTTAGATACTTGCCCACTTCCTGTTGGGAGATTCCATTGCAACATCCATAAAATCTCTGTGATCAATATTACCAGAAAAACTTCCCTTGGTTAAAATGGGAAAAGCTATAAGATAACAAAATTGTGTTTTTTAAGGCTCATGTACATCAATCCATTTTGAACTTGACATTGTAGGAGATCTGTTCCTAGCATGGGCACTATACTTTACCTCTGGTTGAACATAAACAATGCTAAAGAAATAGCAAAAAAATCATTCCTCAACTATGGGCTTTCATAGTCAGAAAACCATGTTATTCATGTGAGAGCTGATCAGAAATGAAAGTACAGCCCAATACAGGTGTCATTTCTTGAAAGTCCCCACTAGAATAGGATTCATCTCAATTCAATTGAATTCAATTCCACAAACATTTCTTAAGCTGAAGCCTGGCATAGTGGATAGAGGGTGGGCCTTAGGGCCAGGAAGATCTGGGTTCAAGTGCTACTTCTGATTTATATATTGGTTTTGTGTCCCTGGGCCAGTCACTTAAATTCTTGGTGCCCTAGGTGATTCTTCAGGATGGTAAAGTTGCAGAGAAGATGCCAAGCTAACATTGGTAGAGAGAATTTCCTTCTCTGAGAGGAAATAACAGGTTTAGTCCCTATCCCTGAGACTTCCTGAGACATGGTAAGGCACTGTGCTAAATGCTAAAAATGAAAAGAAAAAGAAATTAAATAGTCCCTGCCCTCAAGAAGTTTATGTTTTACTAAGAGGATACAGCATCTATCTGAGTAAGTGAACACGATATGTGTGCACATCTCAGGGATGATCACAGGATCTCTTGGTTAGTTAGACTGAACATCTCCCATAGAACTGAACATGTTGACCTCTTGCTAAGGGACATGTTTCCATTGGGGGGGATTCACTGACTCCCTACCGATTCCAAGGGAAGGGTTTTATCAATGATGATTGGCTACTGAGTGACAAAGCGGATAGACTCTTGTGTCCAGCAACCTCACCCTTGGTAATCTGTAAGTATGAGGCATCACCCTCAAGTCCACTTTGAAATCCTTCTTTGGTGGAATTTTTTTCTAGTGAATTTTTTTTCTCCTTTGGATTTGAGGACCCTGGTGGACAGGGAGAGACAGAAATGGACTCAGTGGATTAAGAAAGGACTAGTCTAGAAGGTGGCATTTGATTTATACTTTGAGGGAAGCTAGGGATTTTATAAGACCAGGGTGAGCATTAGAGTGAAAACTCCTTCAGGGAATAGGATTATTATTTTTTTGTTTTTGGTTTTTCAGTCTTAACCCAGAGCCTTGCACATAGTAGGCTCTCAATAAATATTTTATGAAATAAATTGACTTGAATTGAAAGATTAAAACTGTAAAAATTTGTGCTTTTTTTTAAAGCCACAAGGACAGATTGATTGTCCGTTGCCTATAATCCCAGATACCAGCTCAAGAGTTCTGAGCTACAATGGAGCTAAAGCTGATTGGATATCTGCACTAAATTAGACATCATTATGGGGAGCTCTCATGAGGGAAGAGCCATCAGTTTGCCCAAACAGGGGTGACCCAGTTTAGAAATCAAGCAAGTGAAAACTCCAGCACCAATCAGTAGTAGGTTGCACTGATGAGTAACCCCTACATTTATAGCTTGGGAGAAAAAAAAATTTAAAAAGCCACAGATTTGTGTATTACTAATTTGGTATTAGTATTATTATGACTAAATTATTATCAAATAACAATAAATATTATTAAATAATAAATATTATTAAATCTCAAAATGAAAATTATGAAATTATTATTAAATGAAATATAATTATTTAAATTTCGTAAGGTGACAAAGGTACAAAGACCATTCTCTTTGATGTTCTAAAGAGAGTGTGGCTTTAGGGATAGGGCCCTACACTGGGAATTCAACCTGTGATGCCTACTGGTATTTATTATACCTCTCAAAGCCTCAGTATCTTCATTTGAAAATTTAGAACATTAACATTTATAGTACCGATCACACATCTAGTAGTAAAACTCACATGAAGAAACGTAAGTCCCTTTGCAGACTTCAGAGCATTAGAAAAATGTAAGTTATTATTACAATTTTATCCCATGTATAGGAAATTTTGAATTTATACGATGACCTTGCTGAAAAACAACCACTTTTCTGCTACTGCTGCCATGGAAAAGTGTCATTTCAAATGTAGGTCAGACGAAAATCATGCCTCCTTTTTGCCTTCTTTGAAATCCTTATTTCTTTTCGTTTTTTTCCCCGGTGTTATTTCTGCTTTCCTGGATGGTGAATGTGCCAGGGTATTTGAAGGAAGTTAGTCTTCTGGCCTAGATAAGCAAATCATTATCTATGATTATGCCATATCACTGAAGCTTTTTCTTTTCAAGATCAGCATCTGTAAATGACTTTGAAGAATCAATCACTAACAAACAGCAGCAAAAGAAGCCATAGCCCAGTAAGGCTGGACCAATGTTTAACTAGCATCCTTCTCGTTATTGTGATACTTCCCTGTGCTTCATAGGCTATAGTTTTAGAGCAGGAAAGGGTCTCAGAGACCATCAAATTCAACCACATCATTTTACAGATGGGGAAACTGAGACCCAAAGAAACAAAAGGCCTTGCCCAAGGCCACAAAGAGAACAAGCTGCAGAACTGGGATTCGAGCTCAGTTCTCCAAAACCAACATTGTTGTCCCTTTACCGTCAGCAATATTACATTTTGATTGTAGGAAGCTTAATCCTTTGTGAGGAGGGTTACTAGATGTATTCAGAGCATGGTAGGTGTTTTCTAATGATTAGATCTGACACAAGAATGAGAACTTCTTGTTTAGTTGAAACACTCCTATTTGTATTTCATTATGTTTAATCGTGGGGTTAATGGGGAGGAGGAAAGGAGCAGGGGCAGGAGATCATGATCTGAAGTGTGGAATATGACAGCAATCTTTAGCAAGTGCTTTTTTTGTTTTTATTTTTCACTGTTTATTATACATTCCACATCAAGATAGCTACTATATTGGACACAGAACAATTCAAACACTAAGACCTAGCTAGACCTAGCCTAGGTAGAGGGACAAAACTCATCCATGTGAAACAAAAGCACACAGTTATCACATGTGTTTATAGACTCAGGAGGTCCCTACCCCAATTCTCACGTGTACTGGAATATATACTAAGTACGCTGAGGGTATCAGGCAAGACTAGAACTCAGTTTCTCCAATGCTAAATCCAGTGCGTTGTTTCAATCATTAAGTAGGATGTGAGAGAAGTTATTATTAATAACCAAGGATTTGAGGAGATTCCAATTTCCCCCTTTTTCTTTTATCCTCATTTCAAGTCCTCAGTCTCTGAAGGTTGAGCTAACTTTCTCTTCAATCCACACCCCACCCAGGTGGGGAAGCCATTGTGCTCTATAGCAGGTTTGCAGTGGGGATAAATTCTTTGAATAGATTGTTCAAATCTGGGGCTAACATACAAGTAAACGACATAGCCAAAGTTCATTTGAATAGGCTCAGCCCCTCATTGAGATATTCACTCTCTCATTAACTATTGACCAGGCCTCTCTTAAGGAGACCCCTCCTCCAATGGGCATATAAGCTGTGAGTCCACTACCATGGTTATCTTTGGTCTAAGAGAGAGAGATGGCCTTTTATTAATAAGCTGGCATTTTTAATAAAATTATTAAATTACTCCAAAATTATGTCTCTCAAACTTTTTAAATGTCACAGAGATAATTAATTGGTAAATTTCGTGATACCAACTAGAAGAACTTTTGGAAAACAAAGGCAAGAAGGATCAATGAAGGCTCCTGTGGTCACCAAAAAATTTCTGCCATTAAACAGCTGTCTACTTCTCCGAACCTTTCCTTCCTCATCTAGAAAAACCAAGGGTCTGGAATAAATTCTTTCTAAAGTCCATTCTGACTTTAACATTCTCTAGTTCCATCTCTGTCTTTCTAATGAGAAGATGTCTATTGTTGACTTTTCTCTGTGTTTAGTGTCCCCACTTTGTCTGGGTAGATTTGCATGAATATACAAGTTATAACTCAAACCATGTTTGTCTAAGTCAAGCCAAATTATGCACGGCTAATTACTACCAGATTAGAGCACCCTGCCCATGACTCTATTCAGTCATTCAAGGTGCTAAAATATCTAGATTAGTGGTGCTGCGAGTCTGTTTTATTCTCTTCTTATTAAAAACAGAATTGGATTGACTGCTAGCCCAGTTGGTCCCCCAGCAATCAGATGTTCAAATATCTAAACAAAGAAAGGAACCATCAAGTAGTTCATTCATCCCAGTGGTTAAAAGGGTACCTCTTTTCAATTCTTAATTTCATATGCTCAGTTAATCTTGGGTGACCATGGGGTTCATTCAATTATGTATTGTTTCTTCTCTTGTACCTTGGTGAATATCTCTTAGGAATCACAAAAGGCCTGTGTTTTTTTGCTTTTATTTTAATTCTCCTTTTTTCCTACCAAGCGTAGTCTAACCCACTATTGAATATAGTGGAATAAAAGTACTGCCACATATGTAGCTTTATTAAATGTTTTCCCTGGTTCTCACATGCTGTGTTATTTAACAATCTGCCTCCTAGTATTTTCAGAATCTTATCCAATGATCAGAGTTTTCCCATCAGTATCAGCATGTGTCATTGCTATTACAAGATCAGTGTAAAGGGACCCAATCTTCTCATTAAATTAGAAGCATTTAGAAACCAAAAGCATTTGCTTTCAGTGACCATTTATTTATCAGCTAGACCCTCAAATAAAGCAGGATTTACTACCAGGATCCTTCTGTTGCTTTCTTTTCATCCATATCTAGGGGGGTAGGGGGTAGTGGGGTAGGGATGGGGAATGATGTCTGAAAGCCAAAGAACATACTGTTTTTGAAATAAAAAAAAAAAGGAGGGTAAGCAAAGGAGAGGAAACTGGACAAATAGGAGGATTAGACTGGGAAGAGAAAGCCTCGTCTGCTTTCCAAATGGGAAATTCTCCTTGTTGTCCACATGAAAAGAGAATAGTCAACGGGAGTCTCTGGGCTCAGAAACGGAAAATCTTTATTTTAGTTGTTAGCAGTAACAACAAACCAAGGAGGAAAGAGAGTCACACTTTAGGTGTCTGTGTGAGCTGTTCATTTCAAATGACTTTTCCAATTTCCCAAGATTATTTGTGCCTAGCATGTAAGGTTATGAAGGTCTTTGCCACTCTTTCCCCCTTTTAAATTGTGTGTGTGTGTGTGTGTAAGAAACACGCAGAGACAAAAACAAAGAAATACAGAGAAGTACAGATAAACACACACACAGAATGAGAGAGAGAGAGAGAGAGAGAGAGAAGAGATGAGACAGAGACAGAAGGAGGAAAATAATTGATTTGGATCTTCAAGAATTGCATTATTACTGATCTTCCAGGATAAGTTCTGTGCCTTAGTTTCAGTTTTCATAGGTTTTTTGTTCTCTCCAAGGATTTTATTCAGGTAATCCTTGGGTTAAAGATCTTTAGTTTGAAGAAAAGGAAGCATTGAATCATTCTAATATTTCATTTCTTTCTTTCTTGTGGATTATCTTGTTTGACCTTTGGTTGTCTCTCTTGCCAGACTGGTCTTAGCTCATGCAGAAAACAATAAAAGAGGGGTGATGATCTTTCCTTGAGTGGTCACAAAGGAAATGATTTCATTAGAAACCATCCATGTAGTTTGCTAATATGGAACTTTTTCAAATATTTCTTTTTCTTTGTTAAAAAAAAAAAATCCCAGACCTGTTTCTATTTAAGATTTGGTTTTGGTTGTAATTAATTTGTTTTCTCTGTCTCTGTCGCTCTGTTTTGCTCTTTCTCTGACTCTGTTTCTCTTTCTCTTCCTCTCTCTCCCTTCTCTCCTCTCTTCTCTTCTCTTCTCTTCTCTTCTCTTCTCTTCTCTTCTCTTCTCTTCTCTTCTCTTCTCTTCTCTCTGTCTCTCTGTCTCTCTCTCCCCTCCTTTCTCTTCTCTCTTTCTCTGTCCATCTGTCTATATCCTTTTGTTTATTACCATTACTTCTTATTTATTACCATTACTTACATTTGGTTTCAATTAACTTGGTTCAATAAAACAACTATAGTTCCTGTTTAAGGAACTGTCCAAATTAGACAATGGATAAATGAAACTGTTTAACAGAGCACTGTGTGTCTATCTATCGACGTCACTGAATCATAGAGTGAGATTGAAAGAATGATCTAAGTCCTAAGTACAATGTGATGACAGCTAGCTAACAATGAATTGAGGAAATGTTAATTTTGGAGTTGACCACATTGCCCCAATAACATATCAGACTTAACAAAATAGGACATTAAAGTGTGGAGAAAATAGCAACTAATGTAGAAATATGATGGCTGTTATGGAAATGATGACTGCCATCTCAGTCTCAGGGAACTGGTCAGTTCCAGTGATTAGAAATGTGGTGCTAATTAGAGCAAGGTCACAGATCTGATCTCCATGCAGGTCAGCTGTGCTCTATAGTCAGGAATTATAACCCCAGTGTGAACTGCTGCTAACCCCAGGCAGCTAGCTGGTCTACAAGTCAAGTCATCAGTCATAAGGAGGATTAGCAGTGAGATAATTGAGTGTAAACTAAAAAGAATTCTCCATTGTATACTCTTGTATCAATGCCTCAGTGCTGGTATCTTTGGGGCCCACCCCAACCCCTGAAAAACATCTTAGGATCTCTATTATCATGAGGTCTGGAAAAGAATCTTCCCCCAAACCAAGGTTAACTATGTTAGTCTCCTTCTAAGAACTTCCATGGCTCTTTACTGGCTTCAGAATAAAACACAAAATTCTTCAGCTGGTTATTGTACATTATTCCCATTTACAAATTCTTACATTCCAGCTAAACTATCCTAATTGTTTTCTGAATTCTGCATTCCATTTCTAGCCTTCAAGCATTTCTCCTCAGTTCATCTCTTAGAATCCCTGCTTTCTCTCAAGGCCCAGCCAATGTGCCTTCTATGAGGAACCTTTCTTCATTAGATTGGTTTTCAGGGCTCACTCCCTTCTCAATATGTTTATCTATTTAAATCCCTAATCTCATTTTCACTTTGTCTTTGCACATAATAATCAGGTAATACAATTTGTTTTTCTGGACTGGTCTTGATTGGACTGGATTGCATTTGGGAAATTTCATTTTTTCATCTCATTTAACTAGTATATTTTTATATCACCTTCACTTATTAATATATCCCCAACCTCTCCCTTACATAACAAGTTTTTCTTTGCCCACCAAATTTTTTAAAGTAAAAAATAAAAATCAGTTCAGCCAAAGCAATGACTTCATGAATAGGTCCTAGTCCATTTCTTTGGTGCAATTATATCTGAATGTATGTACACTATTCCATGCCCACAGTTCCCATCATTGCTTAAGTTTAAACAAGCAACACAACAATTAATCCTGAATTTGTAGCTTTTGTAGATTTCTGAGGTATAAATGTTCACGCTGAAAATTAGGGGAGATTTCATAACACATTCCACAATTATAAGCTATCCTTTCCCCTCATGTACATACACACAAACAGCCATCGTTGAAATATCAATATTCTCTTGTTGATGCTGTATTGTTGCAAATGATGGACCAATGTTTCTAAAGAACCAGAATTATAGATGACTCAAAAAACAATAGAGAGACACCTTGCAAGTATAAATTGAATGTAGAGCCATTACCCATAACAAGATGATGGATGGTCAAGTTACATCAACAGCCATTTATTAGGCACCTATCATGTGAGATGCTGTGCTAAGTGCTGGGGATACAAAGAGAAGCAAAAACAATGCCTCCTTCAGGGAGCTCATAGTCTAGTGAGTGGGGGAGACAACATTCAAAGAACTAGGCACAATCAAGGCATGTATAGGGTAAACTAGAAGTAGTCTCAGAAGTGAGATTCTAGCAGTAAGGGGCATGGGGAAGGCTTCATACAGCAGTTGGGATTTTATCTGAGGCAAAAGCCAGGTAAGCCAGAAAATGGAAATAAGAAGGAGAAATGTCCAGACATGGGGTGTGGGGACAGTGGACAGTTTGTGAAAATGTATGGATTTGGATAAAATAAAGGTCAGGAATAGAATTTATTATGTAAAAAAAGCAGGAGTAGTAATCATGATTCCATCAAAGTTAAAGTTAAAACAGATTTAATCAAAAGAGAAAAATATGAAAACTATACTACTTGTAAGGAATACTATTTAATATTGTTTCAGACCACTTAAAATAATTGGACAGTATAAAATACCTGAGATTATACATGCCAAAAAAGACACAGGAACTATATGAACATAAACATAAAACACTTTTTATACAAATAAAGTCAGATCTAAATAACCGAAGTAATATTTATTGTTCATGAGCGGGTAAAGCCAATATGATTAAAAAAAAGAGAGATGATTTTATCTAATGAATCTATTCAATTCCATCCCAATTAAATTACTAAAAAATTATCTTACTGAGTTAGAAAAAAATAATAATAAAGTTTATATGGAAGAACAAACGACCAGGGATGTCATAGAAACCAGGGAAAAAAAAGACGTATAAGAAGTAGATTCAGCAGTATCAGACCTTAAACTATATTAGAAGGTTACAGTATTATTGAAGTACAAAATGAATAATTTTGATTATTTTAAATTAAAATTATCTTGTATAAATAAAACCTATGTGATCAAGAATAGAAGGAACACAGAAAATTGGGAAAAAGCTTTCATAGACAATCTCTCAGATAGGATGTGATTGGGCTGGGACATTGCTGTGATGTAGGAAATCATGAGCTGGATGATTTAGACAAACATGGGAAGACTTGAACTTATGAAGGAAGGTGCTATCCACCTTCAGAGAAACAGGTGACAAATGGAAATAAGTACAATATGGTTTTACATATGTGAGAATGAATATCTATGTGTATACACGTCTATTGTTATAGATATCTATATGTATATGTACACACATATGCACACATAATCCATGCTTAATTGTAATCTACTTTAGGGGGGAGGTGGGTGGAGGAGGGGAAGAAATAAAGTGAAAAGTACACGGCAGAGAACAAAAGAAAACTTACAAGAAGGTAAGGAAAAGCTGGGTAGCGTTGAAAACAATGTGTAATATTTATTATATAGATTTTCTTGAAATTGAAATTTATGGTTTTATATTGAGTCATCTCATATTCTGCTGTGTACATGACAATTTTTTCTTTACTCATTTTGTGTTTAAGTTTAAAATAAATAATAAATATACACACAAAAAAAGCAAACATATGGAATTGGGAGATGAAATATTTAATGTCAGAATAGTAAGGAAGCCAGTACCACTGGATCACAGAATACACAAAGGGAGGTAAGGTATAAGAAGACTAGAAAGACAGGAAGGGGTCTAGTTATAAAAGACTTTAAAAGCCAGCCTGGGGATTTCAGATTTGGCTTGGGAGGCAATGGGCAGCCTCTTTTGTTTACTAAATGGGGGGGGGGGGGGAGCGGTAGGGTGGAGTGGGTGAGATATGGCATGGTCAGACCGGTACTTTAAGATCACTTGGATTTCTGAGTGGAAGAAGAGTTGTAATGGAGAGAGAATTGATGCAGGGAGACCAACTGGAAGGACATTGCTGTAGTCCAGGAATGAAGCCATGATGGTCTGCATCAGGGTGGTGGTGGATGTGTCAGATCAAAGGAGAGGAAAAGGCATACAAGGAGAGATAAGGCAAAGGTAAAATTTCCTGAACTTGGCATATCATAGTTGACCCCGTATTGCTCTAGTCCCCATGAAATGTTAAAAAATCCTCAAAGAAGGGGGCGGCTAGGTGGTGCAGTGAATAGAGCACCAGCCCTGGAGTCAGGAGGACCTGAGTTCAAATCCGGCCTCAGACACTTGACACACTTACTAGCCTTGTGACTACGGGCAAGTCACTTAACCCCAATTGCCCTCCAAAAGGCAAAAAAAAAAAAAAAAATCCTCAAAGAAGGACACCTGGAAGAGGTATGCTATAAAAGTTTAACAACCAGCTCTCTGGGGAAAATGTACACATGATACACTTTTTAGTTTATTCAATATTATTAATATTTTTTCATCACTTTCTTAAGTTTAAATAATCAACACAACAATAAATCCTGAATTGGCAGCTTTTGTGGATTTCTGTGGTATAAATGTTTACACTGAAAATTTAACAATTGACTCTCCAGAGTCTGTTGTAGCTGGCTTCAGCACACATCAGTACACTGTTTCCAGTCTCTGTGGAGAATATAGACAAGCTTCACAGAAAGTGAAAAGATATTTGTGGATTGAGCCATATCAGTGAAGGGAGGGCCTGAATTCATAAGTCATCAAAGAATTAAGATATCTGGAGAATTAGGAGCTAAATCTCATCCTTCCTTACACATACCCCCAGGGCCTTTGCCAGAATATTTGGCTGAAGTGACCAAGTTCGGTCTTCTACAGCCTTCTTTTCCTGACCTTCAATCTCTGGTCTCTGACCTGCCCCCAGTCACCCTGTGCTTTTCTGCTGCTCCAAAGCAATCTAAATTGATTGGGTGATTTAATCTTTACAAAAGCATTAGTGACTTAACATATTCTCATAGATATGCACACAGTGTACACTCATGTAATCCTAAATCTCAAAAAAAAAAAAAAATCTGCATTTTCATTTAATCTCATAATACCTTCTTTAAGTGTTAAAGTATGAATTGTTGTATTATGTAATCATTGTATTATGCCCAAGTATTACAGTTACATTTGGTTAAGTTTTAGTTTCTTTAGGTTTTTTTTTTTTTTTTTTTTTTATGAATGAATAAACGAAATAGTATTGTATGGTCTTCCAAGAATCATGCTTAATGCTGAGGATACAGGTAATCTTCCCTACCCTCAAGGAATTTATAGTCTAATAGAGGGAGACAACACATATAAGGAGGAGGGGTACTTGGATTCTGAAACTTCCAACCATGATTAGCAAATCAAAGGGAAGCAGATTGAAGTAACTCTTTCTAGGAACAAAATAATGTCATTTATAATTACTCAATAGATGTTTGTGTTTAGTACATTTTAAAATGTAGAAAAATCTCCCAGGTCCACACCCTATTGAAATATCCTGACCATACTTATGTTCCTCCAGAAGAGTTTCATTTTAGAAAAAAAAAAACCTGAGTGGAGGCTAATTCTTAAACCAAAGGAATGAATTTCTAAGGGTAGAATTTCATCAGAGATGTACTAGCTCCAGCTAGTTCCAACCAGTTCTTGAAAGCTGACTGTTAAATTTTCTGTGTGAACATTTTATACCTCTGAGATTAGTAAACTTTAGATCAGAACCTGATTTACTGTTTTGGTAATTGTCTACACTTATGAAAGTTTTAGAGAAAATACTATTAATGGAGATTAAACCTCTAAAGATGTATTGTGTGCATATATATTTTTTCTTTTTCAGAAAGTCAGTTATTAAACATTTACCAGCACACTCTTGAATTTCAGCCACTGTAGAACTTTGGTAAGAGCAGCCTTCAAATCACATGTTGTAGGCTAATGGCCCTCTCCATCTTAAACATTGTGGAATGCTTTAAGTATGGATTCATCTGTATCTGAGAATCTTAACATATGTGTTCTATCTGTTATATATGCTCTTAGAAGGGTCATTTCAATCCAACATTCAGTGCCCTAAAATTCCAGAGAGCTAACCTATAGGACTGAATGTAAGCTCCTTGATGGTAAGGATTATTTTTTTTTTGTCCTTGTACCTCTTGTGACTAGCATAGTTCTTGGCAAATAGTGAATTGTTGTTCAGTAGTGTCTGACTCTTTATGACTCGATTTGGAGTTTTCTTGGCATCAATACTGGAATGTTTCACCATTTCCTTCTCTAATTCATTGTATATATGAAGAAACTTAGGCAACATGATTAAGTGACTTGTCCAGAGTCACATAGCTAGTAAATGTCTGAAGGCAGATTTGAACTCAAGAAGATGAGTCTTCTGATTTCAGTTCTGACATTTTAGCCATCTTTTTATTATGCCATATAGGCATTAATAAATATTTGTTGATTGATATAAATGATTACAGAGAATCACCTTAAATTCTTTCTATAAAGCATCTTTTTACTCTTTGAGAAACTGTAAACTGACTACACACCCTTTTCTCTGCTGCTGGGGTGGCTAAAGTTGGTGAACTATTTGAGTTTGGGTGTGCTGACATACAGTAGGTCTACAATCAATTGGGTATCTGCACTAAGTCTGGGCACTCATATGGCAAGCACCCAGGAGTAGAGGGTTGTCAGGATGCCTAAGGATGAATGAACTGGTTTAGATCTGAAAAGGGAACAGATCAAAGCATCTGTGCCAATAAGTATTGGGATGGGGTTTGTGAGTGGTCAGTGCACTTCTAGTCTTGGAAGAAAGAAAGAAGGAAGGAAGGAAGGAAAGAAGGAAGGAAGGAAGGAAGGAAGAAATAAAGAAAGAAAGGAAGGAAGGAAGGAAGAAGGAAGAGAGAGAGGGAGGGAAAGAAAGAAAAAAGAAAAAAAAGAAGAGAGAAAGAAAGAAGAAAGGAGAGAGGGAAGGAGGGAAGGAAGAAGGAAGGGAAAGAAGAAAATAGCAGGAAAGAAGAGAGAGAAGGAAGGAGGGAGGAGGGGAAGGGAGAAAGTGAGGGAAGAGAAAAATATAAGAATAATTTACCGCACACAGAAAATGAAATGTTTTGTGTTGTCTTGAGTCCTTAATCTTATTTCTTATGGTTCCCCAGTTCGTCGTTCTTTACCTCCTCAGAAGTCCCATTAAATGCCTGATTGTTTTCCTCAGAATACTCTTGTTCCAGGGTTGAGTCTCTGGAATACCTAGCCAGAAAGGATTTGTGTATGGTCCCAGAAATGAACTTCTTGTTTGTCTGCTGGGAATTGGTCTAGCTAAGTTTGGAGTTGCTCACTGCAGCACTGGTCATAGGGCAGTATATTTCTTGGCCACAGCAATTCTGGAAGGTGGCCTACTAAATCAGAGTTGCTCATGATCTGTTTCAGAGCAGGGATCTATATAATGGCAGAGGGCAGATCTTTTACAGACTGGGAACAGGAGAAAAGGGTTTTGAAGCACATCAGCCCAACCTGGATCATGGAATGATGTGGTGGGAGGGCAAACCCCTGTGCAAACATCCTCATCAATGAAAACCCAGGCAGCATGAGGGTGTAAGGGCTGAGAAAGAAAGCAGTAGCATTGAAGGGGAGAAGTAGAGGTACCAGCAGCAAATTTTAACTCCATCATTTCTTCCTATTCACCAAGATGGGTTTTTACAAGTTCTAGGACCAATATTTTTAGGTCTCTGCTTCATGGCATAATTGGCTTGATATAATAATAAGAATCCTTGCTCTTGAGTTGAAAGATTTGGGCTCAAATCTCAGCTCTAACACCACCTATATCCTGGGCAAGTCATTAAACTTTCCATGAGCTTCAGTTTACTTATCTGTAAAATGAGGAGGCTGGATTAGATGATCCCTGAAACCTTTTCCAGCCCTACAGTTATGATACTTTGATCCATGACACTTTATTCCTATGATACCAAGTAGCTTAACCACAGAAAATGAGATATACAGCCCCTTTGAATTTTTTCTAAGTCCAACCAATCATGCAACATGTGTCCTGATTTATAGTTCTAACCATCTTGTTTTGTAAGAGTTCACAGTGGAGCAGGGAAAAAAAAAAAGAAATGGACACAGAAGGATGATTTGTGGAAGCTGGGTTAGTTTGGTTCTCTTGAAAGCATAAACAAGTTTTAGCATGTTGATGGTTCCCTGCAACAGATGTATTTTTGAAGGAAAAAGGGATTTATTTGCAGTTACCATTACTGCTTAGAAGCCTTCAAAGCCCTCTGTAACATGGGATATTTATGATTGTTTTTGGTCTGCTGTGATCTCTCTGTCTCATGTATGACCTCATGCACTTACTGTGTTTAGCACTTGCTGGATTCTTAATGGTATACTGACTATTTTGTGAAGAATATAATGTATTTGTCACAGAACCACCAAATTTCAATGTTGGGCTAGAGCACTGGCCAGCAAGTCTAACTCATACCTGAGAAAGCAGCTCTGCTAAATTATACCCAATGAGTTAGCTCGTCCAACCTCAAGTCTAAGCCTACCCTTGAAGACCTTTAATAAAGAAGAGCCCACCAAGCCCCAATGCCATCTATTCCACTTATAGATAGCTCTGATTGTTGGTAAGTCTTTCCAGACATTGAGCCCCTTCTCAGCTTCCATCCATTGCTTCTGATTTTGCCCTCTGTTGTCTCATATTAAATTTGTAGTTCCACTAAAACCACCAGATTTTTTTCAGACAAACTGCCCTTACTTCATGACTCAACTTAAGCATTGCAACTTCTACATCAAACTTTCCTAATTCTTCCAGCTGGTAATGTCTTCCCTCTCAAATATCCTTGAATTTAATTACTTCGCATTTATTCTTGTATTTATTTGATGTCATCAACAAGCATTTATGAAGAGCTTACTTTGGGTGTTTGGGAAGGACTAGGACTTCTGATGTGAAGACTGGCCAAGTCCATTTCAGGGCTGTTCATCCATCTTTGGTGTCCATCTGATCCACGCAACTCTTGTTTATGGCTCCAAGAAGCTGTAGCTGCATAATGGCCATAACCGTGTAAAATTGTTGTGGTAGACACGCTAAACCAGGTTGAGGGTAACTGTCCAGCCTCAAACCTGTCAGCAATTTAGGGGGACATCTACCCCAAGTATGTGGCAGAACAGGAAGACAAGAACAATTTGTTCCAACAGCCATCAAGGGTTGAAGCAGACGTTTGTGTGACTGAAGGAATAAATACAAGAGATGGGAAGGTAGAAACACCAGCACTTGGCATCTCTCTATTGATTCCAGAAGACTAGAATGAGATACTTTATTCAATGCTTTGCTAAAACATAGGCAAATGAAATCCACAGGATTCTCCTGATAGTTCATTAACCACATCAAACAAAGGAATTATGAGCCAATTTTGCAGTACCCACTCCATTCCCATGGTCTTTTGAGCCTCACTGACTGTGGCTTAGCAGACACATCTACCAAATACTTTAGTGCCTGAGGATATAGTTCATCTGGACCATTTGGTTTATATTCATCAAGGGCAATTAAGTGATCTTTTCCAAGGCAGCCAGGTGGTGCCAAGGATAGAGTGTGGGGCTTGGAATCATTCCTATTTCTGTCTTAGATAATTATCAGCTGTATGACCCTAGGCAAGTCATGTAATCTCCTTATGCCTCAGTTTTCTTATCTGTAAAATGGTGATGACAATAATATCACTTACCTCACAGGGTTTTGGGGAAGATCAGATAAATAAAATCAAATGTAAAGTTTATAAATCATAAAGTTCTCTAAATGCTAGCTGTTATTATTATTGTTATTATTATTGTTATTATTATTGAGCTTACGTAGTTTAGTTTAGTTCTGATACACACAGACTATGATTATATCTGTACAAATGTGGCTGGTTTAATTCAGACGATAACTATAAGTTGCACCATCCATCCATCCATCCATCATCTATCTATATGCACATGTGGCCAAGGATCACAAAACATACCCAAGATGAGGGGTATTCAATAGATCCTGACACCCTGATAGAGAAACCGTGGTAGGGTAGCAGCAAAATAGAGACAAGGTCATCTCATCTGGAGGGACTACTGGTTTGCTAATGGTGGTCAACTATTTTAATTATTCTCTCTAACTAGCAGCTAAATTAAATTGTTTCTCTGTTTCTAAATGACAAGTGCTGTCAGTCCTAGTAAAATTTTAGCACACTGAGATGAAGTCCAGGTTACACTACCTTAGTTATACTTCTGGCTTGAACCATAACTTTCTTTCTTTT
>CM053585.1:330935011-330959297 GCA_028646515.1 Pseudochirops corinnae | reverse complement strand
TTATATTTTTACCTACCTATGTTTATTTCTTTTCATCCATCATCTATCTTTCTATCTATCTATCTATCTATCTATCTATCTATCTGTCTGTCTTTCTGTCTTTTACAATTTGGTTCACTGAAGTGTCTTGTATTACAAAGCAGAGACTAGAAATAGTCTAATCTAATCATCTAATGGAATTGAGATTCTAAGAAAGTTAATGGACAAATTTTGTTGTGTCCTAGCCTGATCTGATTTATAGAGTTGTAGCATAGAAAAATTTACTTATAAGAAAAAATCAACAACACCCCCACAGTTTCATCAACTGGCTTACATAAAATTAATGTGATATTTTATCTTTCTTCTACAAACTTTATTTTCCTGAAAAACGCCCTGTAAAAATGAAAGTGAGGAAGTATCTAGAAGTCTTGAGTTAAGGTTCCTGCTTTAGTCTGTAGCTAAACCCCTTGTTCAAAAAGAAAAAGAAAAAAAAAGGAAAAAAAAATCAGACCCTGGTAAACACTGGACAGCTTTGCTTTGTCAGCTGCCCCCTTTGTCCTGTGAATAATTAACATTGCTGTTTAGACTTTCCCAAAGATGATTCAGCCTGCCTTTGGATAGTTGTGCAATATCTCCGTGCCCCATCTTTAACATTGGTGAAATTATTTTTAGGAGGGAGGGGGAAGAGGGATAAAACTAATTTGTAAAAGATTTTCTGTATGATTTAGCTTGGCTGGAATTTGGATGGGATGACATTAAGTAAAATCCATGCACAGTAGGATTCAATAAGATAGATCATAGCACTCTGCTTCCCCCCTCCCCTGTGTACTTTTTCCTCCAGACCAGGATCAGAAGAGGTCATTAATGATAAAAAGTTGGAAGAATGGGAGTATGATGTTATAATTTTAAAAGTTTTAAATTCCATCTTTGCTACGACTATCTAAGTGTGTCTTCTTAAATAATATTCAGCTGTTTTCATTCCCTCCTATTCAATGCTGAAATTCTAAACCTCCAAGAAAAGTCTTGGAAAAATCATTTTGTTCTCTAGAACTCAGAATTGTAACTAGGGCAGGGTGGGTGGGTGGGACTCTGCCTCAGGTGGCAATATCGAGGAAGCATGCTCCTGAGAGGAAGATGTTGCATCCCTGTAGTGGCTATTGTCCATTCTTCTTGCTCTAAATTCCTATGCTAGTTCACGCTTTGAAAGGGTTTTAGAGTCAGGGAAATCAGGCTTGGGAGGGAGTTAAATCTCAGAAGCAGAGTTGGTAAAGTAGAATTTCTTAAATGCCTGCTATAGGCCAGGCATTGTGTTAAACACATACAAAGAAAGGCGAAAAACCAGACTCTCTTCTCAAGAAGGTCACAGTCTGATGGGGGAGGTGACATGCAAAGAACTGAGCACAAACAAGCTATTTTAAGGATAAATTGAAGGTAATGTCAGAGAGAAGACACGAATATTAAGGAGGACTGGGAAAGGCTTTTTGTAGAATGTGGGACTTTAGATGAGACTTGAAGGAAACCAGAGAAGCCAGGAAGTAGAGATAATAATAATATTTATATAGCATTTAACTGTGCTTTATGATTATTATCTCATTTAATCCACAGAAAATCCAGAGAGAATTATACCTATTTGACAGATAAGGAAACTGAGGTAAACAGAAGTTAAGTGACTTGCCCAGGGTCATACAGTTAGTAAATGTCCGAGGCTAGATTTGAACTCAGGAGATGAGGAAGGAGAGAATTCCAGGTGCCAACATGTGAACTGTTCTGGGCACCCTTTCACTCCATGCTTGCTCTCCCTTCCTCCATTCTCATTTTCCCCTCTCCCCACCACTGGCTTATAGATACGTACTGTGCTCTGTGTTACCACGCTTCTTCCCAGGGGTAACTATTTTTCCCCCAGATCAGAAAATTCTTAAGTTTTGCCTGTGATGCCGCACAGTTATTCATATTTAAGAGCACTGGTTCTTATGTGTGTGATGCTTATTAACTTGATAACCTCAATCAAGTTACTTAACTGTTCTGGGTCTTCTTCACCTTCATCTGTAAAATACCAGGGTGGGTCTAGCAGGGGTGGGGAATCTGCAGCCTTAGGGCCATCTGTGGCCCTCTGGGGTTCTCTAGGTCCCTCTCAGTGCAGCCTTTTGACTGAGCCCACTTGATTCACAGCAGGTTCCTCACCCCTGGTCTAGACGCTTCTGCAGCCCCTTCCACCTCTGAATGCACCAGTCTATGATCTTTCTTCCATCATGAGTTCACCTGGAACTGACTTAAAGAGTCAAGGGCAATGAATTAAAGGAAATAGAATCCACTAAAACTTGTAAGATAGCAATTGGGCTACCATTTTTTCTTTTTTAAATTTAAATGCTATTATTTGGAATTAGCAAAAAATCTGTCTTCTCTTAGTCTCAGCCCCTCTCCTCCAAACTGTGAATGAAGGAAAAAAACACAGCCATGGTGATAAACACGTACAGTGAATCAAAAGAAATTTCTGCGTTGGCCACATCCAAATCCATCTCTATCTCTACCTATGTCTCTTAATCTATATGGCTATCTCCATCTCTCTGTCTCTCTAATCTATTAGGGCAGTTAGGGGCACAGTGGATAGAGGTAGGAGGACTCATCTTCCTGAGTTCAAATCTGACCTCAAACCCTTACTAGCGGTGTGTCCCTGGGTAAGTCACTTAACCCTGTTTTCCTCGGTTTCCTCATCTATAAAAAATGAGCTGGAGAAGAAAATGGCAAATCACTCCAGAATCTTTGCCAAAAAACCTCCCTAAAACCAAAAACCCAAACAAACCCAAATGGGGACATGAACAGTTGGCATGACTGAAATGATTGAACAATAAAATATCTAATCTATATCTATGTCCGTATTCATATCTATATCTAATCTATAGTTATATCCACGTCTATTTTTATCTCTATCTCTATCTAAATATCTCTAATCTATGTATCTATGTGTGTATGAACATAAGCACATATTATATTGTAACATTTATGTATAATATATATATATATACACAGCAAGCAAACAAAAAGGTAAAAACAAGCTATATATAGGGAAAAATAAGAATAATTAATGGAAGGAAGGCATTAGAATTAAGAGGCATTGATGGAAAAGGCTTTCTGTAGGTTGTCTTTTAGCTGGGACTTGACAGAAGACAGAAAACAGAGCAAAAGAGAGAAAGAATTTCAACAAAGGACAGTCAGAGAAAATGGAGGGAGCCAAGGGATGGACTCTTGTTTAAGGACCAGCTGGGAGATGTGTCTCTTGATCAAAGAGTACATGAAGACGGTGGGGGTGGTGGGGGGTGGGGGGGGTGGTGTAAGAAGAACAGAAAGGAAAGGGGAGGCTAAGTTATGAAGGGTTCTGATTTTGTACTTGGCCATGAAGGTGATTGGGAGTCCCTGGAGTATATTGAAGGGGGGGAAGAAAAGCAGACGTGACTTGGTCAGATCAACTTTTCATACAAACTTATGTCACAATGATGGGGTACAGGCTCTGGGAACCTCTTGAACTCTCCTTGAATCTTCCCACTTGATGAGGCATTTGCCTGAAGGCCAAAAGCCTTTCATTATCAGTAGGCCCAAATTTCTGTTACTTACTCTGTTACCTAAACTAGCCCTCCATTATCCAGCTACTTCTCATCCTTGATCCTATCAAAATAGCTATCCCCTGGTCAGCTAGGTGGTGCAGTGAATAGAGCATTGGTCCTGAAGTCAAGAGGACTTGAGTTCAAATTTGCCCTCTGACACTTGACACTTAAGTAGCTGTGTGACTTTTAGGCAAGTCACACAACCCTAAATTGCCTTGCCTTCACCCCTCAAAAAGAAAAAAAAATATACATATAAAATATAAATTTATACTATATATTATATTGTACATTATATATTTATATTAAACATATAAAATATAAATTTATAATATATTATATTAAATATATAAAATATAAATTTATAATATATTACATTTTTATATTATATATATATATACATACATACATACATATACATACATACATATACATCTCTCTCTCTCTCTCTCTCTCTCTCTCTTTCTCTCTGTCTCTGTCTCTGTTTCTCTCTCTCTGTCTCTCTCTGTCTCTCTGTCTCTCTGTCTCTCTGTCTCTCTCTCACCAAACCTGTTACCTTTAAACTAGCCTTTAAATAGCCTTCCATTGTCTGTCATCTCCAGGTAGTCTTCAGCTATTTCCCACCCTTAATCCCATTCCTGGCCTCTGACCTCAGTCCCATCAAGATCCTCCTTAGACTCCTTGAAGACCTTCCCCAAACCCCTCCTCTAGATCACCCCTAGATCCCTCCCACAGTCTTCCTGTATATAAGATCCATGTTGCCTCCATGAAGGGGCTGAGATTCAATCTAGCGCAGACTCACTCTGTGTCAGATTGTTCTGGCCAACTTGTCCAATACAAGCATCAGAAATACTTCGGCCCCTTAAGAGTCTACTCATTATGGCAAATCTTTAATAAACTTGGTTTTACTTTGGCTGAGAAAAGGCTTGAGTTGAATTCATTCAGCAGGACCCGGCGTGTTGGTATTTTGGGGTCTCAAGCACCCCTAAACCCTAAAACCTCAACAACACCATGACACATGTTGGGTAGAGAGTTGGCTTTGGAGTCAGAAGACTGGTTCCTGAGCCGCCATCTCTGACCACTTCTCAGGTAAAGGACTTTGAATGAGCTACTTAACCTCCTCAACCAGAATTACCTTCTTTGCAGAATGGGGTACTTGTACTACCTGTCACATGGGATTTTGTGAAGATCTAGTAAAGGACAGATGAAAAGTACTTTGTACGCCTTTAAGTACCAGGTAATGTAAGTTATTACTATATTACCTTCCTCCTACTGAGAGGAAACGGTTTTGAAAGCTTTGAAGTGGCAGAGAAACTAGAGCAGTTAAATTTATTTCTAGGTATGCCTTCTTTCTTCCTCCTTTTATGCGAGTCTTTTAAAAAAAATGAGCTCCTTAGAGCACAGCTTTTACTGCCATATTGGCCTCATTAGACCTTTTCTTCCCTCTCTTCTTAACTAGGCTCATTTGCAATTGTATTGTTAGAATTTCACATTTGAGGGTCTCTAACCTCTCTTGAAAAAACTCTTATCTTTTGCATTCTTATGACCTGGAACCATTTGCCTGAAGTTTTAAAAATCTGCTTTCTTAAAATAAACTGGTCTCTTTCTCTGAAAATTTCTATCCTTTTTTTTTTTTTTTCCTTCCAGGCAATCGGGTTCAAGTGACTTGAGCAGGGTCACACAGCTACTTAGTGTCTGAGGCCAGATTTGACCTGTCCCTGGGGCTGGGGATCTATCCACTGTGTCACTTAGGTGTCTCAATTTCTACCACTTTCAAGTCTACTTCTATATCTATCTTGTTAGAAAGAATGAAATGCAAGGTAGTTCTGAGGAATTAATTGTCTAATTCGAGAATCCATCAGATTTTCTGTATTCAGAAGACTGAAACATCCAGATGCTGAGAACTCTGGTCCCCCTTTACTATTATGTTTGTGCCTGTACCAGTTTTTTGATCTGTACTGGAAAAGCATTACCTATAACAGGGCTTTTTAAATTTTTTCCACTCCAGTCCACTTCAGCACTTCTCAGCACTTTACTGAGTCTCCACCTCATATAGGGTTATAGATCCTGTAACACCCGGCTGTTGTGATGATAGTGGAGAGTGAGCTTCTGCTATACTATCATCTCATGTCTCTTTGATCCTCATCTGACATTTTTCACTATGCCTCCACCTGCAAATGACTGAATTTCCATATGAATAATCTTGACACATGATACCATTCTGTCTTCTTTCCCAGATCTTTCTCTAATTAGAATGTAAGCCCCTAGAGGTGGCTAGGTGGTGTAGTGAATAGAGTACCAGCCCTGGAGTCATGAGGACCTGAGTTCAAAAATGGTCTCAAACACTTAACACTTACTAGCTGCGTGACCTTGGGCAAGTCATTTAACACGAATTGCCCTTCCAAAAAGCAAAAAAAAAAAAAAAAAAGAGAGAGAGATTATAAGCTCTTTGAGGGTAGAAACTGATTTTGCCTTTCTTTGTATCTATAAGCACTCAACACTGTATCTAGCAACTGGCAAATACTTAATAAATGGCCGGTTGACAGATTGATCTTGGATAGCCTACACCTGTCCAATGCTCAGTTCCAGAAATGAGCTCCATCCTCATAAGCATCTAGGCTAGCTCTGTGTTTCTATTTACCATCTAGTGTTAATCTTTCAAGTTCTTTTACATTTCTCAGTGCCTGAGACATAAAGGCTCTTAGTAAATGTTTATGAACTGATTATTCTATAAATAAAAGTAGCTGAGGATGTAAGTATTATCTTCCATCTTCTTCCCAATCATTTTATCATATGAATTACTATTCATCTCTTCCAGAATTCTGCTTTTCGTCTCTGATTTTTTAGGTACTGGCATGCTCAGAATATATTATAAGACCAAGTGAGTACTTATGACTGAAGGAATACCTTTAATTAATCAATGAATCAACATATACTTAAGAGCCTGTTATGTACCAGGCAGTGTGAGGAAAGGAAAATTGAGTCCCTGCCCTAAAAGAACAACTAGGTAACACAGTGGATAGAATACCAGTCCTGGAGTCAGGTGGACATGAGTTCAAATCCAGCCTCAGACACTTATTTGCTGTGTGATCCTGGGAAAGTCACTTTGCCTCAGTTACATCATCTGTAAAAAGAGCTGAAGAAGGAAATGGCAAACCACTCCAGTAACTTTGCCAGAAAACAAAATAAAACCAAATGGGATCCCAGAGAATAGGACATGACTAAAATGACTCTACAATAAAACCTTAAAAGACCTTACATTCTAAGGTGGGAACTGGGGTAGATTGTGGGAAGAGGAGACAGAGTAATGGGATGACCAGAGCAAGATGAGGCTAATCCAGAAAGTCTGTACTCATTCACTCACAATTTCCTTTCTTGATTGATGCTCTTAGGTTTTGGGTTTTTTTTTTTTGGTTTGTTTGTTTTTGTTTTGTTTTGTTTTTTGGTTTTTTATTTTGAAAATTGCTTGCTTCAAGTCCCAGCTAAAATCTTACCTTCATCAAAAACCTTTCCTGGACTCCCTTAATACCAGCAACTTTCTGTCCTTGAGAATATCTCTACTTTATCTTGTTTGTACATAGTTGTTTACATTTCCCCCTATTAATCTGTAAGCTCTTTGAAAGCAGGAACTTTTTTTTTTTTGCCTTGTTTTGCATCCCCGGTGCATGGAACATAGTAGGTCTTTAATAAAGGCTCATTACCTTGACTTTCTTGAGTGGGATTCATGTCTGTGGTAGTATTACTTTGTTATCTTAAATTGTTCTATGTGTATTGAACATTATTATGCCAAAAAAGGTAGTATGGAGAAGATTCTATAAATACACTCAACATCATTTCACCAACTGCTTATTTCCCCACTTCATTAGAGAAGAAAATTACCCCATTCATAGGCGGTTTCGTTTCTTTTTCCACAAAGTTGATTTTTAAAGTACTGATCATGTTGCCATGAGAAGTTATTTCAGAATATTAAATGAAAAGCTACATAATAGGTTATCTAAATGCAAGAATCCTAGCAGACTCTGGAGACAAATCTACACCCCATTGTTCGGGTGATTTCAGTTGAGAATTAGGTTCACTTTTGTGCAAGGTAGAGAAAACAGCACTTCTTTATGAACCAAGAGCTTGGTTTCTGGTCCTGTGTTTTCTACTAGCTACTTGTATGACTTTAAAGGAGTTCCTTTATATCTCTGGATTGCAAATCCCCTTATCAGGAAAATAACGAGGCTACACTATTTAGACGATTTCTGAGTCAATTTCTTTCACATCCCTTTTTTCATCAGGCTTCTTTTTTTCTAGAGAATGCCAACCTTTTGGTCATTTTTAATAGGCATCATGACTTCCTCTAAGTGAAGACTGGGAAAAGGAAAGAAGTCAAAACTCCAATCAATTTCACTTCCCCAGCTCCCATCATTGGCTTCTTAAAGAAGGAACTTGATGGTTTCATCTGTAGATTCCATTTATCCAGGTTATTTTATCTTTGAAAAAAATGAGGGACTTGATGGAAAAATAATAAAATCAATTAAAAAAAAAAGAGGTTCAGATAGATGGGCTTAATAACATGCAAAGTTATTCTGCCTTGGGCCCCAGTATTATTGCTGTGGCCCTACTTAAATTTCATCAGCTAAGCAGGATCTGGGCCAAGTTCTTCATAGAGTTTCAATGAGTACTGGGATGGTTCAGGAAGCTGTGTTGACAATTGAATAGATGACTCTTCTAGCTGAGTCAAAGACTCAGCATGATACCCAGGCTGTCATAGAAATGGAAATGCTCTCAATGCCTATGGAATATAATCTGCAGATCTTGCCCAATGGCTTTTAACGAAAAGCCCTAGACTTTTAATTTAAAAAAAAAAAATTAAAACTTTTTAGGCACTTAACCTCTTAGGACTCTAGGAAATGATCTAAGACTAGAAGTTGTAGGGATAGTAGCAATCAGCATAGGGAGAGGGAGTTTCCTCACTTGGGAGTTCCTTATGCCAATGAAATTGTTGATCCAGTCTGCATTCCCACCTCTATTTGATTTCTTATGTAAATTAATATGTGGACTTTGGTGTCTGGTTTGATCCTCTTGACCACAATTTTTTATTCATTAACTATCCCACAATTTCAAGAAAGTTTGGTACCCTTCATTTTTTTCCCCCAGTTTAGTTGCTAGGTAGAGTTGTATACATATTAGAAACATAATGCTTAAATGTATAGATTGCTCATAGTCAAAGTACCTTAGCAAATCATTGTATTCCATAAGATCATTGTAGGTGGATTTAAAAGGGACCTTAGAAGCCATCAAGTCTAATCTCCTCATTTTACTGATGAGGAAACTGACACACAGAGAAGCTAAGTGACTTGCCTAGGGTCACACAACTAGTGTCCAAGGTAGGATTTTAATTCATGTTATCCTGACTCTTAGGGCAACTAGTTGGCACAGTGGATAGAGCATCTGGGCTGGAGTCAGGAAGACTCATATTTCTTGAGCTCAAATTTGGCCTCAGGCATGTACTAGCTGTGTAATCTTGGCCAAGTCTAACTCTGTTTGCCTCAGTTTCCTCATCTGTAAAATGAGCTGGGGAAGGGAATGGCAAACCACTCCAGTATCTGTGCCAAGAAAACCCCAAATGGAGTCACAAAGACTTGGACACAAATGAAACAACTGAACACATCCTGACTCTATTAGACTAGCAAGACACCACAATGTCTCTTGCAATACCCCCTATATGGTGCCAATAAAAATGACAATACTCCTACTCTGCAGATGAAGAAACCAAGGTTCATAAGGGTTAAATGTCTTGACCAAAGTTGGAAAAGAATTAACATCCAAACCCAGGCTCTGTGAATCCCAAACTAGTGCTCTTTCTACCAGCACTGTTGACTTACAAAGTTCTTTCTTTCAAAATAACCCTGCAAAGCAGGTCTTGAGAATATTATTACAGTCATTTTATGGATGAAGAAACTGAGGCCTTCCGTGACTCTGAGGTCACATGGTAAAATGGGATTTCTTACTTTAAGGACAATGTTCTTTCCACTGCCCTTCTCTGAATTCAAAATGGAAACTTATAATTTATGTATAACTGACATCTGGTATAAGGAGAAATTTTGGAGGAAAATTCGATGGGTGCAATGATCTAGCCTAAATAATGATATAGAGATATAGTCCTATCAAGGACAATAAGTCTGTCTTCTGGAATGAAAAATTGCCTGTAAGATGATTTTTCCTTGTTATTCAGTTGCAAAAACAGTGTGTCATGGTGGCTGGAGAGATGGTCTTAAAGCCAAGAAGATCTGTGCTTGACTATTGTCACTAACCCAAAAAGGCTGGGGAATGTCTCTACTACTCTAAGATGCAGAGAAAGTGTTGACCTACACTGACCTGAAAAGCCTGGGTTTCTTTGAGGAATGAACTCACAGATCTAGCCCCCCTCCACATCCTATTCAGTTACAGGAACCTTTGACTTAATTAAATCTTTCAAGCGAGGTATTCTATTTTGTGTAAATCTTGTTCAGATCCTCCTATAAAATTCCCTCAGGGCATTTACTCAACAGTCTAGGGTCCTGGAAAGAGCACTAGCTCTGGAGTCAAGTGAAGTGAGTTCAGATCCCACCACTGACACTGCCTGCCTGTGTAACTTTGGGTAAGTATTTAACTTCCTAGAGTTTCATTCTCATCTTCTGTCCATTGGGGAGTTGGACTATAGTCCCTCTGATTATATTTCCAGTTTGAAATCTATGATCTCTTGACAATGAGTGGATGTGATGGAGCATACTGAACATCCATCAGTTATCACTTGGTCTCACCATGTAACTAGCCCATCTCATTTTTCAGGTGTCTCGGACGATATTGTTTATGACACTTCTGCAGAAATCCCCAATCATTATATTTTTCAGTCCATTCATACCCAGCAGGAGAATGGAAAAGAAGAGACCCATTCCCTCCACTCTCACCCAACCCAGACTGGATCTTTTACAATATTTCTGGAAAGTGAGCTTTCTTAAATCAAGAGCTTTTAGGGGGATTATAGGCACAGATGTGCTGGTAAGTGTTTAATGAGAACTTTCTCTTGGAAAAAAAATGTAGTCAGAAAAGACTTTTAAGTTTAATCTTCATTATTCACATTTTTTCCATTGCTTTCTTAAGTATAGCTAATCAACAAAACAATAAATCAAGTCCTGATTTATAGTCTGGACTGCTTTCTCTCCTCAACTCGACCTATTTGACTTCATTGACTTCCTTTTAGGTCCCAAGTAAAATCCTGTCTCAACTCCTTTTAATTCTAGTACTTTCCCTGGTTCTTTCTCAAACCAAACTGCCAAGCATTCAAAGCCTTCTTCAGAGAGTGCAAATTGAATGGGCTGGCCACATTGTTCAAATGCAAAGTGTATGTTTGCCAAAAAGGCTATTTTTACGGAGAGCTCACACAGGGCAAGCGCTCACATGGTGATCAGAAGAAGCGATATAAGGACACTCTCAAGGTCTCTCCTAAGAACTTTGCAATTGATTGTGACATGGGAGACACTGGCAGAGGACCACTCAAGATGGTGGGCACATGTCAGAGAAGGTGCTGTGCTCTGAGAAAAGAAGAATTGAGATAGTTAAAAAAAAAAATAAAGCTGGAAATGTAAGATGTGCAAAATTTTAAGAATCCACCCCAACTGTTCAAATAGCCTATTTGTATCCAACCTGTGGTAGAACATTCTAAGCTTATATTGGTCTGATCAGTCACAGTCAGACACAATGAAACTTGACTCTAGCATAGTGATGTCATTTTGAACCTCTTCCAGAACGAAGGACAGCAACCAATTTATCCCGTAGGTAACTTGTTTTCTATATATGTTTGCATGTTGCCTCTCTCATTAGATTGTAAGCTCCTTGAGGGCTGGAACTGTTTTGTATCTTTTTGGACTGTGCTTAACACAATACCTGGAACATAGAAGGTGCTTAATAAATGTTTATTGATTTATTAATTCCTAGGTAGAAGTGTTCACGCTGAAAATTTAACAAGTGACTAGTGAACTGGTTTGAGCTGGCTCCAGCACACCCCTGATTAAAGGTATAGGGACTATTCTAGTGATCTCATTTGCATAAGGAATTCCCAGGTGAGAAAGGACTAGGTGGAACAGTGGATAGATTGCTGGACCCAGAGCTAGGAAGGCTCATCTTTCTGAGTTCAAATCTGGCTTTAGACACTTACTAGCTGTGTGATTCTGGGCAAGTCACTTAGTTAACCTTGTTTGACTTGGTTTCCTCATCTGTAAAATGAGCTGAAGAAGCAATGGCAAGCTACTCCGGTATCTTTGCCAGGAAAGCCCCAAATGGGGTCATGAAGAGTCGGACATGACTGAAACAACTCAACAACAAAAGCAAAGGTGAAGAAACTGTCTACTAGTACAGATCAGCACTTTCTCTGAAACTTAAGAGTCTCAGATCTGCCTAGAGTCTGTAAGAAGTTAAATGACTTACCCAAAGTCACACAGCCTGTATATATGACTTAAAACCAGGTTCTGGCTTTGAGGCCAGCTCTATCTAATAATCCAGGTTGCCTTTCTAGGGTGATTATAGATAATGTATAGAGACGATGGGATTCTCATCCTTTATCCAGTTTTTCCACCCCAATCACTGCTATTCCTCAAAGTGCCAGGAGGCATGTTTTAACCTTTTTATTAAAAATTTGAAAGGATTTCAAAACTAATTTGTTTTTGATAATTTTGTAACACCATTGATAGTACTGGTGTCATCCTGGGGTCTTCCTAAGCTAGGTTGGGAATTACTCATATTGACTTTTAGATCATAAAAAAATTCTTTATGGTGTACTTATCAAGGATTTATGGATCATGAATCCTCCTCCTGTCTGTGTTCAGATCAAGTTTGCATTTTTCTCTAGCTCTGTCATATTTAATTGGCCAGAATTTTTGAGTGATATATGTTAAGGATGTTTCCCTGGATCTTTCCATGAGACTTCATAGTAACACCTCTCCAGTAAGTGACTGAATTTGAAAGATAACATCCAGGAAGAAAATAGAAGTAGGACTTAGAAGAGGGGAGGTAATTAAAGAATTGGCCCAACAGGAGTTCTGTCACACTTTGTTTATCCATTTATGATAGGGTTAATATATAGGGTCATGGATAATAAGTGTTATATGGCCAAATAATAGTAGCCCGAGGCAAGAGAAACAAGAAGTTGACGTCCTGACATTTATTTTGAAAATAGCTGGACATTTTTCAGTCCCATTTGTCAGCTGTCCTGACAAAGACTTGTCTGTTTTCCCCCTAGAATGACATTCTTCTCCACATGACATCATCTAGGATCCACCTTAGAACACTTTGAAAAATGAAGACCTTTTCAAACACAGATAGCCCTTTGTCAGCTCTGTAACTTTGGGGAAGATGTTGAGCTCCACAAAGGAATTTAGGATAAGCAGATCTCCCCATTTCTGTGCAAGGATAAATATGGGTGAGGGGTGACAGATGCCTTTACAAGATGGTGCCTGTGGAGAATGTTTGCCAAGACTGATCGAAAAATACACTGAAAATTGAAAAATCAAAGTGAGAAAATTGAAAATGTTTTTTTTTTATTGCTTTTCTTTTTTCATGATTAAATGTCTGAATCCAGTAGTTGTATAGGGATCATTCCTCTGACTGTTCTTAATTCTTAACATATCAATTCGACTACAGGTCTGAATGATGTCTAGAATTACCCTACCAGTTAAAAGTATGAAGATGATGAAGATATCTATAACCTTCACTGGAAGTTTATTTGTTTTCAGAATAGTTTGAGAATGAATAGAGTAAAATGGAAAAAGAATCCATGTTCATACCTCCCTCCTTTTTCTTGCTCATTGATCTCGGTAAAATGTAAACTTCTTGAAGGCACCCGCTTGCTTATAATTGTGTTCCTCAGTATTTAGCACAGTACATGACTTTTCCTTCCTTCCTTCATTTAAAATCTGAAATCAAAGAACTAAAGAATCCCAGAGTTCTTTTCCAGCTAAGTGGCACAGTGGTGGAGAGAGTATTGTTCTCAGCATCATGAATTTGAATCTTGCCTTAGAAACTTACTAGCTATGTGACTGAGCAAATCACCTAATGTCTCTCAGGCTGTTCCCACAGCTATAAAATGGGAAGAATTATAGCACTTGCTTCTAGAATTGTTGTGAAGATTAAATGAGTTAACAGGGTAAAATGCAAACTTCAATATACCAACCATTATTATAGGGAAGGAGACTCTGAGACCAGCTAGTCCTTCTCATTAAAATGTAAGCTCCTTGGGATAAACCCTGACTTATTTACATTTGTATTCCCCAGTGCCTAGCAATTAACAGGGACTTAACAAATGTTTATTGATTGATTGATCTGAATTAAATTTGAATTGATTGATTGAAAAATAATCCCTCTGAAATATCCCCCACAAATGGTCATCCAGTCTTTCCTTAAAGACCTCAAGTGATGGGGAGCTCACTACCTGTTACACCATCAGATGCCAGTGATTGTTAGAAAATTCTTTCTTACGTCAATTCCCAATCACTTCACTTGGAAACCAGGGTTCAAATTTTGACTAAGATACTTTCTAGTTGTGTGACTCTGGGAAAGTAATTTAACCTTACTCTGCCTCAGTTTCCTCACTCAGTCAACAAGGATCAATTAAGGACTTACTATGTGCCAGGGCAGATAGGTGACTCAGTGGAGAGAACACTGGGTCTGAAGTCAGAAAGAGCAGCATTCAGATCTGACCTCAGACACTTACTAGGTGTGTGACTGATCAAGTCATTTAACCCCTGCCTGGGTAAAACTGGAGAAGGAAACAGCAAACCATTCCAGTATCTTTGGGAAGAAAATCCCATGGACCATACAGTCCACAGGGTCATGAAGAGTCAGACATGACTGAATGACTGAACAATAATAATGTGCCAGGCAATATACTAAGCAATAGGGATACAAAAAAAGGCAAAAGCATATTCCTTGCCCTCAATGAGCTTCCATTCTAATGGGGAAGACAACATAGAACTAACTATGTAGATCTAAGATATATACAGAATAGATGGAAAGTAATTTCAGGGGCAAGGTACTAGCAATAAGGGTATAGGAGGCAGGTGGTAGTGGGGAGGTGGGAGTGAGGAAACCAGGAAAAGTGTCCTTCAGAAGGTAAAATTTGAGCTGAATCTAGAAGAAACTATACGGAAATAAGTACATTTATATGACTTATCTCAACAGATTGTTGTGAGGAAAGTGCTTTCTAAAGCTGATTCTTTAAAAAAAAAAACCCACACTAATGAGGTAAAGTTACTTTTCAAGATATCAAATCTGATCATTTGTATTTGAAGTCCAGTGTTTCTTGGATAGTCAAATGTAAATTAAAAAAAATAATTATGAGCTTGGAACCTATTCACTTTTTTTAACTCTATGTAAGCAAAGTTCAAACTACGGAAGGTCCTACCAAGCTGAAAATACCTGGATTACCAGACTGGTGTTGTGAACTGTGTGTCTTTGGTCCACAGACCAATCTACCTATGCTCAGAGATATTAATCTGTAGGTCACCTGTAGACAAATGATGGAATTTTTTATTCATAGCCATGACCTGAGGTGTGCTAAAGTGCAGAAGGGTTGTGAGCTGCATTGGTGGAGGGATTGTTCAGAATGAAGAAACTATAGCTCTTTAAAATACTAATGTATTTTTAAAAAGTCATCAAGTATGGTATTCTGTCCAGAAGAGAGAAATGTTTCAGATCTGTAGATCACAAAGTCTCATTATGACTTTGGGCTTGGATTTGTTAGGGTTTTTGTTTTTTTGTTTTTTGGCTGGAAGTAAGAAGGGTGACGTTTCCTTAGGGAGATATTGAAAATATTTCTTTTTATTTAAATCATATTTTTAAATGAACCCCAGGGGCAGCTAGGAGGCGTAGTGAATGGAGCACCATCCCTGGGGTCAGGAGTACCTCAGTTCAAATCTGACCTCAGACACTTAGTACTTTCTAGCCATATGAACTTGGGCAAGTCACTTAACCCCAATTGCCCTGCCTCCACCCTCCAAAAAGAAAAAAAAAAAAGAATCCCAAATTTGGTGTTATGTTTCACAGTTCAGTAGAGGAAATTTCTGAATAATAAACCACGAAAGTCACTTCAGGGAGAGTTATAATTGACATTGATTTAAATTCTTTTTAATCTTCATTTTTTTTTTGATATCGTTTGTTTTAATATCACCTTAATATCCAGACATATCCCTTCCCCTCACCCCTTTCAGTAAGCCATCCTTCATAATAAAGAATAGAAAAGAAGGGCGGGGGGGGGGGGGAGGAGGCGACTCAGAGAAACTAGCTGCCCCATCAATCCTGTCTGACAGTTTATGTAATGTTCCATCGCCACAGTTTCCCATCTCTGCAAAGAAAAGAGGGATGCACACACTCCTTTGTAGATATAATTACATGATGCACAATTTGATTTGGTTACTAATACTCGCTAACGTTTGCAAGGAGCTGTGTGCTAGGCGCTTTACAACTCTTATCTCCTTTGGTCCTCACAACAACCCAGGGAGGTGAGCGTTATTATTATCCCCATTTTACAGATGAGGAAACTGAAGCAAACAGAGGTTAAGTGACTTGCCCAGGGTCACACAGCTAGTAAATGTCTTAGGCTGGATTTGAACTCAGATCTTCCTGACTCCAGGCTCAGCATTCTATTCAGTGGGCCACCTCATCATTTTTGTTTATTTCTTTTACAACGATGACATCATGTTGTGTGTATGCTAGAGTTCCTGGCACATAGAAAGCACTGAATCAATGCTTATTGACTTAACAAGTTCTTTCTTTTATGAGGGGGAAGGCAGGGCAATTGGGATCAAGTGACTTGCCCAAGGTCATATGGCTAATAAGTGTTAAGTGTCTGAGGTTGCATTTGAACTCAGGTCCTCCTGACTCCAGGGCCTGTGCTCTATTTACCTCACCCCAACTTAATAACTTCTTAAAGACTAAAACAAGTTGTCCATTAATGGGAGAACAGGTAAACAAATAGAACACATATGATAAAATAACATTGCAATATAAAAAAATGATAACTAGGAGGAATTCAGAGAACCATGGGAAGACTTAGGTGAATGGCTGTAGTAGGAAAGAGGCAGAATCAAGAGAGTAAAATGCATAATACACTATCACTGTACACGGAAAGAGCAAAATTAAATTACACACAGTATAATTACAATTTCCAAGCTTGTCCCCCCCCCCAAAAAAAGATGGAAAAGTGTACCTCTCTTTTTTGCAGAGGTGGGGAATTATGGGTATGGAACACTGTGTAAACTGCCAGACTTGGCTGATTAGTTTACTGCCCTGTCTTTTTTTTTTTTTCCCCTCTTCCTTTTAAAAAAAAAAATTCTTTCATACAGGGGATGTCTTGCTTAGTAGGAGAGGGTAAATTGATAAGTTTGAAAATTAAAGTGATTATAAAAATAAAACATCTATAAATATGTTCAATTAAATACAATTTAAATCAATGCCAATTATATCCTTTTCTGAAATGACTCTGAGGGTCAGTTATTCAGAAATTTCCTGTTGAAAAGTCATATATCTTTAATATCTCCATCAAAAAATTATTACCCCTTTCTATACCAACCAAAAATATAAAGAAACCAAAACTGCAGTGAGATTTCATCTTTCAACCACCTGAAATATTTTAGTCACCTATATTGGGGAAGAACATCACTCTGTTGCCTTCTGGGGTGAAGTCATCAAATCCCTAAAAAAACTTTGCAAAGAACTGCCCTTGGAAACCATTAGGCAGTTAGGTGGAAATTCCAAAGAAATTGTATTATATGATGTAACAAGGACATTTTCAACTTCCTTAGAAAGTGATTTTCTTACCCCAAAAGAAAGTTTGGAATCGGGTCAAAAAATGGAAAACTGCTTCTCCAATGTGGGAAATTTGATTATTTAAATTATCAAAAGAGATTTGGTTGTTGAGTGTGAGGAATATTTAGCCTTATTTTACTTTTTAAAATATATGCATATGATGTATTAATAAACACACGTGTGTGTATATAAATACACATTACGGGTTATATATATATAACATGGATTTTATATATATATATATATCTCATTATATACGACATGAGTGTATAAATATACACATACATGTACTTGTATATTAATGATCCCATTTAAGACATAAATACATTAGCATTCATTTCAATCTATATTCTCTGGGTTTTTTTTTTTTTTAATGCCATTGCATATATGACTAGGGAGAGGGCATCCATTGGTGGAGACTGAGCAGGACCAAGAGTCATGAAAACCAAGTTCAAATCTCAGTTTTGTGTATTACTCATTGTGTGATCATTGCCAAGTGTGATCACTTTGATTCTCTGAGGCTCTGGTAATTCCCTAAACCTAGAAGGTATAGAAGAATGAGATCTGCATTGGTGAAGGGAGTTCTCAAATGCTAATGAAATAAAAATGCCTTGGTGTATGGATTTGTCTCTTAGTAGTGGCAGCAGTATATAACATAGTGAAGAGGGTATTAGTATTTTTTTAAATTTTAAATAATATTTTATTTTTCCCAATTATATGTAAAAATAATTTTTACCATTCTTTTTTTTTTAATTTTGAGTTCCAAATTTTCTCCCTCCCTCTCTCATCTCCCCTCTCCCTGAGTTGGTAAGCAATTTGATAGAGGATGTGCAATCATGTAAAACATTTTTATATTAGTCATATTGTGAAAGAAGACACAGACAAGGGAACTAGATTTTGAATCATGGATCACACATGGTAGCTTTAAATTGAATAGGATTTTAGGCCATCTAGGCTAACCCTTTCATTTTTACAGAGGAAGAAAGGCCCCAAGAGTTGAAGTGATTTGTGGATAATGAGTCTTAGAGTTGGTATTCAAACCTGAGTCGCTCAGTTCCAAATCTAGGTCTTCAATTTTTTTTTTTTTTTAAATACCATGTGGAAACTTTGGATAACTCCTAGTTCATCACTGTTTCTACTGTCCTGTGGCATCCCCAAGAACACAGGCTCGAATCCCAGCTCTGTCACTCAGTTTTCTCATCTATTAAATAAAGAGGTTGAAATCAATGGTCTCAGAGGGACCTTTCGTCTCTAATCTTAATGACTAGCATTTATACAGCATTTCAGGATTTGCAAATCACTTTACAAATATCTTGGGGGTGATTTTCATGCCCATTTTAGAGATGAAAGAACTAAGACAGAGGTTAAGTGACTTGCCCAGAGTCATCCAGCTCCTAAGTGTCTGAGACTAGATTTGAATTCAGATCTTCCTGATTATAAGTCTAGTGTTCTAACTATTGTGCCACCCAATTGGTCCAAGTCTATGATATTTTGATCCTGCAGCAAAGGAACATTTAATCAAGTAGTGGAATATTCAATATTGATCTAGACAAATGTCTTAACTTAGGTTATTATTCTCAGTCTTATAAAGAACTTAGACTCTGACCTGAATCTGAAAAGGATTCAACTCACAGTGGATAGAGTTTGGGGCCGAAGATTCATCTTCCTTAGTTCAAGTCTGGCCTCAGACACTTAGTGGCTGTGTGACCCTGGGCAAGTCACTTAACCCTGCTTGCCTATGTTTCCTCATTTGTAAAATGAACTGGAGAAGGAAAGGGCAAACTACTCCAGTGTCTTTGTCATGAAAACCCCGAATGGGCTCATAACTGAAAAATGACTGAACATTATTTTATGACATTTTTCAGAGATTGATGATCATTCTTTTTTTTTTTTTTTTTTGGATCATTCTTCTAACATAAGTAAAGAGAGGAGAAACACAACTTGCAGATGATATCTTGAGCAAAAAGCACCGGATTCAAATCCTGCCTCTGACACTTAGTATCTCTTAGACCTCAAGCAAATCACTTAAACCTAGAGCCCCAGGTTCCTCATTGTAAAATGTAGGGGTTGAGCTAGACACCTTTTGAGTTCCTTTCCAGATTTAGACGATAGGGCCATAGTTTCATAGGGCAAAAAATAGATCTATAGCTGAAAGTGCCTTCAGAGACTGTGTAGTCCAATCCGATTACATTAGTTAATTTCTGCATTTATCTATTGATCTATCATCTATCTGTTCAGTCATTCATTTATTAATTAGCACTTTCAATTAACAAGCATCTAGTTCTTCCTTCCACTGACTCCTTAGCTACAAAAGGGCAAAACAGAAAACGAAAACCAATATGACCAGGACAAATACCCAGACTAGCTAAACAAATTCTCACAGCGTCACTTCTAGAAAGGTTGTCTCATTGTGTCCGTCACCTTTCTCTGAGGGAATGGGGAGATTCTTCATCATTTTTTCCTTGGAATCATGTCGATCCTATCCATTCTTTCACACTTCCACCCCCTCCTCAACCTCCCATTTTATAAATGAGGAGAGAATGAGTCTTCATGAAATTAAATCAATTTGGGATACAATGAATCCAGTGTTCTATACCATAGTCAGCAATGTGAGATCTTCAACTTTGCACTTCAGACTTTATCTTTGATGCATCACTAGGGTAATTCTTGCTTAGCAAAATACACAGAAAAAAAGTAAAATGAGATGTTTAGCATTTGTCTAAGGGAACTGAAGAATGTTCCAGATAACTCCAGGTGATATTGGAAGATACTTTGACCTCCAACATCTACACAGTTTTGGTGATAAAGGGCAGAACAACATTTGTTGAACTCTCTAGATATTTACTTCAATTTCTTCATGTACCTCAGTTCCTCTCCTCACTCTGAAGGTGGAAAATTGACCTTAGCCACACTCCCAAATAGCTTTACCCGTGATAATCATTAACAAATGTTACCTTAGACTGACCCTTCCACGAAGGAGACTGGAGACTGGAGACCTACCATGAAATGAATGTTTTCTCTGACTTCTCCTTCATCATTATCACATCCTGCCTTGGGGCAACTCTGTCTCTGGAAAAGAGTGGCTTTCTGTGCATGTGTGTGTGTAAACTGGTCCTTTTGTGCATCCCAAATGAAAGCAATTTGCATCGAGCTAGACATTCTCCAATGTCTGGCATTACCATAAGCTTCATAGGACTTTTTTTTTTTTTCCTACCTTGCCACCTCTATCACCCTCAGCTAATCCCATACACAATCCCACACACATACTCAAGTTAATTTAATTGGTTAGGAATCATTTTATGCACCTTCCTTCTATTATGCTGCCAATTACATACAAACCCCAGCACATATGTATGCATGTATACACGTGTAAGTATACCACATGTGTACACATATGTATATACACAAACATGCATACAGATACATGCATATATATATTGTGTATGTATTATACACACAGATACAAACACATATGAATGATTTATTTTAAAACAATTCCCCCTACCAAAGAAAATTGGCATGTGCTCTGCAATACATAGGTTCAGAGAGTTGTCTGGGACACCAAGAGGTTAAGATTCTTGCTCCTGAAAATACAGCCAGTGGTATGTCAGAAGCAGGACTTGAACCCAAGGATTTCTGCTTTCTTCACTTAGTTGTTGTCCTCTTCAGGAATGAAGGACAAACCACAACTACAACTAAGCCATTCAAAAGAAATCTTTCTGCCACAGGGCTTTAAGCTTGCCATCTCATTGCTCAAATATTTTAAATAGCCTCCCATCATCTATTGGATAAAGGCTAAATACCATAGTCTGGCACTCAGATATACTAACTCTGATATGCCTTTCTCACCATATCAATCAATCAACAAGCATTTATTTATTTATTTATTTTGCTTTTTGGAGGGCAATTTGTGTTAAGTGACCTGCCTAAGGTCACATGGCTCATTTTTGTGTTAAGTGTCTGAGGCTGGATTTGAACTCAGGTCCTCCTGACTCCAGGGCTGGTGCTCTATTCACTGTGCCACCCAACCACCCCTCAATAAGCATTTATTAAGCACCTACGATGTACCAACCACTGTGCTAAGTGCTGAGAATACAGAGAAGGAAACAATCTCTACTTTCACCATATCATTCAGTTCTCTTCTATACAACCCCTCTATTTCAGCAAGGTGGATGGTCACATTTTCCCCTGAATGGATTAAGCCAGGGCTGCTAGGCACATTCTAAAAGGAGACCAGAGGCAAAAAGCATACCAATATATTTACTGTAGCCCTTTATTTTGTGACTATAAATAACTGGAAATCAACTACTCATCATTTGGGGAATGTCTAAAAATATGCTATTGCACATAAATACAAAAAAATACTAACGTGTCATAAGAAATGATGAATATGAAAAATACAGAGATATGGGAAGATTTACATGAACTGATGCAAAGTAAAGTAAGCAGAGCTAAGGATACAGTGAACACAATGATTACAACATTGTAAATGTAAAGAAAATAAAAATGGAAACAATGCTATGCAATTATAATGACCAAGCCTCTGAAGGAGAGCTGAGAAAATATATCTCTCTCTCTTCTTTTCAAAGATGGGGGATTATGAGTGTGAAACAAAGTACAGATCTTCATTCTCAGTTGATTTGTTATGATTTTGTTATGCTCTATTCCTTTCTCTTTTTAAATTCTTTGTTATAATGAATAACTCTTTGAGGGATACATTTTGGAGGAGATATTAAAAATATATATATCAATATGTTTTTTTTTATTTAAAAAAAGATTTCTCATGGGCCCAGACCCAGAGTGGCCCTGACCAGTAGCCCAGATTGGCCAGAGCAGACTTTAGGAGAGTGAATCACCGGCAGCTGTGGCAGTTTCCAGACTTCTCAACCCATAAATGCCAAAGACAAAGTAAAAGGTCAGTGGGGAACTCTGTTGGAACTGAGTGACAGAAGAATGTGGTCCAACCCCTTCCCCTGGGATGAAAGGTGGTGGAGGCATGGCATGGTTGCCTCCAGAGCTCCTAGCCTGAAGATCTTAGGGGGACCAAGTGACCATTCAGAGGGTAATCACTCTTGTTTTGACCTGCTTGGATCTGGGTCACAGTCTTGGGTGATGGTCCTGGGGTGAGAAACACCAGTGTGCCAGAGCTTGTGGTGGCTGTAGAGAGGGTGCCCTTCTCAGACCTCCAACAACATTTATGAAAACCCCAGGGATTTGGCACAAAGCTCTCTCCACTCTGGAAGCAGAGTTCTACCATGGCAAAGAGCTCAAAAGCCAAGCAATTGGCTGGCAAGATGACCAAGCAGAGGAAGCACAATCAGACCATAGAATCCTTTTTTGGAGACAAAAAGGATCAAAACATGAAACTAGAAGAAGTTAACAAAGTCAAAACTCCCATATCAAAAGCTTCCAAGAAAAATATGAACTGGTTACAGGTCATGGAGAAGCTCATGAAGGATTTTGAAAATCAAGTAAGAGAAGTGGAGGAAAAATTGGGAAAAGAAATGAGAGTGATGCAAGGAAATCATGAAAAGTGAGTCAACAGCCTGATAAAAGAGACTCAAAAAATACCAAAGAAAACAACACCTTAAAAAACAGACTAACTCAAAACACAAAAGAGGCCAAAAAAGCCAACAAGGAGAAGAATGCCTTAAAAAGCCGAATTGCCCAGATGGAAAAGGAATTTGAAAAACTCACTGAAGAGAATAACTCCTTCAAAATTAGATTGGAGCAAATGGAAGTTAATGACTTTATGAGAAATCAAGATATCATAAAACAGATCCAAATAAATAAAACAAATAGCAGGCAATGTAAAATATCTCATTGGAAAAAACACTAACCTGGAAAATAGATCCAGGAGAGAGAATTTAAAAATTATTGGACTGCCTGAAAGCCATAATCAAAGAAAAGCCTACAAATCATTCTTCATGAAATTCTCAAGGAAAATTGCCCAGATATTTTAGAACCAGAGGGCAAAATAGAAATGGAAAGAATTCACCAATCACCTCTTGAAAAAGATCCCAAAAAGAAAACCCCTAGCAGTGTCATAGCCAGATTCCAGAGCTCCCAGATCAACGAGAAAATATTATAAGCTGTCAGGAAGAAACAATTTGAATACTGTGGAAACACAATCAGGATAACACAAGATCTAGCAGCTTCTACATAAGGGATCGAAGGGCTTGGAATATGATATTCCAGAGGTCAAAGGGGCTAAGACTAAAACCAAGAATCACCTACCCAGCAAAACTGAGTATAATGCTTCAGGGAAAAATATAGTAATTCAATGAAATAGAGCACTTTCAAGTATTCTTGATGAAATAAGCTGAGTGGAATAGAAAATCTGACTTTCAAATACAAGAAGCAAGAGAAGCATAAGATGGTAGACAGGAAAAAGAAATCATAAGGACCTTATTAAAGTTGAACTATTTATATTTCTACATGGAAAAATGATAATTGTAACTCATGACACATTTCTCAGTATGAGGATAGTTGAAGGGAATATATATATGTGTGTGTGTGTATATATATATATATATGTATATATACATATACATATATGTCTTTATATAGGAGGGTGTATGTGTATATAAATGCATATGTGAGTGTGTATATGTATGTACATGTATACATAGAAAGAGGCCACAGGATCAGTTGAATAGGAAGGGATGATATCTAAAAAATAAAATTAAGAGGAGGGCGGAGCCAAGATGGCGGCGTAGCAGCAGCAATATATCGCAGCTCTCACATAGCCACCCCCAAATACCCATGGAATAGGACTCTGGACCAACCTAGAACTTCAAAAACGCACACAGATACTTCCCACTAAAGTCAGCTCGGCTACGAGGAACTATCAGCACTGCCAACCGAAACCAGCCTGGCCTGAAGCT
>CM053585.1:330897008-330934511 GCA_028646515.1 Pseudochirops corinnae | reverse complement strand
ACACACTGGGTTGGCTGTTTTGGGGCGGTGGGTAGGGGGAAGAGGGGGAGAAAATATGTAACTCAAAATCTTGTGGAAATGAATGATGCAAACTAAAATAAAATTAAAAATTAAAAAATAAAATAAAATAAAATTAAGAGGTGAGAGAGGAATATAATGAGAGAAGGAGAAAGGGAGAGATACAATAGGGTAGATTATTTCATATAATGGAGGGGAAGAACAGGAAAGTGAAATGGAATGGATCAACCCTACTCTCATTGAATTTGGCTTGAGGAGGGAATAAAATACACTCAATTGGGTATCTTACCCTATAGGAAAGTAGGCGAGAAGGGGATAAGAGGGTAGATAATAAAAGGGAGAGTAGATTGGGGTAGAGGGTAATTAGAAGCACACACTTTTGAAAAGGGATAGGGTCAAAGGAGAAAATAGAATAAGTGGGGGGCGGGATGGGATGGAGGAAAATATAGTTAGTCTTTCACAAAATATCTACTGTGGAAACATTTTGTGTAACTATACATGTGCAACCTATGCTGAATTGCTTATCTTCCCAGTGAGGGTAGGTGTGAGAAGGGAAGAAGGGAAAGAATCTGGAAATCAATGTTTTAAAGACAAATATTATTATTATTATTATTATTTTTACATTCAACTGGGAAATAAGATATACAGGCACTGGGGGTATAGAAATCCATCTTGCCCTACTAGAAAGTTAGAGGGGAGTGAGGTAGGATATAAAAGAGAACAGATTGGGGGACGGGATATTCAGTAGGCTTGCTATTTTGGTGTGGGAGGATTAGGGGAAAGACGGAGAGAAAATTTGTGACTCAAAATCTTGTGGAAATGAACGTTGAAAACTAAAAATAAACAAATAATAAAAATTTCTCTTTTATTAACCCCAAATTTGTCTCTCTGCAACTCTTACACTTTTCATCTTTCACCCACCACACTATTAACTCTGTCCTCAGCAGCCAAGTGGAACAAGTCCAGGGCCTCCTACACAAGAAAACCATTCCAATACTTAAAGGCATTTTTTTGTGTGTGACTAAAATCTTTTCCGGGCTAAATCCCCCGAGTTTTTCCAACTGATCCTTATATGATATAGACCTGGTGTCCTTTACCATTGTGGTTAGCCTCTTCTACATGTTCTCCATCTTATCAATGATCCTCTTAAAATGTGCCACCCAGGAATTAAACACACCAGACCAGACAGTCTTACCAAGACACAAAACAATAGGACTTACCGCTTCCTACAGCAAAACAAAAAGTCAAAGGTAACCTTGGGCTCTACTTCTCATTTCACCAGGAAATGATGAAAGTCTTGAAAAGTGAGGAGGGATCTCTTTCAAAATGTAAAGATTCTAAATGAATTTACATTTACCTTTTAAGCTGGGTAATGAAGCATTGAGTGAACTTGCAGGAAAACAACTTCAAAGACATGGCTTTTAAACATTACCTAGCTACTGATGTGAGCTGAAGCTGTAGAGTCAAGGTTACAATGGCTTACTGGTGGCCAGTATACCCACCCTGAAAGCTTAGAAAATGAAGAGTCACGCCAGACAATTTTATAGCTATTATAATGTTATCAAGTTGTAAACTCCTAGATGACAGATCCTAGGTCTTCCATTTCTTGATGGTAGCAGAAAGGCACCAAGGGACATATAGCTGGCTTCAGAGCGATGAACACCTGGGTTCAAATACTACTTCTGTTATATACTGGCCTTGTGACTCTAGTCACTTAAACTTGCTTTAGGAAGAGAAAGTGTCATTCTATATTGGTGGAGGGGTTTTCCTCCCTGGGAGCTCCTCATACCAATGAAATCCCAGGTTGACTCCAAATAAAAACGACAGCAAAGGCTATCACATAATGTGCACCCAAGAGCCATATAGCTGATCACTGAGCTCTTCTGGAATGAAGGTATGTTCTGCCTTGACTCTGACTATGTTCTTTACATTCTTCTACTCAAATTCACAGATAATTCTTGTTCGACACCATCTGCAAGGATGGGAAGTCTGTCAGTCAATTAACATTAATTGACTACTGTGTGGCAGGCATTTGCTAAGTGTAACTTTTCCTGGCTGGAAGAAAGACATGAAGGGTCATGAGTTAAGGGGTAGGGTGGGAAGCCCAGAAACTTGGGAGCCCTGGGGGGAAAAATATCCAGAACTGAATAAAATTATGAAGAGGTGGAGGCTTGTCAGGCTCACTGACCTGCTTACAGAGTGATCTGCCTGGAAAGAATATGCTGCTGCTGCATTGGGCCCTCATGACTTCATTCTCTCTTCTTTTTCTCCCCCTTCTCTTCCAAACCTCTCCCTGGCAAACTGCCATCGCTTGCCCTCAGGAGGTTCCTTTTCTTTTAAAATCTTGCTTATTTTCTGTCTCTTGTTTTATGAAGGGTTTTATCTCCAGATAAAGATAACCTGATTTATACTGCAATCAGAGAGGGTTTTCTATAAGTAAGTGGATCACAGTATAAGAAAGGACTAAAGGGGAACCTCTAAACTATTAGCCCTATGGAACCCCAAGGCTAAATTGAAGTTTGCTCTCTGTGAACTCTCTCTGTCTCTGTCTCTGTCTCTCTGTCTCTCTCCATTTTCCCTCTCCCTCTTTCCCTCCCTTCTTTCTCTCTCTCTTTCTGTCTCTGTCTCTGTCTCTGTTTCTTGCTCCCTCTCCACCCCCCTGCCTTTCTGCCTGTCTGTATGTCTTTCTCTGTCTCTGTCTGTGTCTGTCTATATGTCTGTCTGTCTCTCTGTGTCTCAGTCTTTCTCTGTCTCAGTCTCTACTTGTTTGTCGGTCAATCTGTCTCTATCCCTCTCTTCCCTCCCCTCACAGAGAGGATCCATTAGCATCCCAGAAACCAAGTGTCTAAATTGTGACCCCAAACTGCTTAGAAGCACACATATTTCCTTATCCTTACCAACATACTGAATCTCAGCTCACAGAATTATAACACCTCAAAGCTGCCAGGAGCTCAAGAGGTCACAGGAGCATAGGTTCTCAGAATCACAGATGTAGACTTCTAAGGGTCGTGAAGTTGGACATCAAATCTAACCTCATCATTCTACAATTGAGGAAGCTACATTTGGTCACTTGAGTGGTAAGTGGCAGAGCCACAATGTGGATGTAAAGTCTATGATTCCAAGGTCATTAGTCTAGTCCAAACTTTCCCTGAGCAGGAATTCCCTGAAATGCCTCCTATTGTGGGATATGCAAAGGGCTGGTTTGAGTGGCAAGGGGTAAGTGGAAGTCATCCAGAGGTAGGTGAGAGCTAGATCTTTGAACAAGAGGCAGTGATTGCAGTTAGTGTCTATGTGAGGAATGAGAGAGAAGGTAGTTGAATATAGGAAGTTAGGAGCCTGGGGAGCTCCTCAAAATGTGGGGAGGTATTTGCCCCTATGGCATACAGGGGTAGTGGGCTAATGGGTTGCAGTCTGGGTCTTTGTAAACCCACCCAGCATAGACTGCTGCTCAGGGAGCAATGGGGAGAAGGACAAGCTCAGTGTCTGTCTCTTAAAGCTTAGCTGAATTGTGGGCAGCTGAACTTGCTTCCAGGTTTCCGTTTGGCGAAGGAGGATGCCTGGGGGTACGCCAGGCAGCCTAAGAATGAGGTCACAGGAATCTTTTCTACCAATTTAAAAAATCTCTTCTCTTAAATTCTAAGATCTATGACAAACAATTCCAGGCCTCCCTTCATTTGGTCATGATGACCTCTAAGATAACTCTCTTCCAAGGTCCTGGGATTTCTATTTTGCCCAGTAATTTCCTATGGGTAGCTTGGCAGTGCAGTGGATCGAGTGCCAGGCCTGGGGCCAGGAATATGTGAGTTCAAATCTGTCTGCAGAAACTTACCAGCTCTGAGATCCTGAGCAAGTCACTTAGCCCTGTTTGCCTCAGTTTCCTTATTTATAAAACAAGATAGAAAAGGGGATGGGAAATCATTCTGAGCATCTTTGTCAAGAAAAGCCCAAATGAGATCACAGAGAGGGGGATGCAACTGGAAAGAACTGAATAAAAAGTTCTCTCTAATAGGGGAGACAACATTCAAAAAGTACAAACAAAGCAAACCATGTACTGGATAAATAGGAAACAATAAACAGAGGGAAGGCGCATGAATGGGAAGGGTTTGGAAAAAGCTTCCAGTAAGAAATGGCATTTTTGCTGGGATTTAAAGAAAGCCAGAGCAGGCAGTAGGCAGAGTTTAGGAGGCACTGGGGATACAAAAAAGAAGAAAAGAAAGAAAGAGAAAGAAAGAAAGAAAGAAAGAAAGAAAGAAAGAAAGAAAGGAGGAAAGGAAGGAAGGAAAGGGAAGGAAAGGGAAGGAAGGAAGAGAGAGGAAGGAAGAAAGAAGGGAAGAGAAAGGAGAAAAAAGAGTGAGAAAAAGAGAGATGGAAAGAAAAAGTCAGAAAGGGAAAGATCAAGGAAGTAAGGGGAAAAAGAAAGGAAGAAAGAAATAAGAGAAGGAAAAAGAAAAGAAGGAAAAAGGTAGGAAGCAAGGAAAGAAAGCAAAGGAAAGGAAAGAGGAAGAAAGTGAGGGAAAGAAAGAAAAAAGAAAGAGAGAGAGAATGAGGAAGGAAGGAAAGAAGAAAAAATAAAGGAAAGAAGAAATAAGGAAAGAAGAAAAGCAAGGAAGAAATGAAGAAGGAAAGAAGGAAGGAGAGAAAGAAAGAAAATGTTCCTGCCTTCAAAGAGCTTACATTCTATCAGAGGAGAGACAACATTAACATAAATATGTATATACAGATAAATATAAAATAAACACAAGGCAGTCAGAGAAGGGGGGTACTGGTAGTTGGAAGGCTCTGGAAAGTCTTCGCGTAAAGGAAGTAAGGGTCTCTGCAAAGGTTGAGAATAAAACATTTATACAAACACACTAACGAGAACTCTAAAGCATTGTCATAATACTTTTAGGGAGTTCTAGCCTCTATCTTCTCTCACAGGCAAGCCTGGGGGGATGGGGTGGGGGTGGGGTAGCAATTCAGGTGGAGAGAAGAAGATTCAATGGCATCCTGGAACAAGTAGGCAGCCCACACAAGCCAAGCTCTGGAGTGTGTTGGCTCAGTAAATGTAGGAATGGCTGAAATTAAATAGACCCTCTGTACCACTGAAATGCAAAGGTCTTTCTCCCTTTTCTCTTCTACATCTTCCAGATGCTAACCTACTGACCCTTCTCTTCTGCCTCCTCAGAATTATTTTTCTTTCTGGCTACCTTTTTGCAGTTTCCCAAGAAGTTAAGAACATTTAGGACTAAGATTAATGAACAATGATTATGTTTTAGGGGCCAAATCTGATTCTCTTTCAGTTAGAAATTCATTATCAGTGCCTTTAGTGAAAATATTTACCATGTATATTGTCCATAACACTAAGGATCTGGTTCAAATTAAAACCCAAGGGATTAATTCAAGGCCATGTAAAAGCAATATCAAATTCTGAAGCCAACCCTAGAATCACAGAATTGGGAAGGACCTCAGGGGACACTCAGCGCAGGTCAGGAGACTCCCCCACCCCCTCTAGAGTGACTGGGATCATCTAGTCCCAATCTGGTAACTTCCAGTGAGACGGAAAAACTCTCTACCTCCTGAAGCCACCCATTCCATTTGGTGCCAGAAATTGTCCCCTTAGGACAAATGTGATTCACAATGATGTGTTTTCCATTTGAGTAGACCGAGTTGAAAGGGAACCTATGGTAATTTCTACAGTGCAGAAGGAGAGAGAGTGATTTGGATGACACATAGGGAGAGCAGTTAATGACATTTTATTACTACTCATAAGGGGAAAAGAACTAGATGCCAGCAAGGACCAATTTCATTGTGTGGCTTCCTTTGCTCTTATTCCAAGAGCAGCACACAGTGAGGTGGTTTCCACTGTGCAATGGCACAATAGGATTCATGCTTTATTCAAAAGCTTTTTGGGATTCAGACTCAGTTTTGGACAAAGAGACAATATAGTATTAATAGTAGATTGCCCCTTCGTTCATGGAATGGTGAGACAGGGAAATGAGGGCATTTTCTGAATTGCCTCATAAGGAGTGAAGGGCAGAGAGAGACCCGGGAAACTTAATTAACTGTGCCATGCAAGTAAAAAGAGAAGGGTGGGACAGGGAATGCTCTTCCTCCAGGTTTACTAGCATGCATGCATCCAGGGCAACTGGTCCATACCAGTCCAACTGGTTCTTGTCAACTCACAATTTCTTGAGGTTTATGGATGTGAATGAAAAAAAAAAAAGAAATTAACATATCAGAAGGTAAGTCTGGCTAGAGCACAATGGCAGGAATAGGTAGGATTTTTGTATCTTGCTGATGGATTGCTTTATATTACTCACTGGTCCACCAAAAGGTCTGAGGTAGAGAGAGACTTGTTTCATTTTCACACTTGGGCTGCAGCATGAAGGACAAACAGTAGGGAAAAGAGATAGAAGGTGGGAAATGGGAAGTCACATACGGAGGGTTTCCAGTCAATAGTCTAAGAGCTTTGATGTTGGGAAAGTAAAGAAATAAAAATGAAATAGTCTAGGAGATGTTTCTAGTAACATTCGTTTTTAATCTCTTAAGTAAAAGAGATTTCATTTTTTCTTCTATCCTACCCCCACCTCCAAACTCACAAGGAATGCTAGAGAGCCAATTAGTTGCTTGATGGCACCTGTGGTTTTTAAATTGCATGTATATTTTTAAACAACCATTTGTGGGTGATGAAACTGCAAAAAAGAAAAAAAAAGGCTTTAAAATTGCCAAGTGTTTATTTTTGGTTCATAGATTTTTACATCAGAGACTAAATGAATAGATTTATCTGGATCGTGTTAAAAATTTACTTGTGAGTTGTGACTCTGTACGCCAAGCTTCAGCTTCGAGCACATTTTGCTGCGAAAATGAACAACAATAACCACACAAATGTGGTGTGAGAATATGTTGTTAAAGAGTCTATGGTTTCCACTTTTAGCTCACGAGTGTTGAAACGGAGGAAGAAATGTTCAATTAGCACATTGCATGATGCAAATATGTGAACGTGGATAAAAACAGCATTTAAAAAATCATGAGATAGGATAGGATGTAAAAAATTCTCACAGTAAGTAGCAAAGGGAAGTTAAAAGGTATGAGCTAGAAAATGACTGGGCTGTGGTTGTGTTAAAATTCAATTTCTTTCAAAGCCCAGTGAAATCACAGATCTGGATTAAAACTTAAGTTGCATAGTTTTTGATTTGTGTTAACTATCAAATTCAAAGCTTGGTCAGAATTATAAATCTTTCCATGTGGATTGAGTCCAAAGATAACTTAATACCATTGAAAGAGGTAATGGAAATTTTTTTTTTTTTGGAGGGGGGAATGCAGGGCAGTTGGAGTTAAGTGACTTGCCCAAGGTCACATGGCTAGTAAGTGTGAAGTGTCTGAGGCCAGATTTGAACTCAGGTCCTCCTGACTCTAGGGCTAGTACTCTATTCAGTGTGCCATCTAGCTGCTCCTGGAAATAATATTAATAATTGATTTTTCTCTTCAATTTTATTTGTATTTGTAGTTTTAGTTTTAATTTTGGGAGGAAACCAAAAATTGAACTTTGGGGCAAAATATTGTACAGAATATTGATAATAGAACCATTTCAGTTGCCAATTTTCTAATCCGGGGAATTTTTCCTCTACATGTTGTAATCTCCATTGTAGTATTACCTTCAACTATATCCATGTTCAAATGTACTATTTAAGCAATCATTTCTTTTGGAGGGGGAGAGGGCAGAGCAATTGGGGTTAAGTGACTTGCTGAAGGTCACACAGCTAGTAAGTGTTAAGTATCTGAGGCTGGATTTGAACTCAGGTCCTCCTGATTCCAGGACCAGTATTCTATTCACTGCTCCACCTAGCCACCCTAAGCAATCATTTATTTAAGTATTCAACTTTTATCAATGCCCCCATTGATGTATTTCTACATCATACCATGCTAGATAACACATGAATTCAGAGTAAAAGATATAAGGATCAGATAATATCATATATTGGCAACTTATTACCTTTATAGCCTGGAGCAAGTTACTTAACCTTTTTTGAGTCTTGGTTTCTTCATGATAGTTTTAGACTAACTATATTCTGTGATCTTAATCAGTTCTAATTTCTTTGCCCTTTAAAGCAATATATAAAGGCCCATTTTTGCAATTTATTTATTTGCTTCTTTGTTTGTTAAAGCAAAGAATGGGTCATAGGAATCCAAAGATTTGTGATACTTTGGTGCAGCTTCTGAGATGCATTCTCTGTAATTCAATAATGAAGGACAAACAACAACAAAGGTTTATTAAGTGCCTGGAATGTGCCAGGCACCATCCTGAGCATTGGAGAGACAAATAAGGAAAAGAAAGAGTCCCTGCCCTTAAAGAGCTTCCAATCTAAAGGGGAAGACACCACACAAATGGAAGCTGAAAAGTGGGAGGTGGGCCCAGGATGGGGTAAATGAGGCCATGTTGGGGTACCCAGCATGGAGCCATGTTGTACCTTGAAGTCAAAAGTCAAGCAGAGCTGCTGATGGAAAATGGAATGACCTGAAAGATTGTAAGCCCTTTATAAAGAAAGTCTTTAGGAGGAGAGACATCTGAGGGTGAACTGAGAAGATATTGAATATCAGAACCTCAGTCATTCTTCATAGTGATAAGTTTTCAGGTGATTTGCTTATCCTGAAGGGGAAGACATTTTGTTTTTTGGAATCAAAGCCAAATAAAGAGAGGAGAAGATGGGTTTGTAATTATTTTTTTAAATTAAATCTACGATTTAATTGGTATGGGGGAATCCATTTGAGGACACTCCTTCTACCAATGTAGGTCAGCACTTTTTCTGAAAGTCATAGTCATAGAGATTCACTTGGGGAACTGGGAGATTAGTCACTTGTTCAGAGTTACCTACATAGTATGTGTCAGAGTCAGGGCTTGCGATGGGTCCTGTGATTCTGAGGCTGGCACTCTAGGCATTTTATTGTGCTTTCTGTCAACATCTAGAATTAGGTTAAAGATTCACCAAAGTCAGTGTTTGAATTTTCAGTGTTGATTCAACCAAGACACATTAGAAAAGATTACAGGGGTGGGGAACCTGAGACCTCAAAGCTACATGTGACCTTCTAGGTCCTCAAGTACTGCCCTTTGAATCCAAACTTCAAAGAACAAATCCCTTTAATGAAAGGATTTGTTCTGTAAAACTTGGACTCAGTCAAAAGACTGCACCCAAGGACCTAGAAGGTCACATGTGGCCTCAAGGTCACAGGTTCCCCACCCCTGGATTATTAGGATTTTATTATTCAAGTATTTTGCAGTTGTCTGTTCTCAGATAAAACAGGACATAAATGCTTGCCCTTCTGACCATTTGGTGTGAACACATCTACCCAAAAAATGTACAGAAGATTGGAGAGTGTATAATGTTTTGATGAGGTACTAATTCAGAAGACAATAAATGGATAGCCCCCTACATTGCACTACTATCCATAGAACAGAAGATACAAAAGAAGGCTTCTAGCATTTTGGGTATATAATTAGCATTACCATCAAACTGTATTAGAAGATAAATTTCTTAAATACAAGGACTATATCATACTTCTATTTACATCCCAACCCTCCTCCATTTGTATGGCATGAAGCAGGCACTTAATAAATTTTGCGGGTTTTTTTTTTTCATTCATTGATTCATACACAGGCAAAAGTGACAAAGGATAAATGGGCATACATGAGTTGTAACTTGTGCCAAAGAAGGAGCTAGCCACCTAGAAGTGATCACATAATTCCCTTGAAGTAGTGAAGTAATTCAGGTCTATAGAGGAAAGAGTACCTAGCTAGGCATTCAGGGAGCCAAGGACATATCTTGTATATTTCAGAAACTAGTTCTGAGAATATAAACAAATCCTTAAGACCTACTTTGGTGTTGCTTTCCTCATTTGCTAATTAAGGTTATTAATATCTGCTGTTCCTAGTTTGCAGGGTTGTTGTGAGAAAGGGAGGCAGAAATTGCATCATATTGTAGTATCGGAGAATCACAGAATCTCAGATTTGGGAAGGAAGGAAAGAAGGAAGGAATGGAGGGAGAGAAAAAGGAAGGAAGAGAGGGAAGAAGGAAGGGGAAGAGGGAGAGTGTAATGGTAATGGAAATTTGAAGATCTTCCCTGCCCCTTAATAGACCGAATGTAATCACATGGAGGCTGTGGTGGGAAGAGTTTGCTGAATGAGTGGAGCAGAAACGGTGGAGCAGAGCTGAGAGGAAGCTGGGAGTCAGAGTAGTTAGACCAAAGGGAGGAGAGGATTCAGGCAAGGAGACAGCTTGTGAGTGTTTGTTTGTGGGAAGGCTTTGGCACAGTGTTGCTTCCTGTGGTGATAATATGTATTAACTTCTTTGTTGCTATGATGGATTCATTCTTCTGGTGTTGGGATTTGACTTTCTGGTGTCTGATGTGTTTTGGTGTTTTGCTTCTATCTTCTATATGGAGAGTCTGTTATATTTTGCAATTCAGAACTGTGCCAGCATATTAATAGTTACTGTGAATGCTGTGAATATTGTGTTGGTACTACAGAGAAGGAAAGAGGGAAAGAAAGAGGGAGGGAGAAAAAGAAAGGGACAGAGAAAGAGAGAGAGAGAATATTACATTTAGTAATTCCATTGTCTGCACACTCAGGATGGGGAGCATTGAGAATGCTGTTGAATTTGCAAATTCTTACAACTTTTCTTACAATTTGTTCTATAAAATTGAGATCTTTGTTACTGTTTCTGAGAGTTGGGGATGGGGAGGATACCAAATATGTCAAAATTCTTTTAAAGTATTATAGTGACTGCAATGTATTTGCTTTAGCAAACAACTACAAATACAAATTCAAAAGAAAACAGTTGACATTAGAAAAATCAATCTTTATATTTACAAAAGTTCCTTATGGTAGGAGATGAGCCTCTTGCTTCACATTTGGACGTTTGTTAATTTGCCTAAGATAGAGTTTCAGCAATGCTATTGGGCTTACAAATGCATTTTTAAAGTCACTTAGGATAGGGATTACAATTGTGATTTCACTGATGTAGTGAAATCCGCGATGAGGAACCACGTGGAGATATTGCTTAACTTCTCTGCAATGTATAATCTTAGAGATTTGCCAGGGACATCGACCAATAGATTAGGTGACTCGCCCAGGGTTACATAGCTAATCTGCTTCAAAGGCAGGACTTGAATGCCATTTTTCCTGGTTCTGAGGCCAGCACTCTGACTTTCTTAAAACCACTATGTCATTTAATTGTTTCAATTATATTCATTCCCTGCTTTGCTCATGCTACACATGGGTTGATCATGACTTTGAGGGGAGGATAGGACAAAGCTATCTTAGAATCGTTATGAATTCTAAGAGTCTTGTGATTGAGTTCATGGACTAAGGATTACTTAATTTGTCCCTTCTCCCCCTTTAAATACAGAAAATAGGTACCTATAGTACTCAAATATTTTTCGAGCCAAAGTCTGATTTCCTTGGGGGTAATTTCCTCCCTGCTTTCCTTCATGTCCTCATCATTGTGGACCAGTATGTATTTGCACAGCTGGAAATGATAATTCAGGAACTGAGGAGCAGATTCATCTTTTGACCACTGTAGTTGAGTCTTCGTCCTCAGATCCTAGTGCTGTTCTTATCACATCTTTCTTGAGGTTCCATATAGACCCGTATCTCCCATTGCAACCACAGCAAAAGCACTTTTTTGTCTGCTTATAAAAAGTCAAACCTTCTCATTCTCCTCAAATTTAGATCACAGCCACCCTGAGAAAGGAACATCTCATAGACATGTCAAACATTGCGTATCTGGAGACCTCAAGCCATATTATTTTTTCAAGCAGGTCCATGACTGCTGCTGAGTTTGGCTTATACATATCCAAGGTAAGCAGTTTCAAGGAGGGCTCCAAGAGCTGCGGGATGCTCAGGCAATCTGTTCTGATTTCCACAGGGCCACATCAGCATATACAAGAAGTAGGAAAATTGGTATTTTCAAGAATAATTTAGTTTCCATGCTTCCATTTCAGCAGAACAGAGAATGACTCGGAGAGACAAATGTGAGGATTTTCCCCTAATATATTCCTTAAATTTAATCCATATCCCATATCAGAATTCTTGAGCATAGGAGCCCACTTAGACTTTTGTGCACAAAACAATTAGGAAATGGTCGATTTTTACAAGAAAAATTATTTCACTTTTGTATTTACATCACAGTGGGTTGAAAGGTATGTAGTGAAACTAAATATGTCATGAAGCATTCCCTGGTCAGAGGAATTTATCAAAAGAAGAGTAATGGGATATTACTATCATAATATTAACTTCTCCCTGGTCTGGCCTCCCAAGGTAAATTGAATCAAATTTTTCTGAATTTGGTTTCATTCTCAGTAAAGGTCAGAAAATCATAGGATCATGGATTTAGAGATGGAGGAGATCTCAGTTAGTCCTAAGCTTTCATTTATAGACAGTAATAATGATGATGATGATGATGATGATAAGTAACATTTACAGAGTACTTTAGGGTTCCTGAAGGATTTTATTAATATTAACTAATTTTCATCCTCATGGCAACCCTGGAATGTAGGTGCTACTATTATTCCCATATTACAGAAGAGGAAATCAGGAAGACAGTGTTACCAAGAATCACACAGATAGTAAGTAGCTAAGGTAAGATCTGAACTCTGGTTTTCTTAACTTCAAGTCCAACGATGCCAGGAAAGATTGAAGACAAGTGAAGAAGAGGATGTCACAGGATGCAATGGATAGATAGTGTCATGGAAGCAAGGAAGATGAGCTCCAACAGACTCTGGGATATAGTGGAGGACAGAAGGGCCTGGTATGCTCTGGTCTAGGAGGTCATGAGGAATTGGACACTACTGAGCCAATGAATGACAACTGACATGCTTATTGACTGACTGGCTGATTGAGGACCCTAAATATTTTTTATTGATTTTATCTTAAAGACATATTTTAATTAATGAAATAAGTCATTAGCATATCATAGGTGCTTAGCAAATGAAACAGACTTTTAGATAATAAGAAACAACTACTATCAAGGTATCTTACGGAGATTTAAATTATAGGCATCTATCAGGTGTTAGGGAAGGAATCTAATTTCTCAAGGTTGATAACTACTATCTTTTCACGTCAAAGAACTTTCTTCCTTATAGTCCCTTTTTCTGTAGGTTGATTCTGAGTTCAAAAGACTTTTTATAATGCTGGGTTTCTAAAGTTTCTTGTCCCGTTATCTGACATAAGAACTGAATTTTCACAAGCTAGCATTGGCTCAGAATGACTTAACATTAAGATTGGACGCTTTTCCATTTCAAAACTATAGTTTAAATATTGCCATTCATAGTATTCTAAATTCTTTTAAAGCCCATGTGCAGTTTTACATTCTTACAGAAAATTTAAAAAACAACTTCTGATGCAATTTTTTCAACCATATTTACAATATCGCACCGTATACATCTTTAACACTCAAAATGCAATGAATTTTCCCCAGCAATAAAAAAATATCCCAGTCTCATTCGGAAAAAAATAACTCAAAGGGAAACATTTAAATCAGTATTTTTGAAAAATGATGGTGAAGCAGAAGGAATTAACTTGCCTCCAATAATCACTTGAATATAATAAGAAGAAATCCAAATGCTTGTTTTCCATTTTTGAGAAATCCTTTAGCCCGATTAATGATACTGCAGTTCTACCCTGAGCAAAAATTCTTTACCTCATCCTAGGGAAACAGTAAAGAAATAAACACCTGTCTATCATGTAGGAAAGTAGAGAAACTCCTATATTTTATCCTTTCCACCTCTTACAGTTTTGCCAGAAAAGTCCTCATAAAGATTGAACACAAATTTTCAGTCCTCTCCTAATTTAAATACATGATAAGATAATCCCAAAGTGCAAAAGACCTAGTATAAATATTGTGCACATTTTAAAAACCTGACTTTTTGTGTGCTTAGGATCCTTTTCTCCTTTTCATGGCACAGGTATTATCACATGAACTAAGGTTTGCTTCCTTTTCCAGGCAGTGGTATTTCAGGAGAGCAGGGGAAAGAGAATCCTCCTTCCCTTCTCTGAATTCTGTTTTCTAAGCATTCCACCCTGAGTAGCCAAATTCAGATGAATAGCTCCTCCCATTTGAATTTCAAATACCTAGCTTTTTTGAGAAGTTTATGAAACTTTTTTACTGGAAAACTTTCACTTTCTAAAAGGGCAACTGCAACTAAATTAATTGATGCTTACAAGTCACCTCAACATAAGTGGACAGAGACTGGAAAACCCTTTTTTAAGATCCAGGTTGATCAAGCCAAGATAAGAAAGGTTTTTGCTCAGGCAAGTCTCCAATTCAACTAAGAGCTGTTTTTATCATCTGCAAATAAAACAAAATGAATGTAACCCAGCTTCATGCATATTCTTGCATATTCAGGAAAACAAATCAGGATTCAAATCTACTTGTGCTGCTCCCCTCCATCCCCCCACCCCCTTATCTTAAGTACACTCTCATACCAGTTGGATCTTGAGAGAATAATAAATCAAACAAATACTGTAGTCCCCTAACTGGAATTCAAACAGACTGGTCCTCTTCATAGACAAACATGGTAAAGACAGTGAAGTAACAGCCTTTGGGGGAGAGATGTGGGAGTCCCAGGCTGCCTGTAGGCAGAACTGCTCAGCTGAGCTGGGAGAGAGGGAAAAAACTGACAGAAAATTGGAAAGTCATAGACACCCAAAGAGGGAATGAAGACAGCAAACCCATTCTCACTTAAAAGTCTCTTAACAATTTTCAAACACTAAAGAAAACATGCATGTTGTCTCTGGGGACAGAGAGACACTCAAACAGACCGATTTTCCTAAAATAGCCAGTCAGGCAGGTGATAAACATCTTCTAAGGACCCACTATGAGCCAGGCTCTCTGCTAAGCAATGAATATACAAAGAAAGGTAAGAAGCAGTCCCTGTCCTCAAGGAGCTCACAGTTTATAGAGAAGACAACAAGCAAATAGTTATGCACATACGTAAGCTTACATGCAGGAGAGATGGGAGATAATCAAGAGTGAGAAGGCATCAGAATTATGCCAGATGCACTAGAAGATACCAGTAAGTGTCTGAGGTCAGATTTGAAATCACAAAGAAGAATCTTCCTGACTCCAGGCCTGGCACCCTATCCACTGCCCCCATTATCCCATGCTATCTGTCTAAACCAAATGTGCCCCAAATCCAGTGATTCTGCTGAGATACCTTTCAAGATTTGAAAAATTAAGAATAAGGTGATTTTGCTAAACAAGGAGAATAGAATATTCTCCCCCAACAGAAATAATAAGAATACTTTAATAAATACACAAACAGATAATCCTGTCCCATTAGGTAAAGCTTGTACCTTGACTCTCTATGTCATCTCTCTTTCTTTCTCTATTTTTCTGTCCCAGAAATATCTTAGCCAATTAGGAGCCATGTTTTCTTGCACATATACAAGGTCCCAGGACTGTCCTACATGGGGAGGGGGCTACATATATATGTATGCTGATATAATATCTATATCGATTTATAGATAGATAGATACACAGATATCTTTAGATGCAGAAATATCTTTAGATACAGAAATTTCACTCGATATCTATAAATAGACATAGAAAGATATAGAAATAGATATAGAGAGATCTCTATATCTATAGATTATACATTTATATAATCTATGGAAATATATAATCTAACTATAGAGTATATATTTTTATATATCTCCTAGTTATTTATCTATCTATCTATCATCTATCTATCTATCATCTATCATCGATCTATCTGTCTGTCTATCTATCTATCATCTATCTATCCACACACATTTATATAGAGGTCTATGTCTACCTATATTTATAAAATCTAAAGAAATATATGATCTACAGATTATATATTTCTACATATCTCTCAGTTCTATATTTATATGTGCATACATGCATTTATGTAGAGATTTCTCTGTGTCTTTCTATTTTTCTATCTAGATACATAAATATTGGATTCTCGCAGATCACCCTAAATTGAGCCTTGAAGGAAGTCAATATTTTGAAAGGCCAGAGATGAAAAAGGAAGTAGGTTATTAAAGGAATGGAAACTAGCCTGGGTAAAAACATGGCAGGAAATAGAAGGCCAAATTTAAGGGACAACCTATAGGGTAGTTTGCGTGAACCATAGAGTATGTGAAGGTAAGTAATACCAAATAAAGCTGGAAAGGATGGTTGGCTTCAACTCTAAATGTCAATTAAAGGAGTTTATATTTTATCCTAGAGGAAATAGGGAGCCACTGAGTCTTTTTGAACATGGGAAGGGCGTACTCCTATCTGTTCTTTCAGCATACTTATTTAGCAGCTGGTGAATAATTGAAGATAGTTGAATCAGTGAAACCAACTATGAAGCTAATGCAGAAATACAGGTAGAAATATTGAGGCTTTGAGCTACAGTAGTGGTTATGTGGAAAGAGAAAAGAGGAATGAATGTAAAAATACTGCGGTCACAGAATAAGAACATTTGTTGACTAATTAGCTAATAAGAGTGAGGAAGAGGGAAGAGTCAAGTGTTACTCCAAAGAGTCTTGGTTCAAGGTTATGAACCTTAGCAACTAGTAGGATGATTTTCAATAGAAACAGGAAAGTTTGGAGAAGAGGTGGGTTCATGTAGCAAGATAATTAATTCTGCTTAAATGTATTGAGTTTAAGGTGTCTATGAAATATCTAGGAGGAAGTATCTAATAGGTGGTTGGCAATGCAGGATTGAAGCTCAGGAGAGAGATAAAGCATGGAAATGGAGCAGTATGAGGCATCTACATGGAGATGAAAATCAAACTCTTGGGAACTGATGAGTTCACCAGGAGAAAGAGTATAATGAGATAAGAATCGAAGACCTAAGACACAGTCTTGGGGGAAATCCCCAATTGAGACAAGGATATAGAAGACGATGCAGCAAAGGAGACTGACTGAGAAGGAGTAGTTATATGGATAGGAGGGAAATCAAGAGGAGAAGGTCATGGAGGTCAAGGAAGGAGACAATATGGGGGGGGGCATTGTTCAGCAGTATCAAAAGCTACAGAGAGATCAAAGAAAATGAGGACTGTCAAAAGGTTTTCAATGAGCAAATAGATTATTGGTCATCTTAGTGAGTAGGGTGGTTGGGGTCCAAAGTCACATAGGAAACTTAAAAAAATAAGTTGGCGTAGAGGTAAGTGCCACCTGGGAAGACAGTAGAGGTGGAATGAATGTACATTAATGTGAGGGTACAGAATATGCTTGGGAAGAATGAAGCAGAGGGAATGATTGAAAAGGAAACTATTTTTAGAGAGAGGAATTTTAGAGTTCTAGATCACAGGGGTAGTTAAGGGTCATGGTGAGAAGAAGGATTGACCATTCTTGTATGTGGCTAAGATGGACTAAAGGTGTAGGTCATGGAAGTTTAGCATACTGCCTATATTTTACCCTTTATTTTCAACACTACTAGGTAATTTTTGGGTGTGATTCCCTGAAATATGGTAGTCATACCTTTTGTCCTTTCATATTTTTCTGGGAGACCAATAATTCTTAAGTGGTCTTGCTGAACTCTGTCCTCTAAGTGCATTGCTCAGACTTGTAGGGATCTCAAGTCTTTTTCCATTTATGTTACTTTTTCATTTTGTTTTAATTCTGCTCCGCCATCTTTGTATTTTTGGCTTCTATCTATGCCATTCCATTTCTCAGAAAATCCATTTCTCTTTAAAGATTTCCCACTGAATGTTCCAAACTATTGAATCTGGTGACAGTTTCTTTATATTCTTTTTTCAATTCTTTAAAAGAATTTACTTAGATATCTGATCTTTCTTTTTAACCTTTTGTTGTTTAGAAAAACAACCTGAATATTCATATGAGGGGTCCATATGCTTTTGTGGACATTTGTTGCAATGGTATTATTATTATCTTCTGAAGATTTCTCACTGCTTTATTTTTTCACTCCATATTTATTCATTTTATTAAATCATGTTTTTGTTCACTCCTTTCTTCAGCATATCTCTTAGTTTTGGGGGAATTTTTTTTTTCAAGTGAGGGTTATTTTCTCCTTTCTGTATGTATTTTACTTTATTTGGTATTTATTACATTTTTTTTAGAGGCAATCAGAGTTAAGTGACTTGCCCAGGTTCACGCAGATAGTAAATGTCTGAGGCTGAATTTGAACTCAAAACCTCCTGACTCCAGGGTCAATGCTCTATCCACTGCTTTCCCTAGCTGTCCCATTAAACAATTTTTAAAGGTGAGATGAAACAGAACTGGCCTTAGTCATAATCACTTATCAAGCATCTTCTTTTAGTTCCTTATTGATTTTATCTCAACCATTTTTTATTAAATGCCTGCTATGTGCTAGGACATGCACTAGTTGTTATCAACTAGCTACCAACTAGAAGATACCAATATTTGAGTTAGAGACTGATAATGATATGATGATGATGATGATATGTATTATGTAATGTGATATTACCTGAATATAATACAAAGTAGCTAGTGATAGGTCAGAAGAGAGACTCAGACAAGATAATCCAGGACAAATTATGTAGAGAGAAAATACTTTCAGACAAAATGTAAGGATCAGGGAAATCTCCATGGAGGTGATAGTTGAATTGAGCCTTAAAGAAAGAGAAGGCTTTCTAAAGGTAGAAATGAAATGAAATTACTTTCCAGGTACAGGGCACAGGTTAAGGCACCATACAATAAAGAAGGATGGCATGTTAAGTTTGCCACTAGAGATTTTTAAGAGGTAGAGTGGCACAGTCATATAATGTATTAGAAAGATTATTTTGAAAGTTTTGCAAAAGTTGGATTGGAAATGCAAGAGACAAGGGGGAAGTCAATTAAGAAGTCATGACAACAGTTTAAATGATAAGTACTGAAAATTTGAGCTAATATAGTGACAGCAGGAGTGGCAAATAGAGATGTGAAATAGAATCAGAAGAATTGTCAATTGATTGTAGAGAATGAGGCAGAGGAAAGAACTCAATGTAGCTACATGTTGTCTTCCTTCATATAATCGGAGATTCTTAATTTTTGTCCTTGTGTTCTCAGTGCCTAGCAAAATTTATGGAACAAACAGCTACCTAAAAAACGTTAGTTACTTGCTTGAAGATTTTACAATTTCAAAGCTGGAATTGTGGGGTTTGGGGGGTGGGGGATTGTGGTGTCATCAGTAGGAACAAGGAAGTTGGGATGAAGGATAGATTTTGATTGTGGTGGAAGAGGGCAGATGACAGATAGAGCATTTTTTGAGAGCTTATTGTGTGCTATTATACTTAGCACCAAGGATACAAAAACAAGAAAACAAGATGGTCCCTACTATCAAGCTTACATTCTCATAAGAGAAAGCAAAACACAAGGGAGAGTTGGAAAACAAGGGAAAGGAGGAGGGGAGGAGGGAAGGAACATACTTCCATAGGGGCCAGAGAGTTGGGATGGGGTTGGGGTAGACTAGAGAGTGAGCTACGTGGCTGGGCCTTACCAAAGTATGATACTTCAAGTTTCCAGTTAGGGACTTACCAATTATTGAGTCAGTCTTAGTTTGGAGTCTTTCCCAGGAGAACAGGCCAGATGAGGAGTTCAGTTTTGGTCATGATAAGATTTTCGATGTTCATGGGATATACCAATGGAGATATTCAGATGGTAGCTGGAAATACATGATGGAAACTGGCTAGTAAAGTGGCAAGAGATTGAGATTTGGGCTAGGAAGATGGATGTGGGGGTCATTTGAGAAAAGATAATTGAATCCATGGAAGCAGGTGAGATCACAAAGAAAGTATGTAGACTGAAGAGAAGAATCAGCAAGACAGAAGTTGAGGGGTGGCATCCTTACACTTGTGGGAAGAAATTCAACAAATGGAAAAAAATATAAGGCTTGAAGTGATGCTTAGAATAAGCAGAGTGAAGATGAAGGCAACAAGCATTTATCTACTTATATGCCAGGTTCCATGCCAAGCACCTTACAATTATTATCTCAATTAATCCTCACAACAACCCAAAGAGATATATGCTATGGATCACCCCTACTTTACAGTTGAGGAAACGGAGACAGACGAAGCTTAAGTGACATGCTCAGGATCACACAGCCAGTGAGTGTCTGAGGGTAAATTTGAACATGTCTTCTCATCCCCAGCCCAAACACTCTATTATACTGCCTCCTGAAAGACATCACCATGTATTTCAGAAACACATATTCCTCAGGCAAAGAAAAGAGACAAAGCTGAATAAATCCAAGGCTTATTTGCAATCAGACTTTACAAGGAGTTGACATACTGAGATCAAAAGTGTCAACACATTCCATAGACTGACTATTGATTTAGCCGACTCTCATAATCTGTAGGGATGAAGTCTTATCCACTCATTGTTAGGCTTTAAATATGTCCAAAAAAAAAAAATAATGATCCGTTTGCTTCTTGTTAAATCCCAGAATCCTTCTAAGCCTTTAGTTTCTCCCTGCTCAGTGGGATGGCTAAAAATTGATGGCATTTTCAGCTAAACCCAGAGAGTAGGACAAAAACCATAATATTTAAGTGTAGTTTTTTTCAATGAGGGAGCACAGACAGGGCATCTAGCTGCTAATTATTTACCCACTGCCAAAAACATCCTTGTCTTATTCTCCTCATTAAGAAAAATATAATTTGATTTTTATCCTGGATATATTAAAGCGGCTTCACTCTCATTACTGATGATGAAAGAAATTGCTTCTGGCTTTATGAAAGAGGTGACTCTTTCATTCCATATTTTGTAATCAGGACTTTGTGATCAGTGAGAGCGATAAGAATAGAAAATAGACAAAAATTCGGATCACTGAATTCTAAGGGAACAGTAGATCCCTCCAAGACAAGCTGAGCCACCAAGGGCAGCAGCCAGGGAAGCTACAACAAGAGAAGTCATCAGAAACTTGAGAAAGTCAAGAAAGCCCTTGATTGGGGGAAGGAAAAAAGAGACCATTCCAGAATCAGGGAAGAAGCTGATTGCACAGGACAGAGGTTCCCAGGCAGAGAATGACCTGGAAAAGAGAGGTAAGGAATTATAAAAGTAGAAAGGGGGCGTGGGGAAGAGACAGAGAGAGAGAGAGAGAGAGAGAGAGAGAGAGAGAGAGAGAGAGAGAGAGAGAGAGAGAATAGAGAAAGAAAAAGAGAAAGATGAGTGAAAGAAAAAGAAAGGAAGGACAAAGAAAAAAGAGAAAGAGAAAGAAAAGGGAAAGAAAAAGTAGGTAGTCACAGAAACTTTAGTAAAAAGGCAAGCAGATAAAGTTACAAGGGAAGGAAGAAAGATTATTTTGGTAGTTAAAATTCATGAGGAAAAGTGATTGGTCTGTTGTTGAAGAGATTTCATAACTAAATTGAGAGATTTTATAGAATCAGGGAGGGTGGAACTGAAAGGAACAGACCTGAGAGGATCTGACATTGTCTTTGTTAAGTGAGATGTTAGGTATTTGAAGATGTGTCTCCATGGACTGAGCTCACTCCTTTCCCCCTAGATGGTGCTTAAGTAAATGGGATCTTTTTTTAGATGTAGGTAATTCAATGAAGTTTTAAAAAAGAGACATTGAAGAATGAATCTCTCCTTAGGGCAAAGAAACATTTAGAAGGGCAAATGAAGCCCTAAAGACTCTGCTTCTATAACTGGGAAAGGCTATAAAAATCGAAAAGTAAATTAATGACTTCTGGTTTCTCTTGCCATCATTCTTATTGCAAAAGATGGCTAATGACGCAACATTTATGACATTTAGGGCTGCCCAGGATCTTTACTTTCAGAAAACAGTTTATGACACCAACAGAAATGGTGAAAATTTTTTATTTCTACCAATAATACCCAACATTTATATAATACTTTATAATCTACAAACCGGTTTACATATGTTATTTCATCTAAACCACACAGTGAGCGAGAGAGAAAGAGAGAGAGAGAGAGAGAGAGAGAGAGAGAGAGAGAGAATATCATCCCTCCTTTACAGAAAAGGAAACTAAATCATAGAAAGGTTGTGACTTGCCCATGGTCACAGATAGTAAATGCCAGGGCTAGGACTCACATTTGGATTTCTTCTGACTCCAGATTCAGAATTATTCTCACTATTAATGCTGCCTTTGTACTTGATTTATTTTATCTAGAGATTGAAGAATGAATTTTAAGTCTGTAACATGATATGAATAAAATTCTGAATGAGTATCTTTTTAAAAAAATGTTAAAGAGAACCAAGTAGTCATACCCTCTAATATTTGATTCTTTGTCTCCATCTACTCTCTTGATGAGATGTCTACACCAAACTGGGAACCTAAAGAGGGATACTGCAGAAGTAGCATCTCCCTCTCTCTCAAGTATCATCTTGGGTGCAGCAAGAGATAGAATGAATCAACTCCAATTAACAGTGCTCATGGAGCATCTAGTGTGTCCTTTTACAAACCGAATTAGTGGCAGACCTAGGACTGGACCCGATCTCTCCTGATGCTCAATCTGCGGCCATTTGCAAATGTCACACCTGCTTGCAGAACAGCTCATAAGGATTAGTTTTTTTTTTCCCCCTACTTCCCTCACCTTCTGCATATATGTTGCTCTGCCAGAACTAAGACCCAGGTGCATTTTGAAAATTAGAAAGCACCATACAAATATCAGACTTTGAAAAATGGGCATGGGATACTCCAACTAATGAGACTAGGGAACCAGCATGGGATAAGTGGAAAGAGAGTCAGGCAATTAGAGTCAGGTGGACTTGAGTTCAACTCTTATTTTGGAAATTTACTAGGTATGTGACCCCGGACAATTCACTATTCTTGCAAAGCCTCAATTTCCTCATCTTTAAAGTGGGAGGGGAGTAATAATGGAACCCACCGTAGGAAGTTATGAGGATAAAAGTAGATGATATATGGAAAGCACTTTGCAAGCCTTCAAAGTCTAAAAAGATTAAAAAAGACTAAAAAGTTATAACTTTACATATAGATCTATATCTCCCCCTTCTCTCCTTCCTTCCTTCTTTCCTTCCTCCCTCCCTTCTTTCCTTCCTCCCTCCCTTCTTTCCTTCCTTCCTTTGTTCCTTCCTTCTTTTCCTTCCTTCCTTTGTTCCTTCCTTCCTTCCTTCCTTTTTTCCTTCCTTCCTCCTCCCTATCTATCTATCTATCTATCTATCTATCTATCTACCTATCTATCTATTGCTTGATTCCAGTTCAGGGACTTGGATATTATGAATTGGTGAGGTTTTATTGTCTATGAGAAAGAATTTTCTTCTAACAAGAGAAAGTTACATAATTTGAGAGGTACAACAGACATTAGAGATGATTTCTAGAACAGTCACTTTAAATTGTACATGAGGAAGCTGAAGCCCAGAACGATGAAAGTGACTGGCCTAAGATTATATGTATCACTAGTGAACGTAGATTTTAGGCTCCAAACCAGAAGCCTCTATTTCCATGCACATGTCTTTTTGTCCCCCTGCTTCCCACAGCCTTTAGAAAAGGCTGCCTTGCCCTGAGGACATTGTCTGAAGGCAGGAGGATGGGGCCCAATACCCTGTTATTTTACTTTCCTAACCAATTTCTAGAGAGATAGTACCATATCTTAGGTGAAACATTGTTCCCTGAAGCTGAGGAAAAGCAAGGGAAGAAAGGAAAGTCATAGAAAGACAGCTAGTTCTACAAAATAACCAAAGGAAATCATATTTTGCTTATCACAAATGAATAATTTTAGTGTTCAGTGTGTATCTGGTTTATAGCACTATAGTAATGAATACTCCCAAAAGTGCCATGAGAGAAGGCAGGATATTGGACCCATTTTTTAAAATTAAAAGAGAAAACTAAAGTTTCTAAAAATTGGTAAATTAAATGAATTAAAATTCAGAAACAGTGATCACCTGTGTGTCTGCTTCTCAGGGAATTGGTAAACTGGAAAAAGCATGTTTTTATCTACTTTAAAAGAAAATGAGGAGGGGAAAATTAAACATGATAGCAGAGAAATAGGCTATTGGGTATTTTTACAAAAAAGTACAGCATGGAATTATAAGAACTAGTTAAATATCACTGAAACCTGCTCATAAAAAAACTGTCAGTAAAGAAGAATGGTCATAGAGAAGCTTCACCATTAGTGAAAACCAAACCCAAAACTGGTGGGGCTACTCTTTTCCAGGAGATAGTTTAAATCCCCATGGAGCGAAGAAATAAACACGAAGGGAGGGGGCCTAAAGTTCTCATTGGGGAATGCTGATAAGCAAGTCTTTCAGTGTGTAGATTTTTGTCCATCAGCACAGAGTCCCTACTCAGGGATTCTAAATAAGGTGTGTTTGGAGAAGACTCAGAAGGAAGGAAGTTGCGCATTGTTTGGAATGTATACAGGGAATTTGTTTAGGAACTCCAGAACTGTGCTTTTAAAGAGTGACAGAAGATGAGGCAGACAGGATATGGAGGATCATAGATGTCAGACTAGAAGGGAACTTGGGGACCATCTAGCCTAAGCCTCCATAATTTAGAGATAACAAGCTGAGGCCCTACCAGGTTAAGTGACTACTCAAAACTGATCCAAGGAGAATGTATTTGAGATAGACTTTTAAACCAGGTAGGTATTCGTCCATTCACATATCCATTTATTTATCTACCCATTCATCCCTCTATCCATCTGTCTTTCTATTTCTGTCCTTATCTCTCTCTCTTTTTTATTTTTTGCTTTTTGGAGGGGGGAAGGTAGGGCAATTGGGGTTAAGTGACTTGCCCAAGGTCACACGGCTAGTTTTATGTTAAGTGTCTGAGGTCACATTTGAACTCAGGTCCTCCTGACTCCAGAGCTGGTGCTCTATTCACTGTGCCACCTAGCTATCCCCTTATCTCTTTCTCTTTTTCCTCTTTCAATCTTTCTATCTAGTTCTCTTTCTCTCTTTCTCCTTTCTTTCTCTCTTTCCTCTCTCACTTTCTCTTTTTCTCTTCTCTTTTCTTCTCTTCTTTCCTCTCTCTCTCTCTCTCTCTCTCTCTCTCTTTTTCTCTCTCTCTTTCTTTCTCTTTCTTTCTCTCTCTCTCTCTCCCCATCCACTGGCACTCCAGAACCAGTGTTCTTTCCATATTGCACTGCTCTCTAGATGGTTAGAAGTCTCAAAGATGTATAGGAAAGACTTCCTCACCATCTGTTATTGTTCAGTGTTTTCAGTAGTATCTGACTCTTTGTGACCCCATTTGGGGTTTTCTTGGCAAGGGACTGTTTGCATTATCCAACAGTAGAATCTGGCTTCTTGGGCAAGTATTGGGTTACCTCTCAGTCAGTCAATCAGTTAACAAATATTTATCCAGTGTTTATTATGCACAAAGCACTGGGGCTTGCAAAAAAAGGCAAAAACACTTCTTGCCTTCAAGGAGCTCCTGGTCTAGTGAAGGAGATAATGCCAATTATTAGTTATATAAAAGAGATATACAGCATAGAGGAAGGTGATCTGAAGGAGAGAAAGCATTCTTGGACCAGAGAGTTGATGAATTGGCTTTGTAGCAGAATGGATTCTCATTCAGGTACTGGTCAGACTTATAGACTTTTAAGGTCCCTCCCACCTCTGAGATCTCCTGATTCCATCATTTGAGAGGAAAAGGAGCAAGGAATTAATAAATATTTATTAAGTGCCCACTCTCTTCCCACATTGTGCTAGGGGTTATAAGTGAGACAAAAGAAGCCCAATGAACAGGGATAAAGGGGAGAAATTGGGTGACGTGAAAACAAAGGCTATCCACAAAAATTTATTTGTTAAAATGCATATGGCAAATTCCTGCCTGTGAGGGAGTTATTTCTGAAAATCATTCAGCTAATCAAATGTTTTTGTAAGTGTTACTGATGCCTTTTGCTTTTTATGCTAGTCCTTCCCTAAGGAATTTAATCAGATTAAGAACAAAAGATTCCTTTTAATTAGACAAATTCTCTGATAGGTGCTAGGAATACAAAGACCAAAAAAAAAAAAAAGCCATTCTGACCCAGAAGGAACTTACAGTACACTTGGGGCACATCCAAAGAAAAGTATCGCACACGGTAGTGAGTAAGGCGCAGCCAGATGGCGCAGTGAGTGGAGTGCCAGGCCTGGAGTTAGGAAGACACATTTCCCTGAGCTCAAATCCAGCCTCAGACACTTACTAACTGTGTGACCTTGGCCAAGTCACTTAACCCTGTTGGCCTCAGTTTCCTCATTTATAAAATGAGTTGGAGAAGGAAATGGCAAGCTCCTCCATTATTTTTGACAGGAAAACCCCAAATGGGGTCATGAAGAGTCAGACACAGAGAGTCAGACTAAAACAACTGAACAACAAGAGAGTGAGAGGGATAAAAGTGAAATCCAGCAAAGTGCTACAAGAATATTTGGGGAGAATATAAACACTAGCCACTGGGAAGATCCGTGAAGGCTTTCCAGTGAAGATGGGGGCAGGGTCAAGAGATTTGAAAGAAGACCAGGAATCTACCAAGAGGTGAGGAAGAGTTGATGCTAAGGAGTGAAGGTCAGGGTCTGCTAATATAGGGAGGCAGAAAGTAGAATGCTGAGTTTGAGGACCAGTTGGTAGTCCAATTTCTCCCCTCTTTATGTTGATTTCCTGTATCAGAATGTAAGCTCCTTGAAGGTAAGGATTATGTTGTTTGCTTGTGTTTGCATCCCCAGTGTTTAGCATGATGTCTGGCACAGCATAAATGCTTAATAAATATTCTCTATCTATCTATCTATCTATCTATCTATCTATCTATCTATCTACCATCTATCTATCATTTATCTATCTGCCCATCTATCATCTATCTATCCATCTATCTATCTGCCCATCTATCATCTACCTATCTATCCATCTATCTATCTGCCCATCTATCATCTATCTATCTATCTCTCTGCCTCTCTCTCTCTCTGCCTATCTCTCTCTCTGCCTATCATCTATCTATCTATCTATCTATCTATCTATCTATATTTATATCTATGGATTATCTATTAATCCATCCATCCATCTATCCACCCATCCACCCAATTATCCATCCACCCAACCCATCCAACTATTTTTTTATTTCATATCTTTATGTTGAATGTGTCTTGCCTGGAGACCAAGGTATTTTTAAGTATTACCTATGTTTCTTAGTTTGATTTAATTGTTATTATTAGCTTTAAATTTACTACTTAATGGATATTTATTTTTATTAAATAAGGTAAATATATACAGTACTCTAGGAATGTTCCCCAAATAAACTTTGCTCTAAATAATCAATCAGCTTCCTTCAGTGGCAAACTCCTCAACCTGGCATTCAAAGCCCCCTGCAATCTCATCTCAGTCTCCATTTCCAATCTTTTATTCTACTACTAATTTTCAGTAACCCTCTGCTTCTAATATACTATTCTATCCACTATGCCCTGAGTATTTCATGCTGATTCCCATGCAACAACTGAAAGACTTCCAATTCATGTCACTTGAGGATAATTTAAAGAAATTAAGGATTTTTGGCTTAGAGATGATAAGACTTGGGATATGGGTATGATGACTATCTTCACATATCTGAAAGAGGATAATGTGAAAGAGGCTAAATTAGACTTATTTTCTTTTGATCCCCTAGTTGAGCAGAAACAGAAATGGGTAGAAGTTGACAAAAGTCATATTTAGGCTTGACATTAACATTTTTAAAAAAATCATTAGAGCTACCTAAAAATGCCATTGATTCCATAAGTAGTCAGTCCCTCTCCACTACATGCAGGATATTCAGTGGAGACAGTGCTAAGTGACTTGCCTGGAGTCATCCAATCAGTAAGTGTCTGAGACTGAATTTGACCTGAGGTCTTCCTGATTCCAGGCTTGATGCTCTGTGCACTATGGTGTCATCTAGCTGCCCATGAGGACACAAATTTCAGCAAAAAGAAAGACAGTCCATGCTCTCAAGGAGCTTATATTCTAATGGGGGAAGAAAACACACAAAAGGAGGCTGAAAAAGGTGGGGTAGGAGAAGATGAAGGAAGAGGAATGAGAGCTATCTGCAGCAAGGGTAATGTTTCTGAAATTCAGAAAGTCAGGTACAAAACCATTATGAAGACAAGGGCCAGCACAGGCATTTTCACAAAATGGAGGCTCCAAGAGGAAGAACTTGCCAATGGGAAAAACAGGATGGGTCTTGCAGAGGTGATATCCCAGGATAATCAGGTGGCCGGAGTAGCAGGTAGGCTGTTCCAAAACAAGGAGTGTCCAGCTGCTAAGCCAGGATGAGCCAGCAATGGAAAGGGCATGGTTTTGAAAGCCAGGAAATCAGGAGCAGGTCCCAGAAGAGTGCTGGATTTAGAGTATGGAAGACATGAGGTCAAGTCCTGCATCAGACACTTACTAGCTTTATGACCCTGGGCAAGTCACTTAACCTGTCCTTGTCTCAGATTCCTCATTTATAAAAAGGGGATCACAATAGCACCTACCTCTCAGTATTGTTGTAAGGACCAAATGAGGTAATATTTATGAAATGTTTCTTTTGTGTAGGGCATTGTATTAAGTTCTGAGGACAAAACTAGAAGCAAACAAGATAGTCTCTACTGTTGAGGAAGTTACATTATGTTGAGAAAAGACAACAAAAAAAAATGGGAGCTTGGAAATAGCCAGGAAATAGGGACCTGAAAGCTCCTCTATGAGTAGAGTCCAAGTTTGGGTGGGAGAGAGGAGGAAGGCCAGAGTACAGAAGGCATGGTTTTGAAAAGGCTAGGACATGGATTTATGTTGTTGTTCAATCATTTCAGTCATGTCCAACTCTTCATGATCCCATTTGGGGTTTTCTTGGCAAAGATACTGGAGAGGTCTGCCATTTCATTTTATAGATGAGGAAATTGAGACAAACAGGGTTAAGTGACTTGCCCAGGGTCACACAGCTAGTAAGTGTCTGAGACCAGATTTGAACTCAGGTCTTCCTGACTCCAGACCCTGTACTCCATCCACTATCTCTCTACCTAGCATTACATTTACACTCAGAAGACTTGTTGGCTCTGTCACTATGACCCAAGTCAATTATTCACTTTGAGTCTCAGTTGTCTGAGACAGCCCTCAGTGTCTAAATAAGTTGTCTAAATGAGTTTTATTTACCTTATAGTTTAATGATGAATGAATGAATGTTTGGATGGATGTATGGATGAATGAATGAAGGATGACTTTAAAACCATTATTAAGCACTTCCTTTGTGTCAGTCTGAGCTCTGGGAATATAAAGAAAAGAGCAAGATGTTATCTGCCCTCCTTGAATTTATATTCTATTAGAATATGTAGTAGACATAGAAGGGTTCGTCGACAGGTCCAGTGGTGAAGCCCAGTGGTTCAGAGAATGCAGTAGCAGGGAAACGGCAAGGTCAAGGAGAGAGCTTTATAAACAGGAACATGTAGCAGAAATCTGAATTCATCCCTGTTCTCCAATATCAGCATTAGGAGATGTTTGTTATGCTTACAAAGGTCTGCTGATAGTCCTTGTTTGGAGCATCAGTTGACTCAGGAAGGATGCAAAGGCCTTACACTTGTCCCATGATCATGCAGTCAAGCCTCATCTAAAAATACCCAGGACTAGGAAATGATATCACATCCTGACCCAGTGCCGATGCCACCTCCAGAAATGTGCATCTGTTTATATACTTGTCAATCTACTGAAATACACCGTCCCTAAGTTTGGAATTAGGATTGTTATCTATTTCCTAAATTCAGTCCACCTTTTCACAGGACATAGAATCATAAGCTACCGGAAATAATTTTAAAATGAAGAAAATAAAACCTAAGGTCTATTATAGTATTTTCCAAATAAGATGAAGGGAAAAAAATTGTATTACATATCCTAAAATAGGATTATCTTTGAATATTAGCATAACATGATCAGTCAAACATGTCAGAGTTAAGGAAATATATGGGAAAAGTTTCATTTTTAATAGCATAAAGATGTTCTCAAATTCACTAAATAAATATTTACCTAATGCTTTTTACCATCCAACTAGACTCTGTACTTAGATACAAAGAATCACAGTATTTTTTTTTTTTTTTTGCTTTTTGGAGGGCAATTGGGGTTAAGTGACTTGCCCAAGGTCACATGGCTAGTTTTTGTGTTGTGTCTGAGGCCAGATTTGAACTTGTGTCTTCTTGACTCCAGGGCCAGTGTTCTATTCACTGCACCACCTAGCCACCTCTTAAATCACAGTATTTCTGTGTGAGAATGAACCTGAAATGCCACCTATTCCAATATATACTAGAAAAGGAAATCCTCTACAACATATCCAACAGGGCTGTCAAAAAGCAGGCAACGTGGTATAATTGTAATTAATAATAATGATGATGGTAATCATAAGGATGCCTAGCCTTTATAAAGTGTTTTGCATTTTGCAAAGTACTTTATATGTGTAAAGTCCTTTTAACTTGGTAGGATTTTCTTTTCCGAAGGCTAGGCAACCAAAGTCAGAAGAGATTCATGGCTGACTTCTTGGTAAATGCCTTCTTTGGCCATGGAATCCCATGAAGCAAAGGACCAGCAAGAGCTTATTCTTCACTGACCTGGCTTTCAAAACCTTCAAATTGCCTCCATACCATAAGAAGTCATTGAAGTACAGTTTAGTGTACACACACACACACACACACACACACACACACACACAGAGTTTTCATGATGTAATTGTAATCATTTGGAGGCCATAATATAATTCATGATGGCATTTCTGAACCATGGAGTTTTAAATATATACACATCCAAAATGCAAATGTCACTTCTCAGCTTTGTACCTTGGGGATTAAACCCCACCGCAGGGTCATCGTGGACTGATCATGAAATTAACACATGTACTTCACTGATGGCAAGAGGTCAACAACAGAGGGAATTTTCTGAAGGTCTTTACATCTTAGAATGTCAGTAATGTGCTTACATTTTTTAATTTGCACTTGGCCGTGATATTTAGGAAAAGAGAGAGACTCTGCAAATAGTCAGAAATTAAATGAGTAGACACTTGGGTTTAAAACATCTAAATAGTGGCATGGGAAAATATTTTTACTATAGTGAATGCATCTCTGATGTCTTCGGGGGAAATTGAACAATATTTTATTGACTGAGATCAAATGCTCCCTAATTACCACCCAGAGGGCCCGAGGAAACTTGAAGCAAGTAGGGGCAGCTTCTTCTTGCATCACATTCGTAGGCACTATTCTGGTATATGCCTGGGCATTTCCTAGGAGAGCTCATGGGTGACTTTACCTGATGAATATTTCCCTGTTGCCTGACATGTCAAGAACTCAGTAGACAAGAGCCTATCCCACCATTTTCTTTGCTTTTATCTCATTTTCCTATCTTCTCAGTTATGTTTTTATATGGGTCAGGGGGTCCAGACCTGTGATTCTATTCATATAGAGAACTCCCAGTGTGGAAACTGCCTCCACTGGTTTAGATTGGCAACTGTTTTATAATTTACAGTTGTAGAGAGGTATTAGAAGCACTGAGAGGTGGAGGAACTTACTCAGAGTCACACAGCTGATGTGGATCAGAAGTGTATTCAAACCCAAGTCTTCCTAGTTTCAGGTCTAACCTTCTTATCCAGTAAGGCACACTACCTATCTTTCAGTGATGCATAGTACAATAAAACCCAAATGACCAATGGCTATGTAGTTAATTAAATTTCCTTGTTAATTGAGGATTAACCAAAGCACCTAATTTTGTTTTGATATTCATAAAATATACTCAATCACCTTTCCCCTTTGGTAAGTCTATTATTCTGAATACAACGGAATTGATCTTTAGTGGCAGGAGACATTGTAGGGTGTTAAGGTTAGCTTTCACTGAGGCAGTATGGTACAGGTGAAAAGCCATGCTCTGGGAATCACGGCACCCAGGATAAAGGCTCAGTTCTGTCACTTGCTACATCTGAGACCTTGAATCAGTCACTTAACATCTCTGAATATTAATTGTCCCATCAGCTAAATTAAATAATTGTCATAATTCATGTTTACATGGAACTTTAGAATCTTCAAAATGCCTTTCTCCCAATGACACTGAAATATGTGGTGGATGTCTTACTATCCCAGTTTTATAGATGAGAAAACTAACGTTCAGAGGATTTAAAGTTATTCCCCACCCCCACAATGTGATATCCTAAACAGTTGAATTATTCTTTAATGTAAAGATTCTTAATTTTTTTTTTGCATTCCATGACCCCTCATTGACAATATGTTGAAGTCTAAAGACCCCTTCACAAAATAAAGTTTTTCAATGCATTAAACAAAATACTCAGGATTACAAAGGAAACCAATTACATTGAGATGCAGTTATTAAAATATTAAGGGAAATAAATTCATAGGCTCATAACACCTTTAGAGATAAAGAATCTTAAAAAAAACCCTCAGGGTCAATCTTCATTGAGGCAGTGAGATCAGATGGAAAGATAAACACTCTACAAGATCCTTTCCTAAAATTCAGGTATTCAGTCATCATGATTAGAACTGTAACTAGGGCAAAGAGACCGGGGCTTTTTCCCAGGGTGCCAACATTTAGCTGGTATTGGCAGTATTTGCAGTCCAGTAGCATAGAGAAAAATTGTACTTAGTATTTATTTTAAGAGAATTATTCATTTAAAAATAGAAATCTGTGGCAGACATACCAACAGGCAAGTTTCTTCCTGTCCTATCAATCTGGTATATTTTGTGATACTCTGGCTACAAAATTTGGTTAGTTGCTGCCACTACTAGTAATGATGATGGACAAGAATTTATGACATCTGTATATGCTCTAAAATTTATGAAGATTGTTAGCATTGTGAACAGTGGTAGACACTGCTGGCTTGCTGAATGCCCTTGGAAGAAAAAAAATTAAAAATTTTTACTCAAATAAAATTTATGAAAGACTTTCATATATCAGACTATGTCACTCCCCTACTCAATGAACCCCCTGGTTCTCTCTTATCTCTAGGATCAAAACCAAACTCTTCTGTTTGGTATTTAAAGTTCATTTGAACCTGGTCTCAACCTGCTTTCCAGCATTATTACAAATTACTCCCTCTTCCCTACATATCCTCTACCTATGGTTTAGCCAAACCATTTTAGTTATTGCCTACCTCTGTACCTTTGCCTCGGCTCCTTCATGCCTGGAAAGCATTCCATCCAGTTTATCTCTCTTAGAATGACCAGATCCTTTCAAGACTCAGCTAAAGGGCCACCTTATCCTGCGATCTTTTATGAATGCCCAGCTAAGTACTCTGCCCTGCAAAATCACCACATTCTCCTTCGTGCGAGAGCCTTTCCTCTGAGAGCATAGTGAACTCTATCTTCATCCTAGATCTATCTTGTTTGTACCTATCGGTTTGCTTGTTCTCTCTCCCATTAGACTGTAAGCTCCTTGGGAGCTGAGACTAACACGTCCTTCTTTGCATCCCCAAGACCTAGTACACAGTAGGTACTTAAAAAATGCTCAAATACACGTATCATATCTGTACATATATCTATATCTATATATGTGTATATCTATATATCTATATCTATATCTATATCTATATCTATATCTATATCTATATATATAGTTTCACTTTTGTCTGTGTGTACTCAAAATTTAAAATAGTACCTCTCACACAGTAGGAATCTAATAAATGCTGTTTGATTGACTGGTCAGTATGGATTGTTTACAGTGGATATAGAAGGAGTAGGAAATGGGGCTTATTTTTGGCTGATTCTGTGACATTCACAGGAAACTCCTTTCTAATAAATTCCTTGATACCGGCTGATTATGCAATTTGCCCCTTCTGAAAGTTCAGGGCAGAAAAACTAAGGATGTCAGATGAGGAAGCTGGCCTTGACTCCTAAGGATTTGTTTACTTGTCTTGGGTTGGGTTATATGCGTTCACCATACATGAAAAGCAAAGTGAGGTCAGAAATGGACTCCTCTTGTGAGTACATGATTTGTGATCTGAAATAAATATGTGCCAGCCTTTCTTCTGCCCTCCTACCAAGGAGGGCAGACCTACAGTAACAGAAACTGTCCTCTGTCTAACTTAGACTTGAAGGAGGACACCAGATGGCTTACCTGGAAGGCCTTTTAAGTCTTGCCTTCCCTTTCCCTTATTCTTCCCCCATGCAGTCTGTATTCTAATAATAGCTGATGTCTCTAGAGCAGTATACAATTACAAAGAACCTCATGCACATTATCCGATCTTCCCACGAACTATTTGAGGTAAGTAGTTTATATCTTCAGAGCTAAGAAAAGTCAGAACTGAGTTTGAGTTCAACCTTCTCATTCTATAGTTGAGAAAACCCAAACCTAGAGAGGGGCAGGGAACAGGCCAAGATTGTAATTGTTGTCACTGTTCTTGTTGATTCCTTATTCCCACAGGGGATCAATGACATCACTAAGGTAATGTCTTGGCTTTCCAGCGAACTGGATTTAAGTGAGGCAGTTTCACAAAGTTATCAATCTTATTCTCTCCTCCAGAGTCATCAGAGTCCAATGGTAAGACAAAAGTCAAGGTGACTGGAGATGACCATACCAAGGTTACACGATGAGTCAATAGCAAATCTAGACTCAAATCTATGCCTTCAGAGTTCTTTCCATTAACATTACAACATTTACAGATGAGGGAACTGAGAACTGTAAATTACAGATGACTTGCCAACTTTGTATGACTATGTAAGTAGTGGAACCAGGACTCAATACCTTTTGACTTCATGGTCAATGTGTTATTTACAATACTATGATCTCCAGATAGTGGTGATGTTTTATTCTATGTATCTCTGAGCTTCACTCACCAATCTAGATATATCACCTATTCTAGCTAAGACACCCAATCTAGATCTGTCACCCAGTCTAGACAAATCACCCAATCTGGATGTTGGTGGCTCTCCTCTACTGACTCCCAGGACATTTTCCCTCCTTCCTTTATCAATGAGTTCAATGCCTATCTTGTTTTCTAAATTTGCACTCCAATTCCAGGCCTATAATAGGGGACTTCAGGATATATATTGACATTTCTGCAAAGACTCTAGCCTTCCAGTTCCTCAGTCTACACAATTCCCATTACCTGTTTGTTCCTTTACCTACCTTAGCTACACACAACGATGGCCATACTTGATCTTGCCAGCACTCCCAAGTGTTCCACAGCAATGATCAAGACCTAGTGTTTCTTCTGGCTTCTAGTCTCACCTCTTAAACAACTAGACATTTTGACCTGTATGTTCTATAGATATCTCATACTTAATATGTGCAAAACAGAACTCACTATCCTCTCCGAAGGCAGACTGCATAGGGAATGAATAAGGAAAGGGGAAGGTAAGTTATAAAAGACTTTCAAAATAAGCCATCTAGTGTCCTCTTAAGGGTCAAGGTAGACAGAGGACATTTTGTATTAGTGTAGTTCTGCATTCCTTTGTAGAAGGACAGGAAGCACAAATTACTTCAGATCACAAATCATGCACTCACAAGAGGAGTCCATTTCTGACTTCACATTGCTTTTTCATCTTTGGTAAAACCTCAAATAACTCAACATAACTAAGCAAATCCTTATGGAGCCAAGCTCAAAGATAGCTTCCTCATCTAACATCCTAGGAGTCTAGGAGAACTTTTTCTGGCCTGAACTTTTAGAAGAAAGAGACAAATTGTATAATCAGTGTGTAACAAGGATTTCATTTAAAAAATAGTTTCCTTTGTATCTCACAGGATCAGTAGAATATTAGTTCCATCTCCTACTCCTTCTTTAATTCCTGCCCTTAAGATGCCTTTTTTTTTTTTTTTTTTTGCTTTTTGGAGGGGGGAAGGTAGGGCAATTGGAGTTAAGTGACTTGCCCAAGGTGACATGGCTAGTTTTGTGTTAAGTGTGTGAGGCTGGATTTGAACTCAGGTCTTCCTGACTCCAGGGCTGGTACTCTGTTCACTGTGCCACCTAGTCATCCCAAGAAGCTTATATTTTAATGGATGAAGACAACATGGAAAAAGGTCCTGAAAATCATGAGTGGGAATGAAGGTGTCCAATGCCAGGGTATTGTACAGAAAGTCAAGGAGAGTTAGGAAAGCATCCTGGAGAGCAATAGAGATATGACTGTTCTGGGCCCTCTTTTTAAAATGGGGGTGCTGGGAAGAACCAGCTAATAGGAAGGAGAGGGTACTTCCAGTGTATGAAGTCCAAAGGTAAAGTGAACCTTACAGGTGAAAGAGTTCCTACGTCCTTGTAGAGAAAGACTAGGGAGACTTAAGAGTGTAGCCTAGAAAAGATTGAACATCACATGTTGTGGAGGAACCCGGGCTGGTCTGCCTCCATTCCTTTCCCAGCTCTGTTTCTGACTTTTCCTTGATTTCAAAACCATTCTTTCTTTACTGCTGTTTCTTCTTCAATGTCTGTAGCCTCCACACCTTGGAACAGCCTACTACTGTCATGAGCTGCTACTCATCCTGGTGCACTTTCACAAGACCCACCACCCTCTTCCCATTGGTGAGCTCCTCTTGGAACAGGAGGGGCACAGACCAGCTTTCCTTTATTCCATTCTAGTTTCTTTTCTTGACTTTTCTCTGGACTTTTCTGTATGATGTGGCTTAATTATCAGCTCAGTTTAGCTTCTTGTCTTCCCTCTTCTCTGTCTCTGTCTCTGTCTCTCTTCTATACAAACTCACATTCCTCACTCCTCCATTTCATGCCTAGGTTCTACAATGGTTCCTAATTATTGAGGTGACACTAATATTTCTCCCCCATCCAATACATTCTGTGAACCACTGCCTGGTGAATCTTCTGAAAAAAATATTATTTTAATCACACAACTGTTTTTCTTCAGAACCTACAAATGATTTCCTCTTATATATTAGATCAGAACAAAATTTGTTTTTTCTAAAAGGAATTTAAATTTCACTTTTTCCTATCTCTTCTCTTTCTAATCCATTCTTCACAGAGCTACTAATGTGATACTCCTAAAGCACAGCTCTGACAATGTCATGGTCCTGCTCAAGAAACTCCTCTGACTCCCTATTATCTGTAGGATCAAAGGCAAACCCCTCTGTCTGATCTTTAAATGCCTTCACATGTACCTGGGTGGCCCAGTAGACAGAACATTTGACCTGGAGTCAGTAATAATTTGAGTTCAAATCAGGCTTCAAATACTCACTAGCTGTATGATCCTGCACAGGTCACTTTGCCTCTGCCTCAGTTTCCTCATTTGTAAAATAGAGATAAAAATAGCCCCTCTCACCTGGGGTTGTTTTGAGGATCAAAGAAGACATCTGTAAAGTGCTTGTAACAGCTCCTTGCACACATCAGGTGCTTAATAAATGCTCACTCCCTTCCCCTATCTCCAACTTACCATTCCATTCTTATACGTTACTCTCCTCCATATGATGTTAAGTCTAAATTGGTGAGCTTGCTCTTACTCATACACAACTCTCAATCCTCCAATGCCATGCTTCTTTTTTTTTTTAACTTTTATTTATTTTAGTTTACATCATTCATTTCCACGAGATTTTGAGTTACAAATTTGCTCCCCATCTTTCCCCTACCCACCACCCCAAAACAGCCATCCCACTGCATAAACCCTCCCCCAATCTATTCTCTCCTATGTCCTCTCCATCACCCCTCCAACTTTCTGGTAGGGCAG
>CM053585.1:330878319-330896508 GCA_028646515.1 Pseudochirops corinnae | reverse complement strand
GCGCCACAGGCTCCACGTGACCACATTCAGCCTATTAGGGAACAGAGTATACTTTCAAATATCCAAGGGTCCTCAAAGTCACGTAGCCACTTCAGCAAAGGGCCTAGGGGCAGGGAAGATCTTTAGATTCCCATAACATTGGGTCACTTCCTCTTGTGTAAGTGCTCTACTGATAAAACACATGTATGGCCTTCAGAGTCTCTGAGTTGGTCCCTTGGTCCCCATGATAGGGACCAGGATTCTGAGTTAAAATAATTGGCTGAGCAATACTCCATCACCTGGATTAAGGAACCAATCAAGAACATCTGGTTATGTATTTGCCTTTAGCAAGGCTCCACTGTCCACTGAATGTGGTTCAAGTGTATATCCAGCTCCATGGAAAGTGATGTAGTACAATATCACCCCCAACATGATTAGTCCCTCAATAACAATGAGTGGAATTTTAGCTGAATTCCTGTCGTAAGAGTTTCTTGACCATGAAACCAAGTATCAAGTCAAATTAGGGAATCTTTTTTCCCCTTTGAGATCCTTTAGGATTAGGAGCCAGATACATCTCTTGCTTTGCTACTCACTGAAAATAAGAGAATGGGGGTGACTAGGTGGCGCAGTGAATAGAGCACCAGCCCTGGAGTCAGGAGGATCTGAGTTCAAATCTGGCCTCAGACACTTAACACTTACTAACCATGTGACCTTGGGGTAGTCACTTAACCCCAATTGCCCTACCTCCCCCCCTCCAAAAAGCAATAAGACACACAAAAAAAGCAAAAAAAAATATAAGAGAACATAGGAAGTAAATTGTGGTACCTGCCTCCAGCACTATCTTGATAAGTTTCCCATAGAAAATGGAAGAGAAAGTATATTCAGACCCAAAAGAACGTCAAGAGGATCATAGCTTTAGATCTGAGAGGGACCTTAGAAGTCATGAAATCCAATCTATTCATTTTACAGACCAGAAAAGTGAGGCCCAGTGGATTCAGTGACTTGGGATCACATGGGTAGAAGGGGCAGAGTTGGGATTGAAAATCATATCCAGTGATTCCCAATTCAGCCCTCCATATTCAGTTCTCTTGCCAATGTATCATGTAAAAATTTAAAAAGAAGAGAAAACACATGGGCTAAAATGAGTTATTATTGGAATTTATCCATGGAGACCAGTATTTTCAATAGGATTATAAATTGTATACTTGTTTCATTTTTGTGATTACAAAATTTAAAGCAATATAATTAAATTAAGGACAAATATTTATTTATTATGTGTAATGAAAAATTTCCTTTGAAAACAGGAATGTTTTATGAAACATTTGTAGTCAGGCCAACTTTTATATCTGTACTGTTATCTTTTATTAATAGTTGTGTTTTGTTTTTTTTTTTCCCCCCAGAGGTCTGTCTGGAAATTATGTATTTATGAACTATCTCTGATTTTCCCTACAAAGAAAAGTGAAGATTTGAGGTAATTATCCATATAGCTGACAGCAAAATTCTTGCTTCCCTGGGTAAAATATTTCTGGTGAGATAATTTTTTTTTTTCTTTTTTGGTGTGTGGTTGTTATTCATGTTAACCTAATTACTGGCAAAAGAAGCCAGGGTGACAAAATGAAACAAGCACTGACCGAGAGGTTTTGAGTCAAAGGAGCTGAGTTCAAATCTCACCTCCAGGGCTTGTTACCTTATAAACCCTGGGCATGTCATTTAACCTTTAGAGTGGTGGAATAAAAAGTCTTTGAAGTTCCCCAAATTCCAGACCTATGCTCCAGTGACTCTTTTAGGTGTTGTAATACAGACAGCAGGCTGACCTTGGACACAAGGATATGAGGGTCTGTCTTGTTTCTGACATAAACAGTAGCTGTGTGACTATGAATAAATCATTCAACCTTTCATTTCTTCTATATGCTTTCTATTTAAAATTTCAAAATTATAAATTTCTTTAAATTTTATAAAAATAAGTTATATTTTAAAATTATAAATTTCATATGACTTGCTGAGAGATTTTCCAAACTGAGAAATCCCCCTCCTCACCCTCACTATTGAGAAATTACAGGTTCAGATTGAAAAACTACTGAGATAACTTCCTTAATTAGGAAAATAACTTGGTATAAAATAAGGGAAGATTTGGGTTCAAATTCTACCTTTGACATTAGCCATGTGACCTTGGCAAGTCACTTATCCTCTATAAGTCTCAGTTTCCATATCTGTCAAATGGCAATAATAATTGTAGTACCTAATAAAATAACATATATAAAGTGCTTTGTAAGTCTATGGTATGATATGATGAGTCTTTCTCGAACTTTTGCCCCAGCTGCAGTGCACAAAAGAAGAAGAAGGGAAGTCAGGGGCATGTACAGAAAAAGAGACTTTTGCTATTGCCTTAACAATATTCTAGAGCAGGGGTTGTTATCCTGCAGTTCACAGACCCCCAAATTATCATAGAGAGATCTCTGGGGGTTGTTGGACTTGGATAGGAAAAATTATATCTTTATTTTAATATGATCGGTTTCTTTTGCAAGCTTACATATTCTATTTCATGCATTTCAAGACCTAACTCTGAGAAGGGGGTCTATAGATTTCACCAGACTCCCAAAGTGATCCATGGCACACAAAAAGGTTAGGAACTCCTGGTCTAGATGAAACTGATTATTTTGAATGTATAGTACCCTTTATGATAATGTGAATATTGTTATTATATTCTTGTGTGCATTTTAACATGTGGTCATATCTCAAAATGTATGGGGATTTGTTTGTTTCCAAATTCTTGGGTAAGTGTACCTCAGTTCCAAAGGGATTGAGAAAAGATCAGTGGAGTCAAAAGCCTCCACCTATTGACCTTGGATTTACCTATTATTACCTCTACCTTCAGGCTCTGGCATGCATTGGGCCCGAAGTAACTTGTGCCCTCATAAAGTGGACACCCTTTGAAAAGTTAAACATTCATTAGGATATACCCTGTAGCCTTAGCCACATCCTCTGACTTGATTGTCTGCCTTAAGGGTACTGAGTCTCAGGAATGCATCTTCTCTTGTCGTCCTTTATTCTCTTCTCCCACTCATGCTTCTACAGCTTCTTTCTAGAGACTCCTCTTTCAAAAAATTAAGGAAGTTAATTATGTGCTAAGATTCTGTGGACAAAATCTCAAGTGCAAGAAAAATCAAGGAACTTTCCAGGTCTCTGCTCTTACAGAATTATAGTAGGAAGGACCTTTGACCTATCTAGCAAATGAAGAGAAAACAGTCACTTCTGAGATAAAGTCAATTGAACAAGCATTTAGACAATGTAGATGCATGTATGTTTCCTAGATTAATACAGATAGTTAGATGAGTTGGTCTTTACTTAGTCCAACAAAATATTTAATTTGAACAGTTCCCAAGAATGGAACTCAGGATGAAGCCTAGAAGCAAAAGGTGGCTGAATTTAATTTGGGAGATTATGTGCATCTTTTAACGATCAAAATTTGTTCCATGACACAAAGGTAAATTTTTTCAACACGATTTTTCTTCTAGCCATCCCATATTGATGCAAGTCATAATTGAAGAATCAAAATGAGGGGCTGTTGAAGAGATGCAAGGAATAGGGCTAAGGGGTTGTAATCAAGCTGCAGAATGTTACCAATGATCACTTGCATGTAAGATGCATAAAAGACATAAAGATTTACTTGATTAGTTGAAAAAATGAATTAATTTTTTTCTTTATATTACAAATTTAAACATCAACAAAATGCAACTCAACATATATAGAACACAAAGAACAAAATGTATATGAAACAATGACTTCCTACTTATTTTTGAAATGCTGCATCAAATTTAAGAAGGTAGTAACAACATTGCTCTATTTATTTAAATAAATGCACTTCTTTTTTGTTTTTTTCTATATACTTTAATGTGTTGTTGATGCTCCTTTTTTTTTTTGGAGGAGGGAAGGCAGAGCAATTGGAGTTAAGTGACTTGCCCAAGGTTACATGGCTAGTAAGTGTGTCAAGTGTCTGATGTCAAATTTGAACTCAGGTCCTCCTGACTTCAGGGCCAGTGCTCTATTCACTGTACCACCTAGCCGCCCCTTCCTTTTTCTTTTTTGAATCTGTCACAACCTGCTGATTGATTGAACCTCCCTCCTCCATAGAAAGAAACCCTCTCATGTAAAAGACAAATATATGTAGTCAGACAAAACAAATCAGCATATTGGCCATATTTGAAAGTGCCTGTTTCAATCTCATTCTCTAGTCCATCCTCTCTCTGCCAAGAGATAGAAAGCTTCATCATTAGTCTTCTGAGGTCATGTTTGGTTACTATATCGATCAGAATGCTAAAGAGTTTCACAGTTGCTTTAATTAAGAAGGACTGGGTGTGTCAATTGATGCTTTATCTCTATTTTCCTTGCCTTATGGATAAAAAAAATGGATTGCATCAATTGATCCACCTTAGTCCTTCAAAGTTCTTTTAAATTCTGGTCCTTCTTGTGGTGGTCATCATGTCAACTGTTCTCCTAGTTCTGCTCATTTGACTCTATACCAGTCTTCCTAAGTTTCTTTGAATCTGTACACACGCACACATACACACACACACACACGTATATCTACAGATCTATGTTACAAATGCAATAATATCACATTACTTTCATATACCACAATTTGTCTGACACCCCCAATTTGTCATCCCCAACTGGTGAACACACAATTTATTTCTACCTCTTTGCTATAACAAAGCGTTCTGCTCTAAATATTTTTGTACTGATGGGTCTCGTCTTTTGACTGTTTAGGGTACATGTTGAACAGTGGTATTGCTGGGCAACGTGAAGACAAATGCACTTTGGAAATGTCTGTTCACTGTAATTGACCTCACAATTGATTGCTTTCTCTACAGTCTATATAGACTAAGTTAGAAGGAACGTTATAAGCCAATTAATCTAACGGATTGTGTGTTGCAATAGAATAAGTACTGAATTTGGAGTCTGAGAAAGAATATGGATTCAAATGATCTTTCTGTTATTTGCTTCCTATGTGACCTTGGGCAAGATTGCTTAATTTACCTGAGCCCCAGGTCTTCAAGTGTAAAGTAAGGAAATTGGATTAGATGACCTATATACCTCAACCCCTCGACTCTAGCTGTTACTTATTTCCCTGTTATCCCCTATACAGTTTGTTTTGTATATATTCATTTGCAATCTGTCTCCTCTATTAGACTGCAAGCTCCTTGAGGGCAGGAACTATCTTTTGCCTCTTTTTATATCCCTAGTACATAGCACAATGTCTGGCACATGGTGGGTTTTTAATAAATGTTTATTGATTGATTAAGGGGAGAGCACAGTACAGTGGAAAGAATACTGTGTTTGGAGTCAGAATAACTGGCTTCAGATATTGGCTCTGTGCAACCTTTTGGTCACATCATTTGAAATCTCTGCTATCACTTTACTCGTCTGTAAAATGAAGAGATGGTAAATCTTTAAAGGTATAAAAGGCTCAACAGAGGCAGACAGTATAGAGTTGAATTGGTTCACCAAGGAGTCAAGGTGGGGAGAAGAGAGAAGCTGCTTTAGGGGAGATAGGCTGGCAGAGAATTAAGGGGAAAGGGATGAGAGGTCATGGGGTGAGTAAAGAGTAGGGTTACATATGGAAAAGCAGAGGGAGAGGTGAAAAGTAAATAGATTATGGCTGGATAAGGGGATTTCAGAATTTCTTAAAATGGGCTGGATGGACTCCCCAAGTGTTCCATGATTAGGTTTCAGAGGGCCCATGAATTGGGATAAGGAAAAATGGGTTTCATTGGGTTTCACTAACCTGTCAAAGGGGACCATGATACAAAATAGATGAAGAATCTCTGCCCTAAAACCTTGATATTATTCCCCTCAAATGATGTTTAAAAGCCTGTCTGGGCTCAAACTTCCCAATCTGAAGAGCTATGGGTTTAACTATTATGAACAAAAAAGGATGTTAATTACTCCTCCTTTGGTGTGCTCAGATTACGTAAAACAAATGCTTCTGAGCTAGACCTTTCTAGTCAGATGTCTTTCCTATCTAAGCAAATACGATAAAGAAAAGTAATGTCTAAATTATCTTAGAACAGCTGCTTATACAATAACCAGGAGTTCGGATAATAGCAAGATGAGATAAAGTATGAGAGGCAATATCCTATTGTCTACAGAGATTGGGTTTGGAGTCAGGAGACCTGGGTTGGTTTGGCTTGGTTCCCAATGTGACCTTTAGACAAGTGACTTCACTTGTCTCAGCCTCTGTTTCCTTACCTGTAAATTTGTGTGGTGGTCATTGTTCAGTCGTTTCAGTTGTATCTAAAGCTCTGAGATTCCACTTGGGTTTTTCTTGAGAAAGATACTGAAGCGGTTTGCCATTTCCTTCTCCAGCTCATTTTACTGCTGAGGAAACTGAGGCAAACAGGGTTAAGTGAATTAGGTGATCTCCAAGAACTTTCCATTTCTATCTTTTGATCCTATGATCTAATTTGAGAGACAATGTGGCATAACAGCTTAAGATCTGGACTCGGGAGTCAGGAAAACCTAGATAAAAATCTTGCCTCTGTCACATTCTGGCTGGATAACCCTTTGTATGGTGCTTAAATTCTAATTCCTACTCTCCACCTCCCCAGCCCCTCTCTCTGGGCAACTCACTAGTTGCTCCTTACAACAATGAAATCATATGTCCAGTTTAAGGGGAAAAAATCCTAGTTTAATATAAAGTGGCCCCAAATCCCTACTTTAAGCTTAGGATGATCAGACTGGAGCTGATTTAGAGCCAGGCCAGCTCTAGACCACAGCAGATTCTCTTGGCCCATTCCAGCTGGAGCTGACACTCCCAGGGCCAAGTCAGAATCTAAGAGGGAATGCAGATGTTTGTCTGGCCTCAGGTTTATATATATTCTTTTCAACAGAACAAGGAAAAATCAATTTCCTTGTCCCCTAAATTGATTGCTTTATAGGCCCAACTACTTTGCCATTGTCAGGAGGAAGGAAAAGATATTTTTAGCTCAAAATCTGAAGTCTGCTATTCATTTTTATTGGAATTCATCTTGAATATTAGTGGCATTCTGCAGCAAACTCACTAAAACAGGGATGTTATTGTAATCAAGACAAATATCTATGTCTTTTTGAGCATTTATCAACAATTAAAAAATATGACAGCATTTTCTTAAGTCTTGGCATTTCAAAGATTTGTAATTTTTCTCACAGAAAATTACTGCAAGTCTTTAGAAATAATCCAGTATCTTTTTTTGTTTCTTGCTTCCATCTTAAAGGACTTTTTAGTTCAAAGATTTTAGTCCCCTCCAAATAGGGTTTGTAACCTTCATTTTTTAGTTATTAGGTTGCTAGAGAAACAAAAAACCTTCCTGTTTTCAGTTTACCTTGCTTAAGGAAGGGCTTTTTGTTTTATTTTGTTTTGCTTTCTCAATCTGAGTGGATCAAGTCTTTTCAGTGTATTGCAGAATTGCTGCTATTTAGTGCCATTTAGCATGCAATTTTACATCCATGCCTATTGGATGAAATGATAAATGAAAATTATCATGCACAGTAGAGGATATGGGATTTTGAAATTTAAATAAGCTGGAGAACTGTTTAACACTGGAGGAATAAAAGATAGGAAATGGTCGCCTCTTGTTCTTTATTACAACTTTCTGACTTTCCGCCTATATTATGGAGGCAGTCTGTGGAGAGTGCATTAGATTGGGAATCAGAGGGCTTGAGTTCAAATCTTGGCTCTATTATCTATCATGAATGAAGTAGCTTACAGCTCTACCTTTATGATTCTATGATTCTGTGTGACCTTGGAAATAATCATGTAATAGCTAGAGCATTAAGAAAGTGCTTGAAGATTTGCTAAGTGCTTTCTTTAGAAATTATTATCTCATTTGATTTTCCCAATAACAGGGATGGTATATTTTAGGATCATCCCCATTATGTAGATGAGGAAATTGAGGCCTAGAATGGTTAAAAGACTTTCCCAGGGTCACATAGCTAGTAAATGTTTGAGGCTGAATTTGAACTCAAGTCTTCCTGACCTGACTCCAGGTCCAGTATTCTATTTACTGTATGACCTAGCTGCCTCTCTGGCCTCAGTTGTTCATCTATAAAATTGGAGGGGAGAATGGGCTTGTGGCTTTAAGGTCCCTTACAATTTTAAATCTGTGCAACTCAAATTATCCTTATTTCTATTATCTACCTACCACCACAAAAAAGGTGAAAAAAAGCAGCAAGCTTTTAAGACGATTTTTTAGCTACTTAAAAACATTGAGATGAAATTCAAGTTCACCCTAGAACTGAAACCTCATTGCTCCACATTTTAGTTTGAAGTAATTCTGGTAAGCATTTAGACTCCTGGATACTTAAGTAAAACCACAAGTTTCTTTTGCTTATCCAAGGGTGCAACTAGGATGGGAGGTTCAGGGCGTGTCGGGATTAACAAAATTTAAGGGGTATCAGTAATTTACTTTGCTCAGAAACAACTAAGCTTAGCATGCAGTTAGCAAGGATGATTAACTCAATTTGAGGTTACCAAATGGCATAGTTTCCACCCTTCCCTTCCCCTTTCCCCACTTTTCATGGCCCCACTCTCTTTTTATACTCTGGACTAGATTTCAATCAATATCTCTAGGTCTTGGGGCAGCTAGGTGGCGCAGTGAAAACAGCACCGGCCCTGGAGTCAGGAGGACCTGAGTTCAAATTTGACCTCAGACACTTAACACAAAAACTAGCCATGTGACCTTGGGCAAGTCACTTAACCCCAATTGCCCTCCACAAAGCAAAACAAAAAAAAAATATCTCTAGGTCTTCCTCCTCTTCCTCCCAACTTAAGCTAGGAGGCTGGTCTCTGGCATGAAAACTACTAGTTGTGGTGCTGGGGTGTGTGTGTGTGTGTGTGTGTGTGTGTGTGTGTGTGTGTGTGTGTGTATGTTTGTGGTTCATCAATGGACCATATAGTAAAAGCAGTTAATTAAGTCATTTGGAATTTGTTAATTGGCCTGGAAATAAGTTTTTTCATAAAGAAACTCCTGAAAAACACTTTTTATTTCTCATTCTAAAGTATGCTATTGCCTTTTTGTCCAAACTTGTTGTTAACATCTCTCTCCCTCCCTCCCTCCTTCTCCTCCCCTCTCCTCTCTTCTCCTTTCCTCTCCTTTCCTATTCTCTCTCAATCTCTCTCTCTCTCTCTCTCTCTCTCTTTCTCCCTCCCTCCCTCCCACCCTCCCCATCCTCTCTCCTTCCATCCCTCCCTCCTCTCCCCCCTTGGACCTCTTTTCACTTATAAGTGATTTATTAGTTTATCTACAAATTAATTGAAAACATATTAGTCACATTTTTCATAGTATCAATTTAAGGATAGTTATGCACTCAATAATATTTTATCTAAATACAGCATAGAATTGCCTAAATTATGAATGGTAGCACTTCGTATTTCCTGAGGCTTTCAAGTAGAGATTTCAAATATTTTTCTTACCCTCCAGATAGCCCTAGAAGGGTGGTATGCATCTTCCCTTTGCAGCTACATGGCTAATTTTTTACAGAATAGACTTCAACCAACCCTGAGGTCCTCAGATAATTACAGCAGTTTGTAATAGTACTGGTACTAGCCCCAAAAAGTTGCTGGAGTTGTCATCATTAATTTATTTTTTGAGACATTATTCTTTGTGGTTTGTAAACACTTGTTTTCTTTAAAGTTCAGTTATGATTACCTTATGTACCACCAAATTGTTACCACTTTCAAAAACTCATTAGTGACTTCAGTTGCATTGTTGGCTTTTAATTGCACTGGAAGTTGATGGGATTTTTCCTCAAACAGACTTTAAAGGGTTTATTAGCAGGTTATTTAAACCAGTGAGAGGTGTTGTGGGTAGGGAGCTAACCTAAAGGGTCAGAGAGACCTGACTGATCTGTACTGGCCATGTGATCATGGGTGAGGATCTTAACTTATCAGTGGCTCAGGCAAATTTCTAAGTATTTGAATTGAAAGGCTGGTGATAATCTAAGCAGAGAGAGGCAATTTTCTCCTTGCAAGTTCTGTTTAACAATATAGTAACAAATCTAGTTTTTTTTAAAAAAAAAACAACAAAAAAATGTAAAATGCAAGAAATACAAATACAAACACAAAAATACAAAAGAAAGGAATACAAAAATACAAGGAAAAAGGTAAGAGATACAGAAGGAATCACATTGGGACTAATAAGGGGGAAAGAAGAAACAAGCATTTATTAAACTCCTACTATTTGCCAAGCACTTTGCAAATATCTCATTGGATATTCATAACAACCCTGGAAGGGAGGCGCTGTTATTTTATCTGCTGTACGGTTAAAAACAAAACAAAACAAACTGAGGCAGACTGAGGTTAAGTGAGTTGCTTGAAATTGGCAGATTAATTAGTCAAATTGCCAGGGTCATACAGATAGTAGGCTGTGATTTGAACTCAGATGTTCTTAGCTCTAGTCCTAGGGTTCTGTCCACTACAATACTACCTAACTGTCTCTAAGGAGAGTGAGGAGGTGAAAGTTAATGAAAGAATCAGTTAGGTAATCTAGAAGACAAATATTGGTAGCTTTATAATAGCTATTATATATTATATATAATTGTGTGTGTGTGTGTGTATGCGTGTGTATCCCAGTTATAATATTCCAAATACTCAGGGAACCTTGACTGCTGAAGTCAAGAAGACATGGGTTCAGATTCTGCCTCTTAAACTTACCAGTATATGATGACCCTGGACAAAGGACTCAACCTCTCTGAGACTTGGGCAATTCTCTAGGATCATAGTGATAAATAGACTGTAATCTTTGTCAATGCAGGAAGTTTTCCCATTGGTGAAATTACTTCCGTCTTCTCTTCTCCCCTCCCTCCCACTCTCCATCTCTCCTTTCCCTTCCCTTCCCTCCTCTCTTTTTCTTCTTCCTTCCTTCCTTCCTCCTTCCCTCCTTCCTTCCTTTCTTCCTCTTTCTTTCTCTTCCTTCCTTCCACATCCTTCTTTCCTCCCTCCCATCTTCCTTCCTTCCTTTCTCCCTTCCTCCCTCCCTCCCTCCTTCCCTTCCTTCCTTCCTTCTTTCCTTCCTTCCTTCCTTCATGCATTTTTAACACCTATATATTACTCCACTAGACTGTTAGCTCCTTGAGGGCAGGGACTGTCTCCTGTCTCTTTTTTGTATCCCTAGCACTTAGCACAGTACCTGGCACACAGTGTTTAATAACTGTTTATTGAATTGAATTAAGCCATGTGATTGTACATGTTTCATGCTTACTACTGTCCCATAAGGCAATAGGGTGGGTATTATTATTGTCACTTATATTAAAGGTGACAGTACTAGGTAGTGGTTAGAGAGCTAGCTCTGAAGTCAAAAACACCTGCCTCTGATAAGGACTGACTTTGATACCCTGTGTTCTGGGAAACTCTCCAAGACTATCAATGGCTGTCCCCCATGCCCGAATCTCTTTCCATCCTCATCATCACCTCTTGGATTCTCCGATTTCCCTCAAATTCCTGCTAAAATCCTACCTTCTACAGGACATTCTGGCACCTTCCTTATCTTGACTATTTCCAATTTATCTTGTTTACAACTCATGTTGTAAACATGGTTCTTTGCCTGTTGTCTCCCCTATTAGACCACGAGTTCCTTCAGGGCAGGGACTGGTTTTTGTTTGTTTGTTTGTTTTAACCTTTCTTTATGTCCCAAGCACTTACCACAATGCTTGGAACAGAGCAAATCCTAAATAAATGTTTGTTGCTTGGTATTGCCAAAGAAGGAATTGATCGTCATTGGGAGAAGATTGCTTTTTGTTGACAATTCCTCATACAAATGAAATCACATCTTGTCCAAATACGCACACACACACACACACACATACATATATATATATTCAAGTACATGCATGCATGTATGTATGTATGCATGTGTGTGTGGGAGCTGGTTTGCAACTAACGCCCCAGTTCAGGAAGTGAAGGATAAAATCAAAGACTGTAAGAAACATATAAGGTATTCAAGTACCTGTAAATATGCATAAATGCCCTATATAGATTCACTAAATGTGAAGGAGAAATGAAAAGGATAATGGCATTGGCTCGATGATGATTTCCCATATTCCTGGTAACCTTTTTGATTAAAATGATTATTTATTGGTATCTTCTGTGTTTTAGATCATCATATATTTCTACCCCTCCCCATAATTCCTCCATTTCCTCCTCCCAGAGTTCATTCCATGTAACAAAGAGTATTTTTTGAGATATAGAAAAAAAAGACAAGGGAAAAAAAATCAATGTAACCAAGCAATACATTGAAAAAGGTCCCAGACATGTGCAATGCACACCTGAGGATCTTGCACAACCATGAAAGGGTCGATCGGGAGCATCCTTTCATATCTCTGATTTCCAATCCTGGAGGTCTTTTCAAAGGCAGAAACAAAGCAGTCCATGATGCCTAAATACAGTTATTTTCCCCATATAGACATAGAATCTATTAGTGGACAACTTTTCATTTTGCATTCACTTGAAACTTTTTGTTTTTCCTGGAATTAACCAGATAATTAAGGCTTGGCACATATATAGCTTCCAGGTTCCAGGCAGTATTCAGACATAGAGAGTTTCTACAATAAGCTTTTTTTTATCTTCATCGCTTTCTCCTCATATCAGATGAAACATTTTATGTATACAATATTTTCCTTATTGTGAGGCCAGATGTATTGGTAAGGTACAACAAATTATAAGGCATTTAGTCTCCTCTAATTCAGTGTAATTAATATTAATATGTTAATTGATATGAATATAATATTAATAATAATATTAATGTTAATGCTACTAATAGTAGCTAACATTTCCTGTAGTGCTTTAAATTTGTAAAGAGCTTTTTATATGGAGTCACATTTGATTTGTATAGATTTAGTCTTTGTACATAATTGAGTTTGAATAATGTCACCAAGAGATTAGTGGTCTTGATGGTTTTCCAGCAGAAGGTAAACTCCTTGAGGGCAAGGTAGCCTTTGTACCCCTATCACCTAATGAAGTGCCTGACACAAAGGATGTTCTTCATAAATGCTTGTTGAAAATTATGATATGTGAATGTAATGGAATATCATTGTACCATCAGAATGACGAAATGGATTGTTTCAGGGTAAACTGGAGAGATCTCTATGGATTGAAGAAGAATACCTTTCTTCCTGGATCAGGAGCTCCTCAAAAGTAGGGACTGCCTTTTATCTTTCTATCTCATGTTTTTAGCACAGTGACCGCCACTGTCAGTCACTATTATGTGACTGCCACATAGTAGGCACTGAATAAATGGTGCCTGTCTGAGAATGGATGAGCAGAGGTTAGACAATAATTTGTACAGTAACAACATTAGAAAGAAAAAAAAACTTTATAAGATTTTAGAACTCTGATTGATTCAATGACAGAACACAATTTCCAATGCTAAATATGAAGAATGCTTTCCACCTCTTGCCAGAGAGGCAATGGATTCAGCAGTCAAGACTTCATTAAATATTGTGTTTACCATGTGCCAGACACTGTGCCAAGTACTGAGAATACAACGCCACACAGAAAGAAAGACATCGGCTACCTTTAGGGAACTGACATTCTAAAGGGGGGAAGGCAGTCCATAAAAGGAGGGGGAGAGGAGGGAAGATAAAGGTAGTACCCTACGAGGGGGATCTAGTGCACAGTCTACTGGAGATGGGTCAGGAATGTAGCCTTGGTTGGCCTGGGCATCTTTTTAAAAATGGAGGTTCTTGGAGGAACCCACCAATCAAAGGGAGATGTTGCAGGAGCTGAAGGTGCTTCTAGTGTGAGAAGTAGTCCAGGAATGGAGTGAACTTCCAGGGGGAAGCCCTCAGTAGAAAAAAATCCTGCAGAAATGAGTCAGCAGTAAAGGCTAGAGAAGAATGACAATTTAAAATGCAGAATGAGACATACATTTTCCCACACGGCTAATGTGGGAATTTGTTTGGCTTGACTGTGCTATTGGTTATTAGAGTTTGATTTTTTAAAATTATTGTTCAGTTGGGGGAGAGAATATCAGAGAGAGAAAGTAAATGCTTCTTAATTTGAAAAAAAATTTAAAAATAAAATCTTGTTGAATTGAAGTGAATTGAATCTAAAACATTTCAGGAATATTAATTCAGCTCCTCCTTCTTATGCATTTGGGAAGAGTCCTTAAGGGACATTGAGCAGCTGTTTGTAAACTTTAGAGCATCAGTCATTTTGAGAGGACTGTATAAACATGGAATCAAGCCATGAGCCAGTGGTCAGAATCAGAATTTAGGAGATGAGATACGTTATTTCTTCTGGGTGAATTTTTAAAAGAAATATTTGGCCTGGGGAAAGAAAACCTTTATAGTTACTATTAAAGCTATGATTAATAGTAGCATGTGTGACTTTATTTTACAGTTGCTGCAGTGAAAAGGTGGTGTTTGAGAGAGGAAAGTCTACAAACTTTGGTCTCCTTGGGAGGCAGTACCTTTATGGGTTGACTTTGGGCCCAGGGAGCTGGTGCTCGGCTATGCAAGCTCAGGAACACAATTTCATCAGTGTATATCAGTGATGGATATCTGAAAAATTTCTTCTTGCTAATCAGACTGAAAAGGGACTGATTAATAATTCAGAATGCCAATTTGTTAATTGACAATGAGAAAAATAACTTTGGAGGCAAACAGAACACCCACGTCAGCACCTTCTCTTTCTAGTAGGAAAGTCTATTTGGAAAAACAAATGAATAATAAAAGGTTGCTTAGCCAGAGCAAAGGGAATTGGGCTGTCTTAAGAAGAACTATTTTAGCTCCAGACACACCTTTCCTTTTATAAGACAAATGGAGCTCAATTCAATAAGCATCCATTAACTCCTTACTATATTTTAATGTCTGTGTATAATACACAAAACCTGTCATTGTCTTCAAGGAGCTCATATGCTAAAGGGATACACATTGAGTAATGTTACCAAGACCTTAGTTGTCTTGTTGGTTTCCCAGTAGAAGGCAAACTCCTTGAGGGCAAGGAGGGTTTTATTTTAGCCTTTGGACATGTATATGATAATAATACATAAGTAGGTATTATATAGGAGATTAACTAATTGACTTAATAATTAATAGTTATAATTAATTAATTTAATGATTAAAAGCAAGGATTGTTGTGGGGGAAGGAAAGATCTGGATAAGATACTCTAGGAACTTTTGAATAAGTGAAAGAAAAAACATTTCCTAGGTACTTACGTGCCAAGCATTGTGCTAGGTTCTGGGGATACAACATGTAAAAGTATTTATCTTCTAGCTAGAAGCTTATAATCTAATAGGGGGAGACAATACTCATAGAAGATGGAAGATACTGTGGGCCTGACAGTTACAGGGATGGTAAACGGGGTCCTAGGGAAGTATATTGACATGCCCCATCCAGAGACAATGGTGGTTCCAGAACCAGGGGAAGAGAAGAGGATATTTAAGGAGGCAGGAGAAATGGCCACCAGTTAGGAGAGTGGACCTCCAGGGCAGAAGTTCCAGAGATGAAAGGGTTAAAACCTCTAGGGCAGTGGTTCTGAACCTGTGGGTCGCTGACCCCTTTGGGGGTCAAACAACCCTTTCACAGAGGTCACCTAAGACCATTGGAAAACACATATTTCTGATAGTCTTAGGAACTTCCTCTATCCATCTCTAGGAGGGTCCTCCCACATGCAGATACACCCACATATGAGTATTAAAGGGCCCTGGCATTAGAAAGGTTGAGAACCACTGCTCTAGGGCATGTTTTTCATCCAAGCAGCACAGAACATGGTCTGTTAGCTTCAGAATATTTGCTTTCAACTGGCCAAGTTATCTTCTCCCCTAAATGCAACAAGGTAAAAACTAAGGTCATAGTATTTAGGACTGGGAGGGAGCCTTCCTGACATCAAGTCCAATCCTATTATTTTAAAGTTGAGCAAATGGAAGGCCTAGAGAGTTGATGTGACTTGGCACACAAGGTTTAAGTCTTACACTTGAGATTAAAAAGAAAAAAAAATCAACTTCACAAATATTAAATGGCAGGGACATAGCTAGCTAGTCAAGTCAGGTCAATAAGCATCCTTAAACACTTAACACATGCCAAAGACTGTGCTAGACACTGGAGCTACAAAGAAAGGCAAGAACAGTTCTCCTGAAAAGGATGTGAGAGGTCTTACTAGAGTTGACTTACAAGACTCACATGAGTGCAACTAGGTGGCAAAATGAATAGAGCAGTGGATGTGAAGTCAGGAAGACTCATCTTCCTGAGTTCAAATCTGACCTCAGACACTAATGAACTGTGTGACCCTGGGCAAGTCACTTAATTCTGCCTCATCTGTAAAATTAGCTGGAGAAGGACATGGAAGAATACTCCAGTAGCTTTGCCAAGAATAACCCAAAAGGGGTCATGGAGAGTCAGAGACAACTGAAATGACTCAAGGACAACAGCAACAACAAAAAAAATTGATGAATCAGAAGCATCATACAATAACTGAAAAAGCTAATATGATCTGGGTCTATAGTAAAATAGCCATACTGTCCTGGACTGGAGAGAGGAAATTCCATCCTCTGTACTTTACCCTGGTCATACCATATGTGGGTTATTACAGTCAGTGCTGGGCACTACACCATAGGAAAGACAGTAATGGACTGGGCAATGTCCAGAGGAGGGAAACCAGCATGGTGAAGGGCCACAATGTAAGGAGGATACAGGAGAGGAACCAGTACTACAGATCTTGCCACATGCGAATCTGTTGAATGAACCAGGGATATTTAGTCTGGAGAAGAGAAGATTTCATAGAATATAAACTGTTTTCAAGCATTTGAAGGGCTATTTGATGTCTGAGGCTACACAGGCTGAAGTAGGAGCAATATGTGGAAGTCTCAGTAGGTTTAATGTAAGGAAGTTCTTCCCAACAATTTGAGTTATCAGGGGTATAATAGTAAACATTTCACAAGTATCCATTTGTAAGTTAAATCTGTATTATTAACATTTTTAGACTTTCTTAAGTCTAAACGAACAACAAAAGAATAAATCAAGCCTAATTTGTAGCATTTGCCAATTCTTGAGGCGTAAATGGTCCCACTGGAAATTTAACAATTGTCTTTCCAGGTACAAGTTGATTCTCACCCATGGACCCAGCTATTTCAGAAGGTAGTGGGCTGCCAGTCCTTTCCATAAAGGTTGGATGACCATGTGTTGTTTGTAGACGGAATTCTTATTCAGGTGTAAGATTGGACTAGGCCTGCGGTTCTCAACCTGTGGGTTATGTTCAATTTGTAACAATGAAAATACATCCTGCATATCAGATATTTACATTATGATTCATAACAGTAGCAAAATTGCAGTTATGAAGTAGCAACGAAAATAATTTTATGGTTGGGGATCACCACAACATGAGGAACTGTATTAAAGGGTCACGGCATTAGGAAGATTGAGAACCACTGGACTAGGTGAACACTGAGCTTCCTTCCTACTCTGAGTTCTTGTGAATGAACAGAGCCAGGATTCTGACCCAGGCCCACTGACCTAATCGAGGCCTGCTGATTTCAGGCACAGAGTCTTCCCCACTGAATTATAGTTTTTCTATTCATAAATTTTTATTGGTCAATTTGCTTTTCTTCTATATCCAATATCATTCAGCATAACCATCCATCATTGCAAGACTTTTTCATGACTAACATGTCACAGTGTCCAAGAGTACAGTTGATCTAAAATTAGATGGTGTTGATTTGCTAACAAAGATATTCCCGTTACATTGGCAAATATATTTCTTTTTTTTTAATTTTATTTTAGTTTGCATCATTCATTTCCACAAGATTTTGAGTTACATATTTTCACCCCATCTTTCCCCTACCCACCACCCCAAAACAGCTATCCCAGTGTATCCCCCCTCCCCCAGTCTATTCTCTCCTATGTCTTCCCCCCTCACCCCTCTGACTTTTTGGTAGGGCAGGATGGATCTCCCAACCACAGTGCCTGAGTATCTCAAGTTCCAGTTGGATGTAGTTAATAATGATAATAATTGCATATATATATATATATATACATATATATACATATTTATAACATTTGATTACGGAACTTTAGATTCTAGATTTTTTCTCTTCCTCTCTCATCACCCACCCCCACTGGAAGGACAAGCAATCAAATACAGGTTGAACGTGTGAAATTACGCAGAACCTCTCCACAGTGAGCACACTGTGAGAGTCTGATTACATGTCCCTTCTTCCTATCCTGCCCCCCCCCAACCA
>CM053585.1:330841510-330877819 GCA_028646515.1 Pseudochirops corinnae | reverse complement strand
TATTATTGACTACACCCAACTGGAGCTTGAGATACACAGGCACTGTGGTCGGGAGATCCATCCTGCCCTACTGAGAAGTGACATAGGAGAGTATAGACTGGGGGAGGAGGGACACACTGGGATGGCTGTTTGGGGCGGTGGGTGGGGGGAAGAGGGGGAGAAAATATGTAACTCAAAATCTTGTGGAAATGAATGATGCAAACTATAATAAAATTTAAAAATTTAAAAAAAAAAGGATGCTCATAATCCAATTGGGGAGACAACATGCAAACTAGTGTGAACAAACAAGCTATAGACAAATTAAATGGAAAAATAATCAACAGTAAGAGGGATTGAAAAGGCTTCTTGCTGAAGGTGGGATTTTAGCTGGGATTTAAAGGAGGCAGAGATGAAGAGGGAGAATATTCCAGGCATCGAGAACAGCCAGTGAACATTCCCAGAACTGAAAGATGGAGCATCTTATTTGAGGAAGAACAGAGACCAGTCACTGGATTGAAGAGCATGTTGGAGCAGGAGGAAGGTGTAAGGTGTAAGAAGACTGGAAAGCAGGAAGGGGGAAGTTTATGAACAGTTTTGAACTCCAAAAGGAGGATTTACACTGGATCCTGGAGACATGGTCTGCTTGGCCATGGTTGGCCAGTGCATTGGTCCCCATTTCAAGGGATTCACTATATTATTGTTAGATTAAGTGTGGATGCTAGGTTGACTTAAGCCTGACTGCAGCCCAGAACTCCCATGTTCAAGTGATCTACTCTCCTCAGTCTCCTTCAGTAGCAGGGATTACAGGCATGAACCTATTTACCCAGCTACAATTTATAGTCTTACCCTGTTGCCTGAGACTATAATTAGTTAAATGACTTGCTCAGGGTCACACAAATAGTATATATCAAAATGGATCCTGGAGTTGATAGGAATCCACTGGAGTTTATTGAGGAGGATGACATTGTCAGATCTGAGCTCTCAAAGATCAGCCCATTCATTTTTTTAATCAGTTCTAATTGTTAGAAAGTTCTTTCCTGTATTGAGCCAAAAGTCTGTTTCCCTCTGACTTCAGCCTATTAGTTCCTCTTAGTATCCTAAGGTTATGGATCAAGAGCTAGAAGGACCATCTAATCCCACTGCATCATTTTATAGCTAAGGAAACTAAGGTCCACAAAAGTGAAGTGGAAGAACCAAGGTTCAAACTCAGATCCTGCAACTCCAAATTCAGGATTCTTTTCGCACACTACTAGTTAGTTAGTTAATTAATTAATTAATCAGCACACTACCTGATACATAATAAACAATAAATTTATTGCGGATGGTTTGATCACTTGATTCATTGCTCCATAAAATGTCCGTCCCTCTTCACCAAAATAGTCCTTCAAATATTTGAAGACACCTGAACAGGAGAAACACATTCTCCATCCATTCATCCCTTCTTAATATGATGTGCTTTGGAAATCCCTCACCAATGCTTTAAACGTTTCAAATTTTATTAGTCAGCTTTGTAGATTAGATGCTACTGTGTAGATAGGAGTTTGTTAGTATGGAATGATTGGCTAGTATATGTTACCCTAAGCCAGTCCCAATAACTATAAAATGTACAGTGTGTAACTGACCCTTTCTGCCTTTCTTTATCTCATCTTCTAAGAACCAAGTCATTTAGAGCTAGAGGGAAATGTTCTTTTCTCCATTATGTTCTTGAAGATATCATTGCTGCCAGGGAAGGTCAAAGATATAAGTTTAGCAGCTGGAATAGGAGAGATGAGATAAACAGTTAGACTTAATTGAATGGAAATTGCCAGGAATCTGCCAGTTTCCAATCAAACTGGCTGAGCTAGGCAGGCATAAATCCATGTAAATACATTACGCCTTCCCCCACCAACCCCAGCTCAATGGCTAAATATGGCAAGAAGTCAATTTGGCACAATTTTCCATGAGAGCTACTAAGAAGAACAACAGAAGACTAAGGATGTCTCTTTCATTAAGTATGAAGAGAGCAAGGTGAATTTTCTAACAGGTCCAGTCATGTTTGTGCTTCTACTAGGGGCAAATCATAAACTATGCATGCTCAAAAGAAAGCTTAATTTCCCTCCTAAAGCAAGGGATTTTCAAGGGAGTGAAGGGAAGTAATGAAGAAAAAGTGCTTGAAGGAGTAAAACAAAGAATAAGAATGGGTAGAGTCAGAGGAAACTGAACCCTGACTTGTGTTAGGAGATTGGGGTGGGGGTGGTTATTAAAATGTGATGTGGAAAATAAGGGAAGGAGGACCATTGGATGCCTACAAGTATCTAATTGCTATGAGTCTCATTCTGTAGCACGGAGGAACTGAACCCTTTTAAAAGAAAATATTTTCATGTGCTCTGAGGATATCCCCTAATTCTTTGGACATAGCATAATATTGATTTGCTACCGTGATTTATGTGCAGCTTTCAAGTGTGCTAAGGACTATATGTTCATTATCTTATCAGGCCCTCACAACAACCCTGTGAGATACTAATGGTATTATTATTTCCATTTTACAGAAGATGAAACTGAGGCCTAGAGAGATGAAGTGACTTGCCCAGGCTCAGAGCTAATGACTGTCAGAAGTAGGAGTACAGCCCAGATTTTTTTTTTTTCCCAAGGCTAGTGGTATGTCCATTATGTGTGTCATCTACCTAGATACAGAGAGATGGTTATCTATATATGCTAAGTATTGTTGCTTCCTTCTTAGTCCATTGTGGCCAGATTTTGATACATATATGACACACAGGATTTTTATACATTATAGTATATTATTGGGGTAGCTAGGTGGTGCTGTGGATAGAATGCCTGGCCTGGAGTTAGGAAAACTCATCTTCCTGAGTTCAAATCCAGTCACAGATACTGTGCGACCCTGAGCAAGTCACATAATCCTGTTTGCCTCAGTTTCCGCATCTATAAAATGAGCTGAAGAAGGAATGGCGAGTCATTCAATTATTTTTGTCAAGAAAACTCCAAAAGGGGTCACAAAGACTTAGGCATGAGTGAAATGGAACAGCAATAAGATATTACTCCCCTTCACTATACAGTTTAGCCAAATTGGCCTTCTTGTTTATGAAGGACTTACTACAGCACTTTCCACTGGTAGTGCAACCCTTCTCAAACCCTGTTCATCCAATGGATTTCCCATTACAGTACACCAGCTACCAATACATTTTTTTGTTAGCTGCAAAATGTGTCCTGATTCTGCATGAGAAGAACACGTAAAAAGTCAACCAACAAACATTAGGATCATGATTCCATTTCACTCCTTTGAAAAATAATCTCCTTCTACCCTGAGCAAGATTGTCAAAGTATTCATGCCAAGCTGAGGTTTAAAGGTATTAACATTGCCAACCATTCCAGGAAATACAGAGCCTTTAAAAAGAGAAGAAGGAAAAGCCTTCGCATCTAGTATTTCATCTTTATTTGAGCACCTTCAAAGTGCAACGTGTCTGTCGTGTACAAGAAATCGTCAGGGCTCATCTGAGCCCTGGAGTTTATTTGAATTTCCCCACTGACCTTTTTCCCCCAGCCAATCCAAGGCCTTTTGTTTCAGCTAAAGTTCCATGTCCTGCTGACGTTAGTGATTTAAGATTTATGGTGCAGCGTGTTGAGGTTCCCACCATGCATTTCATTATTGCTGATGCCTGCCTCTCAGGCAGCCTTGTGTTTATAACTCAGCCATTTAGCTTGTTTGCGTATCTCTTCGAATCCTAAGGACTTACACCTCACTGCAACAGACCTTCTCGTTGCCAGGGTACTTTGTAAAACACTCGACTCTATTTTTATGTACAACTATTTTTAGCAGTGGAATGAACAGACCTGTTCCTTGATTGTTTATTTTTGCTCAGACATTAATTTGGAAGATGTTCCTTCTCCTAGGGTTTCCACGAATGCCCCATTTGTTCATTCAGCATCTTGTAATAGACCAAATATGGCCAAAATCAGTTTGCTCATAGATGAAATTAGATTAAACATTCCATTTTTCAGGAGGGAAAGGGGGTCCAAAACTGAGACTTCATTATTATATAGCACTCCAGGATGAGAAAACTCTCTTTATTCATGCAGACCACCAGCTGTCCTACAACTTAGCATCTTAAAAAATTTTTTTTTTAAGTTTCCCTACTTCACCCAGGTTGGACATGCAGCAGCCACTCATTGATGATCCCACTATTGAAGGGCACAAAAGCTTTCACCCACTCCATTTTAGACATGGTCTGTTTGGCCAGTCTGGTCGGCCAGCGCATTGGCCCCCATTTCAAGGGATTCACCATGTTATTGTTAGATTTAGTGTGGACGCTAGGTTGACTTAAATCTGACTGCAGCCGAGAACTCCCATGTTCGAGTGATCCACTCTCCTCAGTCTCCTTCAATAGCAGGGATTATAGGCATGAGCCTCTTTACCCAGCTACAATTTATAGTCTTACCCTCTTGCCTGAGACTATAATTAGTTAAATGACTTGCTCAGGGTCACACAACTAGTGTGCAGGATCTTGAATTCAGGTTATCCTGACTCCAAGTCTGGTTCTCTATCCACTACATCCACCATGATGCTCAGCAACACTTTCCCTATCGTGAAAATGTTTCTCATTCTCAAATCATAGAATTTTATCTATATTAAGGAAATTAGAGATCATTTAACTTAATCCCTTCGTTACAGAATTGCAAAAAAAAAATAAATAAAGGTGTAGAGAGGTTGGTCAAAGGTTACTCCATAACGAATGAAGGACTGGATTTGGAATCAGGAAGACTTGTGTTTGAATTTCCCTCTGACCAACCAACTGACTGACTGACTGACTGATCGACTGACTGACTGACTGACTGAGTAAATGAATGAATAGAACTTTTTTTAAGGATTTAGTATGTACACAGCACGATGCTAAGGACTGGGAATACAAGCAGAAAAAGCAAGATAGCCCCTGTTCTCAAGACACTGACATCCTAATTGAAGAGACAGCCCATATGGAAGATTTCAGATATAAGTCAGATGGAAAAGTCCCCTAGGGTACAGTGGCAAAAAAGATGCTAATGCCAATTCCCACTGATACAACCATTATCTGTTTCTGATATTGAACCACTGGACAGTGACAAGGATCTTGGTGACAAGACCTGTTTGTTTGTTTCTGGGTCTTCAGAAGCTTTGGCTGTAGCACCTGCAGCGCAACTTTCTAACTGTGTGATGCTGGGAGAATCACTTAATCTGTTAGCCTCAGTTTACTCATCTGTATAATAGGGATAATTACAGCACCTATTACACAGGGCTGTTGTGAGAATTAAATGAAACAATATTTATAAAGTGCAGGTTCACATGCAGCAATACATATGGATAGATAGGTAGTTTGGGGCTTTTAGCTTCCCATCCAACCCCTCCCATTTACTGCCCTTTATTAAAAAAAAAAATCGTAATAATTCTATCACTTCCAGAGAGAGGGGTAACTGCTGACAGGGTCAGATGTATGGTAGCTAGGGAAAATAGCTTAAAATATCTCTCCCTTAGTGTACTCTGCAGCAAGAAATTCCTACCACTACAATCTCTCCTTTTGGTTAATTTAAGGCATTGTCTCCTTGAGTGTTAAATTTTATCTGTTAAATTTAATGTTAAAATTTAATTTGTTAAAAATTTAAAGATGTTCTCTGAGAGGGCTAACATGATTATCCACGAAGTGACTACAACGTTTTAAGATTGTTATGATCTGCTTGCTCTTAGGAGATTGAGACTTAATCATGATTAGTGTTCCAGGTAAGCTGGGAAGGTAACACAGGCTAGTGTAGGACTTTAAGCTGAAAAGTACCTGAGAAATTATCTTGTCCAACTCCCTCCTTATGTAGATTAGAAAACTCAGGCTCAGGTAACACAGATGATAAATACTAGAATTAAGATTTCAACCCAGGTCCTCTGGCATCTATTTTATTTCTATTTCAACTACATCTTTGCAACTTGCATATTCTTTGCTTCCTACAGTCATTCAATTGCTAAGTTTAGTCATTTCTCTCACATCTCCTCCCTCATTTAATTCTCACTGCTGCCATCATGGGTCAGATCCTTATTACCTCTGTCGTGGACTATTACCATCACCTCCTTCTAACTGGTCTCTTTGCCTTTTATCTCACTTCCTTCCAGGACATAAAATGTCATTGGCAGGCTAATTTACTCAAAGAACTGTCTCATCATGCTACTCTCCTGTTCTAGAGCTTCCAATGGCTACTCATTCCTATGAAATAAATTCTAGTCTTTTAGCCTATAATACAGTGTCTCTGCTACATACTGGCTATGACCCTGGGCAGGTACCTCAACCTTCCAGTGCTCTGGACTATAAGTTACAGATAACATGGGGCCCTTAAGGAATGCATTCTTTGTAGAAATCACTAACAAAAAGGAGAAACCTCCTTCAATCCCTCAGGATTTCCTACGTCAAGAAGCAAAGACAATATCTCACCCATTATAATTTATGGCATTATAATCTAAATGGAGACTAAATTTGTGACTGAAATGTAATTTTTCTACTGTAAATTTTCAAATTGTGGTTTAAATGTTTTTATAAATGCTCAAATGTCTTTGTGAGCTTTGAGGTACCATTCTGTAGAATTGAGTTTAAGGAAAAATTTAATGTGGAAAAATGTTTTGTGTTACCAACATATTTTCTTCTGTAAATGATATAACAGAACTTAACTCTTTAGGTAAATTAAAAGCAAAGTCAACAAAAGGTATTGGAATAGACCATTTATTTGTAAACTTTTAAAAACCCCAAAGGAAATAATATTGTGATTAATTGATTTTGTGCAGTAAAAAAAAAAAATTGTACTAAATTAAAAAGGAAAAATTTAGTGGAGTGAAAATTGTTCTATAGATAGCCTGGGATATGATTGGGAAATAAAGACTAGAGAAATTAGGCCAGTAGAAGAGAGTAAGAGAAATGTTGAATTGGAATATGAAAAGAAAACAAGAAAGGTCCAGTTTTGAAGGGCTTTAATCGAAGTCCATTGGAAGGATATATAAAGAAAGAAAAGAGAAAGCTTGAGTAAAGTAGGGAAGAGAAAAGAATGGGTAGAAAGTTAAAGAAAGTTGGTCTGTACTAACAGTGTGAATAGAGCATTCTAAAGTAAAGGCTTTTAGAATGTTGGAAAGGGAAGTTTACAAGCAACTTCATTTGGTTGTTCTTTATGACTATGAATCCAAATTTGATTTGGATAAAATCTGTTTTGAAATGAAATCATCGTGTTGTCTCATTTACACTGAGATATGTTCCCCTATTAGAATAATTGTGGTAAATCAGACTCAATACAAAATGTATTTTGCTATTTTAAGGCAACAGTGTTGGAAAATGCATGAATCAGGAAGACCTGAGTTAAAAGCCAACCTCAGAACTTTATTAGCTGTGTGATATTAGCAAGCTTTGCTCTTGTTCACTTAGTCAGTTATGTCCAACTCTTTGTGAACCCATGGACCAGAGGTGGATAACCTATGGCCTCGATTCAGCCAAAGGGCTACACTTGAGGACCTAGAGGAACACATGTGGCCTCAAGGTCACAGGTTCCCCAACCCTGCCATGAACCATAGCACATCAGGCCCTTCTGTCTTTCACTGTCTCCTGAAGTCTGTCCAAATTCATGTTCATTATTTTCATGACGTTATCTATACACCTCATCCTCTGCCTTCCTCTTTTCCTTTTGCCTTTAATCTTTCCCAACATCACAGTCTTTTCTAATGAATCTCATCTTCTCATTATGTGACTTTTACTTTTATTTATCTCAGTTTCCTAATCTGTAAAAGGGATAAAAATATAGTACCTACCTCCCAGAGTTGTTGAGAGGATCACGTGCTTGTAAAGTACTATAAACACTATATAATCTTAGTAAATGTAAATACTCTCATTCATCTGGAATGCAATTGGTATAAAATGCCCCAAATAATAAAATGAAGGATTTTCTATGGAGGACAATTTCAAAATGCATTTGATGTTGTCCAACTGGTAATAAGTTTGGTTTAATGTTTTAAGTACATGATATTATGTATGTTATTATTGTGTTTAAAATTTTTTTCTTATATCGTGAAATTTGTGAAACCATTGTTATCAGAAATGCTGTTAGAAAACTAATATCTCTTAATATGTTTGCTCTTATATTATGACTTAAATTGTTAAAAGGATGTGTTAAACGTTTAAAAACAAATATTTGATGGCGTATATTTTCTTTAAAATGGATAATAATAACAACTTAATGCTGGGGCGGGGAGGGGAGTAGCAACATCCTCTTCAAGTTATACTTATCTTTGAGGCTCCTTGGGACTTTCTACTTGTGTGAGATCATAAGATCTTATCAGCCTGCTGACAACATGTGATAAAATTCTAAGTTATTGAAGTATGAGAAGTTAGGACCACACCTAAGTCAAAGTGCCCAAGTTTGCTTATAATAAAGGGTGAGTTTTATCTGACAGATTATTTGACCATTGCTTATGAAAATTATGACCCTGTGCCTGTTAATAAATAACGTGTATTGAAGTTACATGTTTGAACTACCTTAATAACAGTAGACCTTAGATTCAAAGATTTTGAATTTGCCTTAGGGGTGAACAGGCAACATAGATTGGAGGCTTACTATAGTCAGCATTTTTCTAGAGTTTGGAGTCAGCTATCATGTATTCACGGAATGGGTGAAACTCTGGAATGTAATCATTCTTAAATTATAAATGAAGGGTAGCTGTGTTCATTGTTAACTGTTATCACAACATAAGAAAAATAATACTAATTATAACCTAATAAAATTTTGTTATTTGAGGTAATATCTGTATGGACAATTGATATTGTCCAAGATTTTATTTCAAGGGAAATGCCAGGTGTTACTCAAAGGGAGTGCAGTCTGAGACTTCCTACATGTGAATGTTTGTCTCTGGGAAAAGTTGAGGGGACAACTCTAACGTCTAGAATCAAACTAAGCTAAGTTTTCCCCCTGTTACGGTTCATGTCAGGTCAGTCTGTACCCTTGAAGGAACAGTCTTGACATCATCATAACAATATCCCTCCATTTCCTTTCATAGACAATTTCTATAATCAGGGTAAGTGAACAGTAGAAGGTTTGTTGTTGCAATAGTAAATCTATTCATTGATTAATCAACATCTCTGAGTTACTATAATAGGAAGCAAGTGGGAAAGATTTTACTATTTTCAATCTGATTTTGTAGTCAATTCCATTTGCTAAGCAATTAAACAAATGAGTTCTTGGGCTTGCCATCTACTTCCTAATAGCTATATATTAATCTATAAGATTATGTGCTTGAAGTATCTCATTCTTTCAGGGTGAAATAGGGATAATATCCTCTAAAGGGGAGAATAAGACAAAGATGTGAAAGTTTTCTAATTAAAAATTAGAGTAATAAATTTTGAGAAAGCAACAGAATTAGACTTTTCTCTACGAACTAGGATCTGGATATGTATGTGTATACACACACATATATACATATGGACATATATGAGTATATATGTATATGTATATATGTTTGGCTATGTTATTCATTTCTAAGTGTTTCTAATGGAATAAATATGTAGGCCTTGATTATGTTTTAGTAACAAATTCTTAAAATTGGATTAAGGATTTTACATATAAAATTGCATTGATAATTGTAAAGAAAATGAAATTATTTTTCCATTTTAGTTTCTGTATGATCATTTAAGAGTGAGAAGGGCTTATTTTCCAAGCCAGACCCTCATGGATTTCTTAAAATCTTTCCTTCAGCCTGTTTATGGCAAGTGTTCATATCAGGTACAGGTTTAAAAACAGAAACAGCAAGTGTTATGTAAAAACTTAAATTCTTTGCAGTTTCAGGTAAATTATGGGTTCCTAATTAGATGTTCTTCTCATAGCCCTTTTATTGATAGGATAAGAACCGTAAGGCTTGAGCTGGTTTTCACCACATGAACTATTTATTAGAAAAGAAAAGTTAGGAGGTTGTACTAAATTGTATTGAATCTTATTACTTACAGATTCTAGCAAAATTACCTATGAATCTATGTAAGCAACTTGCAACCAGACAAGTAGATCTACTAGGAGGAGCTCCCTTCAGAAATACCATGCAAATGAGACCCATTCCTGAATGTCCAAGGCAAGATGTTTCCAGGGACCAGACAGCTACCTGGGACATTTGGGATTCAAATGGAATGTGCTGATTTAATGGACATTGGGAGTGGCTTACTAGGTTACAAGGAGATGATGTTATTTAACCTTGATGATCATAATTGTTTTGCATTTGACTTTTTGTTTCCTGATATTTACGTTGCTGAGATTTCTTGGTTTCCTTGGTGACATGTAGATCTCCCCTCTCAAATTAGTCCATGCTAAGTCCTTTAAGTAGTTTCATTTACAGCCTGACTTAGTTTACATATAGAGTTTATTTAACGAAATTTGTCTCCTTAGAGGATATATGAGAATATGACCCTGTATGTATTGTTTGTGCCTCTCACTACATCCCTTTGATGCCCCTTAAAATAGACTGTCATTTTGTTCATAAACTACAAATAGATAAAGTATTTAAATAAGTAATCCTGGGAGTTGAAAACCCCAGATCCAAAGGGGAGGGATGTTACTTTAAAAATAACTTTAGTGAGAGGAGGAGCTGAGATTAGGGGCAGTCAGCCAGTTGAACTCCCAAGATTCCCCTCTAAATAATGGCTCAAATTAAATTTTGGAGCAGCAGAGCCAACAAAACATCAAGGTGGAACATTTTTTCCATTCCAAGAAAATTTAAGCACTCAGCAGGAGAAATTTGTGACGTCAGAGTAGAGACCTGTATGGAGTCCACATACACAGTAGTATCAACAGTTCCCGAAAAACTACAGGAGCTTTGGGAACTCTCAGCCCAGAGACTGTAAGAGAGTTGGCCAACTGGTCAGAAATGGAATGCCAGGTAGTCTTTCCTGGCATTGGGTTTAGTTAGTGTTGACTGCCAACTCTATTGCACATATGAAGTTCTGGGTTCTGTTAAAAAACAGATTTGGCCACATGGCAAAAATCATATAAAATCTCACTAAATAAAATAATTCCTTAACAATAAGAATTGGTTGGGCAAGTGGAAGCTAATGACTCCATGAGACATCAAGAAACAATAAAACAAAGTCAAGAGAATGAAAAAAGAAGAAGAAAATATGAACTATCTCATTTAAAAAATGCCTAGAAAATAGATCAAGGTGAGATAATTTGAGAAATACTGGATTACTGAAAGGCATGAACGAAGAACCTAGACCTCATATCACAAGAAATTATCAAAGAAAACTGCCCTGATATCTTAGATCCAGAGGATAAAATAGAGATTCAAAGAATTCACTGATCTGCTGCTGAAAGAGATACCAAATTTTTAAAAAGAGAGATACCAAATGAAAACTTCCAGGAATATCATAGCCAAATTCCAGAGCTCCCAGGTCAAAGAGAAACTATTTCAAGCAAGCAGAAATAGTTTAACATTGTGGAGTGACAATCAGGATTATGCAAGATTTAGTAGTTTCCATGTTAAAGGAATGGAGAACTTGGAATATGGTATTCTGGAAGGCAAAGGAGCTAGGATTACAACCGATAATCACCTATCTAGCAAAACTGAGTATAAACTTTTATGGGGAAAAAATAGATATTTAATGATATAGGAAACTTTCAAGCATTCCTGATAAAAAGATCAGAACTAAATAGAAAATTTGACATTTCAAACACAAGAGTCAAGAGAAGCATAAAAAGGTTAATATGAAAGATTAATCATTAAGGACTCTATAAAGTTAAACTGTTTGCATTCCTATACAGGAAGATGATATAAGTCACTCCTAAGAACTTTATTGTTATTAGGGCAGTTAAAAAGAGTTTACATAGAGGACGTGGATTTGAGTTGATTATATTGGAATGATCTAAAAAAAAAAAACAAAACAAAACCCAAACAAGTTTAAAAAAGAAGGGGTGCTGTGTATAGAAATGTAACTTATCCAATAGTGAAATAAGAGGGAAAGAGAATATGCAAAACAGAGAGATGATAAAAGGGAGAGCACATTAATGGTGGCAGTAGTTTGAAGCAAATTGGACTTTTGAGGAGGGCCAGGACAAAAAGAGAAAAGAAAGAGAAGAAAATGGGATACAGGGAAATACACAATTAGTAATGATAACTATAAATGTGAATGAGATGAGCACACCATAAAATGGAAACAGATAGCAGAAGGAATTAGAAACCAGAATCCAGCAATTCGTGGTTTATAAGAGACACACTTTAAACAGAAAGATGCACATAGGGTTAAAATAAACATCTGGAGCAGGAACTAATATGTTTCATCTCGATTTAAAAAGGCAGGAGTAGCAATCATGATCTCAGACAAAGCAAAAATAAAAATAGACCTAATTAAAAGAGATAATCAGGGCAGCTATGTTATGATAAAAGGTACCACAGACAATGAAGTACTATCAAAAAAATTTCACAACAAGTTTCTCTGATAAGGTCCTTGTTTTTCAAATATATGCTGAGTATAGAACTGAGCCAAATTTATAAAAATAATATTCCTCAACTGATAAATGATCAAAAGATAAAACTGTTTTCAGAAGAAGAAATCAAAGCTTTCTATATCATATGAAAAAATGCTCTAGCCCACTACTGATTAGTGAAATATAAATATTTCTTCATCAGGAGATCATCATATCAGGGAAGTCACAAAGCTAGCCACTCTCCTCTTATGATGCAGCAATAATACATTATATCCCTATAACTTCGAGGAACAAAGTACCACTCTATGAGTGTTGTCTCCTCCTATTAGAATGGAAGCTTCTTGAGGGCAGAAACTGATTTTGCTTTTCTATTTGTATCTCCAGCCCTTAGCACATTGGGCATATAACAAACACTAATCTATCTTCTCATACAAGTACCACTATTGGTATAGCCATTCCCCAATTAGCAAACAAGTACTTAGTTTCTTTCCAGTTCTTCGTTATCACACACACACACACACACACACACACACACACACACACACACACAACTTTGTACCTCATTAAACAAATACTATTTTGTATTAATGTAATTTCTGTGTTACCTTATCCTACTAGACTATAAACTTCAAGAGGGCAAGAACTGTATCTTATATAAACTTTCTACTTTCTGCAGTGTCTAACTCAATGCTTTCCACTCATGAATAGTATAAGTGTTTATTGACTTGATTTGAAATGAACCAGACTTCCCATAGTCCAACAGTTTAAAGTAGAACTGGTTCTTATTCAACCTGCTGACTATGTAGTTCTCAGCCAAAAATTACAGGAATCCATAGCACATTCCCAGGAGAAACAGACCATCACATGAAGCCATCTGTAAAACCCATGTTTCTTTTTGGAGAATTTCACCTTTGAAAGCCACTAATCTTGGACTGGCTATTGTAGAAAATTCTTGCTAATGTGTTTGGTCAAATAAGTTGAACAGTGAAAAAAGTCCAGCTATATAATCAAATGTTTAATCTCTTGCTTCATCAATTAAAGCCGTATGGTCATTTCAAGTGGTGGCTGCGAAAATCTGTCTGGGGAAAATTGCATGGCAACTCACTCACCTTAAGTAAATATCCGATAGTCAGAGATTAGTATTTCCTCTTATCAGTGCCCATACCTCTTTCCCAAACTTATCATTTTTATCTCAGTGGAAATTCCCCTATTCCCTTAGGTACCTACAGGAAAAGACTTCTAAATACTGCATTTATTCTGGCTCAGAGGAAAAGTAGTGGGTAATCTGAATCTCTCATCAGTTTCACAATGCTCTGTGGATTGGTCAAGTTTCCTCCAAAAGCTTTGCCTTGATCATGGTAGAAGGTTGAACAAAAATATGTTTATCTTCTCTGGTGGTAAAATAGTGTCGTCTGGAGAACACACTGTGTGGGATTCAGGGCATCAGCAGTGTGAACCAGAATTTGAACCAGGTCCCAGTATTTGGGGTGATTTAGACCTCAGTCTGTGACTGTTTGTTCACATCAAAAACCACAACATAATTGCACCTCTTACAAATTTTGAAAAAGCCCTCTTGGGATACTGTTATAATTTGTTTAGTAGTCTGTCTACCAAAAATCCTCTTTGCAACCCAGCTTTGGAGTAAGCCAGGGAGAGTTCCATGTTATATCCTTGTGGCACACTATTGGCCATGAGTATTGGTTTCATTGATTATACAATCAGCATAATTACCTTTTCTTTCCTCTATTCCCACCTCTCCTTCCTTTTCTCCTTCCCTCTCTTGCTTCCTGTCTTCTTCTTTCCTTCCCTCCCTCCCTCCCTCCCTCTCTCCTTCCTTCTTTCCTTCTTTCCCTCTCTTTTTCCTTCCTTCTTTCCTTCCCTCTCTCTGTCTTTCCTTCCTTTCATCTTTCCTTACCTCTTTCCCTTTTTCTTGACTTGAAATGATTTTGTTTTCACATTCCATTTCTTTTGGAATACCCTTCTTCCAACAAATAAGTAGTTTTATTATACTCTCCTGGATCAAATTACTTAATTAGTGTCTTTTAAGATATCATTACGTGATGTCAAGGGAAGGAAATTGTGGTAAAAGAAAAGATAGATGGATTAAAATCTCATTTTAAAAGTGGGAGATTCTTCTAAAGATGTGTGTGGATAGCTTGGCTAAAGTGCATTTCCTGGGTCTGGAGAAGATAACTGTGTTTATGGAACAGAAAAGTTGATTTTTCCCTCACACAAAAAAGTACTAAACAAGAGTTGAAGACATTAACAGCGTGAGACATTGAAAGACTAAAGAAAAGCTATCAGAAAGGGCTTTATTGATGACAAAATATCTCAAATAACAAATTGGTGCATATGCCCTAGTTAATGTCAAACTGAGGAAAGATTCAGGACACATCAAAGTAGTTAATTTTTAGGCCTAGGAGAAAAAGCCAAGATTGCACTAAAAAGTCATTTGGCCCTATGTAGATGATTGTGAATATATCACATGTTTGCATTTCTTTAAATCTTGTTCTCAAATTATTATTATTTTGTAGATTGTATTAACGTTAATCATTTTACATTACTCATGGTTATTTTTGAGCTTTAAAAGATTTGCTGATAGTGAAAGTACAATTGAATAAAAGATCTATCTAATATGTTCTTCCTTTATTTAGGGAGATATATGAAACATCTAGGTAGCGGAATAAGGCTCCAGAAGACCTGAGTTCAAATCCAGCCGCAGACACTTGCTAGTTCTGTGATCCTGGGCTTAATCTCTTCCTTTCTCAGTTTCCTTATCAGTAAAATGAAGATGGTAATAGCACCTTCCTCCCAAGGTTGTTGTGAGGATCAAAGGAGATAATTATAAAGCTCTTAGCATACTGCCTGGCACATAGGAAAAGCTATGAAAAGATAAGCTTTTATTATATGATATCTTAACTTAGAGGGAGCTCACTGTAGTAGATATAGGACTGTCTTTGGAGTTAGGAAGACCTAGATTTAAGGCTGGATTCTGAGACATGTTAAATGTGTGACCACAGGCAAGTCACAGAACCATTTAATGCCCCAGAATGCTCCCCAAGACTAAGTTACAGACTGCAAAGGTACAAGGAATAGCCCCACCAGGAAAGCCCCACAAAGTCACAGGTTCAGACCAAAGAAATAAAAACAAAGTTACCCATCTTTGTGGAAGACAGTGAGAGAAGAGGAAGTAGAAGCATTGAGGGTACAATGGCTGAATACATTCTCCTATATCAATGTAACAGAATATTATTACAGCATAAGGACAAACGAGTATTAAAGAATTCAAAAACTGGGGGAAATTCAAGAAAGTGATAAAAAAGAAAGAAAGCAACACCCAACACATACTAATTGCAATACTAAACAGTAACAAAATTCAGGTTAAATGCAATAGATGACGTTGGCACTATCTTCTTTTTAAAGAAATTAAATTAATTTATTAACTTTTAGTTTACAAGATTCAGTTCTATAATGCCTTGAGGTTCAAATTTTCTCCCCTTCCTTCCCCCCGCCCTCGCCCCTCCATGGCGGCATGCAATCAAGTATAGGATCTGCAAATACTTTCACACTGGACATTAGTCAGATTGTAAAGAAGGGTTGTAACCAATGGAGTGAACAATGGGAAAGAAGAAAGAAAACCAAACATGAAAAAGAACAATAACATGTGGATTGCTTCAGTCTCCATTTAAACTCTGGTCTTTCTAGGTCTTTCTCTGAATGTAGATATCTCCTTCCATTCTGAGACTAGCTTCTTAATGTTAAAACAGCTGCTCTTCTTTCTTTCTTTTAATAATCAATGCCAAATGCAAATAATTATTTGTTATAAACACTTGGGTAGTTTTGCTTAATGATTTGCAGGGAGTCTATGTTTTATGTTTTAGAGGTATGTTTGTCAATTGTATTAAAGCAAAGCTTATCAAGAAAAACATCAATAAAAGAATTCTTTAGGAAAAGTTAACCTGCTTTGATAGATGGGAGTCTGTGTTGTTCCTGATAACCTCTTGAATTAAGTTTTTCGGAAGATCTATTTATTTCATCAATATAAGCATGACTCTCCACCGTAGTGAGAAAGTCTTAACCTTTTTTGTGGCATCATTTCTTGGGCAGTCTTGGACCTTTGTTCAGAATAATGTTTTTGTACGTATGTATGTATGTATGTGTGTGTGTGCATATATACTTATACTTATACACATATGTATATATAGACAGAGAAATTTAGATAGATACATAGCTATAGATATAACATGCATAAACAGCATTTATTAAGTAACACTGTATGCCAGATTGTGCTAATCACTGGGGGTACAATTTTTAAAATGACAAATAAAACCAAGATGGTTCCTACTCTCAAGGGGCTTAAATTCTAGTGGGGAAGACAAAACATTAAGGGGAACTAAAAGGAGGTATTAGGTTCAGAGAGGGAGGTAAGGTAGCTAGCTGGAGTGGTCCATAAAAATAAATTCCATAGCATTACCAAAGAAAATTGTTATGTTGAAATAGAGTTATTAAAATATTCAAAAAACAAATTTATGGATCACATCAAGGTTGTTGCCAAGCTTCAGAATAGGATTTCAATAGAAAACTTGTCACCTTCCTTGTTCTACACAGTGAGTTTCTATTAAGTAAGGTTGTTTTCTATAGCAAAGAAGCAAAAATAATCATGCTAGCCTCTGTCCCGGCCAGATTATATCTTGAGTATTGTTTTTATAGTTCTGGACACCACATATTAGGAAAGACTGGCAAATTAGAGAGCATTCAGACAAGATTACCCAGGAGGCTTAGAAGATGGGAAACCTCATCATGAAAGGATTGGCCGATGGGACTGGGGCTATCTAACTTAGAGAAGAGAAGACTTAGGGCCCTGGGACAGGATCACAGTATTAAATTATGGGAAAGGCTGTCATGTAGGAAAAGCTTGAGAAACAGGGCTGATCTAGGGGCCATTGGTAGAAACTGCCAATAAAAAGATTTAAGCACAATATGAGGAAATATTTCTTAACAGTTAAAGCTCTTTGACAATGTGATAGGCTGCTTTGGGAGACCTGCTCATTTCTGGAGATCTTTGAATCTTTAAGCTGCACAAGAAATTGTTGGGGATACGGTAGAGAGGATTCTCAACAGAGGACTCTCATGGAGATATGAGTTGGATTAGATTATCCCTGAGGTCACTACAACTTTGGGGATTCTGAGATTCTGTGGTTCTAATTACCTGTCTCAGGAAATTGGAATACCAGTGTTCACAATACAGATGATAGATTTTTACCTATAACTTTCAACCATCGTGATACTGGAGCTCAGCCCTCTTTCTCTTTGTTCTGTCCTTAGTAGTGATAGAAAATAACTGTTCTTAATACTACATACAATAAACACCATACTACTGATATCCTTAGTCTTTTCATACATATTATAGGTTCATATGACAGCACAGTATAGCATGTGAGCACTTCCTCAGAATGTTTTTATGTGAATATAATAAAATACAGAGAATGACAATGGGAGATGTTATATTGAAATACACATACATATATCTGTGTATATATATTTCTATGCATATATATAAGCCTATATTTCAGTTATAAAAATGTATATATACTCACATGTGTATATATAACTGTATTTGCACATATATGTGTATGTGTACACATAGACACATAGATTTGTTTTTATCCATCTATCAATCTATTATTGATCTATAGATTGGTCTATATGTATATATAAAACTAGTTCAGTTATATATGTGTACATATGTATGTGCATATATAACTATTTGTACATATATTGTATATACACACAAATACAAAGATTTCTCTTTATCCATATATCAATCTGTTGATCTATAGATTAATCTATCTGTCACAAGTTTGTGGACTCCAAGTTAAGAATCCTTGCCATGGTACATACAGAAACCCTCATTTAAGGAATATTCTTAAATCTGTGAGAGGCAGTGTGGTGCACTGGATAACAGTCATCTTTATAACCAGGAAGAACTGGATTCATGTCCTGCCACTGATACATAGAGGCTGTGTGATTCTGGGCAAGTCATTTAACCTCTCTACATTGTAGGCAATATTCTATGTCTATAAGTTGCAAAGAAGGTACCAACCTAGACTGATGGAGTGAGTTACCTCCTCTGCAAGTCTCCTATCCTGAGAAATCACAGATCCTGTATCTATCCCTTCTCTTATGTTTATAGCAGAAGAAGTACCAAGGAAGAGGAAGAACCATTGGATTTTGGTCAATCTAGAACATTTACTGACCATGTTGTTTTGGGGAGGTAGCTTAACCTCTTGGATACTCACTTAACCTACATGAAAAATATTGTGTTATGAATACCTACCATACCTACCTAAACAGGTTGTGTATCGAATTTATGTATGTGTGCATACATACATGTATATATGTATATACATAGATATGCATATACACATGTATAAATACACATACATATTTATGCATGCACGCATAAATTATATATATGTAGATATAGTTTGAAAATAATAAAGGACTATTCAAATGTTATTTTTAATCTCATCATTACTACTATCACTTCAGCCTCTTCTTTTGGCTAGACAAGCATTACCTCTCCACATGTTGGCAGCTTGCCCAAATTGGGAACACAATATAGGACAGAAATAAACCACCTTTGCAAACCTACAGCTATCAGGCAGAGACAAATGTCAGACCCACACAAAAAAATGAACCTAGTGATGTCAGGTAGATGAACATCTGCTTTACATGGGGGGGTTGTCTGGGTGATCTAGAAAGTATAGTAAGGTTTAAGAGTCTATGATCTGATATGGATATAAGATAAGAATGAATGAATAAAGGAATGAAGCATTTATTAAAGACTTCCTATGTGCAAAACACCATGCTAAACACTGGGGACACAAGACCAAAAGTAAGATAATTCCCTGTTCTCAAGGAGTTTACATTCTAATGGCGGGAGATACATATGGAAGGTTTCACCTGTAAGTCTAATGGAGAGGTCTCATGGTCCTTAGAGCAGAATCTTTGGTCTTCAACGAGATTAATTATATATAATAAACCTAATTTACATAATATATTCAATTCAACAATATTAATTGCATATCTTCTGTGTGCAAAGTTGGTAAAAAGATAAAATGAAAACCATTATCTCCACTATGTGTAAGATGCTACTTTGATTTTTGTGACGCTGCTATCTCCTGGTTTCTCTCCAACCTCTCTGAGCACTCCTCAGTCATTTTGCCTAATCATCATCAAGATCACACTTCCTAAATATGGGTAGATTCAAAGTCTCCATCCTTTCCCCTCTTCTCTTTTTTATCTGCTCTGACTTAGCTGTCTCATCAACTCTCATGGGTCTGATTATCATCTCTATGTAGATTATTCCCCGATCCTGTTTCCTTTCTAGACTCCAATCCTCCATCATCTCCTGCCCATTGCACACATTGAACTAGATATCATCTCAAACTCAACACTGATAAAAATGTCAGATAGCATAGAACCAAGGGCATGTCTTAGAACACCATTAAAGACCTCCCTGTAAGCTGAGATCTATTCATTAATTACTAATTTGAGGCTAGATCATTTAACTGGTTCCAGGTCTACCTAACTGTATTATCTTTTATCCAACTTTTGTCTATCTTGTCTGAATGGTGATCTTGAGAGATTTCGTCAAAGGCCCTGCTGAAATCCAAGAAAAACCACATATACCACATTCTCCTGCTGTACCAGCCCAGTGCCCTTGCCAAAAAAAGGATAAGAGCTAAGTCTGACATGGGCTCCTTCATGAATGCATAGTATTTAACAGCTGGTCTTTGTGAAACATAGGACTTGAATTGAGGGATTTCTGGTTCCAAGGATGACCCTCTATCTGTAGTAACATCATGTTAGTCATCAGGTTCAATGATTAAGCATTTATTGAGTATCTACTGTAAACAGAGTATTTCACTGGATATCACACTGGAGATAAAAAGAAACGGTATCTTTGGGAAAAAAAATAGATTGTGTGGCTACTAACCACAAAGAACTTGCCTAAATCTGAGGATTATATATGACTCGCACTTATCTCTACCATTCCTATAGACCGCTACTAGAGAAATGAAGAGTTAGCTATGGCCAGCTTTTGTGGCAACTCAGTCCATATTTTGGGGAAAATGAAACAACTATCAAGAAAAAAAAGCACAACAAAAATAAAGTATAGCCTTTTCTGTTAATAATTAAAACAAAGGCTTGTTGAGCTAGATTTGTCCTAATGCATTTTTCATTGGATATTGATATAGATAGGAATTAAATGACTTCTAATGATAACTGGGCAATTTCTTGGTGCTCATTTTGATCAAATGAAGGCCACATTTATTATCATAAAGTCTTAGAATCAGGTTGGGCTTTAATGTCCATGAGGACTCTGGTGAACCTCTCATCCTTTGTTCTTACCAGTCATTTGGCTTCTATTTTTCCAACAAACTAAACATCCCTTCATCAAATAAAAATTTATTATGTCAGTCAGAGTATGAAATCCTGAGAAACTTGTTCTTCCCTCCAAGGAGTGACTGGTGCCTCAGACCAGAGCAAACAGGCCAGTGACACTCTTTTTTCTCACCAATGACTCTAGGTCCTTCTTGGTTGTCTAAGGTAAACAGAATAGGTATCTAAGGAAGTTTAAAAATGTCTATTTACTTAGCTAGAATAGTTAAGTAGCTTACTTTTTAAATGTTCATGCAGTAGGAAAAAAATAAAATAAAAGACTCGGTCACTTATGGAGAGCGTGCCTAGGTTAGATAAACAGTCTGTGATGACAATTGGTGGTGGGTGAATTAAAACATGAGTCTGCTGGAAGCATTCTGAATAAATAGCAAATGCCAGGCTAAGATTACACAAGCTGTACTATTTATCAAAGGCTGAAATTCTTTTGCCAAAAAGGATCTTCAAAGTAGTCTGTGAGTTTGGTCAATGTTTTGGTAACATCACAATGTTTCTACTTCCACTTTCCTGCTGGGGAGTGGGGTGGGGAGGTGGATCATAAATTTTTATAAAATGTGCTTTCCTTTTAGCTCTTGCTAAAAATTTATTATTAAAAGGACATAGATCTAGAGTTGAAAGGCACCTCAGAGGCCATCTAGCCCAACCCCTTTATTTGACAGATGAGGACACTGAGGCTCAGGAAGGTGAAGATCTTTGTCCAAGGTCACAATGGCTGTAAGGGTCAGAGGTGGGATTAGAACCCAAGTCCTTTGATTCCAGAATAATCCTTTGTGGTATCAAACACCTTGGCTTTATCTACTTAATGCCACAATAGTCAGTTGACAACATCAAAAATCGACAAAAAAATTGATTGGTTACTTGGAAGACCAAATGGTGGGCCACTGGTTTGGGATGAACATTTCACTGATGCTACAATTTCAGTTAATTGTTCTGGTGTCATTGCTAGAAATACAACAAGCTCCTTGACATATCAGGAACTAAGATCATTATGAGGTGTTTGACTTGAATTTTGCATTCTTATCATTCTTTTCCACATGTCCTAAAATATATAGAAACAAATAAAATTAGACTCATCATCCAACTTACAGAAGACAGGGGTATCTAACTTTGTGATCTTGATCAAATCACTTAAACCCTCTTGACTTCAATTTATTCATCTGTACAAAGGGTCCAGTGATACTTAGAGCACAGCACCGGGCTCTTTATAAGGATCCAATGAGTTAATGTATGTAATTCTGTTGTTGTTTAGTTGTTTCAGTTTTTCTGACTCTGTGACCCCATTTGAGGTTTTCTTAGAAAAGATACTGGAGTGGTTTGCCATTTCCTTCTTCAGCTCATTTTACAGATGAGGAAACTGAGGTAAATGAAGTTAAGTGACTTGCCCAGGGTCACATAGCTGCTAAGTGTCTGAGACTGGATTTGAACTCAGGTCTTCCTGACTTCAGACCTCTCACTCTATCTAGCTGCTCATAATGCATGTAAAATGCATTGTAAACCTTAAAGTGCTAAATAAAGACCAGTTGTTAACAATGTCAACACAAACAAAAATGAAACTAACAACAATAAACCGTATCAGCTACCTACGAAGACATCATCAGATGGTTATAATTATGCATCAGAAAATGGCTTTCTTTTATGAATTAAGTTACAACAAATTCTCCCATTTCAAAAATGGATCTCAAAGTATCCTAGAAACTTCAACTAATTAGCTGTAGCAGAGCATTATCACAGAACTGTTGCCTACAAGTACCCAGACAAAGCACTGACCCATAAAAACTTAAAAATATTTTAACCAGAATTAGCCATACCAAATACTCAAAATTTCCAAACTTCATAGAATAAAAGAATTCAAAATACAGAGACCAAGGAAAAAAGATCAAGCTCTGTGAAAATAGGATGTGATACATACCATCCCCACCAGACTGTTTGCTACTTGAACTGTGATGAAGATGCTTTCAGAGCAAGACTATATCCTAATGACAAGTTTATATACTAATACTTTAATTCTACCTCAAAAAGTCATTATTTCATCCCCGTGAGCAATAGTTCACAGAACATTGAATGCAAGTGATTACTAGAAGGATAACAAGTTGACCTAGGACTAATTCTACTTGAACTTCATCCATCGAGATGAAAAGTATAATTTTCTGATAATAATAGTAATATCTTAATCATCCTGTCCTTTCTTGGTTCCTGGTTAATTTTAAAAACAGATACCCAAATATAAAGGATCTGTGAAGGAAGGTGCTAGCTACATGGTAAACAGAAGTATGTATAGAATGATTTTACATATATGTATATATGTATATATATGTATGTATATATGTGCACATATATATATACACACACACACATTTGTGTCTAGTGGTAGCCTTCTGTAGGGTGGCAGGAAGGGAAAAATATTTACATGATAACTTTGGTACATAGTCATGCTTATATATTTTATCATACATACACTATCATATAATATTAGTTATAGGAAATATTTTATATTTTGTAATATAATATATCATATTATATTGTATATTACAGTCTATTATTTATTATATGTATTTTATATTTCATATCATGTTATATTTGTACATAATAGATTTTCAGTTTCGTGTGCAATTTTTTTTATTATGCTATGTTGTGGAAATGCTTGTTTCATTCCATAAATTAAAAATAAGATAAATAAAACATAAAAAAGAACAGATTCTATAGCAAAGCAAGTAAAATTCTATTTCTCTTCATTAATTAAGAACCAGATGGTGCAAGCATCTTAGCTATGTGGATAAACTGATATAATTTATATTAAAGATATTAAAAACTGAGTCTGAAATCAATTATTCAAAACTACATATAGATATATGAGAGCAATATCACAGCATAGGCAACAAGGCTAAAACAGAGAGTTAGCATCAGCATGGATACTGCTAAAACAGAAGAAGCAAGACAAAATATTGCTTAATGTGAATAAAGTCCTGTCTTAGTCAAGTCTGGTTGCATACAGCATGGAGAAAGAAAGCACTTCCATGAGTTTCCAATGGCAGAAGTTGGTTTATAGGAAGAAATACTTATATGTAGCAAACTAACCTTTTGCCCAGGGCATTACAGTCATTTTAGTCACAGAGATATAAAATCTTAGTGCCCTCTTCATCACCCCCATATCCAGCCAACTACTCTTTTTATTTCTTTCCCCACCATCTTGAATCTGTCTCCTTTTCTCTATACTCACAACTGCCTATAATTATAGTTCAGACTCTTCACCTTTCTCCCGGACTCTTCTATAGCTTCCCAATTGGTCCTCCTTTGTCAAGTCTTTCCTCTGTGATCTCTCTCCCATACGGTTGCCAAAGTGATTTCCCTAAAGGAGAATCTGTCCATATTATATCAGCCTACTCAATAAACGCCACTGGCTCCCTACTGCCTCTAGGATCAAATATAAGATTCTCAAAATAGATTTTAGAGCCTTTCACACCTTATCTCGAACCAGCTTTTCCAAAACTGACTGTATTAATATATTTCTTAACCATTTGACACATAAAACTGTTCCAAAGCCATGGCTCATTGAGGCTACCATCTCTCTATAGCCTTCAACCTTTCCAGCCTTGGACCCCTTGGGAACAGGGGAGCTGACAAATAGCATGCAGATGACGCCATTATTTATCATGAAATGTGTTTATTTCTTAACCATCTAACAAATATAAAATTGGACAACCATTTTTATTGTATTCTTATCTTTTTTTTAATGTGTCACTGATAATGTTTTTAAGTGCTGTGCCCCTAACTCCATTTTCACCACAATCCTGTGGGGTTTTTAAAAATTATTCAATTTTGCATGGCATGGTGATTTTTAGGAACATACATACTATTGCAAATAGCCACATTTGTATCCCTAAAAGTAGCTGCACTATACAAAATCACATAACAAAAACCACAAGGCTCATGGGAAAATTTGAGTTAAATATACACACATATGTACACACAATTACTCTAGAGGACTCAGTTTCCTGATCTATAAAATAAATGGGGTGGGGGAGAATCAGAATAAATAGTTTGATAAGCATTCATCAGGTACTCACTGTGGGCCAAGCAAATGACCTATAAAATCTCTTCCAACTCTAAATTTACTTTTCTAAGGTCTAAAGAGAAGGGATACAAACCCAATGGAGATCACAAAGGTAAATTCAATAATTCTGAAAGTCTAAAAATGTGGGGCAATATTTCTGGACCTCTGAGAGAGCTTCTGGCTAGAAGACAGTCCACTGTTGCCCTAAGCATTGAGATACATATATGACATTATAATGATTTTCATTATAATTTCAGGAGAGGAACGCCCCATTTGCCTGGCCATACAAGAAATGGACCTCTGAGAAGCTGCTTCTTGGACCATGGATAGGATCATATGAGGGCTTTCTTCCTGCTGGCTGGTCAGCAGGTATGTCCGAACCACTCACTGATGGTCAGTTTCACAATGAATAAATAGGGCAATGCTTTTTTACACACATTCCACAGGCCAGCAAAACTTAGAGAGCCAAATGGGAAATGTGCCAAAAGGAAACTTTAGAAAGACAAGAAGCAATAATGAGGAGATGCTGGGAAGTCAATGGTGAGCATTACTCAATGTACTTTTTTCTGTAAATAGCTTTAAGACGGATGTCTTAGACTGTGGTCAGTCAGTTATTCCTAAGCAAATATGCCAGGTCTCCTGAGGTTTGCCGTTGGGTACTACATTTTGCTGGATCATATATTATTTTTAAGCTGGATTTCTTTTGGATAATCTTCCTTCCTCCTGGGAAGCAAAAGTATCTGGAATAACAAACTCTGTCTGTGGTAAGTCCCTAAAAAACCAAGAAGTAACAGCTTGTACAACCTGCTTTCTGAATATACATGCTTTATTTTCTCCTTAGATCATACACGTTCATCTTTCCTGTTTTCCTGCCATACACAGGACATTACTCTGATTCCTGTGCCCTGATACCTCTTTTTTTTTTACACATTTTTTTTGGACTGCCAGATAGAAATGTATGCCCTGAGTGAAAGCCACAAATTGGACAGATAAGCAGAAAATACTATTGCTCAAGAATATGGAAATGATACATTTTCCAGCTATCTAAAAGACAGAGCTTTATCTAGGAGGATTTGTGTCAGAATATCAGTTGAACATTTTCCCATGATGTATTATTTAGAATACTTGGAAACATTCTTAATATACGAGTCATGAAATCCAAGACAAGCAACCTAGTATACGGGATTGAGAAACAGTCATATAGTCAGGAGGTCGTCAATTCAATTATTCCCTCTGACACATACTGGCTGTTTTACCCAAGGATATACATTTAACTTCCACCTGATCTAAGTCAACTTTCCAAAAAAATACAGCACCATTAAGTTACCAATTTGCATGTGTGGAAGGATGAATCCACACCAAGAATTCTCCTATACCAGAGGTTCTTGGGAGTTAGGGAACTTGTTTCATGAATATTTTAATAATTTTATTTTAATACAATTAGTTTCCTTTTATAATCTTATGTATTCTATTTTTATGCATTTAACAACGTTATTCTGAGAAAGGATCCATAAACTTCACTAGAGTGTCACAGAGATCCAGAAGAAAAAATAAATACACAAATAAAATAAATGATTAAGAATCTACCCAGATGAAATCAGGTCCAAACCTCCTACTTTGCCAGAAGATATTGTTCTCAGAATCAAACTAATGGCATTTTATAAGACCAGGTTTTCAGTTAAGACAAATTCACTGAAACAGCATTTTGAACATAAGGTATTCTCTTACCTGAGTCACGTATTCAATCTTTGGAACAGTAGCCCTGAAACTTACACAATTCGGAGGCTTCTGTGCGGCCAGCCTGTCCTTCCTGGTGTTGCCAGGAACATGTTCTGATCCTCTTTCTCTGTGATTTACATCACTAAACTTCAGAGATGAATTTGCCAGACTCAACAATCACTACTTAAATGTGTTGACAGGCCACAAAGGAGTCGTAGGCCATCAGTTGAGTAAACAAGCCATTGGGCTGGGAACAGAATGGTCAACATGGGAGCAATCTACCAATTTCTCTTATTATTTTCAGACGTCTTCATTTAGGCAGACTTCCATTTCTAGACAAAGATCGACCAACTTCAGAATTCAGCTTTATGTTGTTTTAATTCCTCTTGGCAAATATTCTACATGAAATGTACAGTTGTTATCAAATAAAAAATAAACTGAAAAAGAGTCAGCAAACCCAAAGAATGAGAAAAGTCAATGATAATAATGATGAAAACTGACAAAAACTTAATTGTCTCTAAAATTTTTGATATTACATCCTCCACAGCAGGGTTGGCACAACCAGAGTTTGGGGTATTATATTTTAACGTCCATTACTTCAATTTGGAGAAATTTTAAAGCTCTATTCAATGCGGGATTGTTGAAAGAATGCTAGATCTTAGAGTTGAGAGATCTGGGTTCAAATCTTGACTGCGGTGCTTTATAGCTATGGGATACTAAATATGGCACTTAACTTTTTTGTGACTCAGTTTACATCTTGAGTTGTTACAAAGTAAATACTTCATAAGTCTCTAATTGCTATCTACATGTGAGATTATTAGGGTTTTTCAAAGTGAGATTTTGAAAGTTTGCTGCATTTGTTAGCATGTGGAGGGTCAATTTTTATTTTTTCAAGAACATATGAGCTAGAAGAAAGCAAAAAATAAGATTCATTGGCTAGAAAATTACTTTGCAGAAAAATGTTCCAGAACCCTAACCCTAAATCTAATCTTAGCATAAATTTTATTAAGCAAGAAATAACTGTACAGCAAAAATGTCTGTTTATAACAAAGATAGCTGAACTCTAGAGGATGATTTTTTTCAAGTGTTAATAAACAAAACAACAGCAGTTTAATCAAAAGATTTAACCATCCCCTTGAAGTTTGTCATAATGAACCTAGAGCCATTTTAGTTATGTATTTATATGGCATAAAGATTTATACAAAATGAATACAAAAGTATAAATATTCATTGAACTATCACTACTATTGTGTGTATGTGTTTAGGGGGATGAGGGTCAGGTTAAGGGAAAAGAGGGAAGGAAAGAATAGGAATATGTGTGCATTTGGATATGGTCAAGTATAACCTTGCAAAGTAGCTAAAAATGTTTTGTTTTTCCTCTAAAATGTATGTTCCTTGATGGCTAGGATCATGTGTTATGTGTTTCTTTATTGCCCATCGCACTTTTCATAGTAATAGATTTTCAACAAACGTTTGTTGGATATAATTATATACATAGGTACATACAAGTTAGGGCAGCTAGGTAGCAGAGTGGATAGAACACTGGGCTAGAAATCAGGAAGACTCGTCATCTTCATGAGTTCAAGTCCAACCTCAGACACTTACTAGCTGTGTGACCCTGGCCAAGTCATGTAACCCTGTTTGCCTCAGTCTCCTCATCTGTAAATGAACTGGAGAAGGAAATAGTAAACTGTACCTCTGTCTCTGCCGAGAAAACCCCAGAATGGGGTCATGAAGAGTCAGACATGACTGAAATGAATGAGCAACAAGCAACAACAACATGTGTATTAGAGGTCGATATACACACACCCATAACTTTACAGGATCATAAACATGAAAGCAACCTCAGAAGCTAGCTGTCCAACTTCCATTTAACTGCTGATAAATATGATGACCAGAGAGGTTAAAGAATACAACCAAGGTCACAGAGGCAAATAGGCACATAGAAGTAAGATATGAAGCCAGATCCTCTGAATCCAACAGCAATGAACGCTCTTTTCAGTGCTACTAACTGAAGATGACTCTCAATGGGCAGATTATGGAGAGGAAGTCAATAAGAAATCGATCTATATGGTATGACTTCCTTTGATCATCCCTGCCCTTGTTCAAGACATAGCTAGAGACTGATTAGTCCTGCCTGGTGGATCTAATCTCCAGCAGGGGAGCCAATGGAGCTGGGGCAGATCTTATCTGGTGGACACACTTACAATGGGCTCACCATATAGGGATGGCTTTTGGAAAAAGGGAGACCTTCTCACCAAGAAAGAGACTTTTTTTGCAATTTATAATAGCTAAAATTTATATAGTACCTACTACGTGCCAGACGTGCTGAGCAATTTACTGTTAGTATCTCATTCGATCTTCATATCACCCTCTCAGAGGTACTAAATTTCAGCGCATAATTGTTGTACCCTGTTTTTTTCCTATTTTTTCAGTCAAAAATTGGTTTATAGACTTTCATCATGTAATCATTTCATAGTATAGTTCTGTTCATCATGATGCTTAAAGGTTAACAGAGAAGCAATGTATTCACCAGTGGTCTATGGATACACATTTATCTCTTGTTCATTGTGAGTCATGGATCTAGAATTCTCAGTGTATGCACATTGTCAATATTTGATTTTAATGTATATTTACAAGTATTCTGTGCATCCTAATCTTGCACCAAAGGCAGTTTAGTAATAAATTACTTTTAAGTAATACTGGCACATTTTTAAAAAAGCTTTATATAATGATCACACCCCATTTTTTAGCAAAAACATTTAGTATAAAATCTGTAATGGTTATGCGGTGAAATATGGTAGGTACTATTATCCTCTTTTTACAGGTGAGGAAACTGAGGTAGAGGTGAAATGGCTTGACCATGGTCATACAGCTAGTAAATGTGGGAAGCTAGATTTGAAAACCCAGGCCTTCTGACTCTGAAGCCAGTGCTTTATCCACTGTGTCACCTGGCTGCCTCTAAGAAAGGTAGAACAAGGGACAAGGGTACTTCTCTGACATTTCTTTTATAAGACCCAGAACTAAAGTTTATGCTATTTTTCTTACTTAAGTGGATTTGCCAGATATGCTAGGACTATCCTACTTTGCTTAGAGTCATATAAATGTGCTCTGTAGTAAGATGCTTTCAAATGCTACCTGATACACTGAGGTTGCATTCCTTTAGAAGAATAATTGCATATTTTAAAAAGATCCCTAAGCTAACAAATCTAATCAGAAAGCATTTATTAAGCTCCCACTGTATGCTAGGGATATTCAGGCAAAAAGGAAAGTAATTACTGTACTCAGGGAGCTCACATTCTACTAAGGAGATACAACAGGTAAAGATACATATTTTATACATATATATATATATGTATATGTACACAGAGAGAGAAAGAGAGAGAGAGAGATAGGGAGAGAGAGAGAGAGATTTGATTATAGGGTAGAAAAAACATTCATGATGGATGGTAATCAGGAAGGCTTCTCCTTAGAAGGTGGTAAAAGAGCTGAGTCTTGAAGGAAAATAGGAATTTTAAGAAGCAGGGGTAAAAAGAGAATGTATTTCAGGTCTGTGCAATGGTATGAAGAAGAAGGCAATTTCAGGAACAGCAAGGCCAGTTAGACTGGAATGTAGATGGAATGAAAGAGTAGGGGCGGGTAGGACTGGAAGATAGGCTGGTACCAGACCGTGAAAGACTCTAAATGTCAAGGCTTGATTTAATAAAAGATTGTGAGATTTGTACCTCAAACCAGGCAAATGTGGCATTACTTCTTTAAGGACTAAAGAAGTCATTCAAGGATGATGTATAGAGTGCCTGATATGTACAGAACACTCTAACAGATATTAGGAGAGGCACAAAGATAAATCAGTCATGACTTGTGCCTTGATGAGTTTATAATCTAGCATTGTGTCATGTTATATAATGGTGATGATGATGATGATAATGATGGTGATGATGGTGATGATGATGGTGATGATGGTGATGATGATGGTGATGATGGTGATGCTGCTGCTGCTGCTGCTGCTGATGCTGATGGTGATGATGGTGATGATGATGATGGGGATGATGATGGCAATGATGATGATGGTGATGATGATGATGATAGTTAACATTTATATGGTGTTTACTATGTGCCCAGCATTGTGCTAAGTGCTTTCCAATCATTATCTCATACTGAAGATTAGGATAGAGCCATATTCATCATATTCAATATCTTCTCAGATTTATCCTTTTAAAATAACTTTTGGCGTTTACATCTCTGACCAATGAATGATTTGACCATACGTGGATAGCTTGTTCTTAAATAACTCATAAGAATATAACTAGTTAAGATAAAATTGATCTCATTTTTTCTAGGATCAGTTGTTGCTCACCATGTTTGCTGAAGGTAAGGTGTTTCACCAACCCTCAAGCCCTATATTATTGCAAGTTGTTATTAATAACAATATTAATTAACATTAATTAATTAATTAATAACAATATTGTTATTAATAACAATTAATAACTGTTATTAATAGTATGATTTTTCTTTTATTGATGAAAGTATTCATGGTATTTAGGCATGTGACTGGGCAGTTTTCAAAAGTGGTTTTTGCCAGTCTCCCTTTTTGTACGAAATGAATGAATGAAAAGCATTTGTTAAGCATATTTATTAAGGCACTATGCTATGACATTGCTAGGCACTGTGCATACAAAGACAGTTCCAATTCTCATGGAGCTTACATTCTATTGGGGGAGATAATACTTTTTGGGAAGTCACAAGGATGGTGAGTACACCAACAGGGTATTTGATTGACACACCCTTTCCAGAAGCAATGGCAATATTGATTTAATTTCAGTTTTCAAAGCAAGAGTGGAAAGTGGGAAGTTTCCTCATCTGTAAACAGCAACAGAAACAGCTGATATTTATGTAACACCTTCAGGTTTGCAAAATGCTTTACATATGTTATCTCATTTGATCTCTAAAATGAGGGCCTTGGATCTCTAAAGTTTCCTCCTGTTTCACACAGATGCTCTTAGGACCTCTCAGTCATTCCTGCCATCTTTTTCACATTTCCTGGTTTCATTTATAGCGAGAATGATGACAGGGGTAGAATGTTAATCATTGGTCACTGCACAAAGATCTCACTTTAATAGCATGATCAGTTAAACAAATAGCCATTTATTATTTTAAATTATGTGATCTTTCACCTGTTAGCATAGTATCTGGCATGTAGAAAGTGCTTAAGAAATGTCTGCTTCCTTCCTTCCTTCACCTTCTGTCTCCTGAGGTGGAAAGGTCCATATCAGGTACAATTTGAGCTTTCATTGCATTTTGCCAACCTTCAGGGAGTGTGCTTTTTTGTGCCTTTTTAGAGTGGTTTTCAGACAGCAAACACAAGTATTTTGTTGGATCCATACTTGAAGTCTTTCTGGCTTGGCAGAATCTGTCTTCACATGCTCCTTTGGCATAACTTTAGCTCCACATGACAATAAAGCTTTATTGTTGACTCCACATTACAGTGAATCTAACTTATTTAGTAAGATGATGCCAAAGGAATCTGGGTCATAAAGCTGATACACAATCTCCCTTGAGTTCCTATCAAACAAATCAATCATCCACAGAGTAATTGGTTTGCTTTAAATATAGATATAAAACTATGTAATTATTGACCTGGTTAATGAGGTTAACAACCTCTCCAAAATCACACTCTTGATGTCACTTTGGTTGACTTCTAAAGTTTCTTATCTGGTTCACTGAAAGTATACTCCATTTTCCATTTGAAGGGCTATACTTGCCCTTAGTAACTCCCAAAGGAAAGATCTAGGACCATAGGATGGTAGTTTCAGGATTACAGATTTCAAATTAAAATAAGTAGCACAAAAGATATATCAAATATATATATTCCATGTGTTGCCAGCTTAAACAATGCCAATGATTCTCAGATGAATATCTTTAGGTGGGGCTTCTCTCTTGAATTCCAGACCTTTGTTTCCAAATACCTATTAGATGTTCCTAGATCTCAATTATCTTACTTGTAAAATTAGAGAGACAGGCTAGATGACCCTGAAGGTCCCCTCAAGTGAAAAGTCAATGATTCCCTGACTAAATGACCTCCAAGGTCCTTTGCAGCTTTACATGTATGGTAATTTGACCCTATGCTCATAAAATGAGATGACCTGAGGAAAAGTATAGGATAACAGTTGGACGGTCTGAGTGTTGTTATCTATGAAATATTAAAGGGGCAACAAGAAAGCCTTCAGCATGTTGAAGAGATCCTCTGTGAAGAGAGGACTGGAAAGGGAGTGCATGTGTAAGAACCGAATGAAATGAAAATGTATGTTTGGACTGTGATCTTCTCTAGTGTAAGGAGAGCCTGCGCCAATGAGATTACAGATTTCTTGAAGTCATGTGTTTATATATATGAATGTATTGTATTATAAAAAGAGCAATTTTCTAACAATTAGAGATGTTTAAAAAAAATCCTGCTTAAGGAGACAGTCAATTCCCTCAATGATGACAAGGTTCAAGCTGAGGTTGAGTAACAACTGGTAGGGTAGGTTGTAGAATATATTCATTCATTGCATTTGGTGGGGCTACATAACCTTTAAGGAACCTTCTAGGTCAAAGAGCCATGGAACCTAATCGCTTGAATGACCTTACCTGTCTCACGTGTTTTCTAAATGGCTATCTAACTCTAATATAATTCAATGCCTTTAATATACCTTCAGTTGTTTGAAATCTAGTTAGAATACTCACGTTTCCTTTTCACACCAATGGATGGTTACTTGCTACTTTATACTTACATCCCCAATGACATCATCCCTGTTGATAATTTTTCCCCTCACATCTGCTACAAGATTTTGTCCTCTGGGCTTATGCTATCAGGCCTCCTTAAAACAAAGCTTGTTTGGTACATATGTAACTAAATTCAGGTGGAAGGGGTCCAAAATAGATGTCCTTTATACCAAATTCTGATCTATCTATCATACCAAGATTCAATCATACAGTCAAAAATCTCTTTTGCCTAATGGGGTGATGCTACTGAATTCTTCTTTTCATTCTTTTTTTTTTAGGGCCACCATCTTGGCTCAAATCCATCCTAATGGTTATTATTTATGTGACCTTGGTCAAACCACATGAATATTTTAGGCCTCAGTTTCCTCATCTATAAAATGAGAGGGCTGTACTATAGATGACTATGTTTTAGCTCTAAATCTGTGTTACTATGATCCACATGCCATGCTATTTTTCTAATTGATGGGATTCTTCAGCATATATCAATATTTGATCTAAAATATCTTTCTTCCTCAAAATTAAATGTAGAGAGATCTCCAGTACATTTCATTGGCATTTTCCTTCTAATTTTCAAGGTTATGCATTTTAATGGGAAGTGTAACTTAAATATCTGATTCATTTTTATTTTACTCATCAACTTTTATTTAGGAAAAATACTTTGATGTTCATGAAATCCTTTGAACCATTTTATAAGTCATGTTCACCTTTTATCTTTAAATCATCTGGTTACATTTTGCCAAAGGAATTCAATACTTCAAACAGTCAGCATTAGGAGTGAAATGTAGTGTATTTCTGACCTTGATCAACGACACTTTCTGTCCTAATAAAGTTGTTTTTGGCGGCCTTTGGTTTTCCCCCAATGAGAGAAATTGATAATAGGTTAATTTCTAAGCTTTAAAATTGTCATTACTCTTCCAGGTTACCCTAGTTCAAAATCTTATTCTTTCTTTGTGAGGGTGGATACTCATTTTCTGCTCCTAGATAGAAATATATACAAACATACATATATAAACATATGCATGTGTGTATATGTACACACACATATATGTGTATATATGTATATATATATATGTGTGTGTGTGTGTGTGTGTGTGTGTGTGTGTATGTTTAGTCCTTGGAAAGATATAACAAGTGCCAAAAAAATTCTAGATTCTGGACCTATCAATATATTTTTAACGTGGTTTATATTTCCCCATTTTATAAATTTCTGCAGTTTAACTTTACAGGTCAAATATCCTCAATTGCATTCTTGATGCTGATAGAAGGCACCCATGACATAGATAATTCCAATTAACAGATAATAAAAAACAATTTAATTGGCATAAATCATTTTAAAGGGCATCATAAATAATATTAAACATCAATTAAGCTTGTCACGCAACTATTTACATTTAAGTAAATGAATTTTAACCTGCAAAATGCTATGTCAACTCAGAGTCCTTGGTCTGCTCTGGAGGAATTTAAGCCATGATGGTTCTACCATGGTGGAAAGGCACCAAAAAAATACCAACAACCAACTGTGTGAGGTTTGCAATGACCAGTCTAGCTAAGAATGTAATGATCCATTCTCAGGACAATGACCAATGGCACTTGGTAACAAATTGTTTAAGAATGACAACTCATTCAGTGGAGAAAAAAGTACAAAATGGACTTAAGTTCTGTGCATCCCCTCTCTGCTTCTGCAGTAATAGCAGAAGAATGGATGAAAAGGGGGTAAAGAGTATTAACATTTACAAAGTTTTGAAATAATTTATAGGTATTAGCTTTGTACCCCAAATATGAGATTCTTGTCAAGGGACCAACAAGCGGACACACTATTGGAGAAACTAAATTTCATTCATCTTAGCATTCTTGTGAATGAAATCAGAAGATATAACAAAGTTGTAGCTAAAGGGCAGATAACTTACAGGTTCTCCTAGGCAAATAAAAGGATTGGAAGACTTGGTTCAAAGACTTGCTTTGTTGGGCCCTTCGGAGCTAATTAGGTTACAAAGTATTAATGTTTTAAATTATGTATATAGTCCTTAGTCACGGACACAAAACATGGATAGGTTGAATGCACGAAGGACCATTTTCTGGTTAATAATCCATAAAACACTATTGAAAAGGAAGTGTAACTCTTTGGACATGAGGTGGTATTTACTTCCCTGGAGGATGTTGTTGTAGATCTTGCTTCATTCTCATGGTTGAGTAAGTAGGCAGAGGCACCTATCAGTGCACACCCTTGTAGACTGTTTGCTTATACAGATCCTCCCAGAAGCTTCCAGGGACTTATGAGATGTCTCTCCAGAAGAAATAATCTTTCTTGACGTCTGGAGTTTGGGTAGAGGAAGATGCGATCTTGTGATTATCTCATTAATCCTTGGAAGTTTATGTGATAGGCTACATTTCTGCTTAATCAGAGTTGTTTGCTTGTGTGTGTGTGTGTGTGTGTGTGTGTGTGTGTGTGTGTGTTTTAATTGTCTGCCATCTGCCTCACTGACACCATTTCTTTTAATCTTGAACTTGACTTCAAGCAACTATACACCTGGCCTAAAAAAGAGTCCTAGGAAAGATATGCCAAGTATAAAATTCTTGCAGATTCTGGGCCTATCAGGACAGTTCTAACATGGTTTGTATTCAATATCAATAACAAATATCATTTCAAAAGCTATGCGGAGCAGCTAGTCAGCGGGCCTCACCCTGTGGGTTATGTTCAATTTGTAACAATGTATCCTGCATATCAGATATTTACATTACGATTCATAACAGTAGCAAAATTACAGTTATGAAGTAGCAACGAAAATAATTTTATGGTTTGAGGGTCACCACAACATAAGGAACTGTATTTTTTTAAATTTTATTTTAGTTTGCATCATTCATTTCCACAAGATTTTGAGTTA
>CM053585.1:330812079-330841010 GCA_028646515.1 Pseudochirops corinnae | reverse complement strand
CCATGATCCTTCTTTTCCCCAAAGAATGAATCTAGGGTTTGGTTGCTGTTCTTACTTTGTTTCTTATGCTTATTCTTACTCTGTTTCTTATGCTTATTCTTACTCATGGTTGGTCAGTCCATGATTTTTTTTTTTTAATCTCTGTGGGGCTCTGCTTCCAGAAGGGAAAGCTCTGTCCCAAATTGCTGGGGTCCTCCTGGCTGCCGTAGCCCTCAGGAAGGTGTTGGGTCCCTTTCCTACTTACTCCCGGCTCACTGGATAATGAAGACTCACAGGACCGAGGCCCAAGACCGCGATCTGGATCCAGGCCGCTCAACGCGAGAGCACTTGGCCTCTGAACGATCGCTTAGTCCCTCTGCTGTCTGCAGGCCAAGGGTGCGGAAGCTGCAATGCGGAGGCTGGTGCAAAACCTCTGCCTTTTGCTTTTCAGCCCTGGCGGCCTTTTGGCCAGAGCGCTTTTCTTCCTCGATTTCCCAATCTCCACTGACTTAATTCTGAACGTTGTTGCAGCTGCCGCTAATCCGCTCACCAGAGGCTCCTAGGCTCCTCCCGTCCAGCCACCCCCGGGGCTCAGCCAGTGCTTCAGGTCAGGCTGGTTTCGGTTCGCACTGCTGATATGGTTCCTCATAGCCGAGCTGACTTTAGTGGAAAGTATATTTGTGTGCGTTTTGGAGTTCTAGGATTAGTTTAGAGTCATATTTTATGGGTATTTTGGGGCGGCTATGTGAGAGCTGCAATATGTTGCTGCTCCTATGCCTCCATCTTGGCTCCGACCCCCAAGGAACTGTATTAAAGGGTCACAGCATTAGGAAGGTTGAAAACCGCTGAGCTAGGTGGTGCAGTGAATAGAGCATCAGCCCTGGAGTCAGAAAGACCTGAGTTCAAATTCAGCCTCAGACCCTTAACACTTACTAGCCATGTGACCTTGGGCAAGTTACTCAACCCCAATTGCCTTACCTTCTCCCCTCCAAAAAAAAAAAAGACATTATATGTAAGGCGTTTTGCAAAATATAAATCTGTTGTTATCATCATCAACACTATTATTACTATGATTATTGTCATTAATCAGAGCCATCTTAGTATAATGGACAGTATGGCAGTAAGAAGGACCTGCCTCTGACACATACTAGCTGTGTGACCCTGGACATGTCATGCAACGTCTTAGGACTCTAGTTTCTCCAAGACTATAGGTTGTCTAAAGAGTCTTTCTAAGACTATAAATTGCAGAGAAGGAGCCCACCTGCTTTGGTAGAAGTAATTTCTATACCTGAGAGTTCCTTAACCCATTGAAATCCCAAGTCTAGCCCCCCCAATCCCTGTCCCTACTTTATAGGAAACACATTTACTGGAATTAAATACTAAGTAATTTCTCAGGAGGAAAATCACTAATGGCTTCTCTCAAGGAGACGAGCCAAGCCATCTTCCCAAACACATGATTCCTGACAACCGCTGGAGAAGAATGCTATTACTTCTTTAATATTTCAAAATATATGTGATTTCATCCATCTGATAGCCCCAGAGGTCTGTACTAGAATCCATGGATAGAAGTTGCAAATAAATAGATTTAGGTACGATATAAGGAAACATTCATTTCCTAACAACTGGAGCCACCAATAATGAGATTTCTTTTGCCTTGGGAGACATAGATTTCTTTAGGTCATCAAACCCTTAGCAGAATGAGTTCCTGTTAGTGATGTACCCACTAACGTATAGGTTAAACTAGATGGTCTCTGAGGTCTCTTCTGCCTCTGAGAATCTGTGATTCTCTGTTCCTAAGTAGATCTAACAGTTTTTTTAATTATCTGACTTAGGAAATTGCAATATGAATGTATCCTGTTAGGTAGTTTATATTTTGAATTTTTTATGTCCTATAATAATCCAACTAAAATTTTTTTTTCTGTTTTATTGCAATTTCTAAACATCCTAATAAGACACCCAACAATGAAAATATCCTTGCCACATATATGCTTGAGTGGAAAAGCTTCCAAGGTTTCTCTCTTTCATTCGATATTATCATTTGATTTAAAGCAAATACTTTTTGTATTGTGGAAAAATCCTTTTATCCTTCTTAGTTTTATGTCTTCTTATGCACAAATCCTATACTCTATAAAAATTCAGATTTGCTTATATATAACTTAAATTTTTGGATTAAAATTAAACATATTAAAATATCTATGTTATATTTTATTGATAGATATTTCTGATGTTGAATTATCCTTGCATGCCCTGTATAAAACATTCTTAGTCATAATGAACAGTTTAATAAATGTGCTGCTGCATCCTTAACAAATATTTTCTTTAGAATTTTTTCATCTGAGATTATAAATTGCAGATGAGTGGCCAATGTGCACCTAAATAAGGGTGTTTACATATTGGGTATTTCCTACAAAGCTGGGGCACTTCTAGGTCCTTGGGTGCAGCCTTTGGACTGAGTCCAAGTTTTACAGAACAAATCCTTTTATTAAGGGTATTTGTTCTGTGAAGTTTGGATTCAGTCAAAGGGACACACTTGAGGACCTAGAGGGCCACATGAGACCTTGAAGACACAGGTTCCTTACCCCTATGTTTATGCTGATGTAATCACAGAACCAGAAAAAGACAAAAACAACATTCCTTAGGAAAAATGGTCTATAATCTTTTTTAAGAGATATCTTCATTGCTTTTTAAAATCAATGCCTTATTTGTCTGATAAAAGGTATTGGCTACTATTTCATTTTCTTTCTTATTTCTAAAAATTATATATAGTAAAGGAATTATTTATGTACTAATAATTTGAAAGAATTCACCTGTGAATTCTTCTGTAATTTATTTTTGTACTGCAATTCTTGGATAACTTGTTTTAGTTCCTCCTCTGAAATAAGTCTAAATATGTATAATTCATTTGCTTGCTTTTGTATTAGTTTCTTTAAAAAAAAAACTTACATATTTATAGCTAATCACTAGTTTCCTTTAAGAGAATATAGCTCTGTGTAGCATTACTTAATACTATATTTAACTTTTGTGATCTTTCATTTAGAATGCATACTTTTGATGATTTGCATTTTTCCCTTCCTTGGATTAAATGCTGATGATGTTTTTGTCAGTTAAAAATAATAAACACCTGATCTTACTTTCAATTTAGTTGTTATTTTGTTTTCTATTCAATTTATCAATTTGTCTCTCTTTTTCCCCACTCAGTTTTAAATGCTTGCTTGTTCAGTGAAGTGGGCAAGCACTGATTAAGTATCTGCTCTGTAGCAGGCTTTTTGCTAACTGCTAGGGATACAAAGAATGGCAAAAGCAATAAAAATTAATTCGTTTTTTCTTCTCTGATTTACTAATGAGAACAGAAATTTGCCTCTAAGAATCTACATCCTATAGATTTTCCTATGTGATATTATTTTTGCATTGTCTTTCAAACATTCTCTTCATTTATCATTTCTTTTTTGATATAATAATGTTTAACTACTGTTTTTCCATTTTGTATTTTTATACTAATTTTGCCCTTATTAAACAGTTATCTAATTGTTGTTTCATAGCACTGTGACCTGATAATATAGTATGCTGATTTCTGTTCTTTTGTATATACTCTATGATTTAGGCCAATGATGTCAAATCAAAATATACCATTGTGGGTTCTATATTGACTTAGAAAACCTCAAATTTATATTATCTATGTTGTATTGCATTTTTTAAACTTTATTGAATATTTCCCAATTATGTATTAATATGGTTCTAGTCATACTCACACCCTTTAAGTTTGATACTTCTGACTAAACTATGGTTATCTCTTATGAGTTTTCCATATGAGTTTGAAAAGAATCCCATGTGTACTTGAGTGGATAGAGAGTTAACCTGGAAACCAGGAAGATGGATTCAAGTCTCCTCTCTGACATATACTGACTAGATCTGTAACTTGGGGCAAATCACATAACCTCTCAGTTGTCTAGGCAACTCATCAATACTATAAGTTGCATACAAGGTACTTACCTGCATTACTAGAGAGTTTTTTTTCCCTTATCTGAGAGTCCCATATCAATGAAATCACAAATGTAACAATCCCTGTCCCCATCCCATGTTCTTGATTATACATTGCCTACCCCTCTATTGAAAAGAATATAGATTTCCTGATTTTCTCTTTATATATATTAATTTCAGTATAATAGATAAACAATTTAGGTCTATGAAAAAATTAATTTTTTTATGTAATATAGAATATTTGGTTGCATTTTACTCAATTTCAAGTGAAGAAATTCATTTTTCACAAGTCTGAGCTCATTATTAAGTAAAATTGAGTGTTAAGAGGCATCAGGATAGAGTGGATAGAGAGACGGCCTCAAAGCCAGGAAGATCTAAGGCTCCAATTCAGCCTCAGAAACATACTGGCTGCATGGTCCTGGGTAAGTCACTTAACTTCTGAGTGCCCTGGGCTATTCATTGCAGAGTAGGTATAGTCCTTATTGGTACAATTGGTGCCAAGAAAATCACAGGTCAAGTTCAAAACAATGAATAGGGTACTGGCATCCTGGAAATTGACGGCAATAATTTGTTCTATAACTGAAAAGTACTTCATCTATATCTATCTATCTAATTACTTTTTGAGGTTAGATGGAGTGAAAATAATAATAGATGGGACAGCTAGGTGGCCCAGAAGGTAGAGCACTTCTGGAGTCAAGAGGACCTGAGTTCAAACCTGCATCAGATACTTATTAGCTGTGTGACCCTGGGCAAATCACTTAATCCTGATTTCAGGAAGGAAAGGAAGGAAGGGAAGGAAGGGAAAGAAGGGAAGGAAGGAAGGAAGGAAGGAAGGAAGGAAGGAAGGAAGGAAGCAAGGAAGCAAGGAAGGAAGGAAAGAGAGAAGGAAAGGGGAGAGAGAAAAAAAGAAAAAAGGAAGGAAGGAACAAAGAAAGAAAGAGAGAGAGAGAGAGAGAGAGAGAGAGAGAGAGAGAGAGAGAGAAAGGAAGTTAGATTTAGTATATTAGAGATCTAGGTTCTAATCTCATTTCAGTCACTTGCTAGCTCTGTGACCATGGTCAAATTAATCAGTCAGTTAACAAGTATTCAAACACCTACTGTGTGCTGGACACTGTGCTAAGCACTAAAGATATAAAGAAAGGAAGGAAAAAAAAACTGTCTTTGCCCATAAGGAATTCACAGATTAATGGAAGGGACAACATACAAATCACTCTGTTCAAATAAGATATATGCAGGATAAATTGGAGGTAATCGGCAGAAGGAAGATGGATCAGGAAGGGCTTCCTGAGGAAGGTGGAACTTTAGCTGGGACTTGAAGGAAAGTAGTAGGCAGAAACGATAAAGGCAAGAGATCCAGGGGGAGACAGTCAGTGAACATGCATGGAAATGAGAGAGGGAGTGCCATGAGCAGTAAGGAGCCATTGGATAGCAGAGTACCTGGAGGGCAGTAAGGTGTAGAAAAACTGGAAAGGTAGGGAAGGGCTAGGTTATGAAAGGCTTTGAAAGTCATACAGAGGATATTATATTTGACCCTAGAGGCAATAGGCAGTAACTGGAATTTAGTCAATGGAGGAGGGAGGGGTATAGGGTAAGATTTATGCTTTTGGAAGATCAATTTGGAAACTTCTTGGAGGACTGGCTCGGATGAGTAAAGGCTGGGAAACTAACCTTATCAAAGCATCAAAATTCTCTATATTTCTGCCATCTCATTCTTAAATGGACATGTTACCTACCTCCCAGAATTACAAATGAGATATTTTTAAAGCACTTTGCAAACCTTAAACCACTTTATAAATGCTACCTATCATTATTACTATTCCCCACTTATTCTTAGCAGATGATTTAGCTTGAGATTTCCTAAGAAGACTGATTAAAATAAAAACAAAAAACCTTAAAACTCAGCTATTCCGCTTCTCTAAACCTCTTGATTTCCTTGCCCAGTCTCTCTGCTTGGGCCTGTTCCCAACATTGTCAAATCCTTGTTCATCACTACTCTTTCCACTGTCATTGCAAACTTGCCTCAGACCATCATAATCTAGTATAGGTCATTCTGGGGCATTTTTACTGGCAATTGACCAAGCTTGGAATTTTCTCCCTCCTTATCTCCCTCTCCAGTCATCCCTGGCATCCTTCTTCTATACTACTTCACTTGGTGATCTCTTCAGCTCCTATGGCTTAATTACCATCTCTAGGCTGATGATGCTCAAATCTACCTTTCCTGTCCCAAACTCTCAGCCAACATCCAATCTTGCATTTCCAACTGCCTTTCAGACATCTCATACTGGATGTCCTGTAGAGATCATAAAGTCACCTGTTCAAAATAGAATTTTGGGGAAAATATTTCCTCTTAAATATTCTCCCCCATTCCTAACTTCCCTAATATTGTTGAGGGTGTCATTGCCGAAGTCCCAGGCTCAAAACCTGAAGTGTCACCCTCAGTTTCTGACTATCTCTCACCTCCATATTTAATCAGTTGCCAATGGCTGTCCATTTAATTTTTAGAATTTCTCTCCAACACAGCTCTCCACCTTCTCTCCTCTGATATTCCCACCACCCTCATGTAAGGCCCTCATCACCTCATACTTGGACTGTTGCAGTAGCCTTTGGGTGAGTCTGCCTCTTTCAAGTCTCACCCCACTCTAATCCATCCTCCATTCAGCTGTCAAAATGAGTACAGGTCTAATCATGCCACCCCACCCCCCACTGAATAACCTCTAGTGGCCCCCTATTGCCTCTAGGATCAAATACGAAATCCTCTATTTGACATTTAAAGCACTTCATAATCTAGTCATCCCACCCTCACCACTGACTTTTCCAGTTTTTTTATACCTTACTCCCTTTCTGCCACTGACCTCCAGACACTATCTCTCAGGTTCCCTCCATTTTCTCTGGCTATCACTGCCTGGAATCTTCTCCCTCCCTATTTCTACCTCCTGGAATCTCTGGCTTCCTTCAAGTCCCAGTTAAAGTTCCATCTTCTACACAAGGTCTTTCCTAACCCCTCTCAATTGTCGTACCTTCCTTCTCTTAATTATTCCCCATTTCCCTTGTACATAGCTTATCTGTATATATCTGTTTGCTTGTTATCTTACCCGTTTTGGTTGTGAGTTCCTTGAGGGTCAGGGCTGCTTTTTGGTTTTTATTTTTGTTTTTGTGTCTTTTTGTATTCCCAGAACTTAGCACAGTGCCTGCTACCTAGGAGATACTTAAAAAAAGGTTTACAGTGGTACCTTGACTTATGCATTTAATTTGTTCTCTTACTGAGCTCGTAACTCAATTTGCTCATATATCAAATCAATATTCCCCAATGAAATTAATTGAAATGCCATTAATCTGTTCCAGCCCCCAAAATGCCACCCCCAGTATTTTTGTGTTACATGTTTTTAAATAAGAAAAAGTATTTATAAATAACAAATATTGTATAAAAACATAATAAAAGGGAATGTGAAGAAATAAACTGGTTTTATAAAGTGTATATTTACCTGGGATATCAGACCACTTGAGCTAACAGAAGATACTGGCGGAGGTGGAGGGTGAAGGAGATAGATGGAGGAGGTTAGAGGAGTTTTGTTTTCTGCTCTTTCGGTCACTTTCATTCACTTACTCGCTACACTCTTAAGGCTACACTTTATCCCTGAACTTAATTGCTACAATAACTTTTTTTTTTAACTTTCTCTTAACTTAATTTTCTTCACTGGAGAGGTAAACACGTGGACTGAACATTGAGTGGGTGTTGGGTTGTGGCGTTCACTGCGCCAACTAGCGGTGGCTCGTACCTCAAATTTTGGCTCGCAATTCAATCGTCAGAGTGACAACTTGTATCTCAGAAATCTCGTAAGCTGGTGCACTCGTATGTCAAGGTACCACTGTATTGGCTGACTTCAGGTCACAGGAAATATTCCACCTTCTACAAGAAACCTTTTATGATCCCCATTAATGTTGACTCTAACTGTTTATCTCCAATTTATCCTGTATGTAGCTTGTTAGTACAGTTACTTACATGTTGTCTCCTTCACTAAATTGTGAGTCCCTTGAGAGCAGGGACTATCTTTCATCTTTCTTTTAATTCCCAGTGCTTATTACAGGGTCTAGCACATTGCTGGCATTTAATAACCACTTGTTGACTAACACATCTTTCTGTCTTAGCTCTGTTTTCTTTCTAACAGATGCATCATCTGCCTAATACACACTCTGATTGCTTCATTCCTCTCTTGGTAAAACTCAGTGCTTATGATACCAAAGAAAAAGAATAAATTCCTGTAACTAACTTTAAAGCCTTTCCATAATCTAGCTCCAATTTATATTGCAAGCTTTACTTATATTTTTTCCTTTATCCTGAGAGAAATGATTATTTATAACCAATGATTTTGGAGATCCAGACTTGGCCCCTTTTGCTAAATCCTGGTTTTAAAAGTTCAGTCTCTTGAAGGGTGTTACTGATGAGACTGGATTAACTTTCTTGTTCAGACCCCACCAGGTAGGGAAGCCATTGTGCTCTACTTAGGTTTGGGTGGGGACAAAATCTTTGAATAGGTTGCCCAAGACTGGGCAGAAGTAAATGACATTAATAAAAGTTTATTTGAATAGGCTCAACCCCCCATTGTAGTATTCATTCTCTCATTTAATTGTTAACCAATCAGAGTTGATTGCCACCCTGGTAACAACCCTTTTCTAATGGACATATAAGCTATGAGCCTGCCACCATGATTGTCTTTGACTAAGAGAGATGGCTAAATGACCATTCTCTTATTAAAATGCTGGCATTATTAATAAAATGATTAAATTACCTAGAAATTATGTCTCAAACCTTTAAACGTCACAATCCTATGGATGTTCCAACAAATTATACTATTCTCCATCAATTCTCATACTGCCCTTTCTCATGCCTATGCCTTATTTTTTGTTTGGGAATCAACTCCTGTCCCTCCCATCTCAATCTGCTAAAGGAGCAGTTCTCAACCTGTGGGTTATATTCAATTTGTAACAATGAAAATACATCCTGCATATCAGATATTTACATTACAATTCATAACAGTAGCAAAATTACAGTTATGAAATAGCAATAAAAATAATTTTATGGTTGGGGGTCACCACAACATGAGGAACTGTGTTAAAGGGTTGCAGCATTAGGAAGGTTGAGAACCGCTGTGCTAAAGTATCTCCTGTTCTTTCAAGGTTCAGCCTAGGTTCTATTATATGAAGTCTTCTCTAACTGAGTTTTCCTTCCTCAAAATTTTCTGAGTACTTTTTATGAGCACTTTTGTGCTTATGATTCTATTTAGTATCACATTGCCATTTCTACATCCACCGCGTCTTTTATGTGCATGTCCTTCTCTCTACTCACACAGCTGCCATCATGGCCTCTCACCAATGAATATAGGCCCCCATCACCTCTTACCTGATCTATTTCAAGAGTTGCCTATTTGGCCTCCTTGCCTCAAGGCTCTACCTACTCCAACCCATCTTTTATAAGTTACCAAAGTAATTTTCCTAAAGCACAGATCTGACCATGTCATTCCCCCTACTGAAAAATTCTGGTGGCTCTCATTAGACTAAGGATCCAATAAAAACTCTGTCTTCCACTTAAATTTCTTTACAACTTTGTCTCTTCCTACATTTCCATATGACTTACTAATTCCTCCCCTCTGTGGTCTAGGCATTCTGCTATTCCCCCACAACACTCCATCTCTTATCTCCAAGGTTTTGTACTGGCTGTTCCCCATGCCTGGAATGTTTTCCCTCGGTATCTCTCCCTTCTGGAATCTGATTTCCTCCAAAACTCCACCCAGATTCCACCTTCTGCAGGTCACTTAAAAAAATAAATTCTTCTTACATATATTCTGCACATATATCTGTATAGGTTGTCTACCCTCTTACAATGTAAATGTCTTTAGAGGAAAAATCATTTCATTTTCCTTCATATCCCTAGCACTCTGGCACATAGTAAGTGGGTGCTTAGAAGACAATTAGGTAGTAAAGTGGGTAAAGCACTGGTCATGGAGTCAGGAATTCAAATCCAGCCTCAAATGCATGCTAGCTCTGTGACCCTGGGCAAGTCACTTAACCCCTTTCTACCTCAGTTTCCTCAGCAGTAAAGTGGGAATGATCATAACATCTATCTTCCTGAGTTGCTGTGAGGATCAAATGAGGTGATATTTGTAAGGCACTTAGAACAGTGCCTGCTACTCAGTGGGAGCTTAATAAATGTCTGTTTACTCCTTTCCTCAGGAAATACTTCTTATATGAATACTGTCTCCTGACTCAGTTAACAGACATGAAAAGTTCACTGTAAAGCATAAAACCCTACATAAATATAAGACATTATTCTTATTATTATTATGAAGTTAAAAAAGCCAAACAAGTGGCTTAAAAATTACAGAAGATAATTTAAATTACAGAAGAGAATTTAAAAAGTGGATCAACAACATGACTGAAATGACTAAGTAACAACAGCAAAAATATCTTCCTGTCTGCATACCCCAAATTCCTTAAAACTCAATTCACTGTCCTCAGGAGATTGGCTCAACTATTTTTTTTTTACTTTAATTTGTTTTATATTGATAAACTGAATTCACTTCATATAGAGAGTTTAAGGAAATAATTAGAAATTAACAACAACAACAACAAAAAGGATTCACAGGCATTTTGAAATGCCTTCTTGTTCTGTTTTTTTTTTTAATTTCTGAGATATAAATTATTCATAGGATCACCAGTTTAGAGCTGTCTGGGACCTTAAAGGCTGAACTTTGCAAATGAGGAAACTGAGGCACAGAGATTTTAAATGAAATAATAAGTAGCATGTTTTTTAGTCCTTTAAAGTATTCAAAGTGTATTATTTCATTTTATCCTCACAACAATCCTGAAATGTAGGTGTTATGCAGTCATTGAGGCAGACAAAGATTAGCTGACATGTCGAGGGTCATACAAATTCTTAGTATCTAAAGTGGGATTTGAACTTGGGTCTTCCTGACTTCAAGTCCAATACTCTATATAATGTACTGTATCATGCTTCCTTTTCTCTCTCCCACCAATATCAAGAAATTAGTAGAAGCAGCATTGGAAGTCAGATTGAAGAGCTAAATTAAGTAAGATGTTATTATGAAGACCATTGATGCAAGTCTATGCTTAGTACAAATTCTTTTTTCATCTCTAGAATAATAGTTTCTTTCTAACTGTCTTCCCTTTTAAGATGCACATTTCAAGAGTAAAGGGCATCAGCACCCATGAAAAGGATTCTTTCCCATAGAATAGCTAAAAAGATCCTGGATCAAATAGCTCTTAGACTTAATGATTTCACAAAGAAGACAGGAACCAATTATAATTGGAGTCAGTTCTCAGCCTTTATGGCATCATAAAAAAAGGTGTCTGTCTAGTGAGATAATATATTTGCATATACAGGGTAATTCTCTCCCCTGCTGCATCAGCTTTCCCAATCAGTGCAATAAGAGGAGTCCATTTTTGGGGTCAGGTTGAATATAGAATAAAGACTGATTATTGAATGAATGATTGATTACGTTGAACTGAAATTTCTTACCCCTATAACTTTCACCCTTTGGTCTCAGTTCTTTAAAAGAATAACAGAAATGGGATCTATATTGTCATTAATATAAGGAATTCTTAGACATAGAAACTCTATCAATGCAAGTCAACACCTGCTCTGTTACTTAAGTTTTAAAGAGTATCCTTAGAGTCTTTGAGAGGTTGTGTCCTGCCCAAAGCAAGTAAATGACTTTTCTTCAATTCATAGCCTTCGAGAATTGCTTTGAAGTAACTGAATAAAAAGGGAACAATTTCTTTTAGAATTCTCCCAGTGGAACAGGTGGATGTAAATAATTAGTTTCAGCACCCATGAAGGTGGCTGAAGCAGGGGCTGTGGAGCAGTAAGAGCTTGGTCAGATGTCAATGACTTCAAGGTCATCCATTGTATCCAGGGCCACTGCCAGTCATCCTGACTTTTGTCCTATCACTGGACTTTGATGACTTTGGAAGAGAGAGTGAGGTTGACAACTTTATGTAGCTCTGCCTCACTTAAATCCAATTCATGAGCAAATCAAGACATCTCCCTGTGATGTTATTGGTCCTCTTTGAAAAGGAAGGATGAAGAGCAACGACATGAAAGAACTGAAAGCTTAAATAACTTAGCCAAGGTCATATGGAGAGTAGATGTCAGAGATGAAATTTGAAACCACATCTTCTGGTTCTAAACCAGGCTACCTCTATAATATCACTACTACCAAAAATTACTGCTAATAAAAACAGTGATGATGGTCATGATGATCATAGTAAACATGATAGGTAAGCAAAATAAATCTATTCTCCCCTCCCCCCCCAATTATAGCCCTTCAACTATTTGAAGAAAACAATTATATCCATCTTTTCTTTTCCTGGGGCAACTGGGTAGTACAATGATTAGAGTGCTGGCCCTATAGTCAGAAGGACCTGAGTTCAAATCTGACCTCAGATACTTACTAGTTATGTGACCCTGGACAAGTCACTTAACTCTGTCTCAGTTTCCTTAACTGTAAAAATGAGCTGGAGAAGGAAATGGCAAACCACTCTACTATCTTTACCAAGAAAATCCCAAATGGGGTCATGAAGAATCAAACATGACTGAAATGACTAAATGACAACAGCAAAAATATCTTCATGTCTACATACCCCAAATTCCTCAAAACTGAATTCACAGTCGTCAGGAGATTGGCTCAACTATTTTATTGCTTTAATTTGCTTTGTATTGATAAATCAACAATCATTAAAAAAAAGAAAACATTTCATTATGCAAAAAACAAGAAAGATGATTACATAAGAAATTGTAAATGAAGTTCAATTTGCATTTAAAGAAATTATATCTGTGTATATACAATTATATGACATTTGTGTGTGTATATATATATGTATATATGTATGCGTGTATGTATATGTATGTGTGAATAGATAGACAGACAGACAGACAGATAGATAGATAGACAGAGACAGATAGATAGCAGGGTAGAAACAAAATTCCTCTCTTTATGTCACTTTCTGCATTTTTAAATTTTCTTTTATTCATTACAAAAAAGTTTTATTGGTTCTCTTTTTTTTTTCTTATTTCATTACTCACTAATCTACCCCACCCCTCATCCCTAATTGAAGGCTTCCCTTGAAACACATATGTCTACCCCAGGTAAACAAATCAACACAGTGACCAGATCTGAATATGAGTATGATTTTATTCTACTAGATCATTACTTTAGTCAAGAGATACAGGATATTTTTCAACACCTGTCTTTTGAAGGGTTGATTATTTTTCATAGACTTTGAAAATCAAAATGGATTATTAGAAAGGCAAGGTCTTATGACTATATATATATATATATATATATAAAATTTTTCTTTATTTTATTTTTTATTATTAAATAAAACAAGCATTTCTATAACATAGTAAATTTTAAAAAATGATTGCACATGAAATTGCACATTTTTATGTATAACTTGCTATTCCTTTTAGATGTATATTAAAGTTATCATGTAAATTTCTTTTTTTCTTTTACTTTCATTTTTTACATTATATATTTTTAAATTTTATTTATTTTTAATAGTATTTTTCAGTTACATGTAAAGACAATTTTTTAACATTCTTTTTTTTTATTTTGAGTTTCAGATTTTTTTCTCCTCCCTCCCTCCCTTCCCACTCCACTCTTAAAAAGGTAAAAATTTTAAATAGGTTATATATGTACAATCATGTAAAACATATTTCCATATTAGTCATATTGTGAAAGAAGAAACAAACCAAAAGAAAAAAAAAACATGAAAAGCATAAAGAAAGTGGAAACAGTCTGCTTTGATCTGCATACAGACTCCATCAGTTTTTTCTCTGGATATGGATAACTTTTTCCATTATGATTACATTTTAAAAGAAAAATTGTAACGTAATCTTATGATGCAAAGCAAAAAAAAAAAAAAATCTGCTTGTCTCCCATGAGTAAAGATATAAGTCAATTTACTCTGAACGAAATTAGAGGCAGCAGGGAGGAAATGGATGGTGCTGGTCTTTGAGTTGAGAATAGCCTGAGTTCAAATCCTGCCTCTAACAATGACTGATTGTAACCATGAAGAAGTAAATTACTTAACTCCTAACTAAATGCCTCAAGGGCAGCATGCACACACACCCTTTTCTGAAATCACAGATCCTTCACTGTCTTCTTACAGAGAGAAAATCATAATAACGGACCCCCTTGCCTCCCCTCAAATAAGGTGGACTGCCGTATTTGAAGGTCAGTATCATTACTGAGCCAGTATATGACTTTGAACTCCATTAAGAGAGAGGTGACTTCTAGGAATAAGAAGGTAAATTATCTCACTATATTCTGCCCTTATCAATCTTTAATCAGAGTATCATGTTCATTTCTGGACACTATGGTTTAAAAAGCACACTGATAAGCTGGACAGTGTCCAGAGGAAGGCAACCAGGATTACAAGAGGCCTTCCATCCATGGCCCATGATAATCATTAGATTGTGATCTCCTTGAAGAAAGATGCTGTCTTCTGCCCTCTTGTATCCCTGGTGCTTAGCTTAGAGCCTGGCACAGAGTAGACCCTTAACAAATCTTGACTGAATGATTGATTAGTGGAAAGAACCAGGCATGTTTAGCCTGGAGAAGGAAAGACTCATAGAGAACATGATAGCTGTCTTAAAGCATTTGTCATATGGAGAAGAGATTAGGCTCATTCTGTTTGGCCCCAGAGAGAAGAACCAAGGGCAATATAGTGGATGCCTCAAAGAGGCAAATTGAGTCTTAACAGCCAGAGCTGTCCAAAAATGGAATGGGCTATCTCAAGAGGTAGTGGATTCCTCCTCCTTGGAAGTCTTCGTGCAGAGTCTATTTGTTGGATACATCACAAAGAAGATTCCTTTTATGTATGAGTTGAACTGGATGGCCATTGAGGACCCCTTCAGCTCCCAAAACTGTGACTCTGTTATTCAGTGATTTGGAGTCAGTCCAGACTAGGAGGTGGGGTGCTAGCCTTGGAATCAAGGAGACTTGGGTTCTAATCAGTCACTTGTGCGACTCTAGGCAAGTCACTTAATGTCTTGTCCTCAGTTTCCCCATCAGTAAAGTGGAGAAAATAAATACACACAGTACTTGGTGACGATCAAATTCAATTAAGTAAATATTTATTAAGTACCTGCCATAGACATGTTTATCTTGTCCTCAAGAATTTACTTTATACTGGATGATATATGCATTTAAATGAGATCTTTGGAAAGGGTTTTTGCAAACCTTAAAGTCAACATCGTTATTATTCCAGAAGCTTGGTAAAATGCCTGGAATCCTGAGGGGGTCTGGTTGAGGGAGGAAGGGTTTAGAGACAAGAGCTGGGAAGGCTTCCCTCCCTCAGGCTTCTCTCTGCCACAGCCATTGATTTAAAGTGGGTGGGAGGGTCACTGGAACATTGTATTTGGCTTCCTTTTCCTCTCATGTGCAGCCCAAAAGCCCCTGTTGTCACTGCCAGAAGCTACTTCCTGTTGCTTGTCTCTCCCCAGCTTGGCTCTTCTACTCCTGCTTGCCCCTCTCCAGACCCAACATTCAGACCATGGCCGGCACCCAGTCCTGTCTAGGGAGCTGTCTAGGGAGACCATCTGACCCACTAAATGAATTGAACTTGAACAAAATGTCATTAATCTCACCAAGATCAAACTGACCCCATGACTCACATATCTTTTTTTGTTCAAGCGATTTTCCTTGTTATGAAATAACAGTCTCTGGGGAAAATGGACAACTGGCCTGATCCCAAAAGGTGTATTTCAAGCCAATCACATCACTAGTGGCATCCCAAAGCATGGAAAGAGCATTTGTCTCTGGAGTGAGAGAACCCGGACTCAAATTCCATCTCCAATGTTCACTCTCTGGGTGAACTTGGGGAAGGCAGCCTCCCTGAACCTTGGCTTCCTTATCTGTAAAATAAAGGTCTAGATAATCTCTGAGATCCCTTGCAAGTCTAAATAATATTCCTATAATACAATTTTGGAGGAAAAAAAAAAGAGCCAGACCAATTAGCCTGAGTGTGGCTCTATCAACAGAGTACGGAACTAGTGGTAAAAGTAGGCACTCCCCCCCCCCACACACACACACCTCACCTTTATTTCTTAAAATCCATGGTTTCTTTCAATGCTCAGCCCAGGTGCAACCTCCTGAGTGAAACCTTTCCTGATCCATTGAGTCATGAATTCCTTCTATCTCAAATGATCATGTATGTTTATTAGATCACATGGCAGATTCTCCCAGTAGAATGGAAACACCTTGAGGGCAAGTTCTTTTCTTTTCTTTCTCTATTTGTATCCCCCAGTACCTGACACAACAACTGGAACATAGTAGGGCTTAGCAAAAGCTAATTGCCTTGGATTCTGCTCTATATAAGGAAGAAATGCTAATGATTGTAAGCTCCTTGAGAGGCAAAAGACAAGGACTGAAGTACATGAAGTAGCAAGCTGGGAATGTAGACATGATAGAGGCTGCCAGCTCCTCTCATGTCTTCCCAGAGTCATGTCTTCAGCAATGTGAAAGTGGGGTTGGCCTTGTTCATTTTCCTTCTCAAACTTGGAAACCAGAAGTGGCTGAAATGACTTCAGAGCCCAAATTGATTCACAAATTCATAAAACAGTGGTTCTCAACCTGTGGGTCGCAACCCCTTTGGGGTCGAACGACCCTTTTACAGGGGTCACAGGGGTCGCCTAAGACAATCGGAAAACACATATTTCTGACGGTCTTAGGAACCTCCTCTATCTGTCTCCAGGAGGGTCCACCCACATGCAGACACACCCACATACGACTATTAAAGGGTCACGACATTAGGAAGGTTGAGAACCACTGTCATAGAAGGTCCTTAAAAAAACCCACGAGCTCTCCTCTCCCCTACTTTGCATATCAGAGCATTCATCTCTAATCAGAAGATAGTACCCTACCAGTGGGCTTTGAGACTGCGGTTACAGTTATGTTATAGAGGAAATTCTGTTTCAGGTCTGGTTTAAACTGGACAGTTGATGAGGACCCTTCCTACTCTGAAATTCTGTGATTTTGTGTGTGCACATGATCCCAGAAACTACAGATGTTTTAAAGTACCTGGATGGTTAAAACTAGGAGAGCTTTAAAATTCTTAGAAAATACTTTGCTGTCTGAGTAAACTGAGTAAACTAACTCTATAACATTGTCCTGATTTGCCTTTTTAGCTGTCCTGTGAAAACTCTTATGTTGGCCTCGGTATTCTCATTTGTAAAATGAGGAGATTGGACCAGATGATTTTCAAGATCTCTTCTATCTTTAAATCTATGATTCTCTGTCCCCATAATCATCAAGGTATTGGATGAAGTTATTACAGTGAATATGTAATAATAAAATATTGAAGTGTAAAGAATGCAGCATTTTTCATTACTAATGGAAATTCATAAGGCTATGGGCATCAACTCTCTGAACTCCACCTTGACCTTAAAGAAGCACTGGAGGCCACTGGCGACACTGGTGAGCTATGATTTCAAGTGGATGTTGACTCACCAAGTGATTCAATCTTGGAACTTTCTGGCGTCCTTATTACTAAGAAATAATCTTAGTCAACAATAATTTGTTAAGAATTTGATACTATGTGTCAGGCAATGTGCTAAGGGCTGAGGAAACAAAAAAAGCAAAGGGAACATTTTAGGCTTCAGAAACAACCATCAATCAATCAATTGATTAATCAATTAATCAATAAGCATTTATCGTTTGCTACATGTCAGGCAGCGTATTAAGGTTTGGGGATACAAAGAAAAATAAAAATAGTCCCTGCCCTCAAAAAGTTCACATTCTAGTGGGAGAGACATCATGTAAATAAGCTGGTACCTACAACATAAATACAAAATAGAAGAAGAATAATCTGAAAGGGGAAGGTACAAGCAACTAGGGAAACTGGAAGGATCTCTCACAGAAGATGGAATTTAAGCTGAATCTTGAAAGAAGTCCTCAGTTCTACCATGCAAAGGGGACATTCTAGGCTTGGGAAACAACCATCAACCAATGAATTTATTAATCAGCAAGCATGTGTTAAGTGATTACTTAACAAATTGTGAGTATGGATTTCAGATTATAAAAAATTATTTCTCCTCAAAATGCAGTGTAATGTTTGGTGTTTAGCTGTGTGTTGTGATCTCAAAATAAATGCTTTAAAATGTTAAGAGGGTAGCCTTGTTAAAAGCAGGTTATTCATTTAATGTGAAAGCTTTGTTTTTTCTGATTATCATAAAAATTGATTCACAGTATCATAAATTGGACAAGTTAGAGGCAATCTAATTCAACATTCTCATTTCATAGGTGAGGAAACTGAGAAGTCAAGAGACTTGTCCAGGGTCACATGGCTATTAAATGAGTAAGGTGGAATTTGAACTCAGGTCCTCTTGATTCCAAATCTACTACCCTATCATGGTTCAACTCTTTTTCCAGACTTCACCACCTCACCATCTACTTAACATGAGGGATGATTTTGCTTGAGGCTTGTTCTCTGGATTGGTAATTCCCCAAGTGGGATAGCTATTTCTTAGAAGGCATTTCATTTTTTTTTTTGGTATCAATTTTTATAATCAATTTTTCTTAATCACCATCATGTTTCACAGTGCATAGAAGACAGTAATCACTTATGAAGTACTCTATCAATCTGTCTATTTGTCTTTCTTTTTCTTTCTTCCTTTCTTACTGTACTGATTCAGTTGAAGTACCAAGGTATTATTAGAGAGTACATATAAACCTTTCAAAAGAATTAATGTAGCTGGAAAATAATTCACAATTTTATGTCTCTTTGAGGTTTTATAAAGTATTTTCTACAATGCAAATTGTGTAATCCTACAATGTATAACTGTATAAAATATCCATTTTACAAAGAGTCAAACAGAGGATCCATTTGCTCAGGGAAATAGGAAAGGGTTAAATCTGGGACTCAAATCTAGGTCATCTAACTGCAAGACCAATACTCTATCCATTATACCACATGGCTCTAAGGTAAGTTTAAAACTGCAGCCCTCAGACAGTGTCTTAGACTCACATGGTGCTTGTCATTATGAGTCAATTTTTATAGACTCTGAATCAGTCTTTCCTTCCTTTCCTTCCTCACAAGTATCTGACGTAGAGTTTAGTCACCACCATCAAAATGATATTTTATATATTTAAATTCCACGGGCAAGTTAATGCTTTCATCTGATATCACTAACCAAATTCACCATAAACAGGTTTGACTGAGCTATTAGTATTATTATTAAAGAAATTCAAACAGCTGCTTTCAATTAATTTGTTATAAGAATAGAAGTACTTTTTAGATGTATCCTGGATCCTACTTTGGAAAATACCTTTTATACACACCATAAAATCACTCTCTTCCTTTTCCTCCCTTCCAGAATGACACAGGCCTTCCTATCCTGCCATATTGGTACCAAATGTCTCACTTTAACTTTATCCCAGACTTTAGTCAGGTGATTCATATCCTCATCAACTCCTTACTGCATGCTCATCTGTAAAATGGGGGATGGGACAGATTGGATGGCTTCTAAGGGCCTTCCAGCTGTAAATCTATATTCTTAATCTGACAAATAAGGAACAAGACACAACTTTCATGTTAGAAAGAAGACTTTAAGAAACAATTATTACCCATATACTCATGATAAAAACTCAACTCTACACTTGAATGTGGCCTCTGTTAAACTTTCATTTCACTTTCTGTCTCAGCCATTCAGTTAACAAGAATATAAGGACTATGTGGCTAGGTCAGACTCATGCTCTATTAAGCTGAGTTTTCTGTTTGGAACTATAGCAATCAGGGTGTGTGTGTGTGTGTGTGTGTGTGTGTGTGTGTGTGTGTGTGTGTGTGTGTGTGTGTGTGTAATGCTTTATTAAAAACAGTGTGGCATAATGGAAGAACAGTTGGCCTTGAAGGCAAGAAGACTTGTCTCTGCTGTACTGATTGTGTGACACCAGGCAACTCATTTAACTTCAGTGCTCTCATCAACCTTCTAAGGCTCTAAGTTTATAAGGTGTTGATCTGAATTGGCAGGAGTCTCCACATCCTGAATTTCCCAGTACTAACAAAATCACAGATCTAGTCCTCATCCCTTTGATGTTTTATTGAAACTTTTTGATTGTTACACCCTTGTCCAAGTAATCCTTCTCCATTTGCCCCACCCTCATAGAACCATTTCTATAGGCAAACAACATGGTTAAACAAAGCCAAATGGAGTACCAATTAACAGAGTATTCAACAATTCATATCCATGCTCCCTTTCCTCTCTAATGAGAGGAAGGAAGTGGGTATTATTATCAGTTCTCTGGAACAAAAATTAGATTGTGCCCAATCTGAATTGTGATGGCTTTTAGTGTGTTATTTATGTTGTTGCAATTAATAGTACATATTTTCCTAGTTGTGCTTTCTTTATACTGCATCAGTTAATCAAAGTCTTCCCATGTTCCTCTTGATTCCTCAAGTTTACTCTTTCTTATTAGCACAAAAATATTCCTCTCTCTCTATGTATACATACACACATACATACATATATAAGCATATTTATGTGAGTATGTATAGACAGATGGACAGATAGAAAGATGAGTAGGTAGGCTGATACATAGTTAGATATATGGACGAATGTTGATCTCTCATTCCCCTGGTAACCCAAGCTAATCCAAGAATCTTCCATTTGTGAGCTAACATGTTCTAAAAAAAGTTCTTTTGATTATCAGCCAGAATGATTATTTTGTGGAAATCCCTAAGTCCTCCAAGTCAGTTGCAACAGAGTGGGACAACTCTAAGATAATTTTTATTTTTTCAAGTTAATTCTGAAGTTCACAGTTTTTGCTAATTCTGTGTATGTGTTTCAGTGGCTACCACTGATGATTGTTGTATATCTAAGAAGATTCTAACTCAAAGCATCCTGATTAAACTAATTAATCATCTCTCAATGACACTTCACCCTTTTGGATGATTTCTTTCTGGAAGAGAAGCAAGTCATAGGAAAACACAACAAGAAGAAGCAATGTTCTTTCTTTAATATGACATGCAGGCAAATACTCATTTCTAAGATACATATTTTCCCCAAGGAGCCATTCTCTTAAATGCTGTATGTCATATTTGAATAAATACTTTCAGTTTTTCAAAGATATTTCCTCAAAATACCCTGGGAGTAGATAAATTAATGAATGAAAAAGCATTTATTAAGTGCTATTTTAGAAAAATAGCTAGGATCAGTGTTGGAGAAACAAACAGAAAAGTAAGACTGACCTGCTTTCAAGGAGTTCTCATTCTCATAGGATGTAACTACCACAGATTTAGAAATGTAAGAGACCTCGGAGGACATCTTCAACATTGATTTTATTGTGAGGTCCAAAGACATCTGATGTCTCAGTCAGTCTTTTCTTCTCTAAAATAAATAAACCCAGTTCCTTCAACCAACCCTCCTATGACATTGACTCAAAACCCTTCACCATTCTAGCTGTTCTCCTCTGGACACTGTCCAGAATATCAATGTCCTAATGGCATTCTTAAAAAATTGTGTTGAAATGAACATAGTAATACAGTTGAGGTCTGATAATGGCAAAATATTGTTGTTCTGTTATATCTGACTCTTCATGACCCCACGTGGAGTCTTATTGACAAAGATGCTGAAAGATGCCATTTCCTTCTCCAGCTCATTTGACAGATGAGGAAACTGAGGCTAACAAGGTTAAGTGACTTGCCCAGGGTCACACAGTAAGTGTCTGGGACTAAATCTGAATTCAAATGCTCTATCTACTGTGCCACCTAGCTTCAAATTAGACTGGGAAAATCAGCTCCATCTTCCTGGCACCACACACTTTGATTTGTCTGCCACATCAGACTGCTGACTCATAGGAGTTTCAGTCCACTAAAAAGCCCCCAGATCATTTTCAGGTAAAGTGACTTGTCCACAACCACATGAGTAACAGATGGCAAAGCTGGAGTTTTAACCAAAGTCTTTGGACTCTAAATCCAATTTTCTTTTCTACAGTACTTAGATTTTAACAGGTAATAATAATAATGACTAGCACTTAACTAGCATTTATACAGGACCTACTATATTCTACTCTGCCAAGTGCTTTATTAATATTATCTCATTTGATCCTCACAGCAACCCTAGGGAGCAGATACTCTCATCTCCACTTTACATAAGAAGAAACTGAGGCAAATAGAGGTTAAGTGACTTGCCCAAGGTCACACAGTCAATAATTGTTTGAGACCAGATTTGGATTCTGGCCCAGGGCTCTATCTCATAATCTATCCAAAATAATTCTATTCCACAAATATTCATGTAGCACCTTTCTATAAAGACCAGTTTTCTGGGGTCCTGGAGAAAAAAAATATATTAGATTTTAAAATGTATCCCTGTAGTCATCAAGCTTATAGTCTAAAAAGGGAATAAGTCACATATACTAGAAATCTATAGCTCATGATAGGCATATCAGAAAGGGGATTTGCACAGTTGTGTGTATCTAAGATGGACTTTGGAGAAGGAATATAAACCCAACAGGTAAAGTGGTTGAGGGAGGGCAGTCCAGATATAAGGCACATTGGGAACAAAGGCAAAGAGACCCGAAAGCACAGGATACTCTAGACAGAGAGGGTGCCAGTGTAGCTGAAACATACACTATGCATTGGAGAGTAGCTTGATGTTGGGGTGGAAAGATAGGGTAGTCACTAATAAGAACCTTAGAAAGTGAATAGTCAAAATTGGAGGACAGGCACACTCATTCATTGTTGGTAGAACTGTGAATTGGTCTAATAATTCTAGAAAGCGTTGGGGAATTATGCTAGGAAAGTGTCTATACCATCCAAACCTTTAATCCAGAAATCCAGCTGTTAGACATATGTTCCAAAGAGTTTAAGCATAGGAAAAAAAACAAAACACAAACCAAAACATTCAAGATAGTACTTTTGTAATAACTATGAATTGAAAATGAATTAATCGGTCTTCATTTGTGTACTGCCTAAACAACTGTTGACCATGAATATAAAGGGGTATTACTACTGTACCCTAAGAAATGAAGAATATGGGCACAGAGAAACATGGAAGACATGAACTGATGCTAAGCGGGACTGGGAAAATAATAATCACAGTGACTATGACAATATAAAGGAAAAGGACAAAAAAATAAAAGAAACTGAATTCCATGCCCAGGTTATGTCTAGGCATAGAATGTGTGCTAAGCATGCCGTTGCTGTGAGACACTGCTAGCTTGTATTCAATGTATATTGTAGAATTATCATGATAAAAACTGTCCCTAAAGAAGAGATGAAGAAAGCATCTCCTTCCCCTTTTTACAGAGGTTGGGGAGTATTGCTATGTAATATCACAAATAGTGTCGGACTCAGCTGCATTGTTGGTTAGTTTTTATGAACTGCTCTCCTCCCCGTCCCATTGTTTGTTGTAATGGACAGCTCTCTGAATTAGGAAGTGAGAAACGATGAATTCGGAAATGAAGGTGATCTAGAAATAAAATGTATCAATAAAATTGTTTAAGAAAAGAAGGAAAAGAAAGGAAAGTGGATGGTAGGCAGGCAGGAAGAAAGGAAGGAGAGAAGGAAGGAAGGAAAGAAGGAAGGGAAGAAGGAAAGGAGGGAAGGAGGGAAATTGGTGTCAAACTATAGGGAGCCTTGAATTCTAGTGAAAGAAGTTTGAGCTTTGCTTGTTAAGAGAAAGGGAACTACTGAAAATTTGAGCTGAGGAGTGATGTAGCTATATTTACGCATGAAGGGAATTTACTTGGTAGTATAATTTCAAAGGGGCACCAGCAGCTGGAGAATCAGCAGACACAGAAGGGGGCTTTGAAGGAAACTAGAATGTCTACTATGAGAGATGGCATAACTTGCTTTCCTGATTACACTCACCAAGCACCACCTACCTCCAGCAATCACTCAATGAAAAAATTATTTCAACTAGCGACATTTATTTTCTTTCCCTCTCATCTCTCCACTCTATACATGAAAGGAAATAAAAGGGAAAAAGTGAACCACTTTTAACAAATATGCATAGTAAAACAAAGCAAATCCCCAACCGACCATGTCCAAAAAAAGTATGCCTCCTTTTGTACTCTGCGTGTTGCACCATTCTATTGGGAAATACGTATTATTTTCCATCACTGATACTGTAGAATGGTGTACTCATTCTCAGGGTTGGTCACTGCATTGAACAGAATTCTTGTCTTTCAAAGTGCTGTTGTTTTTGCTCATAACATTATTGTATAAATACTTCTCCTGGTTATGCTCACTGCACTCTTTATCAATTTGTACAGGTTACCCCCTGTTTTACTGAAACCATCTCTTTTATTACTTCTTGTAACACAAAAGTATTCCATTATATTCACATACCATAATTTGTTCATCCATTCCCCAGTTGACAGGCACTTTCTTAGCCATCATTTTTTTTGCCACCACTAAAAGAGAAGCTACACACGTATGTGTGTATATATACATATATATATGTATCCATGCATATATGGTGGTTGTATATGTATGTATGTATATCTATCTATCCATCCATCCATCTGTCCATCTGTCCATCCGTCCATCCATCCATCCGTCTATCTATCTATTCACTTACCCTTTTCCTCTTTCTCCATCTCTTTAAGGCATTGACCTGGGTCAAAGGGTTAGTAACAGCTTCATAACTTCATGGGTATAGTTACCAATCACTTTCCGGAATGTTTGGACTAATTCAGAGCCTCACCAACAGAGCATTAATATGCCTGTTTTCCTGCAGCCTTTCCAACATTTGTCATTTTCCTTTTTTGTCTGATAGGTAAGAGGTAGAAACTCAGAGTCACTTTAATTTACATTTTTCTAATTATAGTATTAGTGATTTGAAGTATTTTTTCATGATTATTCATAGATCATTTTTTTTTTCCTTTGAAAACTACCTCTTCGTATCCTTTCAGCATTTAGCTTTGGAGAATGGCTGTTAATCTTAGAAATTTGAGTCAATTGGTTATAAATCTTAGATAAGAGATTTTTATTAGAGACACTGCAATGATTTATTTTTCCTTGTTAATTATTTCCTTATTTAATTTTAAATATTTTGTGTTTGTATAAAAACTTTTCAATTTTGTATAATCAAAGCCACCAGTTTAATTTTTCTGTAAATGTTATCATTTATTTAATCATGAACCCTTTTCCATCCATACATTGAAAATGTGATTTCCCTTCTTCCTCTCATTTGTTTATTATGTCACCTTTTATGTCTAAATCACGTATCCATTTGGAGTCTAAGTATACAATATGGTTTCGGTTTATACTCAATTTCTGATCGACTGCTGTCCAGTTTCCCTAGTAATTTTTGTCCAGTAGGGAGTCTTGACCCCAGTAGCTGGATGCTTTGGTCTCTAAACATTTATCAAACACTTATAATATGGCAGGCTCTGTACTAAGTGATGGGAATCTAAAAACAAAAGTTAAACAATCCTTGCCCTCAAGGAGCTTATGTTCTAATAAGAAAGACAGCATGTACACATGCATACATATGTGGATGTGGAAGTAGATGAGGATGGAGGGAGAGAGAAGAGAGAAGGATAAAGAAATTGAGGCCCTGAAAGGTTTGAATAGCGGGCAATATTAAAAGGCAATAAATAGCAGACCTGGGATTTGAACCAAGTTCTTCTAGGCAGCACAGCAGATAGATCACTGGGTTTGGAGGCCAGAAGACCTGAGTTCAAAGCCATCCTCAGACATTTACTAGGTTGTGTGGTCCTGGGCAAGTCACTTCACCCTGCTTGCCTCAGTTTCCTCAACTGTAAAATGAACTGGAGAAGGAAATGGCAAACCACTCCAGTGTCTTTGCCAAGAAAAGCCCAAATGGGGTCATGGAGAGTCAGATGATTGAACAATGTCTTCTGACCCTAGATTCTTTCTACTGTACTAAACTGCCTTTAAGGGACAACCACTGAAGGAATTTATATATAATGACCTTTTATATATAATTACCTTTTTGGGTAATGGTCTTAAGAGAGTTAGTTACCCAGAGCACTGGGATTTGCCCAGGGCACTCAGGTGTTATGTGTCATAGACAGGGCTTATGCCCAGATCTTTAGGGATTACAAGGCCAGCTCTCTATTCACTATCTCTCTGTAGAGAAATAGTACAAAATAGTGAGAAGTGTGCTGAATTTCGAAGTCAAAAGATCTGGAGATCAGTTCCATATCTTAAGAGTGAACTTGATGCCTTTGGATCTGTTTCAGGAATCAGTCATGTCTGACTCTTCATGATACTATTTGGATTTTTCTTGGCAGAGATATGGGAGTGTTTTTACCATTTCCTTCTCCAGCTCATTTTACAGATCAGGAAACTGAGACAAACAGGGTTAAGTGACTTGCCCAGGGTCACCAAGCTAGTAAGTGTCTGAGGCTAGATTTGAACTTAGGAAGATGAATCTTCCTGACTCCAGGCTCAAAATTCTATCTACTTTGCTACCCAGCTGCCTCTTGGGTCTATTTCCTGATAAATGCAGAGGATTAGATTAGACAGTTTTTAAGGTCCCTTTGGATGATAGGTTTCTATGAGTTTACTCAAGTCATCTATTAGCAAATACATGAGTAGGAGGTGTAGGTAAGCCTTTAAGAGCCAGAAAAAAAGGTTTGGCACAATCACTGGAGGGAATAAGAAAGAGAGTCAACAAGGTTACAAAAGAAAGATCTATGGTCAGCAACATAGGCTTGGTTAAGTCTATGCATCATAAATTTCCAGTAGATGAAATCAATTGAATTTGATCTTTCTCTAGCAATACTTAATGGCTCAGAAATAGGATGCAATGAATAGGATTTAAATAGTCACTCCATTAATTCCTGTGAAGTCCAGCCCAAATGGTACATCCCTATCTATGGCGATATTAAGAGTACCATAATTATCTTGAAATGACTTATCTGGCAGCCTCAGCATTCCAAAGGGTGGATGAGAACCGAGATAAAAGCAAAAAGTCAAATGAATGTTAGGATTTGCCTGTATTGATGTCTAAGAACTTAACAAGAAAAAGTCCTCAGGTTGTCATTCAGAGACATTTATGGTCAAACTTGGTTTTGTGGGTTTTTCTCCCACAAGAGATAGAAAATTAGAAATGGGGAGAGATTGCTAGAGACAAGAAAACTGAGAGTAGCAAGAAGTGACAACTAAAAACCTAACAGAGAAGAAACAAAGAAAAAAACTGCAAATACAGATTCACATACCAAAGAGGCACAGCAGTATGGGACCATTTAGCATAAGGGCAAAGAGTCCAACAAATCGTAATAATTTCTAAGTATGTTATTGCAATATAACATAGCCCAATAATTTGTCATAATTATTCTTTATGAAGCAGAATAGTGGGTAGTTGAACTTGGAGTCAATAAGACCTGGGTACAAGTCTTACCTCTGATACATGCTGGCTTGGTGACCCACCTTTCAATGTCCCCAAGCATCAGTCTCTCTAAGACTTTAATGCAGTTCTCCAAGTTGCAGATCAGGTGCTCCTCTGTACTGGTAGAGGGACATTCCACACTGGACACTCTGTATATCATTGAATTCACAAATCTTGTCCCCAAATCAATATTTATTCATTCTACTCATATTCTAGTTTTGATGTATAACATAATATTTAAGAGATCTTAAGTGACCCAATATGTAATAAGTAATGGAATAGCTAAATATGTTGTATATGAATATGATGGAATATTATTGTGCACTAAGAAATGAGGAATCAGATTATTTCAAAGAGATATGGAAAGAGTTATGTGAACCAATACAGAGTGAAGTAAACAGAACCAGAAGAACAATTTATACAACATCTATATTTTGAGACCAAACAATTCGGGAGACTTTTACATATGGCACTGCCAGGTGGCATAATGGATAGAACTCTGAGCATGGAGTCAGGAAGACATGATGTCAAATCCAAGCTCAGACAGGTCACTTGATCTCAATTTGCCTCAGTTTTCTCAAATGTAAAATGGATATGATAACAGCACCTCCCAACAGTGTCTCCCAAGGATATTGTGAGGATCAAGTGACATAATAATTGTAAGCATTTAGCACAATGCCCACCGAATAGTTAGTGCCATAGAAATGTTAGTTCTTCTTATTCTAAACTGATTAACTAAATGATGAGAACAAGAACAATTAACACAAAAACAACAACTTTGTAAAGGCAAACAGCTTTGAAGGCTTTAAAAATCATGATCAATACAAAGACCGTCAATGACCACAATGAACTGAGGAAACATGCCATCTACCTGCTCATAGAGGGATGACATTTTTGTGATGCAGAATGGGCCATGTGTTTTTGTGCTTGTTTTTATAGCCAATGAAGGAATTTGCTTTGCTTAACCAGTCCATTTGTTGCAAAGAATTTGTTTTTCTTTTCTCTTTTTTTCCCCCAATGGGCTGGGAGGTAGAAGGGAGAGAAAATAAATTAATTAATCGTTAAACATTTATTAAATACCTGTTATTTGCCAGGCACTGTGCTAAGTCCTGAGGAAATAAAAAGAGGCAAAAGACAGTCCTTTCCCTCAAGCTGCTCACAATCTAATGATTTTTTACAATTTTAAAAAATAAGTGAAGGGGGTGGGTGCTACAGATGTGCAATGTTTCTTGCAAATGTGGTCACTGTGTCATAAGTTTTCCTTAATTGTTTTACTCTGTTATAAGAGATCCCTCAGGGTTTGGATACAATCTGTAATCAAAATGTAAATACAAAATATACTAATAAAATGGAAGAGAGGAAGGAAGGAAGAAAGAAAGGAAGGAAGAAAGGAAGGAAAGAAGGAAGGAAGGAAGGAAGGAAGGGAGGAAGGAAGGGAGGAAGGAGACAGAGAAAGAAAGAAAGAAAGAAAGAAAGAAAGAAAGAAAGAAAGAAAGAAAGAAAAAAGAAAGGAAGGAAGGAGACAGAGAAAGAAAGAAAGAAGGAAAAAAAGAAAGAAAAAAGAAAGAAACGAAGGAGGAAAAAATGAAGGAAG
>CM053585.1:330761072-330811579 GCA_028646515.1 Pseudochirops corinnae | reverse complement strand
ACTGTATCTTGATTTGTTGTGAATGTTTTCCTTTGATTTGTTCTTGAATAAATAGAGTGTTCACTATACTGTGCAATTGGAACCTTAAAAGCTATTCACAGTAGCATTCTTTTGGGAAGCTGCTGGTGCATGGCATTACGTCTGCCAACTAGGAATAATAATGATACCTACCTCCAAGGGTTTTCATGGAGATCAAATGACATAATAATTGTAAAGTGTCTGACTATATAAATGTTGTTATTCTTCCATTGTGTCTGGCTCTTTGTGACCCCATCTGGGGTTTTCTTGGCAAAGATATGGGAGTAGTTTGCCATTTACTTCTGTAGTTCATTTTATAGATGAGGGAACTGAGGCAAACAGAGATAAGTGACTTGCCATGGGTCACACAGCTAGTAAGTGCCTGAGGCTGGATTTGAGGTGCTCCTGACTCCAGGACCAGCACTCTATCCATTTCAGCACTTAACTATCATTATTAATGTGTTAGTTTTATTGAATTGCTTTCATTTTTTCCTTATCTTTCTTTTTCTTTGTTGTTATAACTAAGAGATGATTTTCTACTGGGGAGAGGGATATATCCAGTAAAGAAATGTAGGAAAAAACAAAATATTCTAATACAAATAACAAATAAGAAGTGGGAGAGGGATATATCCAGAAAAAGAAAGTGGAATATAAATATAGCAATACACATAAAAATGTTGTTTTTTTTAAATCCTGAATGATATACACACAAAAATAAGATGCCTGACATATTAACTATAGCAACAGTCAGTGGAGGGGATAGTTAGTCACACTTGGGACTCATTGGCGACTGTGAGTGCAACCAGGGTCACTTTTCATCATCTATCTTACCACTCAGACAATGGCCTCGATGACCCCATGATCTTCTTCTGGCTCCATAAGCTTTCTTAAGAAGGGTAACCACAAGACTTCACACACTTTAACAGGTCTCTACAAAATCATGTTCACCATTAGGTAATTATGTGCAAACAGATAGTTAGGAGTGATTATGATGAGATTAATAGCCTGCAATTAGCAGTGGAAACAAATCACTCCTCCACCAAAGGGATCTGACTCTTCCTCATAAAATAGACTGTTCTAAGAATGACCACTGAAGCTAGTGTCTGGTTTAACTTATGTGGAATCTTCTTTAGATTTGTAGAGTGGGTTAAATTTGGGGGCTTCTAAATATATATATATAAAAGAATAACAGTCTCTGGCTATATCATACAAAAATATTTGGTTGCCAAGTGAAGGATAAAGTCGGACAAGCACTAATTCTATTTTTGTTTGCTTTATTTTTTTGTGTGTGATTCCAGTCCCTTTGGATGAATCACTGTGTAGCCCAGGGAGAGTATATCTCCACCCAATACAAGAAATTATGCTCTTCTCATCCAACACTTATGATTATGTCTTACATTTCATTTTTCACAGCTTTATACCAAAGGGGTATATTACGTGGGTTGCTGGCCCTCACTAAATGAGAAATTTGTCTGACCACAAAGTTTGCTGGTTAAAAACAGAATTACAGAATCCTAGAGATGGAAGGTACCTCAGAGGCCATATTGAAACAATACTTCAATAAGAATCCTCTCTAACAAGTGCGCATCTAGTCAATGTTTGAAAATGTCCAGGGAAGTGCAACCCACTGGCTCCCAAGACATCTCAATTCATTTTTGAAAGTGTATTTTTTTTCCTTATGTAACCTCCCTTTCACTAGACTCTCCCACTGAGTCCATAGATACTGTTACTGTATCTTTAAAAACCAAATGTAATGCCACAAAAAAGACTGTTTGCAATGGCAGTTTGGAATGATAGTTGAAACATGTCTCACTATGCAGTGTTTCTCCGTATGGTCTCAGGAAAAGTAAAGGTTTTTTTTTGTTTGTTTGTTTTACTTTTATCTATGTGGATCTAGAAAGAGTAGTTCTGGTGAAGAGATTTTTCCTGTCATGGTTGGAGAGAATCTGAGAAGACAGAGAAGAAGGCAATGGAGAGATCTTTTCTGATGAAGTTGTTTCCATCTTCTGTCTTGTGAAGAGGCTTTTTGAGAAGGCATTTTACTTGGTATACTGAGAAAAACCAAATGGTATGAGGCTGCATTTTCAGGCAAGTGAGGAGGAGTCACAAGTTATAGAGACGTTTTAAGATGATTCTGGCTGTGATTCTTGTCATAACCAAAATATTGTAAATGATTATGTATGTCTTTGTGTTATCATTTCTCATATCATTAATAAATTACATATGTTTCGTGATTTTAACATTTATTTAATCAAAGAACATTAGGAAATAAGTTAGAACAAACAGAATTACTATTTGGAAAAGAGGTTTCTCCAGCTTATCAAATACATAATATTTAATGAACTGGAATGGAGTCTTGACTTCATTTTATTCTGTTGTTTAGTTGTGTGCAACTCTTTGTGACCCCATTTTGGGTTGTCTTGGCAAAGGTCCTGGAGCAGTTAGCCATTTCCTTCTCCAGCTCATTTTACAGTTGAGGAAACTGAGACAAACAAAGTTAAGTGATTTGCCTAGAGTCACAAAATGAGTAAGCGTCTGAGGCTAGATTTGAACTCACAAAGATGAGCTTTCCTGATTCCTAGTATAATACTCTATCCACTGTGCTACCTAGCTACCTGATTTCATTTATACATTAAGCATATTTATATACATTTGACTTCATCATTAATTGAAAAAGAAGTTGACATTTTTTAATTAAAAAGAGATATTAAAACTTACCTCTAGGTCACTCTAGAACTCAAATCGATAAAATTAAATATGGGAAGGAATCAAGGGGAAAAAGGAGGGATCAACTATGAGTAAGTGTAATTCATCCTATAAACCTTGCTACATGGACAGAGGATGATAGATTTAGAGTTGGAAGACTCCTTAGAAGTCCACTAGCCCAGCCTTCTCATTTTACACAGGTGGAAAAGAGGCCAGGAAAGTGAGGTAATTTGCCTAAAGCCACATAGGTAGTAAGTTGCAAAGAGGATATTTAAATCTAGGATCCCCAATTCCGCATTCAGCACAATTCCCCGAGTCACACTCTTTCTGTGAAGCTGGAACACTTCATCCATCTCAACAAGTAGCCCCTTGATGGCTAATGTTTCTTGACTTTATGTTTTCTATTACTGAGAAAACACATTTTACCAGTCGTAAGATCATATAGGTGTAGAGCTACAGGAGGATTTAAGATACTGTCCAGTTCAATCCTTTCATTTTACAGGTGAGAAAACTGAGGTCCAGGGATTTGCCAGGGTCACAAAGAAGCAATTTGAACCTAGGTCCTCAAACTCCAGAACCAGTGCCCTTTCCAATGTACCATGCTGGTTTGAGAATTTATTTATGAGATATATATTTAAATGCCATCCCAGTTGAATATTGAGTGTGTCTGTTATCACCTCTGTCCATATCTGAACCTACGGCCATAAACAACTTTTGTCTTGAGAAAAGATTTTCTGAGAAGTTTTACTTAGTTTCCTGAGAAACACTAAATGGCATGGGAAAGATGAGCCTTCTGGAACCAGAGTGAGGGTTTGAGATAATTGATCCTAACTTCTTTTATCTTGTGTGCAGGGGTTGAGGGGAGTGGGCAACTTCATAAAATGTGCCTGAGTAAACAGAAATCTTTCTCAAATTTTTCATTCGTTTGAACAAAAGGTGGGGAGATGGAGACCTGAAATGGGGGGGGAGGCAACAAAGAGCTCACCTGGGGTACAACAACCAAGATAAGGAAACATCAGCCATATGGCAGCACCTTATTTTAATTTTTTTTTAATACTTATTGAGTATTAAGCTCAATTATTTCTCTGTAAATAAAGGAGAATAATTGCTCTCAGCACCTTTTCAATATCAGTACTCTGATAGGAGTGCCAGACCTAGAGTCAGGAAGACTTATCTTTGTGAGTTCAAATATGGTTTCAGATACTCCCTAGCTATGTGACCCTGGACAAGTCACTTAATCCTATTTGCCTCAGTTTCCTCATCTGCAAAATGAAATGGCAAACCTCTCCAGCGTCTTTGCCAAGAAAGCCCCAAATGGATCATGGAGAGTTGGACAAGACTGAAAAATGAGCACAAATTCTGGGATAAGACCCATGCAACCCCACTTTAGTTTATAGAATCACAGGATTTTAGAGTAAAAGGGACCATGGCCGCCATCTAATCCAACCCATACATTGAAGGAATCGCCTGATTGTCCAGCCTCTCTGTAAAGAATGAAGACTACTCGAGAAGGAGAATCTAGCACTTCTGTCGGGACCTCATTCCACTTTTTTGAAAGCTTTAATTGTTGGGAAATATTTCTGATATCAAACCTAAATTTGCCTCAATGTACCTTCCACCCCCTGCTCATGATTCTGCCCTCTGGGGCCGAAAAAATCTAGTCCTTTTCCCACAAGCCAGCCTTTCAAATACTTGAACACAGTTGTCATGCCCTATCCTGAATCTTTTTTCTTCATTCTAGACAGAATCAATTTCTTCAATTGTTTATCATATAATAAGGCTTTAAATACCAATAACAATAAGGCTTGTGTTTATCTAGTATTTTAAAGTTGATAAAGCCCTTTACTGATATTATCTCATTTGATTCTCACAATAATGGGAGACAGATGCCATCATATTCATTTTACAGATAAAGAAACTAAGGTTGGCAGAGGGTAAGTGACTTGTTCAGAGTCATACAGCTACTAAGGGGCTGATCAGGATTTGAACTCAAGTCTTCCTGACTCAAAATGTGGTGCTATCCCTCATCCTGTGGCTGAATTATATACCTTTTTTCCAGATTAAAATCTCTTGCAGTTGTTATTGTTAACACACACACACACACACACACACGCACACACACACACACTCCAGGAAATTATATTTCTCAGAGTTTAGAAAGTATATAGACCATGTGAATGACCCAGTTTTGATCTGGCTTCCTTCAGTTTAAAGCAGTTTCATATGCAAGTCTATGAAACGCCTTTGTTATATTTGCTGTTCTTCTTATCCAGCCAGTCAGTTGTGTCTGACTCTGTGACCCCGTGTACCATAGCACAACAGCCCTTTGGACCCGAGGGGCTCATCTTCCAGTGTCATATCTTTTAGCATTTCAATACTTCCCATGGGGTTTTCTTGGCAAAGATACTGGAGTGGTTTGTCATCTCCTTCTCTAGTGGATTGCCTTTTGTCAGACTTCTCCTCTATGACCTGTCTGTCTTGCATAGTAACACTACACAGCATAGCTCATAGTTTCATTGTGCTATACAAGTCCTTTTGCCAAGGCAATGATCCAGGAAGGAATGAAATGCTAGGTTGAGCCCCAAAACTATCTCTAGAGTATAAATTCCCATTGATAGAAACATGGAGGTCACACCCTGAGAGACAAATGTTCATTCCTGATTTCCCCATTGGAAGTCACAAATCTATTCCTTATGCTCTTAAAATATTTAGAAAAGAGCATGATAGAACTGTTCCATTTGGAATTATTTTCATTTCCCAAATCTAAATTCGTGAGAGTTCCTAAAAGTATAAAATACTTAATGGCCCAGTCATGACCAAAATGATTTGTACTTTGCTTTGATCAGACCATAATTGGAAGATAAAATATGAACTCTTTTATTTACCTTGTCGGCCTCTTTGGACAATATTACCTTTCCTGTATTCTGGTCTTCTCTTTGTTCCTCATACAAGGGATTTGGTCTCTAATCTCCCTGACTTTGTTCTGGCTGTCCCTCATGCCTGGAATGCACTCTATCCTTACTTTCATCTTACAGAGTCCCTTTCTTCCTTTAAGACACAAATCATGTATCATCTTCTGCACAACACTTTTCCCAACTCAACACTCATTCTCCAACAGCTAGGGCCTTTCATTCTAAACTATCCTGTACTTAACTGCATTGTACAGATTTCTATTTATTCACTCTCCACTTCTGCTGCATACATCTGTATAGGTACTTTCTATCTCTCCCAGTATAGGGAGTAGGGATTGTTTCACTCTTTATGATTGAGGTATCAGCATATAGTAGGTACTTAAAAACACTTCTTAAATTGACCTCTCTATTAATTGATTGTGTTCAATTCTTAACTCCAAGGTTTCAGGAGGAAATTGATAAGTTGGTGAGTGTCTAAAGGAGGACTTTGAAGTTGTACGATAAGACAGTTGACCAAAAGTACCCAGTAAATTTACCCTGTAGAACAGAAAATTTAGAGGAGGGGGTCAAAGAGAAGGAAGAGAACAAGATAGTCATATTACCTGTCTCTCTGTCTCTGTCTTTGTATTTCTCTGTGTTTCTGTCTTTCTGTCTCTCTCTCCCTAGAAAGAGAGACAGAGAGAGAGTCACATGGACGAGTTATTACATATACTCTGCTTGGCCTTAGCAAGCAGAAGTAAAATCATTTGGTAGAAATTACAAAGAAGCTACAACTCCCAAGATTTCAAACTATCCAAAATCCCAGAATGGGATGTGGTAGTGAATTCCCCATCACTGGAAAGCTTCAAGAAAAGTCTGGAAATGAGTTCAAATTCAGCCTCAAGACACTTACTAACTGGGCAAGTCACTTAACTTCTATCTGCCTTGATTTTCTTACCTGAAAAATAAAAATTAAGATAGACCCTTCCTTCCAGGGTTGGTGTGAGGACCCAATAAGATAATAATTATAAGGTGCTCAGGATGGGGATTGGCACACGGTAGGCTCTATATAAGGGTTAGCAATCATTATTATTATTCCGTACCATCTATGAGATCTCAGCCACTCATTAACCCCTTTGGGCCTCTTTTCCTCATCTGTGAAATAAAGGAGTTGAACTAGATAATCTCCAAAGATTCTGCTGGTTTAAAAGCTGTGACCCATAAAACCTAAGGTCGCTTGTGCTGCTGAGAAAGAATCTTTGGTTTGGGACCAAGATATCTTTAGACAGTATGTGGGGGTGTATTTTCCTTGAATGTGTAGAATAAAAAATAGGGAATCAAAAGAACAATTTTCTATTTAAAATACAATAGAGCTTTTAGAACCTGCTTGAATGACCAGAAATAGAATGTGCTTGAGAATGCATTCACCCTTGGAAGGTAAGTAGCAGCTACCCCTAGCAGGTCATCTTTTCAGATCTCAGTCTGCAGTGAGATCCCCAAAATGACACAAAATCCATTCTGAGTGAATAGTTTTTCTTAGTATTTATTTCCATTACTCCCTAGAGACCAAATGTCTTGCCATGTTCTCATACATTAGAATTTCTCCAGGAAAGTGTAATGATTAAATAAAATAGGTTTCCACTGGTTTCCTCTTTACAAACTAACCTCCATCAATCATGCCCACACCACTGGCATGGTGACATTAATGGGGGTTTGTAAATTGGACCAAGACTTTTATATGATAACATTCAAAAAAACCTAACAAAAACCACCAACCCATACATAATTCACAGCACAAGAGTGACTTTTGGCTGGTCACATACTGGCTAACACAATGGAAGGAAGGAAGTGAAACCTACAAAAATACATACGGAACAGATAAAATGAATACTGTTTTAACATAATACTATCACATATAGGTTGGGCAACTACTTCCATGTCAAGTCCATTGGGTTCTTTTGAAGTAACAATAATAATTCCATGAATTATAGATTTTCTTGCCCTTTCTATATAATAAGTGAAACTGAACTGGGGGAGAAGCATGGAGTGTTGGACTAGAATGGTCCTTAACCTGGGGTATGTCAATTGATGTTTAAAAATAATGGTAGCCATCTCTAGGAGAGGGGAAGAAAAAAAGAATTTACATAATGACTTTATTGTCTATTTAAAAGGAATAGCAAATTGTACGTGACAGATTTGCAGTTTCATGTCCAATCATTTAATATTATTGTTATTATTATTATACTATGTTACAGAGATGCTAGCTTTATCTCATCAATTAAAAATGAATAAACTTCTTTAAAAAATTGATATTTATACCTCAATATAATTGATATTACTTTGAATGCTAACAACAATAACCACAACAAGGCTTCTATTTAAATAGAGCTTTAAAGTTATGAAGCACTTTACTTATATTTTCTTATTTGATTCTCACAACAACAATGGGAGGTAGATGCCATCAGTATCTTCATTATCTGTGAAGATGAAGAAACTAATCCTACATGTTTTATTTTATGCATTTAAAACATAATTCTGTCCATTAATTCCCTTGATATTCTGGACCTTTTGTTCTTCCACATGAATTTTGTTTTTATTTTTTCTTGGTCTATAAAATAAGTTTTTAGTAGTTTGCTTGGTATGGCACTGAATAAGTAAATTAATTTGGGTAGAATTGTCATTTTTATTATATTAGCTGGGCCTACCCAAGAGCAACTGATGTGTTTCCGATTATTTAGAACTGACTTTATTTGTGTGAAAAGTGTTCTGAAGGGATGGCTGGGTGGCGCAGTGAGTAGAGCGGTGGCCCTGGAATCAGGAGGATCTGAGTTCGAATCCAATCTCAGACACTTGGCACTTACTGGCCATGTGACCTTGGGCTGGTCACTTGACCTGGGTTGTCCTGCCTTTCCCCCTCCAAAAAGCAAAAAAAAAAAAAAAAAATGTTTTGTAATTGTGTTCATATAGTTCCTGGAATTACAATGACAAATTATAGAGAATTCATGCAAGGAAGGAGATCACATGGTGGTCAGAAGAAGTGATACAAGGACTCTCTCCAAGTTTCTCTAAAGAACTTTGGAACTGATTGTGTGACATGGGAGAAACTGGCACAGGACCATGAACCATGGCGTGCCTACATGAAAGAAGTCACTGCACTCTGTGAGCAAGCAGACTCACAGCAGATCAAAAGAAATGTGAGATGCAGAAATTTAAAGCCATTTCCCCTTCAAATTTTCACAGGGACTATTTGTGCCCAACCTGTGCGGTAGAGTCTTTCAAGCTCATATTGATCTGGTACCTTGACTCCCACATAGGGATATCATTTTGGTCTTCTTCAAGAATGAAGGGTAACAACCAATCAGCATTATATATGTATCTGTACCTGGAGATGTATATATCTATGTATATGCATGTATATATATGTGTATACACACATACATATACCAACATATACACATGTAAATGCATATATGTATACACACATATAGATGAGATACACATCTCTATACACATTTGTGTGTACACATACATACATACATCTACATCTATGTAAGCATGTGTAATATTAAAAATGTTGCCAGACCTATTGAAATAGTGAAGGCAGCCACGTGATACGATGGAAAGTCCACTGAACTTGCAATCAGGACTTGGGTGTACATCTTGCCTGAAGCTTAATGCTTGGCTGATATCAAATAAATCTCTTCACCTCTCTGAGCCTCAGCATCTTTAGGTGGAAAAATAGATAAAATGCTAATATTGGAGTAAAGACCCAAGTTAAAATCCTGCCTGTGACATTTGCTAATTGTGTGACCATGGGCAAGTCATTTCACATCTCTCTCAGTGTCCTCATCTGTAAAATGGGGATAATGACACAATCTACCCCCCAGGTTTGTAGTGAGGATCAAATGAGATAATATTTGTAAAATACAATGTAAGGTTTAAACAGCTCTATAAACACTGGCTATTATGAAAAGGAGAAAGTTAAACTAGATGACCTTGAAGGTGCCTTCCATTAGATTCTATGAGTCCAGCTCTCCCTTTTACTGAAGTACAAGTCACTTCACCCTCCCTCTGGTAATTTTCTCACAAGTGATGAGGAAATCATCAACCCTCTCCAGTTCACTACATAGGAATGTGTGAGTCAAACAAACTTCATAGTTGAGTTAGGAAGGAGCCAATGTGACCATAGGAGTGGAGTGATCTGATGAAAGGATAATGAGCACAGTACAAAGGATGTTCAAGGGGAGCCAGGTGGCACAGTGGATAGAGTATTGGGCTGTAGAGTCAGGAAGACTCATCTTCCTGAATTCAAATATGATCTCAGGCACTTCCAAGCTGTGTGACCTTGGGCAAGTCACTTAAGTTTGCTTCAGTTTCGTCATCTGTAAAATGAGCTGGAGAAGGAAATGTAAAACCACTCTAATATCTTTGTCAAGAAATGGGCCATGAAGCACTGAAGTGACTGAACCACGATGACAAAGAAGGTGGAGAGTAAGATAATAGAGAAGATATTGTTACGATTCAAAACATCTGATTGACAGGGTGAAAAGGAACATGAAACCTGATGGAGAAAGCAAAATAGTGAGAGCAAGAATGGGAAGGGCAGGATTGAGTCAGAATAGAGCGAGTGTTTGTAGTGAAGGGGAAACTGAAGAAAATAGAAGAGAGGCGAAAGGTCGAAGAAGCTTATGAGGCACAATGGAGGAACAGATGAAAATCTAGTTCATGACATGAAGTGCTTATTACATACTTTCTATATCTAAGGCCCTGGCCTCAGTGTTGCTGATCCACAGGTAGGGGGTAAAAAGTTCCTTCCTCCAAGGAGCTCAGACTCTGGGCTGCGGAAGGGTGTTTGGGAATGGCACTCAGCACCTGCCAGATAAAGAAACTTGAGATAAGTGGAGGAAGAAGGAAGCACTGGTAACCAGGAACGGCTTTGTATAGGTCATATGTGAGCTGAGCTTTGAGTGAAGCTAGGGATTCCAAGAGGAAGACATGAAGAGGGAAGGCATTTTGGGCAAGGGACAGTATTAGTTAAGGTACAGAAGTCCAAGATGGAACGTCAAGTCAACAAGTCAGAAAGAATGAAGGGTTTGCCCTGTTCCAGACACTGACAGTAAAAATACAAGGAGCAAGATAGTCCTTGCTCTAAAGGAGTTTATATTATAATGGGGGAAAATAACTGAAAAATCAGAGTGAAAAAGAGTGTATGGGGGTGAGGGTGGGAAGGGGGGAAGACAGGGTAAGGTATTCAGGTATCCAGAACAGGGACATTTTAGAGAAAGACTGAGGACGTAGGTAAATAAGTACAACCTGAAGAGAAATGAAGACAAGGCTGGTCTGAGTCTCTTCCTTTAGATGGAAGTTCTGGGAGCAATCAGCAAATCAGAGGGAGGAATTACTGGGGCAAAGGGTGATTCCAAAGTATGAAGTCCAGGGACAGAGTTGAAGAGTGGAGTGAGCTTCCCAGGTGAGGAGATTTCTGGGGGCATTGTAGAGAAAAAATGGAGTCAAGAGGAACGAAGACAGGAATATAATAAATTAGTCAGTTTGACTGTGCCATGGAAATACGAAGGGATGTAGTGTGAAATAATGCTGAAAGGAGAGACAGCAGCCAGACCTTCCAGGGCTTTAAAGGTCAGACAGCTACAGGGTTCATCTTTCATTCTAGAAGCATTCTAGGGAGTCACCGACTGAAATAAGGAGGTGACTCATACAAGTTAAGAAAAAAGAAAGATCAAAGAGCAGGAAAAGGAAACCAAGTAAAGCAGAGCCTCCTACTGCTTTTTCATTTGTTTTTGGTCTTCAACAAGTCCCTTGACTTCTCAGTATCAATTTTGTCATCAGTAAGATGGAGATGGTAATAGCTTCCTATTCTCATAGACTTGTTGTTGGGATAAAATGAGATAATAAATAAAGTACTTTATAAACTTTACAATAATATGTAAATATATCATCATCATCATCATCATCATCATCATCATCATCACCAACATCATTATTTCCATAAAGACTTACAGGAGAGGACAGGGGGTAAAGAGAGAGAAAGGGTTTAAGATATCTAAATACTCTTTGGAAGACAGTGCCTTTGTTATGAAGATCAGATTCACAAAAGGATGAAGGCAGCTGCCCAACAGGAGATAATGGACTCTGGACTATTATTATTAATTCAGCTGAGATGAATCCAAAGGACGTATATGTAATAAGTCAAGTCCTAGGAAGTAAGGAGTTTGATGTGATCTGCAGACAAATTGTATTTGGTGTCGAGACATCCATGAGTAAACAGAACTGTTGGAAGAATTTTGTGGGTATTATAATGAAACTGAAAACTTGACTCGCTCCCTTCAGAGATATAGGAATTGATGGGTCTATTATGTCTCCCCCAGATCCAGAGTCCCTTTCTTTGCTTTTACCTACAATCCCCATGATTTAGCAACTTGATAATTTGGGGAAGGGCATCTGATTTTTAAAGAGCTATTAACAAGCCAGAGCACATTACAATGAGGAACTAGCATTTATTAAACATTGACTCTATACTAAGCACTCTACACACATTCTCATTTGATATCCAGAGGAAGGTAGCCAGGATGGTGATGGCATGGATGATGATGCTATATGCAAATCATTGCAGGATGTTTAAAGTGGAGAAGAAAAAAAGACTTCACATATTTGAAGGGTTGTCATAGTGCTCAAACTTGATGTGCTTGGCCCTATAAGGCGGCTCCAGGATCAAGGGGTATAAAAAATAGGCAGATAGAACTGGGATGGACATAAAGGAAACCTCTACAAAGTCCTATGCCAATGCTTCATCATCCAGTGTAGGTGACCCTGGGCTGTTGAAGCTATGCCAGAGGAGTACAAGCTCTGGCAGGTCCCATCATGCTAAGTAAGGCTTCAAATGAGATCATCAATTGATGAGATCACAGCCATATTTGAGGTTATAAGGAGAAAACTTCCTAAAAACTAGAGCTGTCCAAAATGGAAACAGTGTAAGTCAGGACATAATAAGTTCATTTCATAGAGTCAATCAATAAACTTTTATTAAGATCCTACTGTGTGCTAGGCACTGTAGTATTAGAGGTACAAAAAGAGTAAAAGATAATCCTCACTTCAAGGAACTTACAATCTAATAGTATATTTAAAAAATAGGAGATTTAGAACTCAAGAAATTACAGAGGCTATCTAGTCCAGCCATCATTTTACAGATTAGGAAATTAAGGTCCACAAAGGAACACTGCACAAGGGACTTACCTGAGATCACAAAAGTACTAAGTGGTAGAGGTAATTCCCTGCCACTGTAGGACTTGTAGCATAAGAGGGCTGAGTCCCATCTGAGGATATTGTTGAGGGGATTCACACTTGGATAGATGTTACATAAGATGAATTATGGAGTCCTTCCAAAAATTTTCTGATACTATGACCTTTATAGGATTCTCAATACTCTTTCTGTTCTCTGGACTAGAGTTCCCTGACTGCCTTGGGAGCAGTTAGAAGCCTATCTTATCTCATGTTTCTTCCCCCCAATAATGTATGTCATCAAATGATTACAAAAAGTATTTGAGTGTATTGGCAATTTCAGTAAAAGCAGGAACCAGGTTTGGGATTCACACTGGGAAATGATAATGTGAAATAGAGTTGTAATAAGGGAGGAGGAAATTAATCCTTGCCAGGTGTTTTTCATTTAGGGAGAAAGACGGGGTTTAGCTGGCATAGGGGACAGCCAGTGACCTACTATTGATGTGCTTCTGGAAGTCATCTGAGTGTAATATATAGTCAGGAAAAATGTTTTACAAATAAGATCAAGGACACAGCAGGGCTTCCTGAGTGAAGAGAATAATGTGTAACCTTTGAGGTGAAAAAGGAGCTATTTATGCATACCATCCAAGAGCTGATCCCCATAAAAAGGAGGTGAGCACAGCCAGAACAACTTCAAGGACTTAGAATGAAAGAAAAAGAGAAACAACTAAGGTTACAGCATTTGCTCTTACTAATACAGAGAAATCTCTAGGGTTAGCAGCAGAAAAGAACAAAAAGGAAATTTCAGGAAAAGACAGGGAGAAAAAGAGATGGATTTCAAGCTTTGGTAGATTAATACAAGGAAAAAGGAAACAAGAAAAAAGTCAGTTAGGATTGAATAAGAATTGTAGTAATAAAAAAAGAAAAGAAACAAAGAAACTAGTTCTTCCTTAAGAAAGGAGGCAGGACAGTTGCTTAAGAAGAGATAACTTGTACAAAATGACTAATATGGACATGCTTTACATAATTGCACATATATAATCTGTATCTGATTGCTTACCATCTCAGGCATGGGGGAGGGGAGAGAGGGAGAGATAGAATTTGAAACTCAAAACTTTAAATAAAATTGCTAAAAATGAAAAAAAAGATGTTTCATTTCAAGTTCACAAAGGAGGAAAGAAAGGGTGGGAGGCAGAAGCTTCAAATAATTATTGGAGAAAGTCTAAATAAAATGAAAATAACATCTCCACTGTAGAAAGAACTGAACAAAGACTCTTAAAATGACAGAACCTCTGAAGATTACAATAGTAGTAATGAGAGAAAAAATGGTACAGGTGGCAGAACAAATAATTTTTTTTTTTAAATCAAGGAATGAATTGGAAGAAAATTTCAAATGCTATAAATGAAAATGAAAGAGCTAGAAGAGAGAGTTTAGAGAGACTTCTTATCTGAAAATTATTGGACTCACAGAAAAAAATGAATGAAACAAAGAATCTAAACACCATGTTTCTAGGAATCACATGTGAAAATTTCCTGGAGGTATGGATAGCAGACATGAGAATGAAGATCAACAGAATTTGCAAGACATCAATGGAAAACAATTTCAAATTCAGATGGCCCAGAAAAGTCTCATCAAATTTAAGGTTCAGCGATAAAGAAATGATGCTTAAAGAAGTTAAGAAAAAAGAAATCATGCATAAAAATATCAATTTAAAATAATAAAATATTTATTATCCAGAAGAAGAAATTCAAGGAAATAAATATCAAAAAGTAAGGAAAATAAAGTTTTCAGTCATCATTGCCTGTTCAGAAAAATGAACATGAATTTTCATGAGAAAGATGTTTTTCTTTTTTTTTAAATTCACGCAAAGTTGTATGAATTTCCAGATGTTTCTGAGGACACTTGCCTGAAACTAAGCTTTGGAAATGCAAACTAACCAAAATTCTTTAAGCAAGATCAGTTAAATTATAAATGAATCAATGAATAGTGATGAAAAAGTATTATCGTTTTGAAGGATGGAAAAAAGGTGTTATTCCTATGAGACTTCAGAGAGAAAGAGAAATTTCAAAGAAAGAGGGACTAGGACTTGGTTGACAAATCTACAATAAAATCAAAAGGAACAGATGACCTTCAAGAGGGGAAAAATAAGGAGAAGGAAACTGGAATTATTATATATTGAATTACTACAGAGAAAGACCAAGTTAATGAAGAGGTGGGAGGATTGGTATGGAGAGAATATTTCCTAAAACACGTTCTCACTTGCATCTTGGAAAAAGGCATGAAGGCTAGGATAAAAAGTTTATCTCAATAAAACTAAGGCTCTATGTGTAGAATTTCTTGAGGGTGTTCAGGAAGGCTTAGGAATTTTTGCATCTGCAAAGTACAAATTAGAAATGATATCAGAGAAATAAGGAGGACTGAACCTAATACTGATTCTTAAAAAGTCATATTGCAAGAGATGACAACTGTAATGCTAAGTGTAAACAGATTGGATTCACCTATAAGAAGAAAACATAGCAGAATGGATCTTTCAAAATTATTCAACACTATGATGCCTATAGAAAATATATGTAAAATATAAGGGAATATACAGTTTAAAAGTTAAAGACTAGAATAAGATTTATAATGCCTTACCTACATGACCTTGTTCCTTCCCACCTCAACAAAACAGGAGTTGCAATTATGGCTTCAGACAAATTGAAGGATTTTGAAAAGAAAAGCACAGTTGTAGCACAACATGCTAAACTGCATCAAATTCAGTTGTTATACCCAGAAGCAAATTTATATCTCTAAAAGCTTATATTAACAAAACAGAAAAAAAGGAAAAGAATGGATTGAACGTGCAACTTAAAACATTAGAAAACAGCAAGTTGACAAATCTACAATAAGATCAATATAGGAAGTTTGGAACTTTAGATGTAGAAAATTGAAAACTCAAAATCAAAATAAATGAAAAGAAGAATTTCTTTTATTTAATAATAAGTAAAACTGATAAATCACTAAACATTTTGAAAGAGAGAAGAAGAGATAGACAGAGAAAGACAGAAGCAGAGACAATCCAAATGACCAAAATCAGGAAGGAATGAATAGATTTTTCCTTAATGTGGAAATAAGCATTTTCATAATAAAACAAAGAACTAGCATTATTTGTAACGCATAAACATGAGGCATTTATCCGCCAAGAACAAGGGTGAAGCAAGGATGTCCACTATTATCATCATTATTTGACATAGTTCTAGAAGTGCTAGCTACAGCAATAAGACAGGAAAAGGAAATGAAAGGAATAAGCACTGGCAAAGAGGCTAACCTATCTCTGTTTGCAGATGATATAGCAATTTAGAAAATATCAGAGAATCAACAAGAAAATCTGATTAGGAAAATAAAAAGCTTCAACAAAGTATGACTGCAAAATAAACCCACAAAACCCATCAGCATTTCCATATTTTGTCAACACAGCTCAAGAAAATGAACAGAAAGGGAAATAGCATTGAAATATATGTATGTGCATATATATGTGTGCATATATGTATTTTATGTATTATGCACACACATATAAACACACACACACACAAACACACACACACACACATATATATATATATATATATAATTCTATAAGCCTTAGGTGTCCTAATCAATTAATTCCCATATATATATTCCCATATATATATTAATTCCCATACATAACTATATATATATATATATATGTACATACATATATACACACACACACACACACACACCCCACACACACCCCACACACACGGGAATTAATTGATTAGGACACCTAAGGCTTATAGAATAATTTTCATAGAAATAAGTAATTAAACAATTGAAGAATTATTCATGGTTGCTGCTAATGTAATAATGATAATACTAGCTCCACTTTATTTACATATTTAATGCTACAGCAATCAAAATACCATTGAGATGCTTCATAGAATTTTATAAAATTAAAATCACGCAGAACTAAAACACAAGAATATCAAAGAAAGTAATGAAAAAAATGAAAGAAAAGGACAAGGGCACTATCAGATCTCAAATTATACTAGAAAAAGCTAGAAAATTAGATCAATGGCATGCATTAATAAGAAAAATTTAGAATTAAATGAATACAGAAACCTAGAATTTGATAAAACACAATAAAGCAATGGGGAAAACTAAATAGCAATTTGGTGGGGAAAGGGATTAGAAGAATAATTCTATAAATCACAAATGGATCATTAAACTAATTTTTAAAAATAACAAAAGCTGAGAGTGGAAGGTTATATCTTTTACACTATGGATAGGAGAAATTTTTTTTTTCAATCATGTTGCATAGGAAATTATTAAACATATATTTTTATTATATGAAAAGAAAAAAAGTTTGCCTAAGTAAAAGGAATGTATTTGAATTAAAAAATGCTTCAAACAGGTAAAATATTTCCATTAAACTTCTCTGCTAAAATCCTTACATTCAAAATCCATAGGAAATCAGTACAACATTTAAGCATTAGAGATATCCAGTAGAGAAATAGTAATATACATATGTATATATATATATGTATATATATATATATATGTATTATGCATGTGTGTGTGTGTATGCATAAGTTATTCTCAAGAGAAGAAAGACAAACTACTAAAACCGATTTGGAAAAATGTTCAAAATCATTAAGAATCATATAAATGAAAAGTAAGACAACTCAGGTAGCACATTACACTCATCCAGCTAGCAAAGATGGTAAAAATAACAAAATTCATTGTAAGTGGGTATGTAGGAAAACAAACGCTTTGTACAACTCCAAACTGTACAACTTTTGAAGATGACATAGCATTATGTGATAAAATTTACAAAAATATTTCTATATTTTGACCCAGAACTCTCACTTTTAAGTTGTCACACTAAAAGAAGTTACTGACATGAAACAATGACCTTATTATACAAAAATAGAAACATTCCTTGTAATAGCAAAAAAGAAAAAAAAGAAAGAGGAAACAAAATAGGTGCCCCTTGGGGGAATATCTAAACAAATCACGATAGTTAAATCTAATGGAAGGCTACTGAGCTATATGGAGTTACAGATACGAAGAATCCAAAGAAAGATAAAAAAATCATACAAAGTGATGCAGAATATGAAAACAAACAAACCCAACAGTGTACACAGTATCTACAACTATGTAAAGGAAAGCAGCAGCGAATAGGAATAAAACAGGTAAATACAAGTCAACATTGGTGACACCATTAAAAGCCATTAACAGGTTCTTTATTGCTTTAAACAATGGACAAATAAATGGAAGAACAGCCCTTACAATAATTCACTAACCTCCTCTTAAAAATGTTTTCAAATAAAGAGTGTGGGATAATGCCATGACACCAATAAAAGGATGGAAAGGAAAAATCATTTTAAAATCACAACTGGCCTTCATATACCGTTACTTCCTGGCAGTCAGATGGAGAATGTGTCCAGGCTGGGATTCGATCCCCAGTTTTCCTGACTCTGGTTCCCCTGCATTCCTTTAAACTTGTGTTGCCCATCAGAGTTCAAGATGCATACAGGATGATCTGCATGTTAGAGGTTTCTCTGAGCAAACCTTTGTCTGTTATTTTCCATGATATTTGGGAGAGAGGTGAATGTTCAGAAAAACAAACAAAAAAATGTTAACAATCCTATTTTAAAAAGAGAGAGATTTTTTAAATAAGAGGGCAATGTCAATGTCATATTTTGACTTCATGATAATAGCTAACATCTGTACGGGGCTTTCAGCTTTACAATGTGTTTTTATGCATGTTAGCTCAGTTGATCTTCACAACCCTAGGAGGTAGATATTGTTATCCTCTTGACTGATGAAGAAATGGAAGCAAATAGAGGTGTATGACTTGCCCTGAGCTAGTAAATTTGTGAGGCTACATCAAGCCACTATGAGATCTTCCACGAAGTTGGGGAGGAAGAGCAGAAGGCACAATGCATGAGCCACAATGGTATGCTGTAAAATGGTAGAAAATAACTGGCCATTTGGTGCACTTTAGAGAGATCCCAAAATGTGCCAAAGGGTGCAGGTGGTAAAAATAAGGTTTAAAATATTTTGTGAGACATTGTTATGTTCAAAACAAGAAATGCCTTTCTAGCAGACAAACTGCAATATCCTATACAACACTGAAAATACAGAGCACGCTGGAAAATGAGAGGATCTTAGATACTGCTGCCAATAACCACAACAACATAATAAGAGCTAAGATTTATATAATGTTTACTATGTGCTGGGCACTATGTTAAGCACTTTACAAAAAATTGTTTCATTTGATCCTCACAACTCCAACGATACTATCATTAGCCCATTTTCCAGATGAGGAAACTGAGAGAAATAGGGATTTTCACCTTGCCCAGGGTCACACATGCTCTGTCATCTGAGGCACCCAGCTGCCCTAACATAACACAAGAGCTCATAGGATGAGTGGGAGAATGAAACCAACATGGTGGCCTCATGAGATTGAAAGGCTGTCTGTGCATTCCCCTCTCTTTTTGTTGCCCATAGATCTGCAAAGAAAGCTTGGTCGTGTCTAAGCTTAAAGGGTAAATATAAAGATAGCTCGGCAATAACCAGATTGCTGAGTTGCCCCATACGCAGATGACTTCACTAGCAGGAAAAGAAAAGGAACAATTAAAAAAGATAAAGAGTAAACCAGAATCTAAAACAACAAAATAACATACAAAAGCACAAAGGCAGGAAAACAGCAACATGTTGAAGTTGCAAATGCGAAGGATGAGGCGGTAAAAGTGCTTAGTCCACATTTCAGAGGGGAAGAAGATGGGCAACATGCCATTGTAGGAAGAATATGGAATTTGGAATCAAAGGGCATATGTTCCATTACCACCTCTGACACTTGCTTCCATGTGACCTTGGGCACTCATGTCCCAGGATGTTTTAATGCTTCCTTTTTGCATCTGTAAAATGAAAGTTTGGTTCATATGACCTTAAACTCTTTTTTCAGTCCCTACTCTTATGATAATATTAAAAAAAAAGAGAGAGAGAGAGAAATAAAAAGAAAGGAAACAGGAAAAAGTAAATGTAAGGGGCATGTACAAGTTATTAGAAAACAAAATGAAACAGCTTAAATAGCTTCTTGTGCCAATTTTCTTTTATGCTCCTTATGCATAACACTGTAATGTAGTAGAAAGACTGTGGAACCTAGAATCTGTAGAAATATGGGTTCAAACTTTGCCTCTGACACCTGCTAGCTCTGTGACCATGGACAAGTAACTGAAAAGCTCTCTCTGGCTCAGTTTTCTCATCTATCAAAAGGAATTATTCATTTAAATTTAATGGATCCATGACAATCCCTACCTACAAAGAGTTTACATTCTTTGGCAGGGGAGGAGGGTTAGAGAGGGGGACTATAATGTAGGAATAAAGACCAGACCTGTGATTTCATTCACATAGGGAACTCTTGAATGAGTTAACACCTCTCCCAATACAGTTTGATACCCTCTATGGAACACAGAGCATTACCTAGAACCTTGAAAGTCTTGTCCAGGGTCACACAGAAAGTTGGGGTGGGATTTGAACCCAGGTTTTTCTGTCTTCTACACTGTCTATATAATATAAGGAAAAGCGAAGAGTGAGAAAGTACTATGACTAGGGGGCATACAAGAGGGCTTTATGGAGAAGGTAGCACTTGCTATGAGGTAGAAAGATGCTAAGGGTTCTGAATTGAGTAGATAAGGGAGAGGGGAGTACATTCCAGGTCCTGGAGAAGTTTTATAGCAATACATGGAGGTGGAAGGTGAAGCACTAAATTTTCTGTATGACTTCTTCCAGTTCTAGAGTGCTATGATCCTGTTACCAGGCACTAAGAGGGGTTAATAAAGTTCATTTCAACAATAAAAAATATCTTCCTTACTTTTCACTCTGTCATGTGAACTTCTCCATGGAAAGAAATCTAAGTTAGTGAGTCATTTTTTTTCTCTATTAAGAGGCAGTGTAGACTAGTGGGAAAGGTCCTTGATTGGGACTCAGAAGACCTGGGTTGAAGTTCCACTTCTTTTTCCTGGTCATGTTACCTTACACAAATCACTTCTCTTTGAGCCTTGGTTTCCTCAACTATGAAATGAGGGGGTTGGGCTAAAAGATGCCTAATGTGCCTTCCAGGTTTAGATCTATGATCATAAGCCTCTTTGCTATAGATATTGAAGGACTTAGAGTTCTTTGACTTCTTTTTCCAGCAAGGGGGCAGCTCAGAACTGGCAATGCATCACCTGTGTAGACACAGAAGGTCAAGAAAGCAGAGTGAAGCATTGCCTCAATTTGTCAGAGATTTTTTTTAAGGAAATGACAGCATAGTTTGTCCAGTCTAACTTGGTAGATGCTTAATGAGTGTTTGCTAAGTGGAATTGAGAAGCATCTATGTACATAGTGTCACAATCTCTCCCTCATAACAGTCTGCTGGGATTCTGATGGGGGAAGGGAACACAACGGGGGTGTTTTTCACACTCACAGTGAGGATCTTAATTATATGTGCCAGGAACTGAGCCTGCTTCCCCTTCCCATCATGATCTGAAGGCTTTGGAGAAATTATATGGAACTCCTATATGTAGAATCTATCAATCAATCCACAAATACTTAGTCATTATCTCCAGAAATACTCTTTTCCCTACAGCTCAAAGAGTTAATACATTCTTCCACTCAGTTTTAAGGTAGATCTGCCCTGGATTGGAAGGTAAAAAATTCAAACTTTACCTTAGCCCTCTACATGTAGTTGACTCCAGACTATTCTTCATCCCATTCAATCATCCACCAGATCCCAGGCAGCATTAGCATTACACCATCACCTTTGCCTCTGTGTGCTCCCTTCTGCCTGGGAGCCTAAACCAAAACTTCCTTTCTTCCCTGGCCATCACTCCTGGATATATATTTGAAACCCAAGTAGAAGGTATGCCCTCGAGGTTTGTATTCCAGGCACTTATCTGAGTGTGTGGCACTTGTCAAGAGCTTAATAAAATCAATTTTTTGATGGATTGAGATTATGTTTTAGGTCTTTGAGATAAAAATACAAAAATTATGCATTCCTTGCCCTCAATGAGTTTCCATTCTACTGGAAAAGCAGTAGAGAGGCTGCAGCACTAATCCAAAAAGCTTTTTGCCATCATCAAGATGTCATGTGTCAAACACGCAAGGGACATTAAGAAAAGAGAGGGGGAGGAATGCTTTACCTGGCAATATGGAATAGAGAACCATAAAACCCATATGTTTCAGCTATGGGCACTAGTTCCAGCTCTTTGATGGATACTAGAAAGAGAAACTCATAAAACAAAACAAACAAACAAACAAAAAAACACAGTAGCCGTGTGAATTTCCTCTTAAGCTAACTAGGGACAGATAGCAATATCTACTTTCTGAGATGATTGTGAGCTGTAGTTAGTAACCAAAACTGTCTGCAAATGAGGGCATACCAAGTCCATGTTGCCTGATGTTATTCCTCAGAAGTCCCAATCTTCTTTCAAATAGCTACTTTTGTAGACACGATGGTTGACTTGTACATATGTAGAATGTGATTTATCTATTGCTACACCAAGGAAGAATTTAGGATGGCTTTTAGAAAGGATAATGGCACCATCAATAGCTCTAACATCTGACTTCCCCATCCACAGTTTCCATCGTCCCTTCTTCTAATTTTAGGCTTTATAAATTTATAGCTCAAAGATATCTTAAAAGTCAGAATTCAATTCTCCATCATTTTATATTGGCTGGTTGGTGGGTTGTTGTCTTTCTTCCTCAAAGAGGACTAAAATGACACCACTATGTTAAAGTCAAGTTACAGTGTGTCCAACTGTTACTGATCAGACCACTGTGAGCTCAGAAGGCTTTACCATAGGTCCGGCACAAATAGTCCACATGAACATTGGGATGGATTCTTCAAATTTGCGCATCTCATGTTTCTTTTAGTTACTTCAATTCTGCTTTACTCATAGAGCACAGTGCCTTCTTTTATGGGCATCTGCCATGCTGGGTGATCCTTTGCCAGAGTCTGCTCCTATGTCACACAATCATTTCCAAAATTCTTCAGAGAGACCTTGACAGTATCCCTTTATTGCTTCTTCTGACCACCATCTAAGTGCTTGTCTTGTGTTAGTTCTCCATAAAATGGTCTTTTGACATAGGAGGGAACTGAAGCATTGAAAGGATGACCTACCTAAATTTACACAGCCTAGAAAAGGTATAAGGCAGGATCTGAACCCTATTCCAAGTCCAGTGCTCTATTGTCTTCACAAGAGGTGTCAAATTAAAGCAACAAAATTTCCAAAGTATCTCCTGAACCAGATTAAAATGTAATTGGCAAATATTTAATAAAAGTACAATGCAACATAGATAATGTTCATTTATGGTTTTCTAAGTCACTATACAACCTAGAGGGATCCATTTCTATCTGAGTTTTACACCACTGCATATCATTTGATCTTTCTACAAGATGACATGAATGTGTTACTCAGGTTCCTAGCTAAACCTGGACTATTTGTGTAAGATTTTCCTAATTGGTGGAGAAAATATTGAAAACATACTAAATGCTTGTGGGAGAGAAAATGTTTTCAAAGAAAGCTTTTGTGAAGGAGAGACATTTTTCTTTCTTTCTTCCAAAGAGAACACTTGTAGTTGGCAGACTCTCTTTGGGACTGACCGGGAAGAGGAAAGAGAAGCATCTCTTGCAGACATATAGGGAAAGTTGGTTCCTTATTGGGTGCCTGATGTCCAGTTTGCTTCCCTAAAGACTTTAGGGAATTTCCCTTTGGGTGAGACAAAGGCATTTTCTTCTAGTTGAACAGTATCTAATCTCACTCTCATCTAAAAAACTCATTCACTCTGTTGCTGCTAGGTCCTTTCAGTTGTGACTGACTCTCCACGATCTCATTTGGGTTTTCTTGGCAAAGGTACTGGAGTGGTTTGCCATTTCCTTCTCTAGCTCATTTTACAGATGAGGCAAACGGTATTCAGTGACTTGCCCAGGGTCACACAGCTAGGCAGTCTCTGAGGCCAGATTTGAACGCAGATGTTCTTGACTTCAGCTCTATCTACTACACCACCTACCTGCCTACTCTGTCTCATTTTGGGCATGTTCTAATCTGTAGAACTTCACTGATTTCTGCCTGCTCTTTGCTTGGGGAAATGAGTTTACTCACTATTAACTATTTGTGATACTCTTTTGTGTATTTGGAAGGAAGGGGCCCAATTGGTGGTTGTAAAACTCGAGACAGTCTTTTTGCCTTCTCTAATGCATAGTGAGCAGCAAAGTTAGTGGCTTTTTGTTCTGAACCAGTCATGCCCCTAGACCAGCAATATTTAGGAGGTGATTTGGTGGGGCTGGGGGTGGAGGAGAAGGTAGATATCATTCTTGTCCAATAAAACTCTCTCAGAGGAGACCAGGGTGGGCAACCTTGTGGCCCCTTCTCCTACTCCCCTCAAAGCAGGAATTGAAATCTCCCTTGGAGAGCGGTGGACAAGATTCCAGAGATAATCTATCGATGCCTCCCTGCAAGTCTCATTTAAACCACCCACATAACTCAAGGACAGCATACATTTTACAAACCTCAAGGGCCATGAAGTGTTAGTTTCTACTACCTCTGACCCTAACTAGTTTTTTGGCATTGAGTAAATCATCTAAAGTCTTTGAGCCTTAGTTTCCCCAAAAGTAAAATAAGATAATAAAATTGTACCTAGATCACAGGGTTGTAGTGAAGTTCAAAAGGGATTATGTCTATACAGCTCATTGAAAACTTTAAAAGTACTATTTAAATGCTAATCATTGCTAATTTTCCCTAGTCCTATTCTATGAGGCTTATGCTATTGATTATTTCTTTCTTCTTCTCCCAATTTGTCCTCTCCCTAGCCTTAATTACAGGGCACTATTGGCCCTGGAGGACAACTTTTTGTATGGTGGTTATAAAAGAAGGTGCTGGCCACTTTCATGATCCCTGAAAACTCAAACGATAGCAGAGAAAAAAAGGCTGGATATCTAATCCCTTTGTTAACTTTTCCCTATCCACTCTCCTTTAAAATAATAATATGAAAGAAGAAAAAGGTAGAAGGAAAGTCCCTACAGGTGGCAATCATGGGTGAATGATATGTCAATAATACAGTCATTGTTTACTGACTGACTCATCATAATTCTCTGTATTTATGTGGGACTTTAACCAAAGCAATTCCCATGTTTTATACTCTTGTGTACTGACTTGATTCTATCAAAATGGGGAAGATTGTTCATTGTATGTTTGGGGAGATTGGAGGGGAATCACAAAGGAGAGAATCATAAAAGTAACTGACATCTGACATGCATCAGTTTAATTCAGTCTTACAAAAACCCTAAGAGATACATGCTGCTGGTAAAATTACGCTCTTTTTACAAAAAGAAACCAAGAATAAATGAGGGGAGATGAATTGCCCAGATTCACAAAGCTAGTGAAATATCAGAGGCATAATTTAAACTCAGGTCATCATGACTCCAAATTTGATGCTATCCACACAACCAATGGTCTCCAAACTTTTTGGATCACTCATTCCTATTAGAAAAAAAAATCAAAATCTCTCCTAAATATGTGAATTTTACTTATTTATAATTATACATATATGTATTATATACATACATAAAAACATACATGTATGTGTATGGATGTATGTGTGCACATGCATATATGTGTATGTATATGTGCATGTACATGTATATGTATTAAACTAACAGCCAACTAGCTGGGGCAGCTAGATTGCTCAGTAGATAAAGGAGCTGGGTCTGGAGTTAGGAAGATCTAAGTTCAAACCCTGCCTCCAGTACTTACCAGCTGTGTGACCCTGGGCAAGTCTCTTTAACCCGTTTGTCTCAGTTCCACATTAGCAAAATGAACTGCAGATGGAAATGGCAAACCACTCCTGTATCTTTGCTAAGAAAACCCCATAAACAGTATTGGCACTCATTCATGGGGTCACAAAGAATCAGACACAACTGAACAACAATGATTATATTAACAAATTATATCCATTATAAAACTTTAGCAAAAAAGATAGTTAAAAAAAGGATGAGATGAAGGTGAAATAAACATTGTTCTCTGAGTCCCAGGATCATAGTTTTAGAGGCCATCCAGTCCTTCCCCTTTATTTTAAAGATAAGGGACAAGATCCAAAGAAGACAAGGGTCTTGTCTAAGGTCACATAGTTAATTAGTAATGGAGACAAGATTTAAACCCAGGTCCTCATACTCTGAATCCAGTATTTTTCCACTGCACCACTACAGTTTATGGAACAAGAGGTAAACATGGTCAGATCTATCCCTTAGGAAAACCTCTTTGGCAGCTATGTGGAAGATAGTTGGACAAAGAAGAGATTTGAGGCAGGGAGACTAAGAGGAAGACTATTGCAATAGTCAAGGGCCAAGGTGATGGGAGGTATGGACCAAGGTGGAGCCTATGTTGGTATAGTGAAAGGGATGCTTGTAAAGGTAAAAAAAAAAAATTGAAATCATAGAGAATGAAGAGTCATGGATGGTGCCAAGGTTGGGAACTTAGGTGCCTCAAAGTATGGTGATAACCTGGACAGAAATAGCCAAGTTTAGAAGACTGTCCTGTTGTAGGAGAAAGATAAAGGAAGGTGAGAAGATCACAACTCACCTCTGTCTGCCCGTCCTTTGTCACTAACTCTGTCCTATGCAAAGTGAAAAGGGAAGGAGGGACACTTATTCACAGACATTGCCCTTGAGCATAGCTCCCCTCACCTGTGAGGTGTCTCCTATAGGCAGAAAGTGATCTGGGAGCAGGGAGTGGGTTCTTTGGGTTGGAGATATATGTATAAGAATTTTCCCAATGGTACCAGAGCAGCTACTGCTATGGTGATCCCAGTAATAATTGTAACTGCCATGAGGGGTTGATGTCCACCCCAGAAGGGAAAGGCTGGGTAGCATCCACAGTGAAGGGAAGCAAAGGTGCAGGATGGTGTGGGACATACTGGGAAATAAGGGTAAGTGTGATAGTGTTAGAGACAAGGTATCTGATTTGCTTTCAAGGAGAGGGTGGGATGTAATCCACCTTCCCATTCCCCAGTTGTTTTATCACATGGACCTTAAAGAACATTTTACCAGATTGTTTTTCCTTGGACCCTTTCAATTTTTTTTTTCAGCAAATTACATTTCTTCTTCACCAAATACCAACCAAGATTCCCCCAAAGAGTCAATGGACCTCCGTTAATGATCTTTCTGTGCTAGTAATAGTATCTAGCTTTAAGCTAGTTTTGCAAATTAGGAGAATGCATTATGCTGTTAAGAAATAAGTTGTTTAGTTTTCTGGGTACAGTAAGCAATGATCCAGGTTGATTGATAAGCTCCCACTGCCTCCACACTAGTCTCTTCATACAATTTAACCTTTTCTTATTCATTAGAATTGTTTCCCTAAAATTTCTCTAAAATTCCATCATAATAGTCTTCTCATCTCATACTGACTTTTGTTGTTCAGTTGTTTCAACTGTGTCTGACTCTTCATGATGCCATTTGGGGTTTTCTTGGCAAAGATACTGGAGTGGTTTGCTATTTCCTTCTCTAGCTCATTTTATAGATGGGGAAACTGAGGCAAACAGAGTTAGGTGACTTGCCTGGGGTCACACAGATAGTGTCTCACTAAAACTTGACACTGATAACTTCCATTAATGATGTTAGTTTGTAGTCTTAGGGACTTGTTCAGAGATCATCAATGAAACTCATTATTTTTTACTCCCAACTGAGGATGAGGAAGCAAATTTATGAAAAGCCCTCAAAAAATATTTGGAGAAATTTAGTTGACTGCATTACTCAAACCAAGAGAGTGGTACAGCTGACCTAAAGGCTCATTCAGACATTGACTGTGTTAACAAAATTACAGTACCCCAACTCGAGGGATACGATGGTTCTCCTGTACTCTGGCCTGGTTAGGCAACATGTGGAATAGTGTATTTAATTCTGAGCATCGTATTTAAGAACACCCTTAACAAAGATGGAACAATTCCTAAAGATGGCTGAATAGGTAAGCAAACTGGAAACAATGAGAAGTAGCTAATGGAACTAGGGAATCTTTTGCTTAGAGGAAAAAAAAAAACTCAGAGGGGTGCCTTCCAATTATAAAAGGTCTTCAAATGCTTGAAAGAGAGACTATAACTGTTCTGGGTATCTCCAGAGGATACAACTAAATTGAATAGAAAACTACAGAGTCATATTTCCTTTCAAATAAAGAAGAATTTTCTAACAATAAGTGCTTCCTAAAAGGGAAAGGGATACTATGGGATGTAGTGAATTCCTCGTTACTGAAAGTGTTGAAACAGCAGTGAGATGAACACTTGGGGTTGTAGTAGAACATATTAGTGCTTCCAATAGGGACTGGAGTAAATAACCTTTCAGCTCTTTTCCACTTCTAGGATTCTAGGATTCTACTCTTTGGCTGAGATTTTAAAATGTGGCACACGAGCTGTGAATCATTGATTGCTAAATACTAACGAGGTTCCTCAGCAATGTTTACAGATTCGTGGAGCCTTAGAGATGAAAAGATCATAAAGGCAGACTCCTCCTACTGAGAAGAAAACTGCGCTGTAATGTCCCTTATAAGCAATTAACCAGTTTGAGATAAAAGATGTCTAGTGTATGGGAACTTTAGATCGAAAAGGAAGGAAGATGAGGGAAAATGTATTGTGGTATATCCATCAAGATAGGTGCCATAGAGAGTAGCTGACGTAGCATTCCATTTAACTTACCTTTTCTCTTTTCTATTTTTCTTCTCCTTGCAGTGAGCTATGGGAACAATGACTAGTAAGCCAGGGAAGAAGGAAGGGGGTAGAGAAGACTAGGTAAAAAGTGATCTTCAGAGTGAGGGTGCACAGAATGATGCTAAGACCAAAGTGACAGTATAGATGCAGAGTAGGATTATTCAGAAAGTTAAGGTAAGAGAGATAGGTAAGGGAGAAAGCACTTCCTGAGCCTGGTATATTATATGGCATAAAATGAATGTTTGTTGACTTGTTGATTGGCTAATGATGGGAAATCTGCAAGGATCAATAGGAAACATTTAATAGACCAACTGATGAGCAGCTACCCAGAATCCTAGGGCAAGACTAATTCTAACCAATGACAGATTGTATAAAAAATCATAGACACTCCCAGAACTTCTCAGGGGACAAAAAGTTAAGATCCATGGCCTCAGACGTGTATATCAAAATGTACAAAGTATTAGTGACAGACAAGGTAAACTAGAGTGTCTAACACAAGGAAACAAGTTTCATCTCACGGATCTTGCTAAGATTTGGGGGGATGGTGTCCACATTAGAATTTGGCTATTGAAAGACATACATTAGGGGAAAGGGAAGGGAATAAACGTTACAAAGCCCCTACTATGTGCCAGGCCCGGTAGTGAGTGCTTTGTAGAGATATTTTCTCATTTTATCTAAATGTTACTTGAAAGAAATAGGACTAGATGCAAGTTGAGTGGCCTCTCTTTCAGTTCTAGTGTGTGTGTGTGTGTGTGTGTGTGTGTGTGTGTGTGTGTGAGAGAGAGAGAGACAGAGACAGAGAGAGACAGAGAGAGAGAAAGAGAGAGAGACAGACAGAGAGAGACAGAGAGAGAGAGAGGAGAAAGAGAGAGAGAGGGAAAGACAGAGAAGAGACAGAGAGATAGAGAGAGAAGAGCCAGAGAGAGAGAAGAGCCAGAGAGAGAGAGAGAGAGATTGAGATTGGGTCCAATCAAGACTTGGGACTATTTTGTGCCAGAAGGAAGGAAGTGGGGTGGGCCTAACCCATGTTTTGGGAGTCTTGCTAGATATTAGTCTGTTACAGGTAGAAATCATAAGAGTCTTGGAAGTAACTGCTCCGTCTTAGAAGAAAGGAAAGACAGGCAAAGTCTGTATGTATATTAGATTTGAGGAGAGTAGACTTCAGACAGTTCAGAAAAAGAATAGGTAAGATCCTAACCTATAGATAAATATTATGCAGAGATGGGCAATTTTTTAGGATAAACTTCTGAAGACACAAAGAGAAACAATTCTGATGACAAGTGGAGTAAACTGTCTAAAAGGGACTGACTTTAAGCTTGACATTAGCCAGCATAATAAGTTTGGAGCTAGGAAAGTGAGTTCAAATACCCATTCAGATACTCATGAGCCATATGACTATGGTTAAGTAAATCACTTGACCTCTTACACCACTTAAGCCTCATGCAATCTCAAGGGATTTCCCCCTTCATCTTTTCTCTTGTTCAATTAATTAATTAATCAATGATCATTAATGAAGAACCTAGTATGTGTCAGGTGCTGTGCTAAGCACTGAAGTTTATTCTTCCAAGTGGAGGATGAAGGATTTCTTTCTCAGAAGAAAAAGGGAAGCTTGCTATCTTCCCGAACAAGCTATTCCACAAAATCAGCTATTTCTCAGCTTCAAACTTTTCTTGGCTATTTCAACCATCTTAAAGGTTGCCAAGAAAGTCGGGAATTGGGTCCCATGATTCACTCTGTTTCAGAGGGGAGTCAGGATGGGGAGGAATAGTTTCTGGCCACTTAGCCTTTTTCCAAATTCTCCTTTTGCCTTTCTCATTTTCCCTAGGAAATTATTTCGTTTGCTTTTCCATACTTTCTATGAAAAGTAGTTAAGATCACTCATTGGTTACAGCCCTTCTATATGACCAAGCTATTGTACAATGTGAAAGTATTTGCAGATCCTATACACGATTGCACGCCACCATGGGGGGGGGGGGAAGGGAGGGGAGAAAATCTGAAACTCAAGTGATTGTGGAACTGAATCTTGTAAATTAAAAGTAAATGAGTAAATTAAAAAAAAAAGTAGTTAATTGACTTAAGGAATGAGGCCTCTATTCAAAGGATGCATCAAACCAAGAAGTGGCTTGGCCCCTCAGATGGATCTTGTTTGCCTATCTTGAGGAAAAGATGCACACTTGGTGTTTATTCACTTCATTTACAAAATTACTTATGCTCAGGACACAATCTAATGATACTCATCATCCTTCATTTTAGCTAAGGAAAGGACAAACATTGGCAAGGATATTTCTATTTTGTTTTGGTGAGTCATTAAAATGTGTGCAATTCCTGTTGGCAAAAGATAGAATTCTGATTTTGTCTCAGAGCTTGTTAAAATGGATGAAGTCTTTTCTGCTGGAAGGAGGAGTTTGGGAATCACTTGTTGTGTTGCATTCTCAGAAAGACTTAGTACTTTCTTCTTAAGTGTAGATGTTCTAATGTTGATTAAAATACTTTGGAAACAGTCCTCGTTATGAAGCTAAAGGGCAGCTATCAAATCACTCAATGAATTGGGATGGGAAATAGAGTTCAGGGTTGTTTCCCACACATATGCCCCATGGCAAGATTAGAAACCTGGCCCAATATTTCTTAAATACAACCAGTCAGCTTTGTTGGCTAGGACATGGTGGTAATGTGGCCAAGGTTAGGGAATTGGTTTCCATATGTGCTAATTAGGGAAAGAGAGAGAGAGAGAGAGAGAGAGAAGGAAGAGGAAGAAGAGAAGGAGGAGGAGGAGAAGAAGAAGAAGAAGAAGAAGAAGAAGAAGGAGAAGAAGAAGAAGAAGAAGAAGAAGAAGGAGAAGAAGAAGAAGAAGAAGAAGAAGAAGGAGAAGAAGAAGAAGAAGAAGAAGAAGAAGAAGAAGAAGAAGAAGAAGAAGAAGAAGAAGAAGAAGAAGAAGAAGAAAGAATCATTCAGATAACACCTACTATTTGCCAAGTACTGCACTAAGGGCTTTATGAATGTTACCTCATTTAAATCTAACTATAATCCTGGGGGGGAAAGTGCTATTACTGTCCTTTTACTGTTGTGGTAACTAAGGCAAACAGAGATTAAGTGACATTCCTAAGGTCACACAACTGAGAAGTGTTACAAATAATATCTCTAACATGAGGTGTCTGATTTTCAAGGAATCCACATTTATTGGTCACTCTATTCCATGGGGTCTACCAATCTTGGTGCAGTAGATAAGTAGCAATAATTCAGAAATACCAAATCTTTTCACTGACCTAATTCTGCGACCACATACATGGATCTGAACAATACAGTGAGTACAGAAAGATTTCAAGTCCTGGTAACAAAGAGTGAATATATTCTCCAAAGCTGGCCATTCTACCATAACACTTTTGCCTTGTTTCCTTAATTTTACCCTACACACAATAATAGTAGCTAGCATTTATATAGTGCTCTAAGATTTACCAAGAGTTTTTCATATGCTAACTCATTCTGATTGGTAAAGTGTATGTGTACTGACACACTGGCTAACCAATCTATCTCTTTTTCTTTCCATAATATATAAAAAAGAAATTATGTTTAGGTCTCAAAAATACAGGCTCCCATCTCTCTCTCTCTCTCTCTCTCTCTCTCTCTCTCTCTCTCTCTCTCCCTCTCTCTCTGCTTTTTGGAGGGGAGAAGGTAGGACAAGTGGGGTTAAGTGACTTGCCCAAGGTCACATGGCTAGTCTTTGTGTTATGTGTCTGAGGTCATATTTGAACTCAGGTCCTCCTGACTCCAGGGTGGGTATTCTATTCACTGCACCACCTAGCTGCCCCCCCCCCTCTCTCTCTCTTTTTAATCCATCATCCTAATCTATCTATCTGAAATTCCCAGCTATATTGTTTTGTGAATTCAAACAGAGTTCTAAGGTGACCAAGAGGGAAGTCCCTGTTGGAGTTATATTATTATGAGTACTTTGTGATTATACTATTTCTAGTCATTGTAGTAGACAATGGCACTTATTCCCAAGGCTTAAAAGGAATTGGATGATCATATAAACACATATCCCTTTGTTTCTCATGGAAACTTTTGCTAGGGAGGGGAGCCTAAGGGTGACAGAACAATGGATAAATTCAGTAGGGAAAACAAATCAGTGAAACTGGTTGATGTTGTATGGCTAGAATAAACCACTCCTTATTCACTTTCCAATTGCTTATATTGTATACCTTATAAACACAAACTCATTGCTATTGCTGTAAATATTATGTGGGTCTTCTTTGCTAATAAAACAAAAGGAGAGGAGTATGAATAATAGGAACAGAGAATTGTGTAAGTAAATGTGGATGAGGTCAATGCAAATTGTTCTTAACAAAGATGATTTTTTGGCAAAACAAATGGTTTCTGGAAAAACTATGAAAACCAAGTCCATCAAAAATGTTTGAGTCCAACACTTAGGCATACTTGTCAAAATACTGCTTTGTCATTAAGGGGATGAAAAGTGAAATATCTTCTGATTTAAAGACTAGTTCTTCTTTGGAAATTATTGTAATTTTCCATTTAGAAAAAGACTTTTGACCTAACTAACCTTAAAATTTATCTCCATTTCATCCTAGGCAAAGGCTCACAAATCCAGAGCAGGAAGGGATCTTTGAGGTCATGTAGGCACAGAATTATAGACTCATTAACCTAGAGCTGCAAGAGCCTTCTGAGGTCATCGTGTTCAATCCCCTCATTTTACAGATGAAGAAACTGAGGCCCATAAAAGTGAACTAACTTTTCCAAGACACTCCTTTGGGAAAGAATTTGTACCTTGGTCTTGTAAGCATAATTCCAGCATTCTTTCCACTTAGACCATGTTGCCTTTCCAGGACTGCTCAGCATTTTAGACTTCCAGAGGATATGTTGAAAATCATTTCCTTCTGTGGAGACTACTAGAATTAAAGAAGTCTAGGCTCTGTTATTAGAACAAAATAATGACCTAAAATAAGCTGTATGTTATAGTCAATGGGGTCTTTGGCGCTCAGGGAATAAAGAGAGAAGTCTAGTTATTGGCTAAGAGACATCCAGCCAAGCGGATTTACAAGAGCTGAGGAAACTGTGGGCAGATGAAAGTTCTAACTCCAAAGGAGATTTCTCTAGTACAGTGCAGTCAAGCGTATGTAGCCAAAGGATAAGAAATTCAGGTGTGAAATGGTGTGGCAAGACTTGCAAATTAAATAAGCCACGTGTTTCATTATTATTTTTTTTTCCCCTTTAGGTGTGTCAGTAGAAACATGCCTTGACTCAAGGCAAAGGGAGGCCTCTGTGGGAAGGCAGCCCTGCTCACGCCTCAGGGAAAAATTCAGCAGAAGAAAGATTATTAGATATTTCTTGGCAATTAATGGACTGAGGCACACCCTTTTTTCACAGCTTTGGTTTCAGGTATGTGGGAGAGTTGAAAAAACATTTAATTGCTTCTAATTTGTTTCTTTAACTTAATCATATACTTATTCATTGTAGTGGGGCTGTAATTGATGTGAATGAAGAACTGAGATGCAGAAAGATCTTGATAGTCTGAAGGGAAGGCAAGGGAACTTCAACAGGAGAGGTATAATCAGTCTGGAACTTTGATCTGTTCTCTTTGAAATGAAGGAAAACCTAACACAGACACAGACACAAACACAAACACACACACATAAGTATGCCTACATGATAATTCACTGAGGCCCAACAGAGGATACTGTCTACACCTAATATTCTCCTTAGACTCTCTCCTTCCCTGGCTGTGGTCCTTTCCCCCATTCCTTCGAGTCCATTGTCTTGGATTCTGAAAGGCTAGCCTCCCTATGGAGAGAGGAAGTGTGAAGGAGAGTGGAATGGAGATAGCCTATGAGCTGAGATCTGCTTCAGATGAACTGAGCTTGATTCCTTTGGGCAAGCTGACTTGCCTATAGGAACCTCTGGAGTCTATATACTTTTTTTTTTTCCCCAGTTGTGAAGAGTGGGGCAGAGTGTGAGTGATGGGTGGTGCCATAACCACCCAATGAAAAAAACACTGAATTTTGAATCAAGGGACATGGGTTCAAATCTTGACTCTCCAATTTGTTATTACCTGTGTGACCTTGGACAAGTCCTGGCATTGGTTTTCTTATCTCTAAAATGATGGGGTTATACTTGGTAATCCTGAAGATCCCTTATATCTCTAAATTTATGATTCTTTGACTTTCTGGCTCATTCTTGGTCGCAGTAAACAACCAGTGAATACCTTGGCTTATTCTGCCTTAATTTCCCATTTCTCAGACCAGTGAACCAAGGAGCTCAAGCTCCTTGATTGAACATGAGTATCTGAATGTGATTGCCTAGGGAGTAGGGATTGTTTCATCCTTTGTGTTTGTACTGCAGCATTTAGAACAATGCCTGGCACATGATAAGGATTTAATAAAAGGAGTTTTTTAATTGAATATATAGATGATGGTCTATTTACATAGTAACACTTGAGATTGACAATAAAATCAATTCCATACTAATAAACGACATCCTCAAACAACAACAATGATATTCTTTGAAATGTATATATAGAGGGCACTTTTAGATTTGTAAGACAGCTTTCCTCCCAACCACTTTATGAAATAAAAATCATTAATATTATCCCAATTTTGGCATCTAGGTGGCACAATGGATAGAGCACCAGACCAGGAGTCAGGAGAACCTGAGTTCAAATATGACCTCAGACACTTATTAGCTGTGTGAACCTGGGCAAGTCACATAACCCGGACTGCCTCCAAAATACGTATACATATATAAAATTATATAAAAATTTATCCCAACTTCCCAGTGAAGAAGCTGAGGAAACCCCTTTTGCTTATCCTCTGCGTTTGTCTGCTTTCATACTTCCCTTTGTTTTTGCTGTCATTTCTGGTTCTTCTTCCTTTCCTTCTATTGCTTATTTCTTCCAACAAACTTTTATTAGGTACTTACTATGTGAAAGTCATTGCTGGGTTTTGAGTATGCAAAGATGAAATAACACTACTTTTGCCTTCAAAGAACATAGTATCTAATGGGGCTGGGGATAGGGCATATCTAAAATTGAAAAAAAAAAGGCACAATGTGATAAGTGCACAAATGAGATTCAAACAAAATGCTATGAGAAGTTTGAATGGGGAAGAGATTATCTGGGAGCTTCAAGGAAGTTTGCACATAGGACATGGTGACTGAATAGATACTTGAGGGAAGGGGAAGAGTTCAGCTGAAGACTGGCGATGGAAAGGGAGGAAGACATCCAAGAGCTTACATTATATATGGATCTTAACAGATAATTTACTTAAAATTAATTTTTTTAAAGTCTTGTAAAATATATAACTCAAACATTAGTATAGACATTTTATAGAAGAGAAAACGAAGTCCTCAAAGCAGCATGCCCACAGACATATGAGAGTATTTGGCAGAGCCAAGACTTAAAAAACTCTGTCTCAATCCAAGCCAGGCCAATGTCTTTCTCCTGCACCACCTTGATCTTTCCCTTTCCTTTCCTCTCCTTACTCCTCTCTCCTTATGGACATAGCTCTTCCTCTCTGCCTTACTTTCTCTCCACAATTCAGCCTGCATTCCACAGTGGCCCTGATGCCTGCTTCTTTTTCTTCCTCCCCATTAATCATGACAGGAGATTCCAATTAGCCCAATAAGAAAACCGAGGAGTTAGACACCATTTCTGCACTATTAGGAAAATACAATGGATAGTCAGATATTTTCAAATTTTTTTCTGAGTCTATTATAATGATCTTGGACTTTCTACCACAGGCACATGTTTTCTTTGTTAGTTAAAACAAACAATATTTATGATTACTTTTGCATCTTGCCTCCTTCTTGGACCTTCCAGCTTTCCCAACAACTGAGTAAAATATATATTAATGTAATATAAGCTTTAGTCTTTGAGAGTAATGGGGGTTCCCAAGCATTGTAGATATTTCTAGGATTTCCTTTTCATCCAGAGAATTTCTTTTCCTTCTAAATTCCAACCTCCCTTGTCTAACACAACCCCAGAACACCGAGCACATTGCTGTTCCTCCCCCCAAAATGCTACCTGACAGAAATATCCTAACTTTTTAAAATAAAATGTCATGATACCTAAAATATAGGGATGCAGAGAATAAGGACTTCTCTTGAACGAGGAAGGCAGTCTGTAATAGCCCATCCTTCCTTGACACAGCTGCCAAATTGGCCTTCCTGTTGGGCAGGTCTGAGCGTGTCACTCCCCATAGGGTCGAAAGCAGAGAACCTCTGAACACCCTTAAGAGGTCACCTAATCCAAACTCATATCTTAACAGGAAAATTCGTCACAATATTTTTGACAAGTGAATATCCAGCCTGTACTTGATGACTTCCAGTAAGGGAGAACCTGCTCCTTCCCCAGTCAACACATCTACACATTCCACTTACCAATTTTTTTTTTCCTGACATTAAGCTGAAATATGCCCCTTTACCACCTCCATTGCATGCTCCCAGCTCTGCTTTCTCAGGTCGAACAGAATGAGTGCAATCCTTCTTCCACATGGCAGCCCTTTGAAGATATGAAAACAATGATCAGATCACCTCATAAGTCTTCTCTTTAACAGGATAAATACCCCCAGATCTGCCCATTGATCCTTGTGTGGCATGATCTCCAATCCATTTACCATCCTCATCAACTCTTTCCTACATTCTTTGGTTTGTCAAGGTTCTTCCTTGTTTTTGAATTTGTATTTTGTATTATGTTTCATGTATTTGTAATCCAGGCACATAGTAAGTGACTAATAAATGGTCATTGACTGACCAACTTCTTCCTAAAATGTGATGCCCTGAATTGAAATGTACCAAATGTGGTATAACAAGAGCTCAAGACTAGAGTGGGAACTAGGACCTCCTTCAATCTGGCCATTCTGAATCTCTTAAAGAAATCTTTGGGGCTGCCATATAATACTGGTGATTCATATTGAGTTGATGATTCACTAAAACTTCAACCTTTTAAAAAATTTTCCCCATTCTAAAATTTTGTGATTTATTCTTTGAACCCAAATGTATAATTTTACATTTCAATTTCTTCAGAGTTTCATAGGTTCAGTGATTTCATCAATGTGGGTGCTCTCTTCACTGGTACATGTCACAACCCACCCATACTTTTTGATTCATTTTCCATCTTAGATTATCCACAAAACATCTATGCAATATGTAAGAGGCCTTTATCTAGATATATAAAACATAATACCTTTCTATATAAAAACAAAAGGAATTTAGGGGAAATCAAGGTGGGACAATGAGAAAAAGAATGGGAGCAAAAATTAGAATCAAGGAGAAATAGGGGAGCAAAGGTTGGAAATGCTCATTGAAAGGGAAGAAAACACCCTAGATTTTCTTCAATTTATTCATCCTTTAGAAAACCTTTTTGTTTCCATTGGATTTGTCTTTAGAAAGCTTTCTATTTGTACAATATTGCTTCTTTTCTCAGGAAGACAGGAAAAGAACCTCAATTTTCTCTTCTATAAAATGAAGAAGTTAGACTTGATGTTCTCCAAAATCCCTGGAAGCTCAGTCTATAAGTCTATCTATGTAAGTAATGTCCTCTTTATCCAGTATTCATTCTATCAACCAAAACTTTCTATTAAGTAACACATGTAAAGAATAAAACTTGACATTCATAATAATCACACTGAGGCACTAGAAAAGCCTGAAGTGACTTTGGGTCACTTCACAGTCCTTTCTTGGTCAATCAATAAGCGTTTATTAAAGACCAGTTATGTGCCAGGCAGAAGAAAAGCAAAAAGAAAAACCAAAACAAAAAACAAACAAACAAAAAACAGTTCCTGCCCTCAGGAAGCTCACAGTCCAATTGGGAAGAAAGCATACAAACCACTGTGTATAAAGAAGTCATAAACAGGATAAATCAGCGATAATCTTAGAGGGAAGGTTCTAAGATCAAACATGGGGAAAGGCATCTTGCAAAAGGATTCAGCTGAGGCTTGAACAATGCTAGGGAAGCCGAGAGGCAGAGATGAGAAGGAAAAGCATTAGGGCCAACCAGTAAAAATGCTCTAAGTCAAGAAATGGAGTCATATGGAGGAGAGAGGCCAGTGTCCCCAAATGACAGAGTACAGGAAGATCAATAAGGTATTGTTGATGTTCTTCTCTGTCAAAGAGGACCCATATGACTTTGTAGAGTGATTCCTTGACTCATGTGTGAATTGGATCTAAGTGAGGCAGAGTTACACAAAGTCTTAAGTCTCACTCTCTCTTCCAGAGTCATTGAAGTCCAATGGCAAAACAAAAGTTACGATGATGGGCGATGGCCCTGTTTACAGTGGATGACCTTGGTGTCTTTGATGTCTGACTGAGCTCTAAGTTTTCAGCCAAGTAAGGTATGAGAAGACTGAAAAGGCAGAAAGGGATGAGTATGAAGGGTTTTAAAAGCCAAATAGAGAAATGTATATTTGGGAGCCAATGGAGTTTATCGAATAGGGGACCAACATCGTCAGACTTGAGACAATCAATTGGGCAGCAGATTGGAGGATGGACTGAAATGGAGAGAAACCTGAGGCAAGGGAGGCTGATGAGCAGCCTACTACAATAATCCAAGGATGAAGTGATGAGTGCCAACCTCACAGATGAGATTGCTCTTTAGCCTAATGACATTGAGAAATACTCCATATAATTGTTTTAGACTTTGATATTTCCTAGTCCAGCCTCCATCCATTTCATCAGGTATGGACGTTTGCTCCACTGGTTGAGATTGAGACCTCTGTTATTTATAGTCTTATAGAGTTGTCTAGAGAACTGAGAGGTTAAGCAGTCTTTCCAAGGTCATATTGTAAGTGTTAGAAGCAGGGCTTGAGCCCAGGTCTTTCTGACTCTAAAGCTGTCCCTCTGAGACCAAGCAAGTACCACAAGGTAAACAGATTAGAGGACAAATAGATCTATGCAAACCCATCACCAGTACTAGAATCCCAACTCAGGTGTCTAATACTTGTTCTCAGGGAAGAGATGATGAAACACATTTCCCCTATATAAACAGAGAAGTGGAGTACTATGGAGGTAGTATATGGTCAATTTTTCTTAACTGTTACTCTTGGTTATGAGGGAAGTATCAATGTAGGAGTGGTTATATTTTGAAATGAGTATGATATAAAAAAGAAACGAAACTTTCAAAAATTAAATTAATTGAAAAATGGTGCTTTAAAAAAAAGTTCATGCCCCACTGCTCATAGTGAGGACGAGTCAGTGGCATGATTTTTCAGCACAAGGCAGTAGCCTAATATGTCTCTCTGAGCCTTAGTTTCCAGTTTACTTACCTGAAAAATGAAAATGTTGGACTAAATGATCTCTAAATTCTGTGATTTATATAACATTCCTCCTCTCAAGAATTATTATACTCCATGACCAAAGAAATACACTGGCATCTAGGAGAGCAGGGTCCTTGTCCCTAGACTATTATTAATAAAGAATGTGGCCTTCCTCAGCCATTCTCTGGGCCTCTCCTTTGCAGAAGGGGGTAATTATATGAGCTCCCAGATAATGTTTTTTTTTTAAGTGTTTGCTGATCCTTGGATGAAAGGTGTTACCTGAAGTATTATTAATAGGCTTAGTGTAGGCAGTAAACCTGGAAAGGTATTTCCTATACCCACAATTGCACATTCACACATTTTTCTAGGTAATGAGGTAGAGGATTAGGGTCCTGGAATGGAATAGATTACTTCTGTTGTCTCTTCAAAGGACTAGTTTAATTCCCACATTCAATTTAGCATAAATCTCAGTTACCGCTTGTTCTTTTAGGTTATGAATGTCATGTTGTCGATTATTTATAGCTCTATTTACATAGGACTTTAAGACTGGCAAATTGTTTTGCAAATTTTATCGCACTCTATACTTACAGCAACCCTGCAAGTAGGTGCTGCCACTATACTCATTTGACAATTGAGGAAACTGAGGCAGACAGGCTAAAAGACCTACTTGGAGTCACTCAGGTGTAAATGTGAGGCTAGATTTGAAATCTGGTCTTTCAGACTCAGAATGGATCAGGTACTCCATTCTCTCTGCTATGGAACTTAGTACTCCATCTGCATCCTGGGCTTTTTGGTATGTAAAACCCTTTCCAACCTGGCCCCAAATGACCCTCCCAGTCTTGTTATACATGACTTCCCTTCGCCCACACGATGGTTCAGCCAAACAGTCTTTCTTGCTTTTCCTCATGCCCAGAATCCAGTCTCAGCCCTTACAATGGTCTGCCACACATGGGAAGGAGGAAGGAACTCTCACCTCACAATCCCGTTTCCTTCAGGGCCCGGTCCAGGTACCCCTTTCCACAGGTATCCCCCAGGCTCTGGTTAATCCCCTTCCCCCCAAACTACCTCATCCCTCTTTTGTATATAGCTTTAAAGGGAGACTTGATCTCAAACTTCTGGAAAACAGGAATAGTTTTGCTTCGGTTTTTGTATTTCTGGCACTTTATCCACAGCATCACCTGGTTGCCTCTGTCAGGGATGGTAGTGCAGTACAGTGACAAGAGCATTGGTTCCAGAGTCAGAAGAGTTGGGTTCAAATTCTACCTCCTGTGTCACCTTGAGTAAGTCATTAACCTGGCCTGGGCCTCAGTCTCTGTAAATATACAGTTATCAAGATAAGGAAGGAAAGAAGGAAGGAAGGAAGGAAGGAAAGAAAACCAAGTTACTGGATCTTACCTGATTGGCCCAACCCTCCCTCATTTTTATAGATGAGGAAACTGAGTCCCAGAGAGGTGAAAGTGATTATCCAAATACATACAAGTAGTAGTGAGGATGAGATGTGGAATCTGAACCTCGGTACTTTGGCCAAGAATCCAGTCTTTTCTCCACTCTGACATACTGCCTGTTCTTTCTTTCATCTTTCCTCCCCCCTCTTTCCTTCCTTTCCTTTTTTCTCTTCCTCTCTCTCCCTTCCTTTCTTCTTTTTTCTTTGTTTCTTTGTTTCTGTTTCTCTTCTTTCTTTCTTTTTCTTCCTTCCTTCCTTTCTTCTTTCCTTTCTTTCTTACCTTCTTTCTTTCTTTCTTTTCCTTCCTTCCTTCTTTCCTTCCCTCCCTCCTTCCCTCCTTCCTTCCTTCTCTCCTTCCTTCCTTCCTCCCTCCCTCCCTCCTTCTTTCCCTCCCTCCCTCTCTTCCTTCCTTCCTTCCTTTCATCTGTTTACTTGTTAATTTATTTGTTGCTATATTCCAGGCCTTGTGCTAGGTACTAAAAGCACAAACACAAAAATTAAACAGAAGAGGGAAACAATATTTACACTTACACATAGACATGTGTATGTATATATGTCTGTGTGTATAAATATATGTACACATGTGTATATACACATACATGCAAATATACAAATGTGTATAGATGTATACACATAAGCATTGTGTATTTTTGTGTATGTGTGTGTGTGTGTGTGTGTGTGTGTGTGTGTGTGTGTGTAGCAGCTAGGTGACACAGTGGATAGAGTGCTGGGTCTGGAGTCAAGAGGACTCATCTTTATGAGTTCAAATCCTGCCTCAGGCACTTACTAGCTGTGTGACCCTGGGCAAGTCACTTAACTTTGTCTCAGCTTCCTCATCTGTAAATTGAACTAGAGAAGGATATGGTGTAACATCATGCACTAGCAGATTCCCAAAAGAATGGTACTGTGAACAGCTTTTAAGGTTCGGATTATATAGTGTAGTGAACACTCTGTTTATTCCATTACAAATAAAGGCAAACATTCACAATATATCACAATATAATATTCACAACATTACATCTTATCACAGAAAATCACAATATAGTGTTCATAACAGCTTAACATTAGAATGGCCACACAGTTTTCACTACAGTGGCCACAATATTTAGAACAAAGCATTCAGTCAATTCATAATATAATAATCAATCTTCCACTCATGGGGCAATTATACATCAACTCAATCAGTCATTAAATACAATCATTAGAAAACCACACAAACCTTCTACCCCTCAGTGTCCAGCAAACCTCAATTTCATCCAAGGGGAGGCCTTTTCTTCACCTTGACTGAGGTGGTCTCTCTGATTCCCTGGATCCCCTTCTATGGTCCCAGCTCCCTCCTGAATCCACCAAACAGTCACCTGGATTCAGAAGCAGACAGCTCCCAAGTCCTTATCCAGTCCTCCAGGCAATCCCTGGTACACACTGAAGTTCACAGGATTGGGCACATCTCAGACCCTTCGCCATTTCTGTTGCTGGAAACTCAAGGATCAGCCAGGCCATGAACCAACAAAGGCTTATCCTGGTCATGCTTCTTCAGTCCTTCAGCAGTTCAGTTGGTCCTTAGGAGAAGGAGAAATTTCAGCCTTCCAGGATGCTTTCCAGGTGGCCTTCACCAGATTCTGGTCTCAGGAAAACTCCATCTCAGTTTTCAGTCAGCTTCCAGATGCTGGGAGAGAAACTCTCTCTCTCTCTCTCTCTCTTTCTCTCTCTCTCAAGAAAACTCCAACTCACTTCTTCAGTCCAGCAGCCCAGCTCCCAGACGCTGGGACAATCCTGCTTCCTCAAATAGGGGCCAACAGGAGGAACATTCCAATTTTGTCTCTCTGTCTCTAGAACTCTTCTTATATATACACACTGGCCTCCTGTCTCAGACAATCCCCTTCTTCCATGTCAACAGGGGAGTTCACACCCTCTCAACAGGGGACAGAGTTCACACCTTCCATACTGAGCTCACACCTTCCATACTTAGCCCTAAGTTACTAAGGGCTAAGTATCTGCTAAACTCATTGCTGTTACATATGGCAAGCCACTCCAGTATTTTTGCCAAGGAAAACCCCAAATGGGTCACGAAGAGTCAGATACAATTGAAAATGACTGAACAATCACACACACATATATGCCCATATGTGTAAAATTCAAGACTGTTTGGGTGGAAGCCACTTAGTAATGTAGATAGGAGAATGTGTACCTATGCAGTAACTGTGTACACAAATACACACACAGTAAATTTAAAGGGGGAAGTGTGGAAAGGAGGCTGGACAGACCTTTTCTGACAACCCCAGCCTGAGTTCTCCCATTCCTCCCCCAGCTCTCTCAGTCACTCATCATGAGCTACTCTGTCTTCTCCATCTAGGCCATTGCCTTCTTCTCCCTTCCAAAACTGAAGCTCACCTCTGTGTTGATCTTGGTGGCGTCTTTTATTATACCTGTCCTAGAACTTTGAACATGGAAGATGATTAATAAATACTTGTTGATTGGATATATTATAGGACATTTGGGGGATCATTGGGGGAGCATAGATTTAGGGCTAGAAGGGTTCTTAAAAGTCATCTGGTTGACCTCCTCTTCCATTTCACAGATGAGGAAACTGTGGCCCATAGAGATTGAGCGACTTGCTCAGGGTCACACAGGACATAAGTGTAAGAATGAGCCTCTTTATTCCCAGCTCAGTGCTCTTTCCACCACATCATAGATCAGGCTAGAGCAGAGAGGGTGATCAGAGAGAAAGCTGAAGAGGGAGGCTGGAGCAGACTGGGGGGTACTTTGAATGCCAAGCTGGATGTTCTCCTTATAGATAATAGGGAGACATTGTAGATTATTCAGTTCGTGAATAGTACATGCAAAAGAGCGCATTGAGGACATGCAGGACAGGGAATGCAGGACAGTTTAGGGGAAGGAAAGGCCGGAGGCTAAGAGAGAAGTTAGAACGTTATTGTTGGAATCATCCATTGTTGTTGGACATAATGAAGCACTAAACAAAGACTTCTTAGCCTGTTTTGTGTCATGGTGCACTTTGACTGTCCAGGGAACCTGACAGCCATCTCGTTGTAATGTTTTTAAATACATAAAATAAAATGTGTAGGACTAATAAGAATAATAACTAACATTCATTGAAAGCATAATAGAAAGATTAGAAAGAAATAGAAAGAAAGCCCGGCACTGTGGTAAGCACTTTACAATTACTATCATATTTGATCTTCACAACAACGCTGGGAGGGGGTGCTCTGATTATCCCCATTTTAAAGATAAGAAAACCAAGACAAGCAGAGGTGAAATGACTTGCTGAGGGTCACACAACCATAAGTGTATGAGGCTGGATATGAACTCAGCCCAGTGTTCTATCAACAACACCATCTAGCTACAAAAACAAGAAACGAATTTCATTGAATTGTAGTTACCAAAATATTTTTCAAAACAAGTTCATGGACTCTAGATTGAGATCCTTTGATAAACCAAGATTTTAGAATGGGAAGGAAGGGACAACTGGGGAAAATATTACAAAGAAAATGTTGGTAAGATTTGGTGAGTTGATATGGTGAGAGTAAGTCAAGAGATGGACTGGGATGACCTCAGAATGTTAAGCCTGGGGAATTAGAAAAGGGATGACATCATCAACAGTAATAAGGAAGTTTAAAGAGGGAAATTGTTCAGGGGACAATGTGAAGAATTTGACTTTTGATGTGTTGAATTGAGGCATCCAAGTGGATATATTAAACAGGCAGGGAGAGATGTGTGATGGAAGCTTGGAAGAGTGAGCAATAGTGTCAAATCCTAGAGAGGCTGAGGAAGATGAAGAATGAGAAAAGGCCACGGGATTTCTGGGTTATCTAATTTTTACCCAGTTCATTTAACTGAAAACAACATGGAATCGATTTTTTTCTACCCTTATATCCTTCTGTCCCTCAGGACAATGTCAAACTGCTTTGAACTTGGCTACCTGCGGGCATCATAAGGGCCAAAGGAAAGGATGAATGCTTTGCTAAATAACATCCAAAGTCCTTTGAATTCTGGCAAGTACCTAAGATGAGGATATCAGACTACAACTGTAGAGGTGCTTGTGCAATCCTCCCATCACCAATAAGTCATAAACTGATTCAAAAGAGCATAAGAAAATTCTCCCATTTTCTGATTTCTGTTGTGTTTGGCAGTCAGGTCTTTGTTTCCTGGAGTCAAGGGCAGATGGAAGCTGAATGAGTCATTGGCATGCTGCTCTTCAGAGGGTTCACTCTGGCCCTGTGATTTTTGTCACCTCACTATTAATGAAAATAGGAATAGAAAATTATGTTGATATTTCATTCTTTAAAATGTCTTAAAAGGACAGGATAGATGTTATGCTTTGGAAGACACGGGAAAGATATGATTCCCATCTTCCACTATCTGTGTGAAAGGTGATGGAAGTTGGGGAGAAGTCTTTTGGAAAGGGAATTAAGTGCCCCAAGACTGATGGGCTCCTTGGGGATAGAAGATACTGGGTCATAGAATCATGGATTTAGAGCTGGAAGGGACCTTAGAGACCATTATAACCATTAAGTGACTTGTCCAGGGTAATACAGCTAATCTGAAGGCAAGATTAGAGTCCATTCCAAGTCCAGTCTTCTGTACCATGTTTCCATGGTAACTCCAAATGATGAAAGGCAGGCCCATAGGGAAACTCCCCCCATCCAACAGAGCTTTCACTAGACAAACTCAGATCTAGGCATGTTTGGGTATCATAATTAATGCCCAGTGTCTTAACCACTTGGGCATGTTGAAGTCTAGACAAGTGGAGGAACCATAGAGCCATTTTAAAGTTCTAGTTTATTTACAAAGAAATACACAATTTTCCTTCATTGAGTCTCATCTTTTATAAATTGTTTAACCAGTATCACTGTTCAGCCTTTTAGGTTGAAATTTTAAACTGTGTACTAATTAGCCCCAGAGTAGGAAATACCAAATTACACAGCACCTAAAGACTTATGGGGAAGGTAGGTGGCAGAGTAGATAGAGTGCTGGGTCTGGAATCAGGAAGACTCATTTTTCTAAGTTCAAATCTAGCCTCAGACACTTCCTAGCTGTGTGACCCTGGGCAAGTCACTTAACTTTGCTTCAGTCTCTTCATTTGTAAAATGAACTGGAGAAGTAAATGGCAAACCACTCCAGTATCTTTACCAAGAAAACCCCAAATGGGGTCACAAAGAGTTGGATGTGACTGAAAAGACTGAACAACAATAGTAACAAAAAGAGCAAATTTCCGAGGGCTCTCTTGTCAAGGATGACTCTTAAGTTACAAACCTAGGTGACTGGAAGGACGCTAGTGCCTTCAACATATATAGGTAAGTTAGGAAGAGAGGAGGATTGGGGGGTGGGGAGACATATTAAGTTTTGGACATGTTAGGTTGGAGATCCTTAACCTAATTGGAGCTGTCCAATAAGTGGTTGGTGATGCAGGAACAGACCAAGGCTGGGTCGTAGGATTTGAAGCTCCATGGAATCTGTGGAATCAGTGGGCACACCCTGTTGATTAATGAAGTTTTTCCGTTGGCTTCTCTGAAGCCTCCCTGACTAATCAAAACTAGAATTTTGACAGCAGTACTAATCCGTGCTTCTGGCATGGATTAGGCTTAATGACTCCCACTCTTCTTTCTGCTTCAGGCTTAACTGGAAGAAACCTAAACTCATCTGTGCTGCTTCTGGTGCTAGTAGAGTGAGCATGTTGTTGTGTAAGCAGTAATTGATGGAAATTCCAAAAATCAGGATTCAAATCCTGTGACAGCCAAGGTTCAAGCCCTGGTCTCCAGGTCCAGCAATCTTTCCACCACTGTTGTTGTCATTTAGTTATTTTCAGTTGTATCTGATTCTTCATGACCCCATTTGGGATTTTCTTGGCCATTTCCTTCTCTAGTTCATTTTACTGATGAGGAAACTTAGGCAAACAGGGTGAAATGACTTGCCCAGAGTCACACAGGTAGTAAGTGTCTCTTTGAAACAGCAACCCTGAGGGTCTTCCCCTTCCAGCTTGATCTTTTTTTTCTTTTTTTTTTAATTAAAGTGGCCATCCCACTTCTTAAAGAGGCCTATTCGCTGAATGGGTGTTACCTCACTCTAACTAAGTATGTGAAAAGGCCTTAGCCTAAAAGGGCCAGGGTCTCCCATTACATCCTGAGTCATCTCCAGTCATCCTGATGAATATCCGATCACTGGATCCAGATGGCTCTGGAGGAGAAAGTGAGCCTGGTGACCTTGCCCAGCCTCTTTCACTCAAATCAAAGTCAGCTACAAGTCATGTCATCATTTCCCTGATGCCATGGTCCTCTTCAAGAACAAAGGACAAACACAACAACACAACCACAACCTGTCTGAAGCAGATTTAAACTCAGGTCTACTTGACTCCAGGCCTGGTGCTCTATCCACCTAGGCACCTGGCTGCCTTTAGACAGCTGTTTATTAGACACTGTTTATTAAGGTACCAAGCATACCCTTAGTTCACACACTCACACAGACACACAGACACACAGACACACAGACACACACACACCTCTCTCCTTATATATATGTGTGTGTGTGTGTGTGTGTGTATAAATATTTTCACAAGCATATATATTTCAAGAGTTTACATTCTATTGGGATATGTGTGTGTGTGTGTGCGGGTGTGTATATATACGTACACGCACATACACACACATATTCATGTATATGTATATATATGTGTACATATATACAGGACTTCCCAAAAGTCTAGTAAAGCTTAAACTACATCAAGATATCCCTTATGTAATATATGTATTCATACATAAATGTATATATATGTATATGTGTGTATACATATACAAACCAAACAAACCAAAACAAAACAATTACTCTCTGCTTAGTTCAGAAAAAAATAAACCTCCTTGATGTATTGACATCCCCTATAAAGCGTCAACTTCTAGAGGACAGAGAATGTTATATTTTTGTGTTTATGGCCTCTCAGCACCTAGAATAAGGTCAGACATACCATAGGGAAGCACTTAAAAATGCTTGTTGAATCACTGATGGGAGAATGGGCCAGAATTCCTTGAATCCATGGACCAACCATAGTGATTGGAAGGCTGTTTCCTAAGAAGCAGTGTCCTGAACTTCTAGGGGGAGGACTTGGTCTCTGTAGAGGTTACAGTCTGTTGAACTGTAACTTACCAAAGAGGAAAATGTTCTCTGATGCTTTCCGAAATATCTTAGGACTTTCTTGTTAAGGTGAATGAGTTTAACATGCTGGCACCTGGCCTATAACTTATCAGGAATGGTTTTTTTTATTTATAGCAGCCCTTTCTGCGGCGGCAAAAAAATTGGAAAACGAGGGAATGCCCATCCATTGGGGAATGGCTGAACAAGTTGTGGTACATGAATGTAATGGAATACTATCGGGCTATAAGAAATGGGGAGGAGATGGACTTCATAATGACCTGGAGAGACTTACATAAGCTGATGCTGAGAGAGAAGAGCAGAACCAGGAGAAATTTTTACACAATCACAGACACAACGTATGTGTAATGACCAATCTTGATAGACTGGGCTCCTCTCAGCAATACAAAGTTATACGACAACTCCAAAAGACCCATGATCTAAAGGGATATTCACATCCAGAGGAGATGCAGAGTCTGAATGCAGATTGAAACAAACTACTTGTTCTGTTTCTTTTTCTTGTTTTGTTTTGTTTCTCTTTCCCACTGATCATTCCATCAGTTACAACCCTTCTTTACAACCTGATTAATGATTAATGGGAAGATATTTGTAGATCTTGAATCCCTGTGCATGCTGCCATGATGGGGGGAGGGGAGAGAGAGAGAGGGGTAGAAAATCTGAAACTCAAAGGATTGTGGAACTGAATGTTGTAAACTAAAAGTAAATAAACCAATTTTTAAAAAAAGGAACAGGTTTTTTCAGACTCAGAAAAAAAAAATTATATGCCCCCTAGACTATAGGTTCATAACTGGGTTCTGTTGATACATTTGAGGGGACCTAGAAATTTTGGATATGAAAAAATATATATTTATTCTCATTTATTTCTAACCGAAATTTAGTATTTCCTCCACCTATGTAAAAAGATGACTCAGAGAAAGGGTTCATAGTCTTCATAAGACTGCCAAGGGGGACATAAAAATAGTTAAGGACCCCTGCAAGAGGAGGGCAGCCTCTTTACAGAGATCTTTTAGAATCTTGTCAAGGAGTTAATCAAAATTTGGATGAACCAACCAGAATCAATATGAAGTCTCCATATTGACCTGTGGGCTGGATGGGTAGAAAGTCCTGGGTAGACATGCCCCTCAATGAAGATAGCTTATTTCCAGGGGAGATCAGGAAGCAGTGTCTGAGTGGGTTCTATCTTAGTAAGAACCTCAGAAAGTAAGTACATTTTCTGCTTAAGTGTCTCTGGGAAGGGAATACAGAGCTTCATCATTAATACTCTCAGAAGTTAGAGATGCATTGAGGTCTGAATGGCAGAAACAGGCCTAGACAGGTTACTGATCAAGCCCTTCTATAATTTAGCAATCATCAGAGGAAAAAAATCCCCATCTAGGCAGTGGAAGGAAGGAAGGAAGGAAGGAAGGAAGGAAGGAAGGAAGGAAGGAAGGAAAGAAGGGAGGGAGCAAGGAAGATAGGGAGAAAAGGAAGAGAGGGAGGGAAGGAAGGAGGAAGGAACAGAGGGAGGGAGGGAAGGAGGGAGAAAAAAAGCATTTTTATTAAAGACATCACTGTACTTAAACTTCCAACTGCAAATAAATCTATTATCCTATAAAGGAGTCTGTGTTTGTGTTCTATGGTACAACTATTTGTGTCAAAAGTGTATTATTATTGTATCATGTAGTACCAAACAGCTAGTATTCCTGCATGGGAGTAATAACAATGGCACCCTTCACTACCCACCAAGCATTTATTAGGGGTTTACTAAGTGCGAGGCATTTTGAGAAAGTAGTTGAAGTCAAGTGATGATGTTGGAAGTCAAATCACAAAGGGCTGAGTTAATGCCTCCTTATGTCATCTATGATTTCCTTTTGTATTTATTTATAAAATTAGATTTGCTATAAATTTATTTTATAACATTATAATCATATTCTATTACTTTATATTATAGCATAGAATTATGTATTTATATTTTAAATTTTATTTTAAAATTTGCTATCAACATATATATATATATATATATATATACACATATACATATGTGTGTATTTCACATTTTGTTCTTATGACAATCC
>CM053585.1:330680642-330760572 GCA_028646515.1 Pseudochirops corinnae | reverse complement strand
CTGACTTTTTCCCCCTGAACTAGGTAAATGATATGTTTGATTAAAGTAAGATTGTTAACCCATTTTGAGTTGCTTTCCTTTAGAAAAGCAGATCTAAGAACCTGTGCTTGTAGCCGCCCTAGGCATGCTAGGGTGCTTGCTGTTACACCAACTTATCCTAAAAATATCTTGTTTGTACACAATTGTTTGTATGTTGTCTCTACTATAAGACTGTGACTGCCTTCAGATAAAGGATTGTCTTTGGCCCTTCTTTATACCCCTAATACCTAACACCATATCTGGCATATAGTAAGTACTTAATAAATGCTAGTTAACTATCTTTGTAAAACTCTGTTCAATAGCTGTATTTGAAATGCTGACCTGTGAAAGAAGGATTACACTTCACTTGACTCTAAAAGAAAAACTAGGAACAGTGGGTAGAAATTACAAGAGAAAGCAGATTGTGTCTGTGTACATAAGATCACAGTTTTAGAGCTGGAAACAACCTCAGAATTCATCTTATAGAACTCTTTCACTTTATACCTGAAGAAACTGAGGTCTGGTCTAAGTGAAATATCAGGCATAGGATTTGATCCCAAATCTTCTCACTCAAGAACCAGGACTCTTTCCAAGCTCAATCTAAGGAAAGACTTTTCCTAATCCTTAGAACTGTCTAAAAGTCTAATGGTATGGCAGAAAAGAATGAAAGAAACAGCATGTGCCTCATCACAAGAGACCTTCGAGCACAGCTGGAATGACCACCTTTCAAGTATATTGTATTTTTATTCAGGGGGTGTATGGCATGTTCAAAGAGGACTAACACTTCTGGTGTCTACATGATTCATCCAACTGTCACTTGTGGTTGTACTATGTGCAGCATCTATACCCCAGTAAAACTATCTCAATAGATGGGTTAAACCAGTTTGAGGGTATCTGATGGGTTTGAGGTGAGTTAGAAAGGTGTCTACCCCAACCATGTGAAAGCTTCCCTTGGAGGAATGGGTGGATGAGAAAAATTAGTTCCAACAGCCATGAAGGCAGCTGAAGTAGGTGCTGTGGAGTGCTTAGACCTTGGTCAGATATGGAAGTCACAAGGTCATCCACTGCATCCCAAATCATTCCCAGTTGTCTTGACTTTTGTCTTGCCACTGGACTTCAATAACTCTGGAAGAGAGGGTGAAGCTGGTGACTTTGGACAACTCTGCCTCACTTAAATCCAATTCACACACAAGTCAAGGCATCACTCCATGATATCAGTTGTCCTCCTCAAAAACAAAGGACAAACTATAACAATAACAATTTTTATTTGGTACAAATTGGATTAGAAGTTTGAGGTCTCTTCTAATTCAATGGTTCAGAGTGAACTGGGTATGTTCAACATAAAGAAAAGTCCTACTTGCCTGGGCTGTTGTACAAAGGATCCCTGAGTAAGTGCAGTTTAGATTAGCAAATCTTGGCAGTTCAGTCTTATTCTGATATTTTGTGATCCTTGGAAATTATGTCACAGTAGGACATCATAACAGCCCTTAGCGAATTTAACAGGTTGCATGAGCAAAACTATCTTATAGAAAACCATCTATGCCAAAATGTGTCCATTGAACTTTAGTAATTAAGAAATTTAGTAATTAAAAAAATCTGACTCAAAGGTCCTTTTATATCATATGCTATCATGATTTCTTTAATCAACAAAGACTATAAAAAAGCGATGATAGGAAAATGTCACATTCCTCCCCAAATGTACAGACACTATTCTGTCAGAGCATTTTAATCTGAAGGGTACTTCTTATAAAAAAAAAAGTTTGAATAATTTATCCAAGGTCATTGAAACACATGGTTGAATATCAACGTGCTATAACATTATACTGCCAAAGAGAAATGAGATCAAGTTCCTCTGAGCCTTGAAAATACATGCCACCTTTGAAATGGCTCCATGAATCTGCCAACCAGCTGGTACTAAGTTTCACCTTTGCCTACCACCATACCCATCACCTTAAGAAAATGTGGAGGAAAGGCACTTTTTGCATTTAAATTTACTAGACTGTGCTGACTGCTTATTAACCTCAAGGGGGGATTTCTCCAGGATGCAGAAAGAGGCAGAAAAATAATTCCATTTACGATCACTACAAGCCAGGGAGTGGGAAGCATGGAATCCAGATTGGAGGATTTCGGGACAAAGAGATGACTCCTCCCCATCCAAATTCATCCCTGCCATGAAGAAAAAAAAAAAAAGATCGGAGTTGTTCAACTGAGCTGATTTTTAAAACTTTTTATTTTAAAAATAAATGAACTGTTCAATTCCATGAGAATGGTTGACTAAACCAAATGTCATAAAAGTAAAATATAGACTTCTGCTTCAACTTTAAGAATCTCTGTCAGATCAACCAGTGCGGATCACAGTCCCTTGGAATCTTCGGTAATAACAGCTCACATTAAGTGCTCTGAAGTTTGCAAAGTGATTCTTATACACTGCCTCCTGTGTTCCTTATGACAACCATGTGTAGTCAGTGCTACTATTATCCCTCTCTTACAGATGAGGAAACTGAGGCAAACAGAAGTTAAGTGAGTTGTCCAGGATCACACAGCTAGCAAGTATCTGGGTCTTGCTTCTAAGTCTAACACTCTTTCCAAATATATGTATTCTGAGGCAGCCAGGTGGTGCAGTGGATAGAGCATTGAGCCTAGAGTCAGGAAGACCCGAGTTCAAATCGAGCCTCAGAACTTACTGGCTTTATGGCCCTGGACAAGTCACCTAACCTCTCTTTGCCTCTGTTTCCCCATATATAAAAAAGGGAGAATGATAACACCTCTCAGGATTGTTGTGAGGATCAAATGAGATAATGATTGTAAAGCACCTAGCACAGTATCATAGTAAATGCTATTAGACACTGTTATTACTAGCTGTGTGACCCTGGGCAAGTCATTTAACATCTGTCTGCCTCAGTTTCCTCACCTGTAAAGTGGGAATAATAATAGTACCTTACCTCCTAGAGAGGATTAAATGAAATCATAACTGTAAAGCACACAACACAGTGCCCCGCACATAGAAAACACTATATTAATGTTAGCCAGTTATTATTATGACACATTTGTTTTCTTGTGGCTCACCTGGGGATGGTGAGTCTTTATGGACTTAGTTAGACTGGTCCTCAGGCAGGTTGGTAGAGTGAAATGAGGGCTAGAAGTGCAATCAGAGGCCCTGGGCTCAAACCCCAGATTTGGTCATTATTGTATTATCAAATGAGATAATATTTCTGTAGCACTGCGCAAAATTGAAGACGCCATATAAATTCTGGTTGTTGCTGCTGCTGATTTTATTATTGCTGTTGTTGTGAGTGAGATCTTTGGGCAAGTGACCACCTGTCTAGGTCTCATTTTTCGTATCTGCAAAATAAGAGAGTTAGACTGGATGATGTCTCAGGGTCCTTCTAACCTTAAATTCAGGATCCTCTGAACCCATTACTGCACCTGTACTTGAAGCCTTTCCAATAGGGTAAGACCTGACAAAATCAGTCAGTCAACAAACATTTATTAAGGATTCATTATTTGTCAATCACAGAGAAGGAAGAGCAGAATCAAGGAACGTAGATTCTGATGGGGAAGACGTGTAAGTAACTAGGTGCATACAAAATACATATAAAATGTTGTTGTTCCTCAGTCATGTCTGATTCTTTATGACCCCATGTACCATAGCATGCCAGGCTCTTCTCTATCCTCCACTATCTCTTGAAGTCTGTCCAAGCTCATGTTCGTTTCTTCCTTGACCTTATCCATCTCATCCTCTGCCATTACCTCTTCCTTTTGCCTTTAATCTTTCCCAACATCAGGGTCTTTTCCAATGAGTCCCATCTTCTCATTCTGTGGTCAAAATAGTGAAGATTCAGCTTCAGTATTCAACCTTTCAGTGAGTGGTCAGAATTGATTTCATTAAGGATTGACTGATTTGATCTTCTTGCTGTGCAAGCTACTCTCAAAAGTCTTCTCCAGCACCACAACTCAAAAGTGTTGATATTGAGGAACTCAGCTTTCTTTATAGGCCAAATATCACAGCTGTACATTGCTACTGGGGAAAACCACAGCTATATCGACCTTTGCTGGCAGGGTGACATCTCTGCTTTTTAGTATGCTGTCTAGACTTGCTATAGCTTTCCATCCAAGGAGAAAGCATCTTTTAATTTCATGGATGCAGTTGCCGTCTGCAATGACCTTTGAGCCAAAGAATATAAAATCTGACACTGCTTACATTTCTTCTCCATTTTTTTGCCAGAAAGTGATGAGACCAGTTGCCAAACTCTTAGGTTTTGGGGTTGATTTTGTTGTTGTTGTTGTTGTTAAGCTTCAAGCCAGTGTTTACATTCTCCTCTTTCACATTCATCAAGAAACTACATATAGAGTAGATAGAAGGTAATCTGAGAGGAGAAGGCATTAGCACCTAGGGGAATCAGAGAAACCCTCCTGCAGATGGTGGGATTTGAGCTGAGTGTTAAGGGAAGGCAGGGAGACTTAGGGGCAGAGGTGAGAGAACTGCAGGCATGAGGGACAGCCAGTGTTGTGTTGAAGAAAATGTGTGCTGGCCAATGTTGGTGGCTTGTAGAATGCTTGGTGGAGAGGAATCAGGTAAGATCAAAACAAGTTTGTGCTCTCTGGCAGCATGGCCTTCTCAAACCATGGTCACCTCCATGTCTCATTAAGTATAACTTTATGAAGGAAAAAATACACAGGTGTAGGGAGAGGTATCACAATTCACAAGTCCCTATAAAATAGGAAATCAGGGGAGATCTCATGGGATACCTGAGCTGAGTTATGAAGGAAGCTACAGACACATCCCAAGGGACCTCGGAAGAGGGACCCAGAAGGAGGAGAGTTGCCTCATTAGGAAGCCAGAAACTGAGGCTCTTTACCAAGAGGATATCATTTGCAGTTCAAGAATATATTTTTTATTTTATTTTTAATAAATTTTATTGCCATCTTTTGTTTTTATATCACCTAGATTTCCCCTGCATCTCTGGATCCCTTACCTCTCCCAGAGAGCCATTGCTTAAAATAAAGATTGTTTTTCCAAGAGGAAGAAAAGAAAAGAAAAATCAGCTAAACTAATCAACACATTTGAAAAAGTAGGACATTTGAGGGGATAATTTACATCCCTGAACCTAAGTCTCTGCAAAGGAAGTGGAAGAAAGGTATCTTCTCATATCTTTTTTTTTGGGGGGGGGGGGAGAGGGAGGAGATGGCAACCATGTTCTTTATAATTTTGCAACAGGCAGATTGAATTTCCACATTTCGAGATGAGCTATTCAAACCTCCAGGTTCAATGTGATGATTTTTACTAATGGAATATTTAACCATCTTCACCCTATTTTTAGCTCCATTACTCAGGTCATACTACTTTAATTTTGTTTTGATTCTCAGGAACCATTTGAAGTATACATATATTAATCTCATGGCTGACATCTATACTATGATTTACAGTTTTCTACAGCCTTTTATCTCCCCACACATTCCGGACAATTCGTTAAGCAACCCAGCCTCAGTATGTGGGTAGGGGTGTCCCATTACCTTCATTTTGTAGATGAGCAAAGCAAAAAGACTACAACATGGTGAAATGATTGGCCCAGTGAGTCAGGGGTGGAGTTGAGAAGAGGACCCAGATTTTATGATTGGTTGTCTGGGCTAACTAGCAAAACATGCTACTTGCCAAAGGCTGAAGGCATCACCCCCACTTCCAAATGGCTTTTTCTTTACTCATGTAATGCCAGATGACTTCAAGGTGGGGATCCTATGCTGACAAAGTCTCAAACTTTTGCAACACAAATTCGACACCATCTAAAAATATCTGATTTCTAAGCTCCCATAAATGGCTTTAGATTAGAGAAACCTTAAGGACAGGGAGCCCTATTTTATACATTTACTTACTACATAAAGTACCATATATGGACTTATGGATTTATGAGAGACACTATCACATAATGAACTTTTATTTTCCTCCTGACTTCTTTCACCTAAAATTAAAAAAAATTAAATCAAACACACAATGGAGAATACCCTGAGTCTATCACTTTTCTGTTAGGAAGTGGATAGCCTGGTTCACCATGGGTCCTCTGGAATCATATTTGGTCACTGCATTGATCAGATAAGTCTTCCAAAGTTGTTTTTCTTAACCATGTTGTTATTGTATAAATTATTCTCTTGTTCAAATCATGCCTTAGACACTTCATAGCCATGTGACTTTGCAAAAGTCAATCAAGCTCAGTTTCCTCAATTATAAAAATAGTGCCTCCCTCTCAGGGTTGTTGTGAGGATCAAATGAGATAGGATTTGTGATGCACTTAGTGTCATGCCTGACCCAGAGTAGTGCTATGTAAATGCTAGATATTATAATTGTTGTTCAGTCTTTGTGACCCCTTGTAGAATTTTCTTGGCAAAGACGCTAGAGTGGTTTACCATTTTCTTCTTCTGCTCATTTTACAGATGAGGAAGCTGAGGCAAAAAAGGCAAAGTGACTTTCCCAGGGTCACACAGCTACTAAGCGCCCAGGACTGGATTTGAACTCAGGTAAAGGAGTCTTCCTGACTCTAGGCCTGGCACTCTATCCACTATTGCCCTACCTTGCTGCCCTGTTATTATTAGATATTGGCCTGCATTGGGAGATGGAATTTAATCACCCATAATTTCTCTATACTATTGAAAACACTGGTCTAGTACTTACCCCTAACCCTACATGCTACTACAAGAAAAATGGACCTTAGGAACGCTTTTTTGATGGGGAAAATAACTGTCATCTAAGATCATAGTATGAAGGGAAGAAAACTGTCAAACAGTAATACTAGAAACTTATAAAATTTCGGATCTGTAAAGGACTTCACCTGCCATCTACGTCCAAACCACCCTAAAGAGGAATCCAAATGGATGGCCTTGGGCAAGTCATGCAGTGTAACCTTCATGGGGATTTAGTTTCCTTATCTATAAAATGAAGGGATTGGACAGCAAGCCTCTGAGGGTCTTTCTAGCTCTAGATATAAGGCATTATAGTCCCCAACCACTGGGCTGCGGGCTCTATTTAAAGCCTTCCATTAATTGAGAAGTCACCACCTCCCCAATAAATGATGATCCACACATCACTACCTCAGCTTAAAGACTTCCACTGAAGGAAGTTGGCAAGAGTTGGAGGAAGGAGAAAGGTGGAGCCAAGATGGCAAAGAAGAGGCAGTGACTCACCTGAACTCTCTCCCAAACTCTTTAAACAACTTTAATAATGTCTCAACAGAAATTCTGGAGTGGCGATACTCAAAAAAGGTCAGAGTGAAACAATTTTCTAGCCTAAGACAACTTAGAATATTGGCAGGAAGTTCTATTGCACAAGGGTACAAGTGGAGCATAGTCCAGTGTCGACAATGCCCCAGTAAGCCAGCAGTAGGTCTCAAAGGCTTGCTGAATCAATGGTGGCAGAGGTGGTTTTCAGACCTTTCAGCCCACAGGTGGTAAGGGGGTTCAGACAACTGTCAGGAGATGACAGGTATGCCTTTGCTGGCACCAGGGACTGGATTTGTTGCATTTCCCATGCTTGGATCTGGGTCAAAGTCCTGGTTCTCAGTCTCAGGGCAAGGAGGAGCACTAGGACACCAGAACACACAGCTGCAAAGGAGTTGAGACCCTGATCACAGTTCCAGAGAAGAAAAGAATACTTGTATTCACTCACAGACCAGAACACAGACCAGGAGAGTAGCAAACACACCTTTCCTTAGATCATACCTCCTTGGAAGAACCAAAAACTTAAAAGATTGTCCTTATACATAATTCCCCAGAATTCTCTTTGAAAACAGCTGTACAAAAAACGTGAACCTTGGGACAGTGTTCCCTCTACTCCAGAAGCACAGTCTTCCCCCCCCCCCCCACCCCCTGCAGGAAAAGATCCTGACAATAGAAAGTTATTATGGTGACAGGAAAGAACACAAACTCAGAAGAAGACAACAAAGTCAAAACTGCTACATCCAAAGACTCAAAGAGACATATGAATTGGTTTCAAGTCATGGAAGAGCTCAAAAAGGATTTTAAAAATCAAGAGAGGTAGAGGAAAAATTGGGAAAGGAAATGAGAGTGATGCAAGAAAATTATGAAAAAAGAGTCAACAGGTTGGTAAAGGAAGAACAAAAAATACTGAAGAAAATATCTTAAAAAACAAGATTGGCCAAATGATAAAAGAGAACCTGAAAACTGTGATTTAAAAAATAAAAAATGTCTTAGATATCATCTTTCAAGAAATTATCAAGGAAAACTGCCCTGATATTCTGGAACCAGGAAGTAAAATAGAAATTCAAAGAATCCACTATCACCTCCTAAAAGAGATCCCAAAATGAAAACTCCCTGGGATATTACAGTCAAATTCCAGAGCAACCAGGTCAAGCAACCAAAAAGAAACAATTCAAATATCATATAGCCCTAGTCAGGATAAAATAAGATTTAGCAATTTCTACATTGAAGGACTGGAGGTCTTGAAATATGATATTCTAGAAGGCAAACAAGCTAGGATTACAAGCAAGAATTACCTCCCCCAAAAAAGTGAGTATAACCCTTCAGGAGAAAAATTCAATGAAACAGAGGGATTTCAATGATTTCTGAGGAAAAGATCAGAGCTGAATAGAAAATTCGACTTTCAAATACAAGACTCAAGAGAAACACAAAAAGGTAAACAGGAAAGAGGAATTATAAGGGATTCAATAAGGTTAAACTGTTAACATTCTTATTTAGGAAAATGACGCTTGTAAATCCTAAAAATTTTCTCACTATGAGAGCAATTAGAAGAAGTATATAATGACAGAGTACATGGGTGTGAATTGACTATGAGGGGATGATTATCTAAAAAAATAAAATTAAGGGGTAAGAAAGAGGAATGCACTGGGAAAAGGGGAATAGGAGAAGTGGAATGGGGTAAATTAGCTCACATAAAAAAGGCACAAAGGAGCTTTTACAGTGGAGGGGAAAAAAGGGGAGACAGGGGAAGGGTGAGGGAGTGTATGAACTTTACTCTCATCAGAATTGGCTCAAAGAGGGGGAATAACATACATACCCAGTTGAGTATTGAAATCTATTTTACCATACAGGAAAGTAGGAGGAAAAGCTGGTGGGGTGGGGGTGGGGGAAGAGGCTGATAGGAGGGAGAGATGATTGAGGGATGTAAAAGTCAGAAGTAAAACACTTTTGAGAATAGACAGGGTGAAAGGAGAGAGAGAGAGTAGGATAAACAGGTGGGATACAGAATGGAAGTAAATACATAGCAATCACAACTGTGAAAAAATTTTACAGTAAATTTCTCTGATAAGAACCTCATTTCTCAAATATATAGAGAACTGAGTCAAGTTTATAGAAATAAAAGCCATTCCCCAATTGATAAATGGTTAAAGGATATGAACAGGCAGTTTTCACATGAAGAAATCAAAGCTATCTATAGTCATATTTGCTCTAAATCACTGTTGATTAGAAAAATGCAAATTAAAACAAATCTGAGCTACCACCATAGATGTATCAGATTGGATAATATGACAGAAAAGGAAAGGGACAAATGCTAGAGGGGATGTGGGAAAAAATGAGATACTAATGAACTGTTGGTGAAGTTGTATACTGATTCAACCATTCAGTAGAGCAATTCGAAACTATGCCTAAAGGGCTATAAAATCATGTATACTCTTTGACCAAGCAATACCATTAATAGGTCAGTATCCCAAAGAGATAAAAAAAAAAAAAGGAAAGAGACATATATGTACAAAAATATTTATACAAGGTTTTGGTTTTTTTAGTGACGGCAAAGATTTAGAAATTGAGGGGATGTCCATATGTTGGGGAATGGCTGAATAAGTTGCTATGTATAATTGCAATGGGATACTATTGTGTTGTAAGAAATGATGAGCAGGATGCTCTCAGAAAAAAGTCTAGAAAGATTTACATGAATTGATTCAAAGTGAAATGAGCAGAACCAGAAGAACATTGTATACAGTAACAGCAATATTTTATGACTATCAACTGTGAATTCCTTAGCTGTTCCCAGCTATACAATGAGCCAACATAATTCTGAAGGACTTCTGATGAAAAATTCAATCTCCAGAAAAAGAACTGACAGAGTATGAATGCAGATCGAAGCATGCCTTTTATTAACTTTATTTTTCTTGTATTTTTTTCCATCTGTTTTCCTTCATAACATGACTAACATGGAAACATGTTTTGCATGACTGCACATGTATAACTTATATCAGATTGCTTGCCTTCTCAATAAGGGGGGAAGGAGGGAGATAGGAAGACAATCTAGAACTCAAAATTTTTTAAAAACAAGTGTTAAAATGTTTTTTTTTTAACATAAAATTGGAGGAAAACAAAAGATTAAATTGGAATACACAAAAAATAGAAGGAGGGGCACGGAGGCATCCTCAGGTGGAGATAGTAAGAAAGTAGAATACAGATCTGGTTCTAACATAAACAAAACTTACCTATCAGAGTCCAAGGTCCCATGAGAAGAACGATATTTTGAGAAGAATGGGAATTAAGTATAATGGCTAGAGTTGAGATAGAATGGTTGGAGAGAAACAGTTTAAAGGATTTAAGAATCAAGAAGTCTGATCAGCACAATGGCCAACCATGATTCCAGAAAGCTGATAATGAGGCATTCTACTCATCTCCTGACAGAGAGGGAAGGAACTCAAAGTACAGAATAAGACAAATTTGGGGTCATGCCCAGTGTATAGATTTGCTTTGTTTGACTATGTTTATCTGTTGCAATGGTGTATTTTGTTGTTGTTGTGTTGTTGTTGTTTTGGAGGTGGCTTGGGGAGTTTAGGAGGGAGAGCAGGGTTAGTTATAGCAATGCTAAGAAAAAAGAAGAAAAAAAAGGAAAAGGACAAAAGGGTTGCTGAAGTAATGTTTAAAGAGAAGAAAGTTCAGTAGGAAGCAGATAAGCAGGACAGCTTTGAAATTAATGGATTGAATTTATTATATACTTTATTCAAAAGCAAGATGTTTGTATATCATTGTGATGGAATACTATTGTGTTGTAAGAAATGAAGTGTAGGTTGCTCTCAGAAAAAAAAAAACCTGGAAAGATTTACATGCATTGATGCAAATTGAAATGAGCAGAACCAAGAGAACATTGTAATAGAGATTCACATGCAATCATCTTTTTCTGTTCCTCATATATGGAAATACTCATGTGTGTTTTGAAGTCTGTCAAAATAAGAAACAATAAAAACTATTTTTTTAAGTAAAATTTAAATCATGTGATAATTCTTTAAATATGTGAAAAAACAGTTATATGCCTCCCCTAAGACCTCTTATCTTCAGGCCAGTGTTTGATTTCTTCATTCCTAGCCTTAGATTGATTACATTCTTTTTTGAGATGCCACTCTAATCTTGTCCTGTCCTGATCCTCATTTGAACATGCCCTAGTTTTTCAATGTTTCTTTCGAATGTGGCTCCAAACTTATAAAATATTCCAGATGTGCTCTGACCAGAACACATGGAAGACAGCTTAGATTTGTTGTTGCTGGCACAGGAGGAAAACTAAGATGATGGAGTAGAAATTTTTTTGCATACCTATGATATGGCAGGCACTGTGCTAAGTATTTTACAGATGTTATCTCATTTCATCTTCACTCTCGGAGGTAGGAGCTGTTAATATCCCCATTTTACAGATGAGGAAACTGAGGCAAACAGAGGTTAACTGACTTACCCAGGGCCATGCAACTAGGACTGTCTGAGACCAAACGTGAACTCAGGTCTTCCAAACTCCAGGTATAGCATTCTATTCACTGCACCATGTAGCTACCTAAGGTAGATCTTAGGCCAGAGGACCTGTAAATTCCCTTCTAACTCCAAGATCATATGATCAACAATCAATTTTTAAAGTGCTTAAAAACTGCTTTGTGATAAATCAATTTAGAAAACTCACAGAATTTCATTCTTCCATTTTTAGAAAATCAAGACCATTAAGAGTGGGGGAAGGGTGGACAGAAAATGATCATGGAAAACATTTGACTGAGAAGAAATGGAGGAAGACAAGAAGGATACAAATCCCAGGACCCACTTCATCTTTGAGCTTGTGACAAAAAGAGAGGAAAGCAGAACATCCTGCCTAGATTCTGGTAGAATAGATTTCAAAATCCGTATGAGTGTGTGCATGTTCATGTGTTATATATGTTGACATGTATATATATTTACATATGCATGTATATATGTGTGTATGTTCTTTTAACAGTTTTGTTATGAGCTAGAAAATCAACAAATGTGAAATTGTCTATACATAAAGAAGTCCAGAAAACAGTATAAGAATGCACAAATCTGCTGCATGTATCTTTTTTTCTTTTGATACTCATTAAATTTATCTAGGTAGTAACAGCATTGCCTTGCTTGTTTATGACATTAACTCTGCATCACTACAATCACAATCTTTTTCTCCTTTCATGAATTTTTAAAAATTTGGTCAATTCTGGTTTCTTTCCTCTTTTCCTTTTTATTTCCATCACGATTACTATTCCCTTCATTGTTCTACCCATCTCTTCTCTCCCACATTAAAATAAGAATTAAAAAATATCAAAAGTATCAAAAGTATAGGCAGGATACCCTTTGACCCAGCAATATGTCTACTAGTTCCATATGCCAAAGCTATATTTTTTGGTGGTGGCAGTGGCAAAGAATTGGACAGTGAGGGGAATGAACACAAATTGGCATATAATTGTGATGGAATGTTATTGTGCTTTAAGAAATGATGAGCAAGATGACTTTAGAAAAACCAAGGAAGACTTATATGAACAGATGCAAAGTGAAGTGAGCAGAACCAGATGAACCTTGTACACAGTAGTGGTAATATTACACAATGATCAGTTGGGAATGACTTAGCTCCTCTGATTAAGACAATGATCCAATATAAATCCAAAGGACTCATGATGAAAAATGCTTTCCACCTCCAGAAAGAGAACTGATAGAATGCTGAGTACAGACTGAAGCACACTTTTTTTCACTTAATTTTTCTTGTGTGTGTGTGTGTGTGTGTTTCTCTTGCAAGATGGCTAATGTGGAAATATGTTTTGCATGACTTCACATGCGGAATCTATATCATATTGCTTGCCTTCTCAATGGGTGGGGGAAGAGCTAGAGGGAAGGAAATCATTTGAAACTCAAAAAATTTAAAATGAATGCTAAAAATGTTTAAAATGCAATCAGGAAATATTTAACAAAATAAATTAAAAAAACATTAAAAAGAAGTATAAGCAAGCAAAGTCACAGAGAGATGAGTTATAATTCAACATAAGGAAGCATTTAACAATTAGAACTATACAGAAATGGAATGGGTTGGTGAATTTCTCCAGACTCCCAAAATGTTCCCAAGTCCTCGAGACTTATAAATGATCTGATTAGGAAACAAATTGATCACAACCCTGCTGTGAGACTTGTCATGTCCTGCTCCTCTCTTTAGGATTCAGTTTTTAAAAATTACCTTTGTAAATATTAGTTCAACTGACTACTTTCTACCCAGCCACATTGATCTCATTAGAGGTTTTACCTTCTTCTTCCCTCATTGGAATTATTTTTTTCCTTTAGAATCTCCCATATCTTTTGACCTGATTTCATTCTCAGAGTCTCAGACCATGGAGTTGGAAACTTGTCTTTTCTCTGAATCTTTTGAAATCCAATCTCTGAAGGTCTTGGTTCCATGTCTGCCTATGACTAGCATTCTCTTTCTTATATCTCATGAAGAGCAGCAGATTGGATTGAACAATGAATATATAGTTTAGAGCTTGCAAAGGACTATAGTGATGTAGTAGATCGAGAGCCAACCTAAGAGTCAGGAAGTATTTTGCAATTTGTAAAATGTGTTCCTCACAACAACCCAATGAGGTATATAGTACATAGATTAGTATTACCATGTTTAAAATGAGGAAACTGAGCATTGGATAAAAAATTCCACAATGGATTGAGTTGCTCCAGTTCTCCAACACTGGAAAGCATGGATTAGGGGACTGTTTATTATAGATGTTTCAGAAGAAATCTCTGGAACCTACACCCTCAACAAGCAGCCTATTACACTGCTGGTTGGTTGTTGTTCAGTCATTTCAGTTGTGTCCGATTTTGTGATTTCACTGGGGCTTTCCTTGACACGAATATGGAAGTGGTTTGCCATTTCTTTCTGCAGCTCATTTTACAGATGAGGAAACTGAGACAAATAGGGTTAAATGACTTGCCCAAGGTCACATAACTAGTCTGAGGACATATTTGAACTCAGGAAGATGAGTTTTCCTCCAACTCCAGGCCCAGCTCTCTATCTAATGTGCCACCTATTGCTGGACAGCTCTTTAAACTGTAAAAGAAGTCTTTCTTATATCAAGCAAAATTGGCCTCCCTATAACTTCCATCTCCTCCCTATTGATCTTAGATCTGCCCTTTGGAGCCATATACAATAAAGTCTAACCCCTATAGATAAGCCTCTTAAATCTTTGGAGGCAGAGATTGTATCTCCCCTGAGATATCTCATCCCCAGTTCTTTCAACTATTCCTCATGTGACAAAAGTTCAAATCCCCTCACAATGTGAGTTCTCCTTCCTGATTCCTTTCAGAGCATCAGTATCCCCTGGATGTTGTGTGACCTCAACAACAAAACAGAGTACCTTAGTGTGGTCTGACAAGAATAGGGTACAAAGGAATTTTCACCTCCTTTGTTCTTGACACAATATTCCATTAGGGCATCCTAAGATTGAATAAGCTTTCTTGGTTCTCAGACACCCTGTTGACTCAAACTGATGTTTTAATAAGAATGAAACCTGTCAGTGTCAACAGATCGTTCACTGATGCAGTCAAGGTGGGACAGGCTGTGCATACGCCAGCCAGCAGGGCCATCCCAAGTTACAGAACATTACCAACAAGCCTGTTGCTTCACTGATAGCTCTTTACCTAAGCAACAAGAGCTGTAGATGATGAGTACCAGAGTAACCTTGATGGATGGGTGCTTGTCAGGAGGACAGACTAAAACCATAACACTACTACTATTTCCTTGAGAAGAATCCATCCCAATCAGTCACTGACTCTGTTCTTTCCCTTCTCCAAATTCCTTGATTTGTTCCAGCACAAAAACAGCACATTCAGACTTCTGACAATTACTACCTGTGTGACTTTGGCAAAGTCAGCTCTATAGACCTCAGTTTGCTCTTCCATAGAAGAAGGATATTGAACTATACGACCACTGATGTTCTGGTTCTAAATCTATGACCTTAGCATCACAAATGAACCTATAACTGCTTGGATAGAGTAGCATTGGGTCATAAGATCACAGATTTAGAGCTGAAAGGGACCTTCAAGGCCATCTGTTTCAACTCCTGCTCCCTTTTATAGAAGAGGAAACTGAGTTCCAGGGCAGTTAAGTGACAGACATGTGGAACATACCTCAGGGTCTTTCTAGTCCAACTTGCTCATTTTACAAATGAGGAAACTGAGGCTCAAGGCTGTTATTTAGTGACTTGCTCGAATCCACATAGTTCATATATGCTGAAGGGAGGATTGGAACTCTAGCTCCCTATCTTGAGTGTCAATACTCTTCCTACACCTCTCTGACCTGACCGAGGTCATGCAGGTAGTTAATATCAGTGCCAGTACTTGAACCATTGACATCATAGTTGGCCCTCCTCCAAGAAAGTTTATTCAATCTTAGGATGCCCTAATAGAATATTCTGTGCCCTCTCAATGTTCCTCTGATAAGAAAGGATTGTTTTTCTGAAGGAGGAGCATATCCATTTGCTGAATTCAGATGGAGACTTTGAGACACAGTTTGTAAGGATGTTTGAATGTTTTCACAGAAAGAAGGATAAGTGGATGTTGTGCTGTGGGTCTGCCTGTGTTATGGGCTATTGCTGAGCTATGCTCCTGAATTTTGCTGCTAGATTCACAACTCTGGTATAGGAGAAATTCAATGAACATTTATCAAGTTTCTAGTATGAACATGGTATTGTGTTAGGCATAAGAATGGTGATGGTGATGGTGATGGTGATGGTGATGGTGATGGTGATGGTGATGGTGATGATGACAGTAATGACAAAATGGATATGATTTCCAGCAAGGAAATTCTCCCCTACCAACACAGATCAGTATCTGCTCTATAATTTATAGTCTTAGAGAGTACTAAGATTTAAAGTGATTTTCCCACTGTTATATCACTAGTAATATCAGAGAAGGGATTTGGACACAGATCTTTTTTTCTTTCAAGGATGGATTTTTGTCAATTATTCCACAAAACAACAACAAACCTAGTTCTTTCCTTCAGAGATGCCGTAGTAGTAATAAAGTTCACTACTGGTGCTTACATTCTCTATTCTGTGACTAATAAAACTTGAGTTTCAGTATTGGCTTTGATGCTTGCTAGCCTTGGCCATGTCCTTCACCTCCCTGATCCTCAGTTTCATTACAGAATTGCTGAGTTGTGAGAAACCTTGGAGGTCATCTGGAAGGAGTCAAGCAGAGGCTGGAGAATAATCAATCAACAGGTAACTATTACATACTTACTTTGAGTCAATCACTCTAATCATTGTTCTACTTCATAAGCCCTTTGAGGAAAAACCAGGCACCCCACTGGCACAAAAATATGCTTGGTCCTTCGAGGTATTCTTAAATTCTGGTCCTTCTATATTTGGGGACAGACATTATATTTCCCCTAAGTTATCTCATCTCCAATTCTTTCAACTGTTCCTCATGTGCTAGGCACTGGGGATATAAAGACAAAAATGAAACTATCTCTGCCTTACATTCTTATGGGGAGAAAACATTTCATAGATAGGTATAGATATATACACAGACACACATATACACATTATATACATATATAATATGTTATATATAATGCATTATATATACATATAAAATATATTTTATATATATACATATATATATATATATATATATATATATATATATATATATATATATATATATATATACACACACACACACACACACCTCTATATATAAACATTGGTTGGTTGGAGAATTTACAGAGGGCCATCACCTTGGGCATGCCACTTAACAATTCTGAGGTTCAGTTTTCTTACCTGTAAAATGAGAAGATTGGACTAGAAGTCTTCCTTCCACCTCTAAAATTTAATCACTCTATGAACGCCTAGGATAAATGTAAAGCATACTAACATGACATACTTGAACAGAAGAAAAGAGTGGTTTGGAAATTGTGAAATTGCAAAGCTTTGTTACTGACCCCCCCCCCCAAGCTTCCCATGAAGGCTAAGATTCATCTTTTTTATGCCATATTTTTGCTGGTGTTGCTATGTGGGAGCAAGACATAGAACATTGCTGCTGCTGAAGAACTAAAGATAAGCATTGCACGGAAAACAATGATGGGTCTGAGCAGATGGCAACTTGTAAATAACAAGGAACTGAAGAAGAATGAGAGTAAATCAAGGAATTGCATGAAAAGATGGGCTAGTCACATAATAAGGGTAAGGATTATAGCTGGATGACCAGAATGTTCCATTGGTTCCCTCCTGATGTTGGGAGAAAGAGAGAAAGGCCTCCAGCAATCTGAGTGGATGCCTTGTGTCTAAGTTTTGGGGAGAAATGGACAAGAGTTCCACAAGATGGGAAGGCGTGGATGGGTTGCAACCTGCATCATTGGAAGCAACTCTTGAATCAATGAGATAATAGATCCATTTGACTATGGAGTATCTCAATGGGACTTTATCACTTTCTTTAAGCTATACTTTCCTTATTTCTTTCTCTAATCCAGAAAGCATGTAAGATTTTAACTAGACTGTGGTGAGCAAAAGGAAGTTAAATTATTCTCAACTTATTTCACATGAGTTTTGTTTTCCCAACAAGATGCTAAATTCTAGTGAAAAGACCATATTCTCTACTTTTAATAGCAAGTACAGTGTTAGTTACACTCTGTACACTTATGTTAATTTCTTTGTCTTGACTCTAGAATTTCTTCCTATTAAATCTTGTTGGGCCTATGTGTTGTCTTTCTAAGTGTCTTTATGGTTCTGGGGTTCCTTGACTAGTTTTATGGATCATAGATATAGTCACAGAAGCATAGTTAGAACATTTCAGGATAGGAAGGCATCCTCAGAACCCATCTAGTCCAGTCCATATTGGAAAGAAGTCCTGTCCGTAGTATCTGGAGAAGTAGTTATCTAGCCTTTGCTTGAAGACCTTTCTAGTGAAACCCATGACGTCCCAACACAACCCATTCCTCATTTGTGAGAGCCACCCGGCCTCATAGGAGAAGGCCCTGAAGTCTTTCCCTTTATAGCATAGTAATTCACTAGATGCCTTTAGTGAAAGTCCCTGTGCTTCCTCCAGATGCAAATGCAGCCAAGAGAGATGGCTGAAGATGGCCTTTTTGAGTGCTCCAACAACACTGGTTTCACAGCCAATAGAAAAAAGGCTCCTCTAGACACATAACCAACCAACTAGAACCAATTACAGAATGTCCATAAACGTTCTCCAGCCTTTCCCTATATAACTCATCACAAGCTTCCCGGGCGATCCAAGTGGGAAATTTCATTAGCAAAGCAATATGATAGGATCTGTGGGCACCACACCCAAAGATAAGGTATTACATAAGGTATTAGGTACTTGATGAATGTTTGCTAATTCAATTGAATCCAACAGCCTCCTATTTACAAATAGGAAGATCGAAGCCCTGGGAGTTTAGTTGACTTAGTAAATAGCATTACTGGGATACAAACACAGGTCTGACCCCACATTCAGTGTTCTTTCTATTATAAGGCATTGCAAACCACTTAGGATCTGAGTTTCTCAAGAAAAAAGACTTCCGTGTTTGCATTCCCAGTTCCCCAATGGGGGTTACCGAATAGAATGTGATACTGGATAGAACAGATACTAAGTAAGTATCCATTTTACTGGATTGAACTGCTTTTTAATTGGCATAGCTATCATTATTTCCTTTAACTTAAATTATAGATTGGAATAGTAGAATATTTGATTGCTTATCAATTATTGATCAGCTGTACTTCTAAAAATAATTTTTTAGCAATCTTTTATTTTTATATCCCCTAGGTTTCCTCAGATAGCCTTCTTTCCTCCTCCCTCCCAGAGAGTTCTCCTTTATGACAAAGAAAGGGGAGGGAATGGAGGACAGCTCAGGAAAACCAGCGTGTCAAAACGGTCTACCATCATATACAATATTTCCTAATGATAAGTACCCACCTCTGCAAAGAAGCCCAGGGAAGCGTCTTCTTTGGTTCAAGGTTTGGTCCTTATAATTTCACAGCATTTGGTTCTGAGCTGTTTTCAGTGGTTCTTTCTATCTGCATTCTTGTAGTGTTTATGTATATTGCATTCCTGTATCTATGTTGTGCATTTTAATTTTTAAAGAAATTCAAAAAGTCAAGTTCTTTAAAATATGTTATTGATTTAGGCTACAAAACCTCACCCATCCCTTTCATATTCAACTAATATCTATCATATATGTACATATATGTATACATATCACATATACATATACGTATGTGTTATATGTGTGTAATCAGCTATAATCTCAGTCAATTAATGAAGAATAAAGCTGGTTCGTTAGTACCTAATTCAATTAAGAAAAAGAAAATGACTGTGTCACTTTTAGCTAAAAATGTATCTATTTACCAATTAAAGACAATTAGGTCACCTATTGCGTCCCTTTACATGCCATGTAGAAATCCTATTATTTTCTACATAATTCAATAATAAGTTGTCTGTTCTTTTAGGGATATCGGTGAAAAGATGTGGAGTAATTAGGAGAACCTCCTTCAGAACCTTGACCAAAACTACTTAGGAAAAAGTGAATATGAGGGCAATTAAGGACACCAGAAAGGAATAAGATGAAACCCACTGAGTTGAAGAGAAAATAATAACTTGTACTAAAGAGCCAACAGCAGTTTAAAATCTGCAGCCCACACAAAGCATCTAAAATGGCCAAGTCTTTGTTTGTTAGTTTCTTTTAAAAATATTATTCTTAATGTTTTAATAGGAAACAGCTCATGTTGGAAAGAAGAGAGACTTGAAATGAGGAAAACCTGGGTTCCAATTCCTTCTCTGAAGCTTACTCTCTCTCTGAGCCTCAATTTCCACATCTATAAATTAAGATAATAATTCTTTGAATATCTGCCTCATAGGAATGTTGCTTTGTTCAAATGAAGTATTACACTTAAAGGGTTTTAAAAAAAACAACAACAAACAAACAAACTTTGAGGCATTAGGTAGAGATGCCAGGTACAATTTTACCAGAAAACCATCATTTTTACTTAAAATATAAGGAATTGATCACTAAATATGCTAATGCCCTTCTAGGGCAAACATATTCGGTTGTCAACTGACCATGCTAGATAATATTTTGTCACAGATGCTGCTTATTTCTTACACATTTTTGCAGTTATTGTCAGGGTTCTTAGTTTTGATTTTGGTAAGCTAAATAGTACAAGACGGCAGATGTTTTTAAAACCCTGTAGAAAGTTATTTTATTATTATATTGGAAGATGGATGTCTCTGATCTAAGAATTCACAGCATTTTAGAAAAATAATAAATGATGAAAATATCCCAGAAAAGTAAATACAATAGACTCAAATCCTCCTTTCACTTTGAACTTATATATTATTTTCAAGGGCACTACCATCCTCCCAGTCACCCAAGTCTTCAACCTTGAAGCCATCTCCAACTCCTTATTTTCATTTACCCTACAAGGCTAGTTAATTGACAAATCTAGCCATTTCTAACTTCACAACATCTCTTCCATACTTTTCTTTCTCTCCAATCACATAACCACAATCCTAATTCATCCTTATCATTCCCCACATTAGACTACCAAAACTGGTCTCCCTACCTCAATTTTCTTTCCACTCCATTCCAACCCCTACTCAACTGCCTGACTTTTCTTTTCAAATTTTGTTGATTTTTTTTTGTTAGTTTAAGTTTCTCATTGTCTCTCAAAAATCAGCTCATAGTTCCACCAATAGTGTGTTAGTATCCCAATTTTTCCACATCCCTTCTAACATTTGTCATTTTCCCCTTCTGTGGTGCTAGCTAATCTGATAGATGTGAGATGACTTCTCAAAGTTGTTTTAATTTGCAATTCTATAATTAATAGTAGTTTAGAGCATTTTATATGATATATATAGCTTTGATTTCTTGATCAACAAAACTGTCTGTTCATATCCTTTGACTATTTAGCAATTGAGAAATGACTCATATTCATATAAATTTGTCAAAATTCTCCATATATTTGAAATATGAGACCTTTATCTCAGAAACTGTCTACAATTCCCCCCCCCCTCCATTTTCTGCTGTCCTTCTAATCTTGGATACATTGCTTTTATTTGTACAAAATCTTTTTAATTAAATGTCATCAAAATTATCCATTTTATATCTCATGATTTGGTTTTCTTCTCTCTAATTTTTAGTCATATTAACCAATGATTTGTCTATTTTATTGGTTTTTCACAAAATCAACTCCTAGTTCTATTTATTAATTCTTTTCCTTACATCCATTTTTATTCACTAGAAATTTTGAGAAATAAAAAAAAAAAAAAACTACAGGACTCTAACAATTTTTTTTTTCTTTTGGTCCAGAACTGTGGTTTCAATCCAGGTAAGGAACTATCAGCATGAAGAATTTCCTTCATCAATGGTAAGAATTTAAAAACATATTTATTGATTTCTTGGTTGATCACAGTTTTAAAGAGTTTTCTCATTCCTCCCAGGTACAAGGACTTCTTTCAGATTGCCTTTATCTTCCCTAACTCCATTTCAGTGAAATAACAAATATTCAAAATTCCTATGATAAAACCCAGAGAAATTAACCTGTGTGTCCCAAGAACCTCTGATGACTGTCCTATGAATTATGGCTCAAAGTTTTGAATAGTAGTTGGGCAATAGTCAAGTCACTTTTTCATGGCTTTTATTAGTAATTAAATATTTGTGTTTTTTTTTAAATCTCTTAGCACAGGACCTGACATATAATTGACTCTTAATAAAAGCTTGTCTTTTTCTCCTCTGCCCTCCCCATCTCACTTTAGAGGTTTTTATTGTGACATTGCATGTACATAGTTATTTACATGTTGAATCTTCAGTGAAGGGGAGCTCCTTGAAAGTAGGGACGTTTTTTGCCTTTCTTTGTATGCCCCAGCACTTATCATAGTACCTTGCACGTATTAAACATTTAATAAATGCTCACTGACTGACTGACTTTGAATTTCCTTGCTCTCTTTCCTTCCTCAATAACCTTCCCATCAGCTATTCTGTGCTAGAAATGGACTAAAACATCTCCCAAACTGATGGAAAGACTAAAACAAAACTGGTCCCCATCAATAAAAGTCTTCTGGAGAGAGGGAATTAATTATCTTGCTTGTTAATAACCTCCTTGGAACGGGGAGATAAGTATTTGAATTTCAAGTATTTTCCTTTTCACCTTCTAATTCAATTCCTCAGTGGTTCTATGGGTTTTCCCTTGAAGAAGGAACATCCTAAGTCACCTAGCTTTCCCATTTTAAGCTGACTTCCCATAAAAACTTCGGGGGTCCCAAAGACCCAGTATAATTAAGGTAACTCCAGACCCACGTCAGTAAGTATATTCCAATATGATCATTCATCCCATGACAATGCAGAGATAATTATAGGTTATTTTCAAAAGCATCCATCAGTGAAATTTCTGACTAAGATTCTAGACCTTAAAAGCAATACTTCTTTAATTTTATAATGAAAATCAGGGAAAGGGGAATGTGAACTAGAGCTGTGATTTCATTGGTATAAGGAACTCCCAGGTGAGGAAGTGAGCCAGTGAGCCCCTTTCCTGAGACTTAGGATCTAAAGAAAGTGTCTAGAGAACAAAGAGATTAAATGACCTGTCCAGGGTCACACAGCCAGTATGTGTCAGGGGCAGATCTTGAACCCAGGTCATCATGGCTCTGAGCCTTTATGGAGTGATGTTTCATAACGCTAGATTTAGAGCGAGAAAGGAGAGTAGACGGCATTGAGGCCTCATTTTATATATCAAGAAACAAAGTCCTAGATCAGTGGTTCTCAACCTCCCTAATGCCATGACCCTTTAATACAGTTTCTCATGTTGTGGTGACCCCCAACCATAAAATAATTTTCGTTGCTACTTCATCACTGTAATTTTGCTACTGTTAGGAATCGTAATGTAAATATCTGATATGCAGGATGTATTTTCATTGTTACAAATTGGGCATAACCCACAGGTTGAGAACGGCTGTCCTAGATGAAGAAAAAGCTGATGATGCTGATGATTAGAGGGCGACTTTAAGAATTCAATGGCAAAGCCAATGCTGCTACTCCGGTCATCTGTTTCCAGATCTTTCACTCGCAGCAAGTTCCTTTCCATTCAAATATGGAATGAATGAAACATTTACTTCTTAGCCAGTTTATGATATCAACTTTTTTTTTTTTTTTACAAAGTGACAGACAACCTCCAAAAGGGATCCTCTGTGAGGAATCACGGCATGGTCATGATTCAGAAGAAATGTAATTTGGAAATTGTGTCTATTCTTGCTGCTAGACATATGGGTTGGTGGGTAAAGAGACACAAGGGAAGCTACAGAGGAGAGAGAGGCAGTTGAGAAAGGACATTCTCGATTGGAAAATAAGGAAGTGGCTGAGAGAGGGCAAAGAATTAGAACGCAAGGCAGCTGGGTGGACAGAACCAAAAGTGTACACGAGAAAGGTAATTTCAATACAGACGGCACTGGAAATAGATTCCAAGAAAAAGTCACTCTGGACAGAGGAACCGAAGACCCACAGGCATCTGTAGCTAAGGAGTACAAAGAATTGAAGTCATCAAGGAAGAAAATGTGGCAATTGACATTGGCAGAGATGAAAAGGACATTCGTTTTAATGATCACTTTCTTTGTCCACAAGAGGTTTCTCAGTGCGAAAGAATTTCCCATAGACAATGATTAGATTCCTTATTATTGTGGAATTAAGACATGGGATAGATGAAATTCCAAGGAATGTGAGATGGTTTGCATGGAGTGACACAGAGACAGAGAACTATCTATCTATCTGCCTGTCTATCTATCAATTCATCAACTGATCAACTGATACTATAAAATGCTACCCACTCTATACCAAGGCCACAAGGATGTAAATCAGTGGTGTCACACTCAGTTAGAAATAGATCCCTGTCAGCTTTAAAAACCACAAATTAACATTATCTATGTTCAATTGTATTTTGACATTCTGAAAAACAGTTTCCAATTACATTTTAATCTGGTTCAGGCTACACTAGAGTTTTGCCCTGCAAGGTTGATGCCTCTGAATTGTAAATCATAGGGACAGGGAGACAGGTAGCCACTGGACTGCAATTTCATTGGTATGGGGAAACTTCTATATAACTTGAAGTCTTAGAGGTGTCAGATATGGGCCCACAGAACTCCTGAGTGACCTGACCCAGATTAAAACTTAATCAGGAAATGTCACAGTAAAAAATATGATAATATGTAAACATAACATTACATTTTTTAAAAAACAAGACAATATAAACCAATAGTTACTTTTATGTATGGATTGATAGATTCCATTTTTATTTGAGTATAACTTAACCTAGGTTAAGTGACTGTGCCCAATGTCACAGAGTCAATTTGTATTAGTGGTAAGACTGAAACCAAGGACATGTCAGCCACAGAGCCAGCTTTCTATTCAGCAGACCACGCAGCCTCTCATATCAATGTCAATGTTAATGATTAGCGACACAAAGCACCATACCTAGTACAGAGTGAGCACCTACTGATGGACTGAATTGTGATGAACAATTTCAGTCCTGAGTGCTGATGAAATAAGTAAGAGGTGGAAACTACAGATATACAAGGCAATATGCCTGTTAGGGGCCATTGCTGTTATTAGGTTTTGCCAAAGTTGAGATGACGTTATCACTGTAGGAAGAAAAATTCAACCAGGGAAGGAAGGTTAAAGGAGAAAGACAGTACCAACTGAAAAAACAAAAAACCACCATGAAACATTTTTTCTAAATTATTGCATCTCACTATGCATACTGGTAGCTATGGTAGTTGTTCAGTCATGTCTGATTCTTTGTAACCCCATTTGCAGTCTTCATGGTAAAGAAACTGGATTGGTTTGCCATTGCCTTCTCCAGTTCGCGTTATGGATGAGGAAACTGAGACAAACAGGGTTAAGTAACTTGCCTAGGGTCACACAGCTAGTAAGTGTCTGAGGCCAGATTTGAATTTAGGAAGACAAGTCTTCCTGACTCCAGGCCTGGAGCTCTACCATCTCTGCCCCCAGCTGCTGGTAGCTCTATAGCTGGCATCAGATCCAGGTAGGATTGGAGTCAATTTCTCAGTATTCTAGGCCAGAAGAGTCAAACACTAGCCTCCAGCTTAATGTATCCTGAATCAGGTTTAAAAATATTTAACAAAATAATTGAAAATACAATTAAACATAGATCACATTACATTTTAAAAACTAAGCCAAATGCTGCTGCAGCAGCAACCCTTATGTAAGTAACACTCCTTTGTTTTTGAGTTCCTTACAACAAGCCTGGAAGGGAGGTACTATCCCCATGTTATACATGAGGAAACTGAAGCAAAAGCAGTCAAGTGACTTGCCCAGGGCCATAGTAAGAGTCTAAGGCTGGATTTGAACTCAAGTCTTCCTGATCTAGGACAAATGCTTTACCCACCAAGCCACAATAATTGCATACTGAACATGTACTCTGGCTCCTTGATGAAAGATGTATGTTCTTGATGTGAAGACATGATTATTCCCTGTGACTAGAGAACTATGTTAAAGATGGTTGGCAAAATGGTTAATATGGAAATTTTTTACATGATGGTACATGTACAATCTATATCAGATTACTTATCTTCTCAAGGAGGGAGGAAGGGAGGCATAGAATTTGAAACTCAAAACTTAAAAAAAAAACAATGAATGTTAAAAATTACTTTTACATGTAATTCGGGAAATATTTTTTACAAATAAAAATTATTTGCACACGAGTCTGGAGAAGCCACCCATTCTTGAAGCTATAATGTTTGAAGACAAATATTCTCCCTACATCCCCCCTTTAATAAAGAACTCTGCCAGAACTTTCTTCCCTTTTGACTTTTAATTTTGGATTTGGTGATCAATAAATTAGAGAAAATAGCACTTCTCAAAGAAGGAGATGGACACACAGAGCATCCTATAGCTAAAGGGTCAAAGAGAATCATACCTTGACTGCACAGAGATCTAGACCTTGTGAGTTGCTCAAATGGTGTTAAAGCAAGATATATGTCGCATAATCACACGAAATTATCTTTACTCTCCAAGGACAGCATGACTGTAAAAGGCTAATGGGGATATTTTTATATCTCTATGTTTGCTAATACATTCTAATGAGCCTTTTTTCATGTTAAGCAATTTCTGGGGGGGGGAGAAATAAATAATTCTCCTATATTGGGCATCCATATTGTTCTTTGAGTAGCCTTTCCTAGAAGGAACTCTATCAACCACATTTTGGGAAGACCCTTGAGATGAGCTATATCTGAGCTTTGTTTTTGTAACACCCCTGCTCAGGTAGGGTGTGGAGTTCTCTGAAGGGTGGTGCTATGGTACCACATACTATATTTATTCAGAGAGATATGACTCCTGAGGTTTCCTGAGAAACTTTGGAGTGCTGCATAAGGAGAGAGAAGCTAAAAGAGAGAGAGAGGAAGAAAGAGAGAGAGAGAGAGAGAGAGAGAGAGAGAGAGAGAGAGAGAGAGAGAGATTGAGAGAGAGAGATTGAGAGAGAGAGAGAGATTAAGAGAGAAGGTGACAACTTTTGAATAGCTAACAGGAGCACTAGAGTCACCAACATTTTGAAGGAAGGAAGTCCTCATTCATAGCCTTTGAATTCTAAGGCCTTCAGCTTCAGAGACTTATAAGAATAGATTTCCCTTGTGAGATCATCCTGTAAAATTTGATCCCATTCCCATGTGAAAGAGCTATTTACTCAACTCTGACTTGAGAAGAGTTAACAAAACAGTAAGTCCCTTCTATTAGAAGAAAGATTGACGGAAAAGAAAAAGGGGCAGCAGAGGATAAGAAGGATAGATAGTGTCATGGAAACAACAAAAATGAGCTTGGACAGACTTCAAGAGAGAGTGGAGGATAGAAGGGCCTGCCATGCTAGGATCCATGGAGTCATCAAGAGTTGACCAGGACTGAGTGACTGGACAGCAACAACAACAGATTGGCAGGAAGATGAAGAACCACAAAGCCAGAATACTGCACACCGTCATCAGATATGGTCCCTGTACCAGTTATCTTAATTCTCATCATAGATTTTGAGCTAGAAGGGACCTCTGAGGTCTTCTAAGCCAAAGTTCTCATTTTACCAATGAGGCAGCTGAGCCCCAAGAAGGTGAAATCACTTGCCTAAGGTCACAGGGTAATGCGTGTCAGAGCCAGGGTCTGACCTCTATGGCTTCTAATGTCTAAATCGAACTCCATTTTTACCCCCTTTCTTATAAGGGAAGGTTCCGTTAAGGGAATTGAGAGTAGCAGCATAAGTATGTCCAGAAATGATTATGATATAAAAATAAGGGGTATCAATAAGACTATTTTAAAAACACAAACACCCTCCCCCTCAAAAAATAGTTGTGGATTAGCTTGGACAGTATCACAGTAAGTAATTTTATTTGCTTAAAACTTTACAGTTAGAAATGCTATTCTAATTCACCCTGGAGAGAAGGAAAAAAAAAAGATTAAAAGATCATCCCATGAAATATATTATTTTTGAATTGCAACCCACCTACATCTGTAGCATCTCTTCTCTTTGTTGGTTCCCATATTTTGGTAGGACAGAAGAAAGGAAAGTAATTCTTCCAAACTACACACCCACTCAGTCTTATATATAGCCAGCATTCACTCCAAATTCAATGCAGGAAATCGAAGCTGAGAAAGCAGGACATTTTTATGGAGCATGTGAAACTAGACCTCATCCCTCCGCTAGTTCACCAAGGTTTTGGGTTCACAGTGATGTCACCTAGTTCACATTTTTCTTCAGTATGAGCGATCTCATTTAGCTTCAATTCATGAGAAACCTTCAGGTAGCAAGTATCAATAAGAAAAACAGCATGAGTCTGGAAAGGGATGATGGGTAACTTCTCGCCTCTCTTTCATTTAAATTTTAATGGGCATTTATAATTTTAAAGAATTTTGGAGGAATGAAAAAAAGCTCTTGATTCAATGAATCCGGCAATGAGGTTTACCATTATATAGCATAGCCAGGAGTAGATAAAGAGAAACACAAAGTAATTAAGTCAGGTTCTATCTCTGACATTAATACTGTGACCTTGAGCAAGTAACTCCCTGACATCTTTTAAGATCAAAAGGTGCTGACCTGCATTGGCAAAAGGAAGGTTCTTGTCTAGCAGTTCCTAGCACAAGAGAAATCCAGTCTCTATCCCCGTCCTTAAGAAACAGCATGGAAGCTTGATTCCCATAAATTGTAAGGACTAGTAACAGGGTGCCAAGAGAGGGTGCCAGGGTTCTGCTCCACTGGGCTGCTTTCCAACCCAGGCTTGTATCCCTCCATCCAATGATTTTCCCCACAAGAAACACCGGCAGAGAAACCATTCATAGCTGGACTTCTCTCCACTGCTAAGAAATTGGCCCAAGTTAAAAAAGTCGCCTGCAATCTTTGTCTCCAAAGGTCATTTCTGGACACTTTTTGTTTCTGAACCCACAGCCAAGGAAAGAAAATACTGTCTGTTCTTATGAATTTTTGTTGTTGTTTTTGCAGTTTCCCTAATGAAATTCAATAGAATAAAAATAGCCACTGTCCATTATTCCTTGCATGTCAGTTTTACCTGGGCTGAGGTGGAGGGCAAGGACAGGAAGCGCTGATCCAGATGTTTAAAAGAAAAAAAGCCCTTGCTGGAATGTGTTTGCATGACTCATAAAGAGCTGTTATTCTTAGCTTTCCCTGTTGCAAGAGATAAAACTCTGTCCTATCATACAGTACTCAGTTTAAAAGGAAAGACCAAGGCCCATTCAAAGCCAAGGAGTCTACAATATGCTCCAATTTTAGTACCTGCCTCAAAGCTTGGGAGACTTAGGAGAGCATTCTTTTGGTAGTTAAGGTTTGGTATGGGCACAGAGCATGAGGAGGCTCAAAATTTATGACTATATAATTTATAATTTTAAAATATATAATTATATGTCTATACATATGTGTATACATTATATGTATACCTGTGCATATGAATAAACATGTATGTATATATCTAAATTTTAAAATAATAGCTAATATTTATGTTGTGCCTACTATGTGACAAGCATTGTGCTAAGTGCTTTATAATTATTATTTCATTTTATTCTCATAGCAATCCTCAGAGACTTTGTTATTAAATTGTTTTTCAATTGTGTTCTACTCTCTGTGACCCTATTTGGGATTTTCCTGGCAAAGATACTGCAATGATTTGCCATTTTCTTTAAACCCAACTCATTTTAGAGATGGGGAAACTGAGGCAAACAGTAGTTAAGTGACTTACCCAGGATCACACAGCTGGTAAGTGTAAGATTTAACCTCAGGTCTTTCTAACCTCAGACCCAGGGCTCTATCTCCTGTACCACCTAGCTACCTCTCTATATATCTATGTAGTCAACAGATATAAATAAACTGTTATACATCTCCATAAGGATTCTTTCTGGCTCCTTATAGTTCTACTGGTGATCAAAAACTGCTTTCTCTGCTGTCAATAGCTTCCCTAGCTTTAGACATGCAGTTCAAGGCATGCTGTGGGATATAGAAGGAATCTTGGTTGTCACCCTTCCTTTGAGAATGACCTGCTACAATCCAACTGCTTTCACCTTAGCATTGATCCCAGTTTGAATCATCTGGCTCTAGAGTTCCCCAAAACAATAAACCAATAGAACATTGTAATAATTCACAGAAAGTAAAGGACTTACAGAGGATTAATTAAAGGAGCAAGAGGCTGATCATGTCCTATCGAAACAGAAGTCTTGTTTCCCCACCTTCTTTTTTGCTGAGCCATCTCTTGGCAGTTCCTCTGGCCTTCTAATTGGAATCTGATTCAGGAAATTCAATTGAACAAATATTTACTGAGCCCCCTTGTATGTATAAGCCACTGGGCTAAAGATTTCATTCCTGTCTGGTATGCTTAGCTATGCATTTGAAATTTTGACCTTTGCTCATCTGTCCATCTGGATTTTTTTCAAGCAAACATGGGACAAGCACATTCCTTTGGTACACTGCCATTGTTGTCCCAGAATCCAGAAGGAACTACAAGAGTGGTGCATCCTCACTCACTAGGGTCACAGATTTAGAGTCAGAAGGGACGTTTAGAAGCCATCTAGTCTAACACGCTTATTTTACAGATGAGGAAACTGAGGCCCAGAGAGGTTAAATGACTTACCCAAAGTCACATAGACCCTAAAAGTTCAAGGTGGGGTTTGAACTTGGGTGCTGTGACTCCAAATTCTATACTTTTTCCACTGCACCACTTGAATAAGATGGAAGAAATATGTTACAATTTCTGCAAAGGAGACCCCAGGAATGGGACTGGGAGATCAGGAAGAAGAGAAAGGAAGAGGACAGAGATAGCTGTAGGGACTAAGAAACTGGAATTAGAGAAATGATAGATACTCTACAGCTCTCTTCCTTGTTTTAGTTCCCCTGCCCCTAGTCAGAAATTTATAGATCATAATTCCATTCAATTTGTTAAATATTTAAGCACTTCGTAGGTACAGGGTATTGGGAATACAAAGACAAAAATAGGGTACTCCCTGCCCTCAAGGAGACAGCATTTAACACGGATAGGTAAACACAAAGAATAGTCAAAGTAAATATAAAGTAATTTTAACATTAACAGTGTGGAGATTGAAACTGCTGACTAGTGTAGATGGGGATAGCACTGACGCAGGAGGTGGCATTTGAGTTGAACCTTGAAGACAGCTAGAGACTCCAAGGAGAGAAAGTGAAAAAGTATTAGATTCCAGACACACAGAGGTAGAAGATGGAATTCTGAGTATAGACAATAGCCAACACTCCAGTTGTACTGGAAGAGAAAGTGTGTATGGAAGAGTAATAGGGCATAAGAGCGATAGTGGAGGAGAGTTAGATTGTGGTGGGTTTTAAATGTCAGGTTGAGAATTTTCATATTAGCCTAAACCAGGAGTTCTTAACTTGGGTTGTGTGTGTGTATATGTGTGACACACACACATACCTGCATACACATATATCCATATATAACCACACATATATGTATATATGCATACACATGGATGGATAACTGTATTTCAATATAATTGGCTTCCTTCATAATCTTATGTATTCTCTTTGGTACATTTCCAAACATGATTCTGTGAAGAGGCCCATGGGATTTACCAGATTGCCCAAGGGGTCCATGACACAGAAAATGTTATGTACTCCTGTCCTAGAGGCAAGCATGCACATTAGACTGGGAAAAGATTGAAGGTCTTCTAGTCCAACCACCTTATTTCTATTTACTCAGTACCAGAAGAAATTGAGAAGCAGAGAAGTAAAGTAACTTGATCATAGTTACATGAATGGTTTCAGAACTAGACTTGGAACCCAGATCTCCTGAAGTCCTACCTCACTCCCCCTCTACTCTTCCTGGTAACCTCAAAATCCTATGAAATGGCCCTTGCTTCATTGAAACCCTCTCTACAAGAGAGAAACTGAGGAGACCATGAGAAAGATACCTTGGGTGCAACACTGAAGAGTGTGAATAGGGAACCAGCTGGGAAATAGGGAGACCTTCAACCCCATGAAACTCTAACAGTCAGCAATGACAGGGAGCATAAATCCTGCATAACTAGAATGTTCATGGACTATTTCAAGGAAATGTCTAACTCAAAACAAACAATAAATAGCATCCAAAATATTGTCGGTAAATGGGAAATCTATTTTTAACACTAACAATAAATATTCGGACATAATTTTTCCTGCATCTTGAAAGAATACACAGAATTATAATTTACCAGAGACACAATTCCAGTTGTTCTGAGACATGTATGTAGTAGAGACAACTGCTCGTTTGAGACAAAGCAAGACAACTATTTTCTGTGTATCAACTATGTTCCAAACACCATAACAAGAACTGGAATGAAAATACAAGCAAAAAGAAACTTATTCCCTGACTTCAAGGAGCTCATTTTCTTTTTCTTTTTAAATTTTCTCTTTTAAAAAAATTCCATATTAATCATCTGAAAAAAATAGACCAAAAAGCAACAAGGAAGAAAAAGTTGGGGTTTTTTTTGTTGTTTTGTTGTTTTTAAGTATGCATTCAGACTCCATCAGTTCTTTCTCTGGAGGTGGATAGCATTTTTTTTTTATGACAAGTCCTTCAGAATTGTCTTCCATCCTTATGTTATTCAGAATAGCTAAGTCATTCAAAGTTGATCATTGTACAATATTGCTGTCACTATGTACAATGTTCTCTTGCTCCTGCTCACTTCACTTTGTTATCAGTTTATGTAAGTATTTCCAGGTTTTTCTGAAACCATCCTGCTCATCATTTCTTATAGCACAATAGTATTCCATCATGATAACATGCCACACCTTGTTCAGCCATTCCCCAACTGATGAGGATCTTTTCAATTTCCAGGTCTTTGGCACCACAAAAGGAGCTACTATAAATATTTTTGTATGTATTCTTTTTTTTTTTTTTTTTGGTTAACTCTCTTTGGGATAGTGATCTGGTAGTGCTATTTCCAGGTGAAAGGATATACACAATTTTGTAGCCTTTTGGACATGGTTCCAAATTGCTTTCCAGAATGGTTAGATCAGTTCCCAACTCCACCAACAATGCATTAATGTCCCAATTTTCCCATATCCCCTCCAATATTTGTCATTTTCCTTTTGTGTCATATTAGCTAATCTGATAGGCATGAGGTGGTACCTCAGAGTTATGTTAATTTGCATGTCTCTAATCAAGAGTGATTTAGAGCATTTTTTTTCATATGACTATAGATAACTTTGATTTCTTCATCTGAAAACTGCCTGTTCATATCTTTTGATTATTTATCTATTGGGAAATGACTTGTCTTATTATAAATTTGACTCAATTGTTTATATATTTGAGAAAGGAGGACTTTGTCAGAGAAACTTGTAAATTCCCACACACACACACACACCAGTTTTCTGCTCTCCTTCTAATTTTGCCCACACTGGTTTTGTTTGTATAAAAACCTTTGAAATTTAATGTAATCATAATTATCCATTTATATTCCATAATGCATCCTATCTTTTGTTTAGTAATAAATTCTTCTCCCTGGCCATAGATCTGACAGGTAAACTATTCCATACTAGGAATTCATTTTTATCATGGGAAAAGACAATGAGAAAAGAGAGCCGAAAAATAGGAGAGAGATTGAAAATTGAGAGGGGAGAATAGGGGGGAAAGTGCCCATGTGAAGCATGCTGTTGATGTCCAGAAATTCAGAAGCAGAGCCATGTCATAAATGAACAATGAGGAACCTGGATTCTTCTCCTAAAGAGAGCCCAGGAGTAACTCATAAATGGAGAGAAGGGGGCTGGCACAGCTGCAGGATGTTCCAATATGAAGATGCCCCAGATTCTAAGAGAAGTTTCAGGATGAGATGGTAGTGGAGGAATGGCATTGAAATAAGTAAAAACAGAAGCAATGCCAGGAGGACAATGAAGGTTGTATGGCCTGGGACCCTCACCAAAATGGAGGTCCTGGAAAGAACTTACCATTGGGAGAAAGGCTAGAGTTGAAAATAGTGATAGAGATGTATTGTCTTCGCCGGCTTCAAATGGCAAAAAAAAAAAAAAAAAAAAAAAAGAAACACAGAAAGAAAGAGAAGAAATATATCCTTTTGCTTTACCATGTTAGGAAAAAGAGAGGCTTACCTAAGTGTGACTTGACTCTCTTTTCAATATCCAAAGATAGAAGAAAACACAGAGATAACTACTGTTATCAAAATGGAAGAGAATGTGACAGTAGGAGTAATGGAGGTTTTCCATTCCACCCAGGTATCTATACAATATCTGTGGGCTCATTTTGATTCTCAAGTTAATACCCCCCATCTATTGTAGACTCTCCACACAACCAGGAAAATCACCAGAAATCAAATAACATATTTAACTAAACCACCTTAACAAAACATAACTAACTAGAAAACCTGTGTGACAAAATTGTTCTTAACCCATCATAAATAAATGAAAACAATCCAAGAAATTCCCATGCCAGTGGGGAAAAATACATATTTCTAGGAGTGTAGGTGGAGGGACACACTTTAGAAAGATTCTCATAAGTGGTTACTTGAATAACTCTTTGAATAACTCTATAATTCCCTTGTCTCCAGGGAGACTGCAGCAAGAGCAGTTTTGAATTGATATTGGAAAACTTTTTCTAGTTTCCTCAGGTAGCATTGTGCAAGGTTCCATCTTTACCCCAATCATCGCCCCTAACTTTGCTTCCTAGTTGTGAGCTACATTGGCTCAACCTCCATCATCCACTCGGTTTCCGTCACTGTTTGCCATAGCTAGCCCTGTCTTAAATGAAATCGCATGAGTGCAGGCTATTTTTAATGCTCTTTTAGAACCTCTTTCAAAGAACACTTTTCTGGTCCTCAAGCCTGGGGGCTATTCATCATATTCTTTAGTTAGAATTTTTTGCTTACCTGTTTCATAGTCCTACCTAGGAGAAGTCTAAAGGAGCCCCTTCAAATAGTTACTTTCAGAGCCTTCCTCTCTGCTCTTCACAGTCATGACTTCTGTCTATGTTAGGGTAAAGAAGAAATATGACTTCCATTTTACCTCTCTTCAACCTCAGGGAAAGATTAGCATGACTCCAAACATTATCTTAGTACTCTACCCCATATTCTGGATTTTTTTTTTCTGATGCTAGAGATAAACTAAACACAAACACAGAATACTCTTTGTTACCCCCTTCAATCTCCCATGATTCCCTAGCATGCAAATATTCTTTAAACCTTGATAAGCTTAAAATGGTAGCAAAGCACTAGTGAGGGATGGACAGAGTGAGACCTCCATATTCCAACAACATGGCAAAGCCCTTGACCTTCTTACTCATGCAAAGAATTTCTCAGATTTAAACATCTACCAATGTTCCCACTATATATTCTGAGTAACACTCTACTTTAAATAGTATATCCATGCATGACAGCCATTTTTCTTCCTATGATCTGCCAATTCCAACCAATCTATTTCCCTCTGGTAGCATGGAGGTAGAATTGCATCTCTATATTCCAAATTTTTTATGGCATCTAATCCAGGTATTGGGTACACATATTTTACAAAGATTAGAGAAGATTCAGGAAAACTCTGTCCCATCTTTGAAGAAGAAACAATCTCCCTCAATTAGTCACCTTTCTTGTGAAGAGCCACTTTGCCCCATACTTATTATAGAGTTGTTATTTGCTTTTACTTTGTTCCATGTAGCTGTTTTTCAGGTGTGAGAAATGAGGTAGTAATTGTTGTCAAAATTACCTTTGCTCTTTAAGCAGAAGGAACCTAACAACTTGAGATGGACAACACCATTCTCTGAGCCATTGATCTATCCACTGCTGCTCTTGTACTTTTGAGAAAGAACATCCCTGAATTCTATAGCTTAAATTAGCATGAAAATATTGAACCAATCAATCAACTCACTAGCATTTATTAAGGATTTGCTCTGTGGTAAGCACCCTGCTAAACTCTAGAGATCTGAAGACAAAAATGAAATATTTCTTGCCTTCAGGAAGCTCACATTCTAGGTAGGGGTATGGTAAAGCAGATAAAACCACAAATCACAGAATAGCAAAGCTGGAAAGAATCTTAAAAATTATTTTACAAATAATGGAATTGAGTCCCAAAAAAACAAGTGATTTCTTCAACATTATCCAAGCTATCTGATTCTATGACAGCCAAGAAAGTTAATGTGATTTTAGGCTATATTAGGAGAGGAATAATGGGAAGGAATAACGAAATGATCATTCTACTATATTCTGCCTGCCTGAATCAGACCCCACATGGATGACTATATTTATTTCTGGCAAAAGACATCGATAGACTTGAGAGTATCCAGAATAGGACAATAACAATGATGAATGGGACACAAGTTCATGACGTGAAGATCAAGTGAAGGATCTGCTAATTTTTTAGCCTGAGAAAGGGAAGAGGGTAACGTATAGTGTTGAAAGAGAATGAGAATTGTTTTCAAGTATTTGAAAGGATACCACAAAGAAAAGGGGTAATGAGCATGATAACTCTGCTTGGTCCTGCAGTGGGTTTGAGTTGTAAAGAGGGGAACATAGTCCTATGGGGAAGGGAGGTGTTTGATAGTAACAATTAGAACTATTCCAGAGCCTAATAGCTGCCTTCAGGACCAAATCCTCTTATATGTTTTGTAGCCCTTAAGAAACAGCTTGTAACATTTACTCTTTGAGAGTTGGGACCACCTTGCTATTTGTATGATGATACTATTTGTATCACCATGGCTTAACATGGTGCTTAGGATAAAATAAGTATTTAATAAATGCCTTTTCACTCATTCATTCTCCTACACTTAAGATCTTTAGGCAAAGGACAGAAAGCTGTTATCTACATTGTGGGGAAGAGCCTTGTATAGATATGGGTTGAAATAGATATTCTCCAATATCCCTTCAGACTCTAAAATTCTCTAATTCTGTGACTTCAAATCCATTATCCTCTTACTACCTGTGCTGCCTCCAACGAACACATAATTTTCAGAAAGGAAAAACATCTTTTCACATTTACAATGCTTTCACACCTACTCATTTGGCCCAATTTCCTCTGGATGATTAAACAAGTATGTTTTCCTTCCAATGGATATGATAAAACTGTAAGCCATGTGAGTCAGACAATCACTACTCATAGGCAATCATTTCCCAAGCTGTAAAACATATCCTGAATAACTTCTCCCAGTCTGAGGTCATCAAATGAAATAATGAACTTCACTGCTATATTCCCCTAGGATGCCCAGGGCTCACCTCCTGATTGTTTTTTGGGCTTCCTTGTACACAAAAGAGGCACAAAGACAAGCAAGACCTGAATGACAGGGAGAAAAAAAATTCAATGTTAATTCAAGAGATTTCTGAATGGGACATTCATGCAAAGAAATTCCCTAGAGAAATTTTCTGTAATGGATAATTCTGTTAACTCCCAAGGAGTCTCCAGTCACACTGGATTTGGAGTCAAGAGGACTTGGTTTCAAATTCAGCTTCTATACCTACTACTTGCATGACTTTGGACAAATCACTGATCATTCAACTTTGGCTACCTCATCTGTAAACTAGAATAGTAATAACTCCTGCCTCACAGTATTGTTATGAAGGTAAATCAACCAAGATAACAACGTCTACCTCAATGTACTTTATAAATATTAGCAATCATTATTATTATTACTAATTATGCCAAAGCTTTTGTTCTATTATTTTTAAAAATTAAGCAAGTCGCTCTGTCATTGTCAATAATAGCAAAGACTTCATTATTTTGCTAAACAGAGCTTAAAACCAAGAAGCAAAGTGAACTATTAGAACAGTGAGAGCTATGCGGCAATTTGCTTCATGACCTTTGAGCTTGCTTTGACTCCATCAATGTGGTGATTCAACTCACTCATCTTGCTGTCCATACATTTTTTTTTCAGTCAATACATTTTTATTTTGTGTCTATTATATACAAAGTACTGTGAGGTACATATGCACTGAAAGGGGCACTGGATTTGAAATGAGTGGATCTGGGTTCTAATTCCACCTCTGTGACTGACTTCCTGGATCATATTGGGAAAAGTTCCTGAGAATTCTGAAAGGCAGTATCTTTTGCAACCCCAAGATGAGAGTTCAGGGAGCTTGCCTTCTATTAAGCTTCTTGAGCAGTATAATTTCTTTCTTTCTTTTAAAAAAAAATTCATTGATTTTTAGTTTTCAATATTCACTTCCATAAGATTTTGAATTCCAAATTTTCTCCCCTTCCCTCTCCCACCCCAAGATGGCATGCAATCCAATAGAGGCTCAATATATACATTCATATTAAACCTATCTTCACATTAGTCATGCTGTAAAAAAAAAAAAAGAATTAGAACCAATGGGGAAAAATCACAAGAAAGAAGAAAAAAACAAACAAAAAAAGAGAGTAAATAATATGCTGCGATCTGAATGCAGATCCCATCATTCTTTTTCTGGATGTGGACAGCATTTTCCATCATCTTAGATCCTTGTGTTAAATTTTTTTAAGTAGATTTTATTGATATGTGTGTTTTTGCATTGCCTAATTTCACCTCTGTATCTCTTTCCTTCCTCTCTTCCAAAGAGCCCATTTTCCTAATAACAAAAAATTTATAACAAAAGAAAAAATGGAACAGGGGAAGAAGAGGGAGAAACCCCCATCTCCAAAGTTCCTCAAAATCAATGAATACATCAAAAAATGTGACATTATGGTGGCAAAGAATTGGAAATTAAGGGATGCCCATCAATTGAGAAATGGCTTAACATGTTGTGGTATATGAATGTAATGGAATACTGTTGTGCTACAAGAAATGAAGAGCAGGCAGACTTCAGAAAAACCTGAAAAGACTTGCATGAATTGATGCTAAGTGAAGTGAGCAGAATCAGGAGAACATTGTACATACTAACAGCAATATTGTACAATGACTGACTTTGATAAACCTGGCTCTTCTCAGCAATTTAATGAGCTAAGATAATTCCCAAAGATTCATGATGGAAAAAAGTGAATGCTGAAAACTATCCACAGCCAGAGAAAGAACTATGGAATCTGAATGCAGATTGAAGCATATTATTTTCTCTCTTTTCTTTGTTTTTTCTTTCTTGTGGTTTTTTTCCCCTTTTGGCACTGATTCTTTCTTACAATATGACTAATGTGGAAATATGTTTATCATGACTATACATGTATAGCCTATGTTAGAGTACATGCCATCTTGAGGGGGGGAGAGAGGGAGGGAAAATCTAGAACTCAAAAGCCTATGAAAGAGAATATTGAAAATAAAAAATTAAGAAATATTTTTAAAATTATGACATTAAAAGCAACGTTTCACAGCTATCGACCTGCCCGCCCTTTTTCTTTACATCTTACTCCCAAACACATTTCTGAAAAGAAGTGTTTTCTTATATCTCTTTTTCCCCCACAATTTAAGCACCATGATTATTGACAAGAGAAGATGACTGGCTAGATAGCCCCTGGTACTGTATAATAAGGAGAAGCAAAAGACGTGGATTTTGTACTCCTGTGTTACAGGAAGCTATTCAGACAATATAAAGTGTGGATACTAAGTGGGTATGATTGGAAAAGGAATACGACAAGGCTTTATATTGTCATCCTATTTATTTAACTTATAAGCAGAATACATCGTGCAAAATGCCAGACTAGATGAATCAAAAGCTGAAATTAAAGTTTCTCGGAGAAATATCAACAATTTCAGATATGTACTCAATATCACTCTGATGACAGAAAGTAAAGAATTAAGAAGCCTCTCAATAGGGATGAAAAGAGGAGAATGTAAAAGCTAGTTTGAAGCTTAACATTAAAAAAAAAACAAAACACAAAACCTAAGATCTTGGCAACTGATCACATCACTTCCTGGCAAATCGAGGGAGAAGTGGAAGCCATGTCGGATTTTATGTTCTTTAACTCAAAGATCACTGTAGACAGTGTCTGCAGCCATGAAATTAAGACTCTTGCTCCTTGGAAGGAAAGCCTTGGCAAATCTGGACAACATACTAAAAAGCAGAGGCATCAACTTGCTGAGAAAGGTCCCTATAGTCAAAGCTACAGTTTTTCTAGTAGTAGCCTGTGGCTGTGAGAACTGGACTATAAGGAAAACTGAGAGCTGTAGAGTCGACACTTTTATAGTGAGAGTTCCTTGGACAGCAAGGAGATCAAATAAGACAATGCTTAAACAAATTAATTCAGACTATTCACTGGAATGTCAAATGCTGAAACTGAATCTTAAATATTGTGGCCACATAGTGAGAAGGCAGTACTCATTGGAAAAGACCCTGATACTGGAAAAGATTAAAGGCAAAAAGGAAAGAGGATGGCAGAGGATGAGATGGCTAGACAGTTTCATGAAAGCAATGAACATGAGCTTGGACAGAGTTCAGGAGATAGTGGAGAGATAGAAGGACCTGGGGCACTCTAGTCTATGGGGTCACAAAGAGTCTGAAACAAGTGAACAACTAGCTGAACAACAACCAAAAAAACTGTGGATGGGATAAAATGAGTGGAAGAGATATCAGCTCACATGATTAAGTTGACATTGTGCAAATCCTTAGCTTAATGGCCTTGGGCTACAGGAATCTGAATCACACACATACACACACACACATACATGTGAGCATATGTGTGCATGTGCATATATACACACATGTGTGCGCACATATACACATATATGTTTGTGTGTATATACATAGAAAGGTATGGAATTATATAGGCAAACACATAAAATCACACACATTTGTATATAGTCTATTTCTATGCACATCTATATTGTATTCTCTATATTTACATATATACATAGTATATTCTATATATTTGCATTATGTATATACATATATCACATGTAATACAGATAGGTTATTTAGAACTAGCATAGTATAATAGGTAGAGAATCAGCATCAGAGTCTTAACTGTGACACCGTGTGATACACTTTTTTGTGTGTTACTATGAGCCTTAACCTCAATGCCCCAAGAATATCTCCAAGGATGTTTAAAGAAGAGTTACTGATCTCATTCTGTGTAGAGAGTTTCCATATTTCCAATCTAGGAGTTCACTATATCAATGAAATACACAGATCATGATGAGAGAAAAAGAAAACACATACACACACACACACACACACACACACACACACACACACACACTGGATTTGTATAGATAGCCTATATCACTTTTGTACTTTGTAAGTGTTTATGTATATATAATTTCGAGCACAAAAAAAGATGCAGATTATCTATAAAAATCCATCTCAACTGCATTTCTGTAGGAGAGTCATTTAAGACGCACCCTGATTCTTGCCTGTGTTTCTCCCTTTCCTCTTTTTTTTTTTTTACATCAGTGTGTTGTGAATTGCCTTGTTTATGTGTGTGTCTGTGTTGAGGGGTGTCTTCATACAATAAGTTATCACAATAGCAAGTCCAATGACTCCTTGACCTCAGAAGTGGCCTCGAAATGAGGAAATCCTATCCTTTCAGTGGCTGGGGGACTAAAGGGTGGAGTCTTGTTATTCTGCAGAAAAAAACGATCAAGCTTAATTAATCAAGGCTTAATTCCGAGCCAACATGAAAATCATGAGAGGAAGGTTAAAAGTAAAGCACTTGTTTCAGAAAGCAGAGGAGAGCAAAGGCACACATGCTTAAGATGCCCTCTAGGTACTAGGGGATGGAGGTAAAATTCAGACTAGTCTCTGAGCTGTGTACAAATGACAGCTGCCTTCAGTTTCAAAGCCAAGTTCAAACTCCACTTTCCAGCCAGTGCAGCAGTCATTTATGACTCCAGGGATCCTGAGAAAGAGAGGAATCTCGACTCATCTCACTAGCCTTTGTGTATTTCTTAATATAATTCATAACAGGAATATCAGATGTAAGGGCAGGGACTGAGGGGGAACCTCAGTAAAAATGAGTCATTTGACAGGGGAAGACTGAGATTAAGATTGTTTGAACTGCTTTAAACCACACTCCCCGTCCCCATCCTGCCTTCAAGCTCTAGCTCACTCCTTGAACTCAACCTGAGCCAAGCTTTTTCAAGGTTCAAACAAGATTGTTTAAACAATAACAGGTTGATTCCCTCCCCACCTCTCTCCCAACACACGCACACACACACACACACACTCTCTCTCTCTCTCTTTCTCTCTCTCTCTCTCTCTCTCTCTCTCTCTCTCTCTCTCTCTCTCTCTCTCTCTCTTCTTAGAATCAGCTAAAAGCTAAACAAATTAAACTTGTCAAGAACAGATCAATCAATGAGGATTTTTTAAGCACCAGCAATGTTCCAAATACTATGCTGGACTCTTCAGATCTAAGTACAAAGAATGAAATGGTCACAAGGAATTTACATTTTAATGGAGGGAAATATATACATTAAAAAATATACAAAACAAATATAAAGCAAAAAAAAAAGTGTATATATGTATATATGCATATATAAACATATGTGCACGTATATATATATACACACATACACATACATGCATGTATATATGTGTAGATATGCACGTATATGTACATGTATTTGTGTGTGTCTGTGTGGTGTTCCAAAAGTCTTGGTGCATTTTAAGCTTTAATGACTTAAAACTGCACTCAGACTTTTGGGATACCCTGAATAACCTTGTAATCCAGTGAGCCCCTCCTTTGTCCCACAGAGACCCATAACAACAATCGGCTTTATGGTACAACTGTGAAGGGTTGGCCTCAGCTGGAAAGGAAATGCCCTTGAGGACATTTCAATGAGTCCAAGCCCATGGAGACTCATGCAGGCAGTCAAGCTTATGGTACTACAATAGCAGGCTTAGACTGCCAAATGAGCAACCCTCCTTCACATTACATACATGCACACATACACACATATAGCAGTTAAAGACAAGATATTATGGGATGGAGACCACTAATAGTTGGGGGGGCTTGGGAAAGGCTTCATTCACAGGATGGTATTCAAACTTCATCTAAAAGAAGATGGAGTATCACGTGTAAGGAACGAGAGAGTTCAGTTTGGCTTGATTACCAAAGGGTGGGAGGTGAAGAAATGTCCAATGAGGCTGGAAAGAGAGGTTGGGGCCAGTTTGTGAAGGAAATTAAAGTTTAAATGGAGGTGTTTACATTTTATTTTACAGGCAATAGAAAGCCAGTGGTTGGCTGAAGAGAGGAGTAACATGGTCACATCTGCTCTTATGGAAAATTGCTTGGCAGTTGTGTGGAGGATGGGCTGGAGGGAAGAGAGCTGTTGCAATAATCCAGGAATGAGGTGATGAGGGATCCAAATTAAGGTGGTAGCTGTGTGAGTGTAGAGAAGAATGTCCTTGTTATTTCCAGCACACCGATGCATACACAAGATCCCGGTTAGAAACTGTCTCCCTGAATACAGAAGTAGACCAAGATGTTAACAGTGTAAGACAACCAACATCAAAAGCCTTCCATAGGCAAGAGAGGCTAAAACAGAGTTGTCACTAGCAATCATGATGACTGGAGCAAGCAGCAAAAAATGTGCCTTCAAGTCAACTTTTTTAGATACATTCAGATAGGGATAATTAGCACCTTTGCTACTTGGAGCACAAGACCCAATCAATCAATCAACAGGCATTTATTAAGTGCCTACTATGCATCAGTCATTGTTTTAGGTGCTCAAGATACAAAAACAAAAATGAATCAGTCCCTGCACTTAAGGAAAGGGCATTCTAAGCTAACATTCTATTTGAAGAGATACCTCCATGACATCATAAAGCTATTTCTGGAGAGGTAAGCATTGGGGAAAAGGAGCAGGGAAGGACCGAGTGGAGGAGGTGCTCACTTAGAGATGCAGCTGCTGATGGGACGAAGAGCATCATTTGGTAGCTTCCTATATTCATTATTCTGGCTAACCAGGTGCTAAGCTCAGTCATGTCTTTCTACTAAGACAATGCTCTCATCCTCCCTCTAGATTTCAGTGCCCCAAACCTCAGTCATCCTTCCCTTGAGAGCTCTGAAATCAAGGCTCTCAATCCTCCTCTACATGACAGTAATAGCTCACCATCTCATTTATCTGCTGGCACCGTGGTACATCATCACCAACTCCTACCAGCAGCTCCCAGTATAGGAGAGCTTCTGTGAGACAATAATACGTCTTATTTGCCGCATATCCCCTTAGTACCAAAGAGACAATGTTAGAACCATACACTAGCCACGTGAGATAAAATGAACTATTGTCTCCCTCTTTCTAGAAGAACCATATGATACATTGGTGGAGTGGGGATTGCATCAATGTTGCTGTGGACAAATAGGCAGCTAGATGGCACAGTGGATAAAGCACTGGGCTTGGAATGAGGAAGACTCAAGTTCATGAGTTCAAATCCAGACTTCAGGCATTTACTGGCTTTGTTACCCTGGGTAAGTCACTTAACTGTTTGCCTCAGTTCTCATCTGTAAAATGAGTTAGAGAAGGAAATGGCAAAACATCCCAGTATTTCTTTGCCAAGAAAAACCCCAAAATAGAGTTAGCAGGACACAAGTGAACAAATAGTGATAGAAAAACTGTGTAGCTTAGTCAATAGACAGCTGGCCTCAAAACTTAAGTCCTATCTCAGACACATACTGGTTGTGATCCTGGACAAGTCACTCCAGCAATCATTACTTTAGGCAATTAAGATTCTAAGTTGCAGAGAAAGTGCCAATCTGAATTAGTAAAGGGACTTGCCTATATCAATGAAATCACAAGTCCATTCCCTATTCCTAAAGATAGTAATAACTGACACTTATACACTGCTTTAAAGTCGACTGGACCCCTGAAATACATTACCTCTGATGATCTAAGGCTCACACAAACCCGAGACATTACTTTTTCTCATTTTACAAATGAGGAAACATAGGCTAAGAGATTTTGTGACTTGCCCAGCATTACACAATTAATTAGTATTAAAGGCAGGAGTCAAGCCCAGGTCTTTCCTGACTCTAACTCGAATCATCCTGCTTAAGCTACTTATTCAGAACTTGTAGACCTACATTTGTACATATTAGATCCCTCCTTAGACTGTAATCTCCCTGAGGGTACAGACTGACATTTGGCTCCATCTCAAGTACCTCGCACAGTGCCTGGTCCATAGTAGACTCTTAACTGATCGATATGTATTCTATAATTTCTTTGCTTACATTTTATCTTGAATTAGCTATGCAAATACTTGTTTTACTTTCTCTCCAGTGAAATATAACTGCCTTGAGGGTGGAAACAATTTTTGTCATTGTATGCCCAGTGTCCAGCACAGTACCTGATAAACACTAGGTGCTTAACAAATGCCTTTTGAATAAATGTATGTATGTATGAATGAATGAATGAATGAATGAATGAATGAATGCATAAAAGAAACATGGGGAAAGTTCTCATACGGTAACAAGCACCCTTCCTTCCAGTTTCCATTCAGTAAAGCGAGCCATTTGAGCCCAACCTGGACACCTCTGCTTAATTTCTCACTAATTATTCATTAGACTTAGCTCCAATTCAGACTTCATGACTAGATAACCTATATTCCAGCTCACCTTTTATTTCTCTGTTCTAATTTCTTTCATGCTTTTTCCCCTTCCTATCTTGTTCTTCCTCTCTTACCCATAAGTACATTGAGTCCCCAGGTAGCAAGCTCCATACAGTATATTCAGGTTAATGTTATTAGAAAGAAAAATTCCACTCTCCCACTATTGATCCCCGAAGCAATTCTGACCTGTTAATAGATTTTTAAGCAGCCCTGAAGTCTGAATTCAGGATTGCTTCCCTAGCTGCAGAATCGAAAATGCTTCATTATATTTTTGCCTTTATCATTCATCGATTTCTAAATGTTATCATACCTCTGCTTTGAGTATATTTCCACCACTCTGCATATTAAACCAGAAAGCAAATTATTGAATTATCTGGACAGCAAATTTAGCACTTCCCACAGCAAGATCAGTGCCCTTCCCACTATACTACACTAAATCTCTTAGTATTGGATTCTAGTATTAATGGAACTATGCTTTAACATATCTATGAAGTCACATACAACAGAAAATACACATATATGCAGTGTTTCTAATATACAGTACAGAGCCCTCCATACTAAGTCTCACAAGTGGGATCGGGTACCAGAAATTTAAGACTGGAAGAAACTTCAGAGGTCATCTACTATAATCCCCTCATTCTGGCTAGATATTTTGTTAAAAACCAATGAGATAAGGAAGTACGGAGCAGTAGTGCAGGAAGACCTGAATTCAAATCCCAACTTGGACACTTAATAACTGTGTGCTCTTGTTTAAATCACTTTATTGCTCTGGACCTAGGCTTATTCGTCTATAAAATGAGGGATTAGATTCAATGACCTCTAAGGACTTTTCCAGCTCTAGACTTATTATCCTATGACTTCTCTCAGATCTAACTAGTAATGAAAATGAGACTTACTCCCGCAATTCCTCTAGGGCCAGAAGGTTCTTATTATAATATTATCCTTACCCCTTCCCTTGACTTACGACTCTAATTAGGATAATATGGAGGGGTGGGATAATGGGGAGGGTTGGGAAGGACTCTTTGACATCTGATTGGTACTATGGAATCCATTGGTTCATTCATGTGTGCCTGCTCTCAGAACACCAAGACCTTTGGCATCCTTTGCTGAAGAAGTACGAAGACTCTACTTTTGCATTAGTGTTTCTCTGTTAGAGGGCAAGAGATCTTTATAAGTAGTCTCAGAGAAGTTACTGAACTGCCCAGGCCCCCCTTTGCCTTCTTATCCTAGCTCCTACTACCATTTCATTGCTTCCTTAAACCCAGAATCTACACTAATACTTTGATTTCTGGAGGGAGGAAATACTGTGCTGTTGTTCACAGGGTTACCTTGATGGCCTAGTCTTTACATACTAGGCTACTACCCAGCATGAAGCCATATCTTCCAAGCATGTGCCAGGCAAGTAAAATGACCATAAAAGCACCCTCTTACTCAAAACCTTCCTTCAGACCCTGATAGAACTGATGACCTTAAGCTCAAGAATTCTAGGAATAGCAGAGCTCTTGGGACCATTGGCCTTGCTGCCATCATTGAGAGGAACAATCACTATAGAAAAGGAGTCCACTTTCCCAGCCACCACCAATATTGACTGTTGGTCAAGTGCCACCATCAGATAAATAAGCCCAAGAAGCCAGGGTTAGGCAGCAGCCCCCAGACCACAATTTCTGCTTCTAACCCAGGTACCGTGGCCATCCTGGGAAAAGAGTCTTATGGAGATGCAAACTAGCAACTACTTCTAAAGACCCAGAAAATAAATTCTCACCCCAAAAGTCCTTGACATTGTCAAACAGTTGGACATCAGAAACTGATATGAACATCAGTAGAAATAATATTACAGAAGACCCATTTTCATCTGCTTTGCCACTTCATTCTAAAGACCGTGAGATCTTTCCATCTGCCCTGCCCTGGAAACCTACATGAGGTATCTTCTCCATTATAATGTGAACTCCTTGAGAGTGGGAATTCCTGTTTTCTAGTTCTATTTCCAGGCCTTAGCACAGTTCTTGGCACAAAATAACCACTTAATGCTTTTCATTCGTCTGTTTATTCATTTTAGCAGAACCCAACCCTAGAAATATCAATTCAAGATGCAGTCTTTGTCTCTAATTGGGTGAGTCTCATTGGACCATGGGGTGACTCTTGGAAGCTGAGAATAAACAAGTATTTATTCCTCACCTATCACATTCAAAAACTTGGCACTGAAGATATAAAGATAAAAACCAGGCAATATGGTTCAGTGGGGAAAAAATACTGCCAATGGATTGGGAATCCAAGGATCTGGATTTGGATCCTATCTCTACCATTTACTGGCTCTGTGACTTGGTGCAAGTAAACTAATCTCTTGCTAAGCTTAAAGTTCTTCATCTATAAATTGCAGGGTTTGGATTGGATAGCATCTAAGGTCTAATTTGACACTAAATATATGATCCTATGAAATAATCTCTGCCCTTAAAAAACTTGCACTTGATGGGTGGGTGTGGGAAGATGGAGAGAAACAAACATGACAATATGAATAAATATTGTATCAATATGAATATTACTTGTTATTACAGTAAATACTATGCCATACAGGAAGTACCTAAAAGCGCAAAATTATTACATGCAAGAGAACACTTGTAAGCCAATGGAAAATGAATGCTCAGATTCTAACCTTCACCATGGATCAGAAAATTAATGCCAGAATATCCACATTGCTGAGAAATTGCCATGAAATTATTATAAACAACTCAAATGAGTGCAACTAATTAAATACTTATCCTTGGGAATCATTCCATATTCAAATAATCATAGGACCATAGGTCTAGAGCTGGGAAAGACCTTGGAGGTCAGCTAGCCCAAACCTCTCATTTTATACATGAGAAAACTGAGGTCCAGCTAAGTGATATGTACAAGGTCACACACAGAACCACCAGGACTTTTCTATTTTACTCATTTGTTTGAGAGTTACAACTTTCAGACTATTCTCTATGAGGACATTTTGAAGAAGTAGGAGTTGGTTATTTCCTCTCATATAACTAAGAGTTACTGATTCAAAGAAGTTAAGTGATTAGCAAATTTAATCCCCCTTCTCCCATCCCTTGATCTCCCAAAGCCACTAACTAAATCCTGCTCTATGAAAGACTTCATGGTTTATTGCTTAAGTAACAAGGTCATCTGCTCACAGCTCCAAAAAAAAATGAAGAGAAAGATAGAGAGGTCGCTATTGGGGTAGTACATGTGCATATCAGTGTATAGGATATTGTGGAAAAGCTACAAGGGACCTCAGAGGCTGCCTAATCCAACCTTCATTTTACAGATGAGAAACTGAGGTCCAAGGGCTCATAACAATTAAGTGGCAGAGAACAGATTCAAACCAACGTTCTCTGACTTAAAATCAAGAGTTTGAATTCTATCTCCATAAATGTTGTAGGATAAGGAAGAAAAGAAGGGAAGAGAGTAATAGTAGCAGTAGTAGTAACAACAATGGCAGTTATGGTAGTAAATAGTAGTAGTAGTAGTAGTAATAGAAATAGTAGCAATACTAGTAGAGGTAATGGTAGCAGTAGTGATAGTAAGAGTAGTAGTACTAATAGCAATAGTAATGGTGATAGTAGCAATAGTAGTTGTAGCAAAGGTAGTAGTAGTAGTAGTAGTAGTAGTAGTAGTAGTGATAGTAATAATTTCCATAGTAGTAATGATAGTAATAGTAGAAGTAGTAGTGGTAGCAGTAATCATAATCATTGCAGTAATAGTAGTAGTAACAGTAGTAGTAGCAGTAGTAGTAATAGTAGTATCAGCAATAGCAGTAGCAGCAGCAGCAGTGTTGGCAGTAGTAATAGAAACAGAAACAGTAGCAATACTAGTAGACGTAGTAGCAGTAGTGATAGTAGTAGTAAGAGTAGTAGTACTAATAGCAGTAGTAAAGGTGGAGTAGCAATAGTAATTGTAGCAAAGGTAGTAGTAGTAGTAGTAGTAGTAATAGTGATAGTAATAATTTCCATAGTAGTAATGATAGTAATGGTAGTAGTAGTAATAATAGTAACAATGATAGTAGTGATAGTAGTAGTAGTTGTAGCAATAGTAGTAGTAGTAATCATAATCATTGCAGTAATAGCAGTAGTAACAGTAGTAGTAGCAGTAGTAGTAATAGTAGTATCAGCAATAGCAGTAGTAGTAGCAGCAGTGGTGGCAGTAGTAATAGAAACAGTAGCAATACTAGTAGAGGTAATGGTAGCAGTAGTGATAGTAGTAGTAAGAGTAGTAGTACTAATAGCAGTAGTAAAGGTAGTAGTAGCAATAGTAGTTGTAGCAAAGGTAGTAGTAGTAGTAGTAGTAGTAGTAATAGTGATAGTAATAATTTCCATAGTAGTAATGATAGTAATGGTAGTAGTAGTAGTAATAATAGTAACAATGAGAGTAGTAATAGTAGTAGTAGTTGTAGCAATAGTAGTAGTAGTAATCATAATCATTGCAGTAATAGTAGTAGTAACAGTAGTAGCAGCAGTAGTAGTAATAGTAGTATCAGCAATAGCAGTAGCAGCAGCAGCAGTGTTGGCAGTAGTAATAGAAATAGTAGCAATACTAGTAGAGATAATGGTAGCAGTAGTGATAGTAGTAGTAAGAGCAGTAGTATTAACAGCAGTAGTAAAGGTGGTAGCAGCAATAGTAGTTGTAGCAAAGGTAGTAGTAGTAGTAGTAGTAATAGTGATAGTAATAATTTCCATAGTAATAATGATAGTAATAGTAGTAGTAGTAATGGTAGCAGTACTTTTACAATCTTAATAATAGCCATAGTAATAGTAATAAGAGTAGAAGTAGTAATAGTCATAGTAATGGTAGTAATAGTAATAATAGTGATAGTAATAATTTCCATAGCAGTAATGATAGTAATGGTAGTAGTAGTAATGGTAGCAGTACTTTTACAATCTTAATAATAGCTATAGTAATAGTAATAATAGTAGGAGTGATAATAGTAGTAGTAATCATAGTAATAGTAATAATAGTAACAATGATAGTAGTAGTAGAAATAGTAATAGTAATAATAATAGCAGCAATAGTAATCATAGTAATAGTAACCGTAATAGTAATACAGTAGTGATGGTGGTGGTGGTGGTGGTGATAGTAGTAGCAGAAGCAGCTAGCATTTTAAAGTGCATACTAAGTAACAGGCACTGTACTAAGTCTTCTATAAATATTGCATTTGATCCTCACAATATCCCTCTGCACTAAGTGATACAATCATCTCCATTTTATTCTTGAAGAAACTGGGGCAACAGAGGTTATGTGACTGGCTCAAGGTCACACAGTTACTAATTGTCTGAGATTGGAATTGAACTCAGGTATTCCTGACTCCAGGTCCAGTGCTCTGTCTATTATGCCACTTAGTTATTAATACATGTGTGTACACACACACATACACACACACATACGCTATATAGACACACACACACACACACATATAAATTGCTAAAGATTGGACATTAAGCGATATCTATAGGAAGGGAAAGATAACTGGTGAATCTGTGAATTGTGTTCCTTTTTAACAATGGCTGACATTTATACAATGTTGTAGGTTTTGCAAAAATCTTTACATCCAGTCACACATTTGATGCCTGAAGCCACCTTGTAAGTCACCCAGACGAATGGTTAGTTGTTGTAAGTAACACCAGTATCTGTGGTTATATTCTTTAACAAATGAAAGCAGATATGGATTTCACCATTTGGGGAGGGGGCTCTACAGTTGGAAAGAGAACTTGAAGATCCTCATTTCACAAATAAGGAAACAGACCCATTGAGGCTGTTGGAGAACATATGCGTAGCAGCAAAGTCAAGACTGAAGCCGAAGTCCTCTGGTTCCCACCTCCAACACTCTTCCCACTAGATCACAGGCTTGATATTTGTAACTTCTATTTCATACTGTGAATCTCGGCTCCACAGATTTCATTCCTCACATTTATATATGTACATGTTGTTTCTCTGATAGATTGTAAACTCCTTGAGGGCAGGGACTATTTCTATTTTTTTATTTGTGTCTTTGTATCTCTCCAAGGACTAGCGCAGTACCCGATACATGGTAATAATCTCTGTACTAGTAATAATAGTAGTAGTGGTAATAATAAATGCTTGTTGGTTTACTGATTGATAATAGTGGTGATCAAAGCCCAAGTTCTTATATAAGTACCATCTTGACAACAGAAGACTGAACAGATACACAATGATGAGTTGACCAATTATTGCTTTGTAGAAAGTATTAGCAGTCACTGGTGGCTGGCAATAACACCCATTCCCTTCATATTATTACATCTGATGAACTAGTGATCATGTGAGAGCTGTTCCATCATTCCTCAACCCTTTTAAACAGTCTGATCCAAGCATGATCATCAAAGGATAATTCATCTTCATGTGGTTTCAATTCCTGATCTATTAATTGACATCACTGGAGATGCCCTTAGTCCACCAGATATCCAGCCTTTAGACCACAGATTCAAGTGCATTTTGTAACTTTTATCTCTGTATTATTTTTCATGGATGAGCTTTCATTTTCTTCTGTTTCTGCTAGAATAAACAGATCCTCGCCAGGGACAAAACAAAACAAATCTGTTACTATGTGAAAATCTTTCCCCACCAGGCAACCTCACACCATCTCTTGTAGGGGTTTACATTGTGTGTGAACATCTGGAAGTCAGTGGTGGGCATTCAGAAAGAGGCAGCCAAGTAGCTATAGAATAATTACCAACTCCCATGCACAGTCATGTTGCTTCTTTTTGTATTTGTGCACAGAAGGATGGACAGTTGTACTGCCATCTTATGCCTGCATTGCTCAGTCTCTCATTTGGAACCATAGACTTTGCTGGGATAATTCTCTTTATATGAGATGGTATGGTGACACAGGCTTGGATGGACCAGAAGCCTCACTCTACAGAAAGGCGTAAGCCTCAAGAGCAGCAGCAGCCTTGGGTAGACTTAGAGTCAATGAGGTCTGAGCTCAAAGCCCACCTAAGAGTTTGGTAAATTAATCACTTGCTCTGACATTTTTTACTCTCTATAAAATGGCGAACAGCAATAGCAACTATATCCATATACATATATATGTATATATGTGTGTATATATATATATATTATATATATATATACACATGCATATGTAATATGTGTAAGCCAAATAAATGTTAGCAAGTATTCTTAACATAGAGCCATTTATTTAGAGCAAGTCAGGAACTTGGAGATGGTCCAGTTTGGACCCACTTTACAGATGAGGAAACTGAGAGCCAGAAGGAGAGAGAGGATAAAGATTACCCAGGGAGCAAATAGTATAACTGGGATTCAGTCATTTGAATTAAAAACATTCTCTTTGCTTTTGTAGTTCTTTCCCCAGTGCTTAGTATGGCTCTTAGCATAGACAGAGTAAATGCTTAATAAATTCTTAGTCTCTGGGTCTCTGTATGTACCTCATTCATTTCTGCTCAACTCAGAGCCCCTGACTCTAAAGAAGGCAATTCCCAGAAGAAAACTATTACTAAAGAAGCAATATGGTGCAAATTCTTGTAAAGGCTCCATATCTGCTGTTTAAATTAAGTCACAACAAAATGGGAAGGTGGCACCATACTGCCTTTGGACATCCTCATCTTCTGCGCAATGAGGACGCCTAGTGGCCAAAGTCAGCATGTGCCTCACCACCACTCCTTCCTCCCCCCCTTATCACTTCAGCCTGAGGACAATTTTTTCTTTGGGATCACTGGCTGTGAAACTGCAATGTAAAGATCCCTATCTCTGCATTGGGAGAAGCAGGCTTCCTTTGGTCCACTTCGGAAGAATTTGGTTCTTAATAGAAAGACAAGCTGTAACCAGTTCAGAGAACTGTGAAGGTTGAAGCTTTGCAACTTGGGTTTTTAAAAAGAGTTAGAGATTCCAAGCATTTTCTTTTTATTTAAAGTAAAATTTTAAAAGATTTTTTTTCAATGAACAATTACTTATTTTCCTTCTTCCACTTTTCACTCCTCACCCTCCCCCATGGAAGAAATAAGAAAACCTTTGTAAGAAATACGAAAAATCAAGCAAAACAAATTCCTGCTTTGGCAGAGATTCCTGGTAGTTCTAACTGGCTTTGTTTCTCATGAAAATGACCTGGAGTTGTTTCTTTCCGGTCTCTACATGTGCACTGAAAAGCCTGTGATTAGCTGTTGACTTAGCTATTGTTGAATAAGCCAAGAATAAACTCATCAGCAACCTTAAAGAGTGTACCTTGGAAAGCATACCTGACCCAGCAGATCTGAACCCAATACTCACATTCCACAGAGCCACTGCTGAATGTTGACAGCCTATTGGCACAGACTCAGTGCTGTAATAAGGTTGGATGGTTTTTGACAATAAGGCAAGTTTATCTACCAGTTCATGCAATCCAACAAGCATTTATTAAGCAGTTACTCTAGCTAAGGAGCTGTGGAAGGTACTGAGCATACAAATACAAGGTGACAGTCTATTGGGAGGGAAGACACAATAATTTTATTAGCTAACTTTTATATGACATTTTAAAGTTTGTGAATGCTTTACACATTAGATTGGGAGCTCCTCAAGGGCAGAAACTGCCTTTTGCCTTTCCTTATATCCCTATGGCTTAGCATGCTGTCTGGCACATAGTAGAAACATAATAAATGCTTGTTGATTGACCAACATATTTTACTTGATCCTCACAACAACCCTGGGAGGCAGGCACTATTATTATCTTCGATTTACAGATACGGAGACTTGAGGTTGAATGACCCCCAATAAGTGTGTGAGACAGGATTTGAAATCAGAGCTTCCTGATTCCAGGTCCAGCTCTCTATCTACCATGCCACTTACCTTCCTACATAGGATCCATCTATTGATGTGATCATTGGTTAGGATTCACCTAAAGACTACTGGGTTTGGATATCTGCCTTACTATTTCATCCATCCTAAGAAATTCTATGTTTCTATCCACCTTACGGTTAAACTGTCTCATGCATCTCACTCAATTAGAGCATTACTTCCTTTAAAGAGGATGATCTGGCTTTTCTGTGTGTACCCACAGCTTGTAACACAGTGCTCTGCAACTATTAAGCCCTCAATAGATGCCTTTTTATTCATTTATTCATTCATTCATTCCCTGTCTCTTGGTGAGCTCAAATGATCCCCATTTTCGCATAGCATTTTACTCATTGCCTCCATTTTCTCCAAAGATGGTCCATCCAACATCCTGGGTGGCTTCCTCCTAATGTCTTGACACAGCCTGAATACCATGAGCTAGCTATGAAAAATATTATTTTTTACACTATACTATCATGGCAAAATCTACTACTATCCATAGTAAATAGAACAAGACGAGTTCTGAGAAAGTAACCATCATTTGGAGAGAAATCTACACAGAGGAAATAGGACTTCAGGGAGATGTTTAGCATTTAAGGAACCAGAGAGGAGGGTGGTGGGAATTCCAGAAGAGAGAATAGAATGAATGAATCAAGGCTATATAGTGGGAATCAGAGCATTTCATGTCGAGGACATTAAGAGGTCCAGCATGATTCTAGTGAAAGTTTTGGGTGGAGAAGCAGTGGATGACACCAGATTATGGAGGGCTTAGGAAAGTGGGCAGAAAAGTTTAAATTTGAAGCAGTAAGCAATAAAGAATCACTATGGCTTCTTAAGCATAGGAGTAATATGGAGACAGGGTAATCTTAAAATTAATCTGTTATTAGTAGATAGGATGAATCTAAAGAGATTAACAAAAGCAAATCCAACAGCTGTAATTCAAGTAAGAAACATTAAGGGCCTGGATTAAGGTGATTCTGGTGGTGATGGAGAAAAAAAAGATATGAATGAATGTATGCAATGTATAAAAAGCATTTATCAGGTGTTTAATATGTAGCAAACACATACATTCTGGAGAGAAAAATAGAAAAACAAGACAGTGCCTGCTCTAAAAAAGGTCACATTTTAATAAGGGGAAGAAAACACCTGTAGAAGGGTCCAGATGCAGGGTGGATGGAAAGGCCCATTATCCATCCCATACACCAGCAGGTTAGATGACAAAGAATCTGAGACCCTTTTCAAGCCCCAGCGATTACCTATTATATTCCAAATTAATTTTTTTAGCTCTTAAGTTCTGGTTCCAATACAACTTGATACACTTCTTTTCCATTCCTCTATTTCTATCCTATATTCTAGTTAAATTAGACTATCCCCTATTTCCTCACATATATTTCCCTGTGCCCAAACATTTACTCAGGCTGCTCTTTCTGACTTACATGACAACCCCCCCCCCCCCTTTATACTTGTGTGCTAAATACTATCCTTTTCCAAAGCTCAGTTTAAACATCATCACCTTCCTTGACACCCTCCAACTAAAGAATATTCTCCTTTTTTCCACCTCCCAGAGCCCTTCATTTTGTACTTCTCCTAAGGTACTTCTTCTACTAAATTCTGCTACAAAAGGATATTATGGTAGGAAGATGATTCTAGGTTCTCAAAGGCTAGAGCACACGTTTTGGCAGATACTATACCAAGCTAGAAAATTCCAGTGAATCACTGTTTGTCATCTGAAAATTAGCCTATGGTGAGGAGTACAGAGACCCATCACCAAAATATTGACCAGGATTTTTTTTTTCAATCAGAACAACTCACAAAGACTATCTTCTAAAAGGTAAAGATGGTATAATCTGCTTTAGTGAAAAGAAAGCATACAGATGGCAAAAAAGGCAATTAAAATGGTAAGGGCTCAGAAACAAACTAGGCTAAGTGTATCTAGGGATGTTCTAGGATGCAGCTGTTTGGGGTTTTTAAATGTAATTAATTCAGTGCAACTAGTTTTTAACAAAAAGCCGTCACTGATCCATCTTTTGGTATAATCTGGTTCCACAGCATTATTAAACTTGTAACAGATTCCAGTGCACACAATATTTCCCATGGGGTCACATAGCACAAGGAAATACAAACAAAACAAACAAACAAAAAAAAGCAAACCACTATGGGGGGAGGGAGGAAGAATAGTGAAAAGAACACTGGACTTGAGCCAGAAGAGGTGGGTCTACATCTCACCTCTGATATCACCTGTGTGACCTTGGGTAAGTCATTCAACCTCTGTGTGCTTCAATTTCCTCATCTGTAAAATGAAGAGATTGGGTTACATAGCCTCTGAGATCCCTTTCAGGTCTAGAGCTATGATTCTATGAACCAAGGCTAGACTGGTCTGCCAAAAAAAAAAGTCTCACTTATGTCTCTTGTTCTTCCTCCTCCCAGAACAAACAGCTCAATCACTGTGATTGAACAGTGTAAATACCAACTCTTAGGTTCAAGCTGTCCCCATTTTTATAAGTTGCCTACAGGCAGCCTCAGGTGCCGGCAGCTGGTGGTATCATAGTGCACAGAGTGCCAGGTTTGGAGTCAGGAAGACTCATCTCCCTGAGTCCAAATCTGGTTTTAGACACTTCAGATACTAGCTGTGTGACCCTGGCAAGTCACTTAACCTTCTCTGCCTCAGTTTCCTCATCTGTTAAGATGAGCTAGAGAAGGAAATGGCAAACCACTCCAGTATCTTTGCCAAGAAAACCCCAAATGGGGTCATGAAAAGTCAGACGTGACTGAAAATGATTGAATAATTATAACATGGTCAGTCTCCAGGTAGGAGAGCAGCGCCCTTGTGAAAGCTTGGGCAGCAGCTGCTGCCTTTGTGCCCCATAGGTCAATTCTCCCATTTTCAGGCTTGCACTAGCATTAAAAAGACCTTCTTTGCTTCTTTTTTTTTTTAACCTGGCTTTAATCAATGAATGGACATTGCCTCCATTAAACTGAGACCTGCTAAAGACTTTAACTTTAAAAGGCCAAGGTCTTCCATTGTACCAAGGGCCATCTAGAGGCCTCCTGATGTGTATCTGGCTGCTAGACCCACATGGCTCCAGAGGAGAAAGTGAGGCTAGTGACTTTGCACAGCCCTGCCTCACTTACATCCCATTCACTTGCATGGCACGGCATCACCAGCCTGATGTCATGGTCCTCTTCTAGAATGACAGACAAACAACAACAGCCTGCCCAACAAAATTATATTTTGTCTTATATACCTCACCCTATGCACCATCCATCTTTGTAGGCCCTGGTTCCATGTTTTGCACAAATCCTGTGGTCGACTGGAATCAGTGTTGAGGGTAAGAAAGATCTGGGTCCAAATCCTGCCCCTGGGGCTTACTAGCCGTGTGACCTTGGGTGAGTCCCTTCCCTCCTCTGAAATGGGGGTAGTGGTAACTAAGCTACAGTTTCGTAAAGAATAAATAAAAACAGCTTTGTGCATTTTATAACACTATGCAAATAGCCGATGTTATTGGTATTTAAACTTTGCTGAATTGGATTCTTGAAAAGTAGACTGAAAAGAATCTGAAGACATGTTGGTGTCAAGAATCATATAATTTGAGATGGAAGAGAATTTAGAAGCCATCAAGTACAACCCCTCTCTTATTTTATAGGGGAGAAACTAAGGACCATGGCTTGTCTGAGATTACACAGGTAAGTAAGTGACAGAGATTTGGACCCAGGTCCTCCATCTCCAAAGCCTGCATCTTTTCCATGATCCCCAAGTCAAAGTGGACTCCAGAGTTTGACTTTTAACTTCCAGTCTTGCAATGCTGAGAAAGAAAAACACAACAATGTTTTTTCCCCTTTCCCCCTTCCTTCTGAAAATATGAAGTTAGGATGAGGAGAGAGTTTTGGAGAGAAGATAATGAGGTCATTTGTGAACGTGTTGAGTTTGGAAAGATGGCTTGTTTCATTTCAAGGGCAGTCTTCCAAATGGAAGCAAACGCATCTGCCAAAAAAATGTTTTCATCAGCCAAGAGAAAAGGTCAAGTGTTTGATGAAAATGGAATCCTGCTATAGTTCTGACCACCCAGCAATGCCAGAGAGCCATCTGGTGACTATATTTCCATGAGCTACCAAGGAGCTTCCAGGAAACCAAAATATTTTGAATTTGACTTAAGCACGGTTACACTGTTGAAATACAAAGGGTGTGACCAAGGAAAAGTCAGACTACAGAACTTTATTAGACCCAGCATGGAAAGTCAATGGCAACTAGATGGTGCAGTGGATAGAGCCTAGAGTCGGGAAAACCTAAGTCCTGGGCAAGTCACTTAACCCTGCTTGCCTCAGTTTCCTCATCTGTAAAAAATGAGGTGGGGAAGGAAATGGCAAAGTACTCCAGGATCTTTGTCAAGAAAATCCCAAATAGGGTCACAAAGAGTCCAACATAATTGAAACAATTGAACAACAAATGTTAAGTCAAAGAAGTCAAAGGACCAGTATGGATAGATATGATAATCAATCAATGCCCTGAATGGATAGTATATCAATAGCTGGCTCCATCCTAACTTTCCAAGTTTATTGCACATGATTCCCTTTCATGCAACTAAACTGGACTCTTGGCCCTATCCTATAAACACAACATTCTGCCCGCCATCTCCATGTCTTTGCACTGTGTGTACCTCTACATTTGCTTGTAATGCACTCACTCCTTTTCTCTGCCTCTTGGAATCTCTAGAGCCTTTCGAGGTTTGTTTTAAGATCCGACTTCTACACAAAGCTACTCTGCTCTCTGATTTGTTATTGCCCCCTCCCTCATTGTCACCCCAATATTGGCGTTCAGTCATTTCAGTCGTGTCTGACTCCCTGTGACCCCATTTGGGGTTTTCTTGGCAAAGATGCTGGAGTGGTTTGCTGTTTCCTTCTCCAGCTCATTTTCCAGATGAGGAAACTGAGGACAACAGGGTTAAGTGACTTGGCTGGGGTCACACAGCTGGTAAGTGTCTGAGGCCAGATTTCAACTCAGGGAGATGAGCCTCCCTGACTCTCGGCCAAGTGCTCTGTCTACAGGGCCTCCTAGCTTCCCCATCCCAATATTACTTTGTATTTGCTTTCTGCATCGCTTATATCTACTTATCTGTGTCGATGTTTCATCCCCCAAGTAGAAAAGAAGCTAACCAAAATATTGCACACAGGGTATAAAGAGAGTAAATCAGGCCTTTCAGCATCTTTCTTCCTGGACATTATGTCCTTTTAATGGAATTTCAGGGTACCTCACCTATTTTTTGACTATCATGTCTCAATGCTAATTCACACAGACTTCACAATCAACTGCTGAAGCACCCTCATAGTTTCCAAATCAACTGTTAGCAGGTCATGCCTCCCCATGGAGCATTTTTCAGAACCATAAAGTGGAAAGGGTCCTCAGAATTCATCTAGAGTATGAGTAATTCCCTAAACAGCATCCCTGCAAATGGTTGTCTAGCCTTCTTCACTTGAATACCTCCAATGAGGGGGAGCCTACTCCCTCCAGAGGTTCTTTGGGATGGCTTTAATTATTGGGTAATTCTTCTTGACATCAAGCCCAAAATCTGCCTCTCTGTAGTTTTCTGTCTAATTGTCATGTCCCTTGGGCTAAGCAAAACAAACCTAATCCCTCTCCTATGAATAATATAGTGTTGTAAATACTTGAAGACAGCCATTATGTCCCCCATCACTAGTTTCTCTTCTCCACCCTAAATATCCCTGGTTCTTTTAACTAGTCCTCATATGACATGTCCTCAGGTGCTATCTCAGACAGCTAGGGCATACGGTGGATGGTGTACAGTTTTATCCCTTCCACATGATGACTTTCTCCATCACAGGTTTCTATACATGGCAGGTCAGCATGAGAAATTAAATGGGAATTTGGGCAGAGTTTTGTGGAAGCTACAGATGACATGTGAAGGCCAGCAGAGAACACAGAGCATAGGACCAAATATTTAACCCCAGTTTTACAATGGGGTGCTATAAATACCCTATAAAAGAAAAGTAAAAGGTTCAGACCTCTTCTCTAGGATGAAAGGAGACCAAAACATTTTACGTGCATTTTCCAGATCTGGGAGGTGCCATGTCCACATACCTGAGATGTGAAAGGGAGAATTGTACTTTGTAAATGCCTCATGAATTGAAATCAAGTACAACTGGACAGGTCAAAGGCAAGAGTGTTGGCTGATTCAATTCAACAAGTATTTATTGACATTCAAGGCACTAGAATAGGAGGAGCCAGGCAGAGCTGAGTTCAAATCTAGCCTTGGGCCCGTATTTACTGTGTGACCCTGGGTAAGTGCTTTAACTTCTGCTTGCCTTAGTTGCCTCGGCTGTAAAATGGTCATAATAGCACTGTTGCAGAGTAGTTTAAGGAACAAATGAGATTGCAAACCTTAAAGAGCTATGTAAATGCTAGCTGATAGCAATGACATCATCGTCCTCTAAGCTCCAACTTTTCTTTATCTTCTCTAAAATGTGATGCCAACAACTGAATATATCATCACAGATGTGACCTGCCCAGGGCAGAGACCAACACAATTATTGCCTCTTTCATTCCAAAAACTAGATCTCTTTTAATTCAGTCTATTGTTGTTGAATCATTTCAGATTCTTCCTGACCCCATTTGGGATTTTCTTGGAAAAATACTGGAGTGGTTTGCCATTTCCTTTTCTAGCTCATTTTACAGATGAGGAAACTAAGGCAAAATGGGTTAAGTGACTTGCCCAGGGTGATTCAGCTAGTAAGTGTCTGGGGCCAGATTTCAGATCACAAAGAAGTATCTTCCTCATTCCACGCCAGGCACTCTATCCACTGTAACATCTAGCTTCCCTTTCTAATTCAACCTAGGACAACATTATTATTTGAGGCTATTTTGTCACACTGAGGATTCATGTTGAGTTTACAGCCCACTGAAGTCCCTAGGGCTTACATGTTTGTGTGAGTGTGTGTGTGTGTGTGTATATACACACATATATATATATAAGTATATACTCACATATATGTGTGTGTGTGTGTGTGTATATATATACACATACACACACACACACACACACACACACACACACACACACACACACACACATATATATATAGTGTTGCCCCCAGAGAATTCTCTTCTCGCAGGGACAGACTCCTGGGAGATCAGAACTGAATATTCACATATCTTCCATCTCTAGAACTGGTTGATTATCAGTTTGTATATATACACATACATATACACACATATATACACATACACACTTATACATACATGTATATGTGTATATATGTATATTGTGTGAATGCATGTAATTGTGTGAATGCATGTATGTGTATATATGTATATATATATATATATATATATATGTATAATAATAGCACTTACCTCCCAGAGTTGTTGTGAGGATCCTTGGGATTTAAGGCCATATTTTAGGCCTTTTATTGGGATTTCCTCAAGGGTTTGATTGCCTCAAAGTTTGAGGGCAATTTAGGGATCATGGGGCTTATCCAATATTAAGGCAAGGCACCAAGGCAAGCCCCTCTCAGTTTGATTCTGCCTTGGATTTTTGAGTATTCCCCAGGGGCAAATGTTGATCTTCATGGAATGACTCTGACATCTAGGGATAGTGACTGACAATCAATTATCCCTGAAGATGGAAGATATCTGAATATTTAGTTCTGATCTCCCAAGAGTCTGTCCCTGAGAGAAGAGAATTCTCTGGGGGCAACAGGCACAAAGGTACTCAGAGTTGAAGGAGATCTGTGTCATGCCCTCCTACTCTTCCCCAAATTTCCCTCAGACTATCAGAGCTTCCATATTTAGATATCAATGTGGGTTTATACACTGAATACCCTTAAGTTAGGGGTGTGGAGGTTATCATGCACTCAGACTTTAGTATGTATTCATTTGATAATATTGTTTCAAGAGAAGAAATTCATTAGGAGAGAATTTTGGAAATTGTGATGTTTTGGGGGAGGACCTAGGGAGCAAGGCCAAAGTAGGGTAACTTTGAATAATAGCCAGGTAGCAGAACAAAGGTTATTAGACTTTTGGAAGGTAAGATAAGGGGGGGTCATCCTTTTTCTTCAGAATTTTACCTTAGGATGGGTTCTTTCTCCTTCCTCCCAAAGATCAAGTCTAACTAACATATCACTCATTATATCCTACTTGAGGGATTTCTACTACATGGGTTGTGATAAAAGAAGAAGTCTTCCCATTGCAAAGATAGTAATCCTGATTCATTTGTGGTTCCATATGTCCTAGCTTCATGGTCCATTGTGGCCACTGTGGTCTTTAGCATGCCCCTTAATTTCTTCTAGCCTCAATTTCTCCATCTGTAAAATAGAGTCAATGATACTTGTCCTGCCTGCCTCATAGAGATGCCCAACTGAATTCATGTATGAAAAGTATTTTGTAAATTAACATTGGATACAGTCATAGCTATGATTATAGGCAATAATAATATTGCCTGTCTCATAAGGTTGTTGTGAGAACCTAATGAGATCATAGATAGGATGGATTTGAGATCTAGAGCTGGAAGAGTCTTCAGAAAATTCAATTATTAAAGGAAATATAAATATATAAAATATCAGGGAATATTAGAGGATTGCTTTTTAGAGTTGTAGACCCAAGCACAACATTTTATTTTATTATTATTTTTTTTTTTAGTATTGAGTCAAACATCTGGTTGTCTTGGAGGATTAAAAAAAATTAATTAGGCCATTCAAGTGTAAGTTCTTAATTCAGCCATTTACAATAAACAGTAACAACAGCCTGTGTGTATAGACGTGGAGGGCCATAATGACTGGGGAGTGATGGTGTCACTCAAGTGAGACTTTATTTCTGTGGTCATGCCTCAGTGCTCCCCTTCAAAAGACCCACTGAGCCATATTTGGACTGCTTTTGAGAGCTCCCACCCTTGAAAGAGTACTCTGGAACGTTTGTTTCTCTTAATAACCTCCCTTGATTAACAGCCTTATTTTCATGTCAATAGCATGGTGGCAAAGGCTGGGATATTTTGACTTGTCCACTGCTCTTTCCAGTGAAGGATTTCTTTTCCCTTTTCACCATAAAGCTCATTGTCATGGTATCCATTTGGAAGACTGAAACCTCCTTGGGAAGACCTAGGAGCTCTATCTTTGCTGACTGTAATGTCTTGTCATGGTGGCTATTAAGAGATTCAAGTAGAATTTGGGGTTCAATTTGATGCTTGGCAATCCCCTGCTGATTTCACATGCTGATATGGTGGCAACCTCTTAGGCCACTGGAAGGAAAGGGGTTGTTTATTTTTGGAGTAGTTAATGTTAAATGTTACTGAGATCAAGAAGGCTGCTGCATAAAAACAAACTTCTGGATTTGGGCTTTTAGGAGCTCACTGATGTTCTCTCAGAGAGCAGTCTGGGGAGCATAGACAGCAGGGTGGAAAACAGATTGTGAGAGAGAGTGAGTAATGAGGATAATTTTATGGAAAACAAGACCTTAGAATTCTACAGGACAGAAAGTTCAATATAATCAACAACAACAAAAAGTTAATGTGATCTTAGGCTATGTACAGGGACAAAGAATCTTAGAAGTAAGAATCCAGAACAAAGTCACTAGTTATACCCTATCCCTTCCAGTGCTATTAATTGACTCTTTAAGATTCTTGAAACTTTCATATGTGGCCCTGGCACTAGTTTCCAGAGACCTGAAAACGCGTTCATTCTTCCTAAACACTTCCTAGGGACCACCTATTGGGGAAGGAGGGATGGGAAAGACAAGAGTAAGTGGATTGTTGTTGTTTTTAAGTTGACAGTTAACCCCAAAAGTCCTTTTTATGGGGATAGGTGTAGCAATGTATCTGACTAAGGGAAGAACAGAAAGTATGTTGATCAGCCCCCAGGTATGTTGACAGGGAGTGTCTCTGTCTCTGTCTCTGTCTCTGTCTCTCTGTCTCTCTCTCTGTCTCTCTCTCTCTCACACACACACACATACACACATACACACACACACACACACACACATACACACCTACCATAACACTCTCTTTGAGAAAAAAAAAAAGAAGCCCAAGCCTCCGATGACAATTCTAGCATATAGAAGCAGCAGTGACTCAACAAGTCATGCTCAGAACCTCCTATAGAGGAAGGTTCAAACATATTTGGCAATAGTATGGAGTAGCAGTGAGGTAAAGCCAAACCTCTGGGAGATGGAACCAAGAGAGATGGTTCAGCCAGGACACTCTGTCAATCATACTGTGTGCCAGACATTGTGCTAAGCTATAACATAATTTTAGGAGAAGGAGCTGCAAGGAATGGCCCACCACACACAAGGGAATCTGTGGAGTTAGAGTTTCTCTGTTTATGGAGGGGATGGGTGGGGTGATGTAGAGAATAAATCTATGACTTGATCTTTCCTCATTTATTTTGCTAGTCTGTCCTAATGAAGAGCTTTGATATTTGGTTCCTGCCCAATTTTTTTTTTTTTAGCAGAGAAGGTGCCTGATGGGGGCTCAGGGCTTATTTGGATAACTATAATCAAGTCAAAATACCCCACACTGAACCTGGAGTTGCAAGGGGTTTCAGAGGCAAGTGAGACCTATGTTATAGCTGCATCAAAGGAAGCCCTGTGTCCAGAATGAGAGATTGATACATCTGCTATGGACTTCCCCAGTCTGAACACTAATAACTCTATTCTGAGAAAGGATTTCTGGGTACAAGTAGGACCCCCTCCCAAGCTAGCAACAACTCTTGAGATCATCAGCAACGATTGATAATAGGATGCTGCAGTGGGCTGCATTCAGCTTCATGGTACAGTAGAAAGAGATTTAGAGGGAGAAAATTGGGTTCAAATACTGAGTCGTGCTACAAATAAATTCAATCATGGAGATGCTTTCACACTTCTCTTCTGAAAGTCCAATCCTGGTCACATTTACTACCTTAAACAAGTCATTTACTGCCCTGAACCTGAGTCTCTTCATCTCTAATATGAGAGGGTAGGAATTAACAACTTCTAGAGTCCTTCCCAACTCTAAATCTGTCGCCCTTTGAACTCAGTAAACAGCTGAGACCTGTTTACAAACAAAAGGGAGAGAAAGACAAGTGGTTGTGTACTGCTTTGGGAGGGAAGAAAACCAAAACTGCTCCCTCTAATAGGGTCACCAGAAAAGAGATGCAGCTGACTGTCTCTTTGCCCAGCAGAAATCAAAGGACCAGAGATTTCATGCTGGGAGAGATTTTCAGTCATTAAGTTCAAGCCCCTCCATTTTACTGCAGCAATTGAGGCCTGAGTGGTTAAGTGACTTGTTCATGTTTACATAACTAGTAGAGGCAGGATTTGAACTCAGGTCTTCCTTATTCCAGATTTAGTATTATTTCACTATGCCACCCAGAGCTGCTCTCTCTCTCTCTCTCTCTCTCTCTCTCTCTCTCTCTTTCTCTCCCTCTCTGTCTCTGTGTCTCTTTCTTTCATTTCTCTCCTTTCTCTCTGTCTCTCTCCCTCTCTTTACCCCCCTCTCTGCCCTTCTCCCCCACCTCTTCCTTTTTCTCTATCATACAGTCATCAATATAAAGAGAAGATGTAGAACAGATCTGAAGCCATTTTGTATCCATTTGATGTCCTTACCCCTCTTTTCATTCTAGCCGACTCTCTCTAGATCAGCGGTTCTCAACCTGTGAGTTGCGACCCCTTTGGGGGTCAAACTACCCTTTCACAGGGTTCACAGGGGTGACCTAAGACCATCAGAAAACACATATTTCCAATGGTCTTAGGAACCGAGACACCACTCCTGCATCCATCTCCAGGTGGGTCTGCCCACATGTAGATACACCCACATATGAGTATTAAAGGGTTGTGACATTAGGAAGGTTGGGAATCACTGCTCTAGAACCTCTATGGCCCATTTCCTGTCTGCCCTGAGAACTGGAAACAAACTTTTAACTTTTCCTTTTGAAGTTCTGTGCCAGACTGGAGCACCATTGTGGAATGGTATCTCCTTTTAAAGAACAAATGACTTCTGAGCCAAAGACTGATCCTATCAACCATAGAAAGCCACCACACTGCCTTGATACAGTTACATGATCTACTGTTAACCCCATTTGCTGATAAGAAAGACAGGAAGGATGAAGAGAATAAGGAGCTCAGGGTAGAAATGCTCAGATAGTCAGAACAGTCTTCCTCCTCCCAAATACCCCCTACCAATGAAAATAGAAAACAGGGTTAAGTACCCTCCCCTCCAAAGACCTGGGACTTCAATAAGCAAAAAGATACATACAATCTACTATTATTATTTCACATAGTCCAAGCAGCTGACTAGCTACTGCTTTCCATTCCACTTTCAAAAACTTTGTAACACCCTGCATTAAAAATTGGCAGCGAGGAAGGGGAAAGAAATCCCTTGAAAAGTATCTGGCAGTCGGCAGTGTCAGTGACATGAGTAAGATGTACAAACATCTTAGGTCACCCCGGAGTAAACCAGCTAGCTTGTCTAAGGCTGCAAGATTCATAAGCCTATATACCCAGAGGGAAGATGAGCCTCGAGACATGTCCACTGGATTGGCTTTGCCTTTAGTGATTCAGTCACTACACAGAAAGCATTTTTATTAAGACCCTCTAGCTCATTTGGAACTGAGACAAAGAGAGTTAAGTGTCTTGCCCTGGATTACGCGGCTAGTAAGTATCTGAGGCTACATCTGAACTTGAATTTTCCTGCCTCCAGGCCTGGCACTCTATCCACTGTACCACCTAGCTGCCCTGGCACTGTACTAGGCACTGGTCAAAAAGAAATGAAATAGTCCCTCCCTACCTCCTGGACTTTATATTAAGATCTTAGAACTTGAGCCAGGAAAGACCTCACAGGTCATTGTAAAGTGGTCTGCCCTTGGACAAAGCACTTAACCACTATGGGCCTCAGTTTCCCCATCTATGAAATAAGGACGTTGAATCCAGCCCCTTCATTTTGTAGATGAGAAAACTGAAACCCATAGTGGTTAAGTGACTTGTCCAAGGTCAGACAGCTATTACATCTTCAAAGCGGAATTTGAATACAGGTTTTCCTAACTTCAAGTCGCACCACATTGTTCTGACTTTGTCTAGCTCCAATTCCCCCTCACATCTTGGGATGCCACTAAGCAGTTCTCATGGCCTAACTACCAGTATCTTCCTTTTTCTCAGCTAAACATCTTCTAGACTTAGAACTTTTTCTAGGACATCCCCAGCTCCTAACTGGGCAGAGATAAAGAGGCAGATGAGACCTCAGGGGGCCATCTAGTCCAGCCCTTTGTTTTTACAGATGAGAAAAAAGTAAAATCACATTGGTCATAAGTGGCAGCCAGGATTTGAAGGCAGACTGTCTTTGTACTATAAATGGTAGTAGTAGTTGTTAATCTAATGGGGAGACAATCTACATACAACAATATAAAAGCCTAACACTGAATTCAGACACACTATATACAGGATAAATTGGAGATAATCCACATAAGGAAGTCACTAACACCAAGGGGGATCAGGGAAGGCTTCTTACACAAAGTGGGATTTTAACTGAGACCTAAAGGAGGCCAGGAAGGAGGAGGTGGGGACGAGGAGAGACAGTGAGTTCAAGGAATCAGGGCAGGCAATGAAAATGCCGAGTCAGAGCATCTTAGTGTGAGGAACAAGTTGTTCCCAACGCCAATAACGACTTTGTTCACTGTAGCCAATTCTTTGAATGTCCTTCAAATCAGGAAGGTATCATTGAGTACCTCTTTTATTTCCCTAGACCCTCTGCTGAGTTCCTCTCACCAGCATCATCTTCTGTAAGTGTGACTTCTGTGTGTCTGTAACTTCATCTCAGACTGCTATCAAGATTGGTGATGGGGGAGGAACATTGGCCAGGCACGAGGAGGGAGAGAACAAGGCTCAACTGGCCATCACCATTCTACCAGTGCAAATCTAAGCATGGCCTACAGATGGCAGTCCAGTCTCAGATGTTAAGAGAAAAACTTTGTTTTTGTTCCTGAAAGCTTGAAAAAGTTCACTTACCCCCTTTCTTTACTGAGAAAATGGGCATTTTGGACAAACCCTTGACCCTAAAACTATAAATATGGAATTCAGTGATTTCCTCCAGAAATAATTCTCTCCAAGTATACCCTACCTCTGTGTGTGTGTAAATATGTATATATAGATATATACATACATATATGTATGTATTTATACTTTGTATTCTCTTGATATCCTGAATATATTCTGTATGGATGTCTGTATCTATCGAGCTGTTCGGTCATTTCAGCCACGTCCAAGTCTTTCTGACAAAAGAGCTTTTCCTGGCAAAGATACTGGAATGATTTGCCATTTTCTTCTCCAGGTCATTTTTATAGATGAGGAATTGACAAGACGAACAAGGTTAAGTGACTTGCCTAGGACCACACAGCAAGTAAATATCTGAGGCCAGATTTGGACTCAATAAAATGAGCCTTCCTGACTCCAGGCCTGGCACTGCCCCAGCAATCTGTAAATCTAGAGATAGAGATATATAGAGATAGACAAAGATGTATAGATACATAGATACATAGAGATAGATAGCTAGGTATACCTATATCTACAGATATAGAAATATACACACAAATTCATATATGCTCATATATAGGCATTAGATACACGTGTGTGTGTGCATATACCTTGTGTTCATTCTCTTTATATTCTGAATATACTTACATATATACTTCACAGAATCATAGATTTAGGGCTAGATCTTCTTAGAGATCATCTAGCTGAGTGGATGGCAACTCAAATAACATTGGATCCCTGTGGCCTTCATGTCGACTTAGAAAATTACTAAATAACATTATCTATGTTGTGTTACTTTTGTATTTATTTTGTTTAAAATCTCCCAATTTCATCTTAATCTGAGGGGGTTTGGGGGGCCCCATGAAGCAGTGAATTTCCCCCCTCTGGTAATTCAATTTTCTCATTTTCACATATGGGGCCCAGAGAGGTTAAGTCAGAGAGACCCTTTGGGCACATTTATTGCCTCTTATCTCTTCCACTTGGCCGTGAGCTCCTGGAGGACAGAGAGTGTCTTTTACTTCTTTTTTTATCCTAAATAACACTTAGTAGGTACTTAATAAGTGTGTATTGACTGAACACAAAGTGCTTTTCAAACCTTAATTGATACACACGCTCAAAACATATGTCAAAAAAACTGGCCTATGTGCATGTATGCATGCATACACACAATTGCATAGATATATTGATTTTATGTAAATGTGTGTATATAAACACACACGTGTGTATGTATACATATACATACATGTATGTGTATATACGTATGTGCATATATACATACACACATACATATATATATATATATATATAGTTTCCAAAAGTCTTGATGCCTTTTTGTTTTAATAGCTTAAAACTGCACTAAGACTTTTAGAACATTTTATATGCATGCATATACACACATATAAATATATTCACATGAGTGTACATGCATGTGAGTATATGTGCCTGCCTATACATATATGCCAAGGGGTGTGGGTGTGCGTGTGTTTTAGGAAGAATACTAGAGTAGATACTTCCATATACATGATCATGTTCAGAGAAGAGATTCTTTTTAAAATTATTCTTTCTTCGGTTTAAAATTGTACATGCACATGCATATGCATATACTCGTGTGTCTATATTACATATATAGAAAATCATGTATTGTCCAATTTTCTATTACATTCTTTTTTATTCATCTGAAGCGAATGTAGATCCTCATGAGCTTAGCCCAAAAGAAGAGCTCCCTGAAGACATCCCCCTTCCTTTGCAGAGGTGGCAGGCACTGTATAAAGCAGGAGATTTTTTTTTAATGTGTTGCATGGATTTCTTGAATTTTTTTTTTTTTTACTTCTTCCTCTTTGGTTTTTAAATTTATTGTTATTATAGTTCTCTGGAAAGGAAAGGAGGAGGGATGTGGAGAAATGGAAGTGATAGAAAAACAAAAGATTCCAATAAGATTCTACTTTTTAAAAACATGTATCATTTTCATTAATTAAACGCCAGGCACTGTAAGCCCTGGAGATACAAAAAGAAGAAAAGAAAAAGACCCTCTTGATAAGCAACTTACATTCTAATGCAAGAGACAATGTCTATGTAAATCAGTCCATAAAACACATATAGAGTGTAGCTGGAAGGCTAAGAAATCTACCATATGAGTAGGACATCTCGACAAATCTTGTCATCCAAGGAATGTAGGAGTGAATGATCAACTGGAGAGTAGACTTCTAAGGAGTATCAGAAAGTTCCCAGAGATGGTTCCATCAAGATCTTGGCACTTACTGGTCACTAGGTGGCACTCTGTTAACATACCATTAGCCCTCCCTTTGTCTTCTGTATTGAAAGCTACCTGCCTACAGAGGTCACGGTGACTGAGAACGTGGAGGCTGCTTTGGAAATAACAAATTATACAGCTTTGCCCCAAAGGTTAACATGCCCTGAGATGTTTCCACAGACAGATTTGAACTTTATGTTTGAATACTTGAGCCCAACATCTCCCTCTCCACCTCTGACTTTCACCAAGTTCAGGTTCATCCAACAGGCTTGGAAAATGAAAATATGTTCTTTATGATACAAGTTTGACTTTGGGCTCTCAAGAAATGAATTCACATTACTCAGATAATAGATTGGGTTTCGCTGGCCACACAAGGCCAGAAATATCCATCAACTAAACTTAAAAAACAAGCCAAAAAAAAAAAAAAAAAGCAAAAACAAACAACCCACCTTTATCCAACCAGTTATTTGACAGCTCATAATCCCAGCTATAATTGGTTCATTTCCTTTCTTTCATTTCCTTTACCCTATCTGTCATTGCACACAGAAGGAAGAAAAATAAAGAAAGAGGAACAAAAAGCAATTTATATGGAAGGAAGCACCCCTTCTTTCTGTACTTTGTTCTATTATCAAATGAGACAATGAAATAATAATAGTTAACATTTATACACTTTAAGTTTTACAAACACTTTACAGACATTATTTCATCTGATGCTTGCCACAACCCTGTGAAGTGGGTGCAATTATTGCCCTCGTTTATATGTAACCTGAGTCTCAAAGCCTGTTGGTATGGGACTCTCTCCTCATTGGTAGAAACCAATACTCCTTCCAATAGACTCTGGGGATTTGGGGAACACACAGAAAAGGAAATGAGGATATATTGCCTTGCCCTAGTAATGGAGGTAAAACATTTAAAAATATTAAGTTGCCATATTGTAGCAACAAGCACCCTAGCACACCCAGGATGGCTGCTAGCACAGGTTCTTTGATCTGCTTTTCTAAAGGAAAGCAACTCACAAGGGGTTAACAATCTTACTTTAATCAAGCATATATATCATTCACTTAGTTCAGGGGAAAAGTCAGCACCCTGAACTTATAGAAAATACGAACATAAATTACAAGCAGACAAAAAATACAAAGAGAGAAAATAACACAATTCAACAGACCAATAGACAGGGCTTCTGTCTGTCTGATCATTACATACATACATAGTTAGTTACCAGAGAAAAAGCATCAACATCTGGTTTTCAAAACTGGGGACTCAACGGTTACCAAGAGTCTCATCTGGCCAAAACACACAACTCTTTCCATAAGGGAGCCCCAAAGCAAAACCTCACATCAGAGTATATATACCCTTCTTTAGGGTCATAGGACATCACAACCTTTGTGACACAATTTCAAAGTAACTACCTAATTACAAAGTAACAAAAGGGATAGGCCTTCCTGAAAAACAGGCCTTCCCCCAATCAAGCCTTCCCATAGGGTTCTACCTGAGGCCCATTAAGGGGCAAGGAAGATCTCCAAATTCCCTTGCCATTACACATATAAATATGAGATTATTACTACTGTTATCTCAACAAGTGGGAAACAGGATGGTACATGGAAAAGAGAATTAATTCTGGATTCAGACGACTAGCAATTCAAATCCTGCCTCTGCTGCTTGTCACCTATATGACCTTGGTCATCTCATCTTTAGTCTCCAGACCAGATGGACCCTGAGGTCTTCCAACTTTAGACAGATATTCCTCTGATCTTTCCTGATAGGTGGGTTTTGCATAGAAATTGTTCTGAGACAAGTCATTTTCCTGCTATTATTCATTTAAATTTAATTTTCTACAGATTATTGTGCAGGTACTACTTTTTATAGTTAAATAAAAATAATAGAACACAAATCCATCATCTTGTAGTCTTATTGAAAACTCATTGGTTACAATAGCAGACAGGCCAACAAGGATGTTATCTACCTACCTATCTACCCTATCCTGCCCCCACGTGATTTTAATCTTCTCTGCCAGGTCTGTATATTTTGAAGCCTTTTCATTCCATACAGCTTAGAGATTATGAGTATTTGAGATGGAGATATTTACTTAAGCTTTTGTTCTTAAGTTTTTAATTAGTGTTATGTCAAGGCATTGTGTCATGACATTGTGAGCAACAATTTGGAATGTTCATATGATAATATCCAATGATAATGTTCAAGTGCTGAGGCTGGTTGAATTCTTTAGAATGTTTGGAGATCTGTATACATAGTATAGAGGTTTCTCAAGATAATGAGCTTCTAAAGTATCATTCTAGCCATAATGTCATATCTTTTTAAATATTCAGTTGGTTCTAAATCTTTATAGACGACAGTGAATTGTTGCCGATTTCTGTTATAGGAGTGTTGTCACACCTCCAGTGTAGCCCATAGGGCATAGTTATTGATTTTTCCCCTTCTCAACACTCTAGAGATTCTCTTGCTACATATCCCGTTCATCTTACCTCTGCTTTTGTTGAAAGGTCGGAGATATTATTCCCCAGAGGGGATGCCATTAGGTTACAGCTCACTCTCATGTTCCTATGGGTAGCTTCAGTGCTGGGGAGAAGATAGAAGAGCATTTTGCTTTCTCCAGTCGACAACCAGTATCAGAATTTACTGGGGCTTCTAGGTGGCACAGTGAATAGAGTACCAGCCCTGGAGTCAGAAGGACTTGAGTTCAGATCCAACCTCAGACACTTAACAATTACTAGCCGTGTGACCTTGGCCAAGTCATTTGACCTCAATTGCCCTGCCTTCCCCCCTCCAAAAAAAAAAAAAAAAGAACTTACCTCCATTCAGATCAGTTCCCTGCATTGGCTGCTAACATAATAATGATGGTAATAACAAATGCTTTTGATGCAGCACTTTAAGGATTGCAAAGAACTTTATTTTATCCTTACTACAGCTCTGAGAGATAGATACCATTATTTACCCCATTTTACAGATGAGGAAACTGAGGCAGTGTCTTGCCCAAGGTCACACAGCTAGTATCTGAGGCTGGATTTGAACTCAGGTCTCACTGACTCCAGGTCCAGTGCATCACCTAATTGCTTTTCTCTAGTCAGCTGGTCTCAGGTGACTTTGTACTTCCTTCAGTTTTTATGTTCTGGTTTCTCACGACTTGATTTCTAAACGCAGCTTCTCTCATCAGTTTGTACCTTCTAATTCCTTGGTTTCTCAGATCTCTCCTGCCTCAAAACAGTGCATCCTTGTGGACAGTGATCCAGCTCTTTCTTAGGTTGAAAACCCCAAATCATATTTCTGTCAAGTATGATACACATAGTCAATATACACTTATCCCGTAGTTCCTAAATACTTCTTTGATTCAGAATTTATCAGCTAGAAACTTCCAAGTCCTAAAAACAGTCAGATGTAAATTATGTCCTTCCTCTTAGGTCCTATATGATTTTTCTCCTCAAGCTTCTTTTCTCTGTTTTTCTCACACAGATGTCCTTTTCCTGCCCCCTTCAGTAAACAGAGCGTCCACATAAGAAAGGATCGGGAACTTATACTACTATTTATTTGCATACCCCACATCAATAACTGAGTCTATGTTTTGTCAGTAAAACCCTTCTAAAATTTCCGGCAGCAATGATCTAGCTCTGAATTACTATCATCAAGCCTGTTTCCACAAACAAATCTGCATGACTCAGCCATTTGTTCAATGCTTTGTCAACATATTATTGTCTGAGTTCATGTTCATGTTGCCCATGGAGGAGTCGCTGGTGTTTTCATCTTTTGATGGTAACTATGTGATGCCTTCTATTAAGAAAGACAGGATCAGGATCAGGCTTATGTCTAAGAAGACACTGGGGAAGTGCCAATAATTCATGCAGCCCTACCACTTTCCAGTTTCGGAGAGGACCTGGAAGGCTAATCACCTTCCCTGACATAAATAAAAATCATTGTTTATATTAATGGCACATAAGCTTTCTGTTTCTCTCTGGATCCTGCTTGCATTTTGCTGTGTTGTATTTTTTGTGACTGTAGAGTTGACCAGAAATCTTCCACCTTCAATGGTTCTCTTTTCTCTGAATTCATTTCTTCTCAAGCTCCTATAATAAATTTTTTGATTGGTGGCGAATTATTGACTGATTGATTTTTATGCTACTGTAACTCCTATCCCCTTAACTTTTTGACTTTTACTTCCAGTTGCAGGATAAAAGCCTTGCATAGCTATGACTGATGAGGTCTTCTTCCCAATCTGCTTCCTTGACAGTATTCCTATCTTCCTTCTGTTTCATGTATACTTGTGGTTTTTTCCACTTAAGTGGTCAGTGTTATCTGTACTGAGACAATTCCAACAAGTGAGGTATTGTGGTTTCTGATTTGTTCCCATGCATCTTGCCTTCTCACAGTACCAGAATAGGAAGGATCACGACTGTCGTTGCTTTGCTGTCTTTTGTGTCCAACTGATTATCATAGATCTGAGTAGGATCATCCAGTAACCCTGTCAATTTCTGACACTCACTGGCAAGGATACAAAATCAATCAGTGACATCACCAATCTACTAGCATTGTGGGGTTCCTGCCACCAGCCCTTCACAGCATCCTCTAGACACCTTAAGTCCCCAATATACATCTCCTTGGCTGGTATTCCTTTACATCGCCATTGCACCCTCATACTTAATGACTTGGATGATGGATTGGACTTTGAGGAGGGTTGCTGTTACTACTGTTATTACAAGATAAAAGTTTTATTCTCTCCACCAAAGTCCTACTGCCTCATCAGTGTATGGAGGTGATCTTACCCATAAGAACACAAATGTTTGCAATACCCCACAAAGCTAAAAAAGTTTTAAGTCCAGGCTGAATGAGGGACATTTTGCCCATAACAATTAAGTTACCTGTGTTCAGAAAGAGCCAGACAGCTCTCTGACTCCATCTCTTGCTCTCTGTTTCTCTGCCCCCCTCTCTGTCCCCCATTGTTCTGTCTCTCTCCATCACCCTCTGTCCCTGTATTTCTGTCTCTATCTATTCATCTCTGTTTCTGTCTCTGCCTCTGCCTCTACATATCTCTGTATCTATAGCTCCCTTTGTCTGTCTCTGTCTTTGTGTCTGTCCCCCCACCTTCTCTCTCTCTCTCTCCCCATCTCTCTCTTCCTCTCTTTCTCCCTTTCCCTCTCCTTCCCTCCCCACAGCAATTCCCAAAGTCCACCTACTCATGAAAGGGAAAATGATGCTTTCGTCAGTAGAGGGAGTACCCATACTGGAAAAATCATTCCTATTTGAAGTATTCATTCCTTAGAAAAGAAAGCTCTCTACAAAAACAAGGCAGTAAATGTCTACTCCCTAGTTTATATGAATATTTTGAGCAATAGAATCTACTCTAAACCTCTGATGTATCTATCAGTGGCCTATCAGAGTATATTTAACATGCTAAACATCTACTTTTCCCTCCAGAGCTAGATATTCTCCCTGTTACAGCATGAAGTATGACAAAGGCTTAACTTAATGCATGGGAGGCAATGGTATTATCAGAGGCAAGTGTCTTGCCTGACAAACTACAGTGCTAGCAAGATTGTAATGTGGGAAGGGACCTGTCATTGTAATAGTCTGTCACCTTGTCTTAAAAAAAAATCTGAAATATTTCATACAAGGAACAAATTTCTCTGAAATAGGCAGGCATGGTTGTTTTTGTTTGCTTGTTTTTGCTTAATTTTTATTACTGCTGGGAAAGTCCTCCTTTAGGAACTTCCCAATGCCAGATAAATCTACATGTGTTTGTCCTCCAGCTCCAATCCATCTTATTGTCCTTGATGTTTAAGGAGTCTATTTCCAAGACCGCAGATGATCAGGGAGAAGCTTCAGAACTGGGGAGCTTACAGAAAATGCTTCAGTAGGAAAACCTGAATCCAAGACTACAGCAATGTTTAACAATAGGGACATCTTAGAAATAATCAAAAATCCAATATTTTTTGACCATGTAGTCACTACAACATTGATCCCTGAGCAATATCATCAAGACCTATGTTTTAGGATAATCCTTTTGACAACTGTGTAGAAAGTGGATTGACAATGGCAAAGATTTGAGACATGGAGACCAATTAAAAGGTTATGGTACTAGTATAAGTAAAAGGTGATAAAGTACTAACCTAGTATGGTGATTGTGTGAGTGAAGAAAGTTGATCAATGCAAGAGATGTTGAAGGGTTGAGGAAGAAATGACAACATGAACATCTGATATTGACTCCCTAATGGAAAAATCATTCCTCTTTAAAGTATTTATTCCTTAGAAAAGAAAATTCTCTACAAAAACAAGGCAACAAATGCCTACTCCCTAGTTTATATGAATGTTTTGAGTAACAAAACCTACTCTAAATCTCTGGTATATTAGTGGACTACAAGAATATATTTAACATGCTAAATACCTAATTTCCCTAATTACCTAGATATTTTCAGTGGTATAACATGAAGTATGAGTATGGAGGAGGCAACTAAGAGTAAAGAGTTGGGGATGATTCAAAAGTTATCAAGGTTAGTGACTGGGGAGTCTGCGGTACCTTTGATAGAAATAGGGAACTTTAAAAAGAGAGTGTTTAGATAGAAAGACGTGCTATTTTGGACAAATTGAGTTTGAGATGCCTATGGCTATATAAGAAGAGATGTCCAGCAGGTATTTGGTGATCTAGGGCTAAAATACAAAAGAGACTATGGCTAGATATATAGATTTGGGAGTCATCTGCATAGCAGTAGAGACTAAACTCATAAAAGCTGATGAGATCACTGAGGAAGAATGTAGAGAGAGAAGAAAAGAGGACTCATGACATTCTGGGCTGGCATACATCACATACAGGGAAGAGAATGGGTGATGCTATTGTGGCTGTTGCCTGTCCTTCATTTTTTAAGAGGACTAATGATATCATTGGGTGACATCTTGATTTGTGAGTGAATTGGATTTAAGTGAGGCAGAGATGTACAAAGTTGCCAGCCTCACTCTTTCTTTCAGAGTCACCAAAGTCCAGTGGCAAGACAAAAGTCATGGATGCAGTGGATGACCTTGGCATCTTTGATGTCTGACCAAGCTCTATCCATACCACAGTGCCTGCTGCCTTCATGGCCATTGGAAAAAATTGCTCACTTATCCACCCATTCTGCAAAGGGAAGTCTTCACATGCTTGGGGTAGACATCTCTCTAATTCACCTATTGGTTTGAGGCCTGTCAGTTACCCTCAACTTGATTTAGCTTCTGTGTTGAGGTGGTTTTATTGGGGTGTGGCTACCACACATGCTACAGCTTCTTAGAGACACAGGTGAGAGTTGGGTGAGAGATGATGAGTTAGGTGATGCTATAAGAGAGGAGATTGAGAAGTAGCAACCACATATGTATCAAAATAGACTGTCCAGAAAGATGGAGGTGATGCTCCCATGCTTCCCTGCCCTTGTCAGAACACATTTGTATTTTCTTCAATTCAGGCACCATATTTAGGAAGTCTATTGAGAAATTAGCAAACATCCAGAGGAAGATGACTAGGAAGGGAGAAAATCAGAAATGATATGAGGATCAGTTGAAAGAATTAGGGATGTTTACCTTGGAGAAGATATTTAGCAGGGACATGATGGCTGTCCTCAAGTATTTGAACAAATAACATGTAAAAGAAGAATTAGATTTGTTCTGCTTGACCCCTGAGGTCAGAACTGGGAGCAAAGGATAGAAGTTTCAGAAAGGCAAACCTTCATAAAATCACATCTCCAAATTAGAAAAATTCTTCAGAAGCTGTCTCGTTCAACCTCCTAAGGTCCACAAATTTATAATCAGCCTTGACTCATCTCTCTCCCTCACCCCACCCTCATATCCTCCCAGTCACCAAATCTTACTCATTCTCCATCCATAATACCTCATGCATCTGTCTCCTTTTCTTTATCCACACAACTATATCATCTCTCGAGCAGACTATTGCAATCACCTCCTCACTGGCATTCCTGCCCATCTTAATCTTTCCCCTTGACAGCCCATCCTCTACACAACTACCAAAATGACATTGCTAAGGTGCAGGTCTGAATACTCTGCTCAACAAGCTTCAGTGACTCTCCATGACTAAGAAACCCCTTTACAAAAATCCTGACAAATAGTCACCCAAGCCCTCCATGAAGACCTCCATTGAGGAGAATTTACTAACCAGAGAAGTGGTTTGTTCCATTTTTGAATAGCTCAAATGCTTAGGAAGTTTTTCATAATACCAAGCTGAAAGCTACCTCTCCGAGACTTCTAACAACTATTTCTTCTTCTGCCCTCTGGGGCCAAGTTAGAACAAGTTTAATATTTCTTGTAGGGGGTGGCTAGGTGGCATAGTGAATAGAGCACCAGCCCTGGAATCAGGAGGACCTGAGTTCAAACCCAGCCTCAGATACTTAACACTTAATAGCCATGTGACATTGGGCAAGTCACTTAACCCCAACTGCCCTGCTTTCCCCCTTCAAAAAAAAAAAGCAAAAATAAAAATAAATACTTCTTATACATGACAGCTTTCCATATATCAAAGACAACTGGCACATTCCTACTGAGTACTTTATTTCCCTGGGCCAAACATTCCTAATTATCCAACTAGTCTTCTAATTGCACACTCTCTTATGTCTCTTCCCATTCCCAGTCACCATTCTACAATGGACTCCAGCTTGTGGATTTCCATTCCAAAAGCTAATTTTTTAAATAAGTTAATTTTTAAAAATCTAAGAAGGACCCTAATCTAATCCCTACCTGAATGAGATATATACAACATAAAAGACAAGTAGTCATTCAGCCTCCAGCATAAAGTAACTGTCCTCATAGAAATTCCTGTCAGTTCAGAGCAGTTAGATGGCAAAGGTGATGGAACATAGGCCGGGGAATCAGGATGATGTGAATTTGAGTCTTACCTTAAACACTTACTAACTGTACGACCCTGGGCAAATCATGTAAGGATTGTTTGTGTCAGTTTCCTTATCTGTAACACTGGGATGGTAATGGTGCCTTCCTCCCTAGATTATTGTGAAGATCAAATGAGTTAACATGTTTTATGCACCTTGCAACTCTTAAAGTGCTACATAAATGATAGTTATTATTATTAACATTTCTCCTTCGCTAATCAGTTCTTCCTTTTAGATCTAGAACCAGGTCCAGAATGAGCATTTCCTCTTCTTACTTCATCTTTTGAGAAATGAAATTCTTGTTAAGGCAGTGTGATAGCTCTTCAGCTGCTATAAGTTAGGCCAAAAAAAAACCACGCCTTTTGTCTTTTCCTCTAAGTTGACTATCCTTAGTTTAGAGACCTCATATGTCAGGGACCAGAGAGTTATAGCAACCTTAGAGATCTATTCACCTGTTTTACATACGAAGAAACTAAGTCCTAGAAAGGTTAGTGACTTGCCCCATGTCACACAGCTAACACATGTAAGAGCTGGGACTCAAACTCAGGTACCTTAACTCAAAATCCAACACACATTTCATTGTATCACAATAACCTAGCACCCAAACCCATGGTCATCTTGTCACCCTACTCTGAATCTATTTCAGTTTGCCAGGGTCTTTCCTAAAATATGATACCCAGTAGGGGGGATAGGGATGAGAGGTGGGATGATGGAGGGGAGGGCAGGGTGGGCAGGAGGGTTGATGGAAGTACACACTTCTGTAAAGGGACAGGGACAGGGACAGGGTAGAGAATAGAACAAAGGGGGGGGGG